>CM032331.1:0-600000 GCA_019022515.1 Quercus aquifolioides
ACCAAAATGTTATAGATCATAATTAGCTATGACTCCAAAACATATAGACCAAAATGGTATATTCATCAATTTTTTAAATAAAGTACAAATTAGTTAAAATAGTTATGAAAAATTGTGCGTACCGAACTTTTTGAAGTATACAAAATTTTAAGGAGGATCTAGATATATAGATAAAGATCAATGGTTAATCCTTCTGTTTACCCATTGCAGTAGGTGATTTCTCAAAGTGTGAGCGAACACACGTGTTATCTCCTTAGTTCACAAAATTCGTTCCCTATATAAAAGCAACAAATAATTGAGAAGAACCACATACGAGTAGTTGAAAGTTGAAACTGAACACACAGACGGAGAGAGAAACACACAAAGCTCTCAGAAAGACTAACAATGGCTACTAGTATTGTTGTCGGTGAGGAAGTGATGAGGAACAAGCAAGTAATATTCAAGGACTACGTGTCTGGTTTTCTCAAAGAGTCAGACATGCAAGTGATCAATGGAACCCTGAAACTGAAGCTTCCAGAGGGCTCCAATGGAATAGTAGTGAAGAACCTTTACTTGTCCTGTGATCCTTACATGCGTAACCGGATGACAAGAGTTGAGGGTCCTAACCTTTTTACTTCTTTCACTCCTAGCTCTGTAAGCCTACCACTCTCTCTTTGTTTCTCTCTTCTAGCTCTCAGCTTTCTTGGTTTTTCTTCTAATCCTAATATGATAGGTATAATTCCATTGCCCGGTTTGTGAAAATAATAAATTTAGCTATTCAAAATTTTCATACCTTTGAAAGTGATGTTATCCTCTCAAAATTATGAGCATCTTTAAAGTATTTTTTAGTAGATTATAAAAAATTTTCAAAAAAATTTAAGTTTTTTTTCTTTTTATATACAAAATTTAGCTACAAACTTGATTAAAACTTAGAATTACAACTCTCAATTAACATCAAATTCTAACCCATAATTTCAATTAGCTATGCAAATGATACAAATTTGATAGTTTGATGCCGAAATTAATTCCCCCCAATAAAGAGAAGAGTATACAATATGTTATATATCTTAAAACGAAAACAATGAGCTGTTTAACAGCGTTCGAGACACCTGCAAAATTAGAATTGGCTACCACAGTGTTCTGATACAAGGAGCTGCTTAATATGCTTTTGTCAAATACCTAAAGTTCAAGTAATTGAGATTTTACATTTTATTGATCTAATATCATGAATGTTTGTGAGAGTTAGTGCCTTATGAGGTGGCTTGTTATTCTCTGGCAGCACATGCAAGAACTTGCTGTGCTGTCATGAGATGTGCTACACACTTGTACCTTTATCAACAAAGTTATACTAAATATCATACTAGAGAAAAAAGATACAAAGAGATAATACTAAATTGGACACATTGCCACTTACTATTTTTTTTTTTTAATGGGAGATACACAACACTTAATCTTTTACTCCAATTGAAATTCAATTTTCATCACACTTTTTAAGTTTAAATCAAAATCGTCTACTAAATTCTGTTTAAAATATTTCATGGCTCCAACTCTAAGTAGCAGATCCATACTTTCAAATTATGTCTTATTTTTTCATGACACTAAATCTCTAATGCTTACATCTTTCCACTAATCTTTTTTTTCCCCTCAATCTCTTTGACTTTTTCATTGTTTCAAATTCTATGTTTTGGTAACGAACTTTGAGGCTTTTTAGCAACGAAGTGTTAAAAATTAAGTAAAAAATTGAGTGGAAGATCAATAGATGTACGATTGTGTTTCCAAAATTCCCTATAATTGGGGGGGCCCCCCCCCCCCCCCCCCCCCCCCCGGCGGTAAATTGAAATCTTGGCTCTGTCACTGGGCCCAAGTTTTTTGTAAACCTATGTAGAGATAACCTAGTTCCAAGTTCAAATCTTCTGTCTCACAAAATTTGCTTCATTCTATGAAGATTTCAGTTAGTTTAACTAATAGTTGAATAAGAGATTTAAAGTTCAATTCTCATCTACACAAAAAATCGATTAGTATTTAAATATGATGATAAAGAATACAATCATCAGAAATGTATTATATAGGTTGAAACTCTTTAAAAAAAAAAATGACACACTTTTTTTTTTCCCCGTTTTCTCAAACTAAGAGAAAAGCCTAGAGGCTGTTTGGTTAGCAAAAAAAAGTAGCGTTTTTTTATTATCATTTTTAGTCTTTAGTGGGACCCATCACAAAAACTTGTTTGGTTTAAGTAACTCTTACTCAATCTTCATTTTTAATATTCTAAAAGTTGAAATTGAATACGAAAAATGAAAACACATTTTCAAAATTTTCATTTTCATAAAAAACAAATACAATGGCAATTCTATAAATATTGTGAAAATGCAAAGGCCCCACCTAACTTATGTGAGGGTGTGTAAGTGGAAAAAGTAACTTTTTTTTTTAATTGAAAACAATGCCATACACATATATGATATATTTGATACCAATATCATGTATTCAAAATAACTTATCAAACACTTTTAAATGTGAAAGTGAGTTTTTTTTTTTTTTTAGATATGTGTCTTTTATACTAAATTATGTATTCAAAATAACTTATCAAACATCCTCAAATATGAAAATGTATCTTTTTTTTTTTTTTTTTTACATTCTAGATTTGAATGTAAACTGAATACAGAATAGAAAAGGAAAAATGAAAAGTGGATGCACCACTTTTTGAAACCAAAGAAAACCCTAAATTATTATTATTGTTATTAATTTTTTTTTTTTTTACGGATCAATAAAGCACTATTCTGTTTAATCAATCTGCAAAAAAAAAAAAAAAAAAAAAAAAAATCTTCATATTTTAAGTAGTGGGTAATTTCTTGTCGTTTGAGGTTTTGGAATTTGCCGTGGGCAATTTCTTAATTTCTTCTCGTTGGGGATTTTTCACAGCAAACCCCAAATTCCCCAAATCAAATCTTGATGTCAATATATATAAAAGATATATTAACGGCAATCTGACAAAAAAGGATGAGGCCAGGACCGGAGAGTGACTTCAACCTGGGGTTGCACTTCAGCTTCGAAGCAAACATACATTGATTTCGTGGAGTTTGTTGTTTAGTGCTAAGCAATCCGGTGGGAGGCGTGGATGGCATAGCACTAGTAAAAGTACTACTAGTAGAAGTAGTGATGGACTAGTACTGTAGTGGTATTGTCATCCCGGTTATAAATTTAGAGAGATGGGTCTGTGGGGGCACAAGAAAGTTATTAACCCATAGCTAAATTCGTTTGGATAATGGGTTTTATTTATTTATTTTGAATATGGAATTTCAATTTCAAGTACTTTCTGGGTTTTTTTGTCCTTGTCTTTTTATGGATTATTTATGTTTTTTATTTTATTTTTTATAATTATTATTATTGATGAGATATGGAAAATGAAAATAGTAAACCTCTTGCAATATATATATAGATTGGGATTTGTAAAATAACTCAGCTTGTACAATGCAGCCATTAACTGGTTTTGGGGTGGCTAAAGTATTGGATTCAACACACCCAAACTTCAAGAAAGGTGACTTGATTTGGGGCACAACCGGATGGGAAGAGTATAGTGTCATCACAGAACTGGAAGGACTCTTTAAAATCCAGCACACTGATGTCCCCCTTTCCTACTATACTGGAGTTCTTGGTATTTTGCTGCTTATGTGTGTGTGTGTGTGCGTGTGGGGTTTGGATATCTATGTGTTAGCTTGTGAAATTCTTATTCGAATGCGATTACTCTATGCACTGTATATGCAAATGCACCCTAAAACTATATGTGAGATTCATGGTTTCTTGCTGCCATTTGTGGAATTTTCTCTTATTATTTAGTTGTCATGGTTAAAAACACTTGATGGTGAATAGTTATTTCATTGTGATGACCCTTTCATTAAGAACCTCAAAAGATTGAATCAAAACTTGCATGAATAATCCATATCCTACATTTTCTGATCCTGATTTGCATGAATTCGATTCTTTTCTCTTGTTCAAATTTGTAGCTAGATAGTGTGGTACAGTTGGATCCTTGACCAATTCAGTGAGTTGGTTCAGTAGTTTGCTGGAATAGATTTGGTAAATACAGCTGTTTATAATTGTGGTTCTAGATCAGATATAATTGGTATATACACTATTTCAATGGAGTTGATTCTGATAAAAAAGAATGTGTTCTTAGTTAGGATTATGTGTTGAGTTGAGTAGTCTAGTGGGTTTGACACTTCTTGGTTTCAAGTAAGTTTGCTATCTGCATACTGTTTGAATAAATTTGATACCAACAATGTGAGAAAATTTAGTTATGGATATTTAGCAATTATGAAACTGCCAATGTTATTAAATGAAAATTTTACAAAATTAGGTGAGATTTTCATTTGCTTTCCCTTTCCATCATATAATGTCTGCCCTATAATTGGCTGTATTTGAATTTTATTCTAGGTATGCCTGGTTTGTCAGCGTATGTCGGTTTTTACGAAGTTTGTTCTCCTAAGAAAGGAGAATATGTGTTTATTTCTGCGGCATCAGGTGCAGTTGGTCAGCTTGTTGGGCAATTTGCAAAGTTGATGGGTTGCTATGTTGTTGGAAGTGCTGGAAGTAAAGAAAAGGTGAGTAATTTCTATTTGGCCTACTTCAAAATTAAGCACTATCTATTCTTTGTCCAATGAATGCTTTGATTTTTTTCCCCCTCTTTTTATAAAATGATTTGGTTACACAATGACCATGATTAAGCGTGGTTAACCTGATCTTGCCATGTGTCATTTGGTTTCTTTGAAAATTTATAGTAAATCCAAGCCAATATGTGGACTTAAGAATAATAGAATATATTTGTTTCTAACATGAATCTTACTAATTTTGTACTTACAGCATCTTTCTTTTTCTATGACATACCACAATTTCCACAATAATATTTCAAAATTCATAGAATTCATAATAATTATTTCTAATTCATTAATCCCAATTTTCTCTTCCCATCGAGTGGCTCTATAGTTCATGGACCAGAATCTTCTGACCACTATGCATACCTGGTTTTCTTCATGAAATGTTCAGATGGGAAACAAAAGGTATATTGAAGGCCTTTGTTTTAGATAAACTCATTCATATGCATAAATAGTTACTTTATAGGAAGCAGTCTTTGCAAGCTTTTGAAAGGATGGAGTTCTTGCTAGAGTTGTTAGCAATGCATATCTTTCTTTTTCTTTCCCCTCTCTGTTTTAGAAGGGAGTATTCAGACTGGTCAATACTCAACAAGAAATTAGAATATTTTTGTTCACTTTGTTTGCTTTAACATCATGCAGGTTGATCTCCTAAAGAGGAAGTTTGGGTTTGATGATGCTTTCAATTATAAGGAAGAAACTGACTTGGACGCTGCGTTGAAAAGGTCAGTATCTATACATATTGCTTAACGAAATTTCTTGCTCTGAAGCTTTAGTTAACAATAGGATATCAGATGGAGATAAAGTTGTTGCATCTGTGCTACGTATTATTTACATTTGTGTGTGTGTCTATATTTTCATCACTATTAAGGATAACATACATGGTCTTGATTATCATAATGATACTAAATATTACTAGCTTTTGGGTGAGTTCCATGGTTTGTGTTACTAGCAGCTTAATTGTTCAGTTGGAATCATGGCCAATGAGTTGAGGATTTGATATAAAATATCTGTAAACTGGAGAAAGTTGGAATGTAAAGTGCACCATTTTATCAATTTGTACAATAATTTTACTAATTCTCTTCTAATGTTAGCTCCTTTATCTCTGATATAACTATTAATCATGATGGAATTTTGTCTTCTTATGAATAGCAACACAGACAGATTAGATGACTTTGCTCATGAAACATGTACATTCTTTCAACTGTAGTTTTATAATTGGTTTTTCTAAGTAGGTAGGTACATGGTGATAGCACATTCATGGAAAATCCTATTGACAGGTTAAGATTAAGATTACATGTAAAGAGAAAAAAAAAATGCTAAGTTGAGGCAGAATATGTGAGAGTGAGGGGACATGAAATAAAATTTCTTCTATTCAAAGTGGACCATATTCTTGCATAAAAATATTCAGCCCACAGATGTTAATTATGAGTTGAAGAAATTTTATGTCAGACACTAAATACAGCCTTCACTATTTCTGAGTGTCACCAGGTACTTCCCTGAGGGCATTGATATCTACTTTGAGAACGTAGGGGGAAAAATGCTTGATGCTGTGCTTCTCAATATGAAAGACCATGGCAGGATTTCTGTATGTGGACTGGTTTCACAATACAATCTTGATCAGCCTGAAGGTGTTCAGAACTTGATGTGTCTTATTTATAAAAGAATTCACATGAAAGGATTTGCTGTCTCTGATTACTATAACATTTATCCCAAGTTCTTGGATGTAATGCTGCCTTACATCAGAGAAGGGAAGATAATGTACGTGGAGGACATAGCTGAAGGCCTTGAGAGTGGCCCTGCTGCTCTGGCAGGACTTTATAGTGGCCGCAATGTTGGGAAACAAGTTGTTTTGATTGCTCGGGAGTGATTTGGCCATGATTTATGTATCCATTTGCTATTATGTTGAGTTTTATGTCAAATTCTCTTCGATGTTAGAGGTCCACCTTGTGGTAGTTTAATAAAGCCTTGTCTGCAGCCAGGGAAAGGTTTATGGTTTGGTGTTGAGTACAATAAATCTAAAAGAAGGAACTTTGACAATTTACAAAACCACATTATATGAGTTTCAACCTTTAACTTAGTCATGAATGATATGTTATATCTTATTAAGGAAACTATGTTTAGTAAGCTTTGAGACCTGTAAGATAATAAAAACCTGGCTCCATCTCTAAAGAATGTGAATTGATATTTTTAAGAATCTGATTTGCAGGCATGTGTATTATTCATTCTAGTGTACAATGAAAACTTGAGAGTTGCTTAGTTTGGTGTGCAATACAATTTGAGCCAGAGATATTGTCAAATAAGACATTATCATTTCTTGGAATTAAAAAAGTAGCTTTGAGAAATATCTGTTTCAGGTTGAGAGATTGATGACCTTAATCATATGCGACAACGCACAGGAACAGTCCAAGACAAAGCAACGTAGCCGTAAGCATTAGCTTAAAATGAAAAAATTAATTAATAATCTTTCATATCAAGAAACAAGAAGCATTTAAATACTATATTAAAATGAAAAAAAAAATACTAATTATATATAAAATTATCTTCTTATACCTCAAATTGTAATGAGCGGCCTTGTCTTTGCATGCCAATTAAAATTTATCACTTTGTTTGAAAATGAAAATTTTCAAAATGTCAGTGTAAAACTTAAAATAAATAATAATAATTATTTAAGGGAATCTATTCTCTCTCTTACAATAGATGAGTTTTGTGGTTTTTAAAATAATACTATTATTTAATAAAAATAAAAATAAAAGTAAAAAGATAATAATTTCTTTTTTAATGAGGGTAAATTACTAATATGGTTTTTGGACTATTAGATAAAGTTTGATTTGCTAACTCATTATCATGGCTTTTGAATGTAGCTTGTGGTGTGTTTTTGGGTTAGAACCACATTTTCTCTCCATTTCGGTCTACTTCAGTATATTCGGTCTACTTTGGTTTATTTGGACCATTCGCTAAACTTCAGTTTGATTTGGTCCAATATGGTCCACTGCATCCATTTGCTCCACTTCAGTCTATTTCAGTCCCTTTGGCCCACTTCTGTCCATTTCGGTCTACTACCACTTTTGTCCATTTAGTCCACTCAGTCCATTTAGCCCATTTCAGTCCATTTAGCCTAATTTGATCCTTTCGGTCTATTTGGTACACTTCAGTCTACTGCAGTCCAATTCGGTCTAGTGGGTCCATTTAGTCCATTTTGGTCCACTTATTCCAATCACTTTACTTTGATCAATTTCAGTCCTTAAGTTAAAGTCACATTTATCTTTCTATAATTTCCTACTCTCAAAAATGACATTGACCTAATATTAAAGGTTGTCTAAATTAAAATAAAAGCATTTATAATCGTGGAATGTAACCTCAAAAAATCAAAATGACAACGTTTTGGAAGCTTTAACAGTAGTCCAATTGGTGGATGGAAGAATCATATTGAACACAGAATAAAAGTAGAACAAAATTCGATAAAAAAAAAAAAAAAGAATCAATATTTTTAAGAAATGAAATTAAAAAAAAAAAAATCAAGGTCATTTAGATGAAAGGGTTTTTTTTTTTTTTTTTTTTTTTTTTTTTTTTTTGGGTCCCCTAAAGGTTCTTTGGACACGATTCCTTGCTTTGACTTTGAAAGTAGAAAAATCTTCATTCAAATGGAAAAGGAAAAAAAAAAATTGTATTAATTAATATTTTAGAATCGTTTTATACCATAATCTTAACTTTTCGTAATGCACTGTCATTAACATCACCTTGTATGTGATATCATGTGTCAGGCAAAATTTCCCAATTACTAGTTTTAAATTTAATTATTGAAAAGTTACACTTTGTTATCTTGACATGCTCTACGAACATTTTTTTTTTAAAGTACTCATGGATAGTGATTTGATCCACAGATTTCATTATCAGAGAAGATGGCTACAAAAATAAGTTTGAAGAAGCTCAGAAAAAGCAACCTACAATTTTAGTGCAAACAATGTCATTACGTCGGGAAAAACGGGGACTGTCTACAAGGCAATGCTTTCGGACGGTACTTTCATGGCAGTTAAGAGGTTTCATGCATCACACAACATTTATTAGAATCATTTATCGAGGCTAATCACATTGGCTAGTTTTAGACATAATAATTTATTTAATTGGCATCATGAGAAAAAGAATTATTTACTTAATAGGAATATGTCCTGAACACGGTTGTGACTCAGGTCTCAGTTGTACAAGAGAAAAAGAACAAAACAGAGTTGCTTTTTTTTTTTTTTTTTTTTTTTTAAGAAAATTTTAACATATGGTATTCGCTCTTGATAAGATTCTGTGAGGCCAGAAAGAGTCAGGCAGCCCCGGCCCACTTCGAACCAGGCCCAAAGGCCCACGCCGAGGACGCGTCCAAGGTCCGAGGACGAAAGTGTAAAGCCCAGTTGCCCAAGAAGCATTGCCGAGGATGATTACTTCCTCGGACGCCCGAGATCAGAAAGTGATCAAGCAGCACACCATCAAGGTGAGCCTCCCCGAGCATCCAAAGGGCAAATAGCAAGTACCAAGCGCCGAACATGGAAGCATGGTGGAGGAGCAAGTCCCAGATGAACTGTCACCTCCACATTAAATGCCCTCAACTAACGCCCTGGCCGCATTAATGAGGATAGGACCCCTGAACAGTGCCGTCTTGGGCGCTGCAACCCACAGGAGGGATGGGAATGCGGCTGATGGGACAGGCTCTCGAGTGGTAGCCTGGCTGATCAACAAATGTAGGGCTACGATCAACTGAGAGAGAGGTATATAATGTAAGAAGTCCCTCTTAAAGAGGGAACGGACGGAAAAACCAGAGGGAAGAAATATTGTAGCAGCTTGTATTCTCTGAAACCTTGTAACCTTTCTTCAAAGAAATAATAAGAGTTCCAAGCTCTGTAAGGCACGTCCGAGGAGCATTATTGTGCATCCCAGTTAACGTTTAAGTCATTAAGCACTCACGTACAACCATGCATGGCCGTTGCAATCCACACTAGGGCCTAGCTCTTAAACCCATACTCTATAAATTTATTGCAGGGTTAGCTGGGCTTGGGTCCACTTTCTCAACTCGTAGAAGTGCCCGAAACCGGTCCCTACAATTGGCGCCGTCTGTGGGAAGAACTTGTGCGTTAGTAAGGACAACAGTCAAGCATGGTAGGATCAGGCCCTCACCAAGGAAACCCCCATCGACCTGAACCGGCTAAATCCCAGCACCAGGGCAAATATGGCGACCCCGGGGGCGGTCAGAACGAGAACGGACGATTTCGAGAAAGAAGCGTGCATACTTCAACAGCGAGCGAAAGCCAAGCCCGCCGGGACGGGCACGTTCCCCAGAAGCGCGACGATGGCCAGGCCACGCGATCGGAAGAGGCCCATAGCCACGCTTCCCAGAGAAAGGATGATAAGGTGGCCATGCAGCGAAGACAGTCCGAACCCAGCCCTGACCTGCCCTCTAACGACGAAAGTGATGACGAATACAGGCAAAGGTCAAGAACGCCCCCCAGCGAGACTTTCTCCCACGAGGAGGAGCGCTACCAGAGGCGTAAGCGTGCCAACCCAACCCCCAGGGGCTTAGGAGGTGACGCCATGAGCAAGGCGCTGGATCAGCTCTCCAAGTCGCCCTTCACGCGTCGTATAGAGGAGGCAGAGCTTCCTCGGCGGTTCCAGCAGCCAACCTTCACCGCTTACAACGGCAAAACGGATCCCGTGGAGCATGTGAGCCAGTTCAACCAAAGGATGGCTGTCCACTCCAAGAACGAGGCGCTGATGTGCAAAGTCTTCCCATCCAGCTTGAGACCTGTGGCAATGAGGTGGTTCAACGGTCTAAGGACGAATTCCATAGACTCGTACAGGCAGCTGACCCAGGCTTTTGGTTCCCGCTTTGTTACGAACAGCAGCCTCCTCGGCCCATGAGCGCATTACTGTCCCTATCCATGCGTGACGGGGAGACCCTCAAGGCTTACTCAGACAAGTACTGGGAGATTTACAACGAGCTGGACGGCAAGTATGACGTCGTCACCATCAATACATTCCAGAATGGGCTACCAATGGGGCACGGCCTGAGGAAGTCCTTAACCGGTAAGCCCGCCACCAGCGTGCGGCAACTGATGGATCGGATCGACAAGTACAAGCGGGTAGAGGAAGATATGCTACAGGGCAAAGGCAAGGAGAAGGTTATCCCTCAGGAGAGGAGGGATTTCAGGTCGGACCGGTATAGCAACGCCCGCCCGAGGAGGGATTTCGGTGGGCAATCCGGGGCGACCAATGCCTAGACTGTCGGCGCCGTATTCCAAGAACCCGTACACAAGGTGCTGGAAAGGATAAAGAACGAGCCATACTTCAGGTGGCCGACTAAGATGACTGGAGAACCTGACAGGCGCAACCAGAACCGTTACTGCCAATACCACCAGGACCACGGACATGCCACGGAGGACTGCAGGAACCTCTGGAACCACCTGGACCAGCTAGTCCGGGAGGGAAAGCTGAAGCATCTTCTGCACCATTCCAGCGACCAGCAAGGCCAGACCTACCAAGAGCCTCGGAGGGACACCGCCATGGGGCAGCCCGCTGGGACGATCAACGTAATCTTGGCGGCACCAGGAGGAACAGGCACATGCCCTTCGCGAGTGCTGTCCGTAGCCCAACTGCCTACCGAGGCAGTGCACGGTGGCTACCATATCCTATCGGCTTGATGCACAACCCTCGGCCCCCGCCGAGGAAGATTTATAGCAGTCAAAGACCCTGGTGGCGCCTCCTGATACATTTGCCGAGGACGCTAAATGTGAGGACCTGGAGAAGGTGGTAATTGACGATGACCCGGAGAAGTTCTTCCAGGTCGGAGCCCAGCTGCCTCCCCAGGAGAAGGAGGAGTTACTTGAGTTCCTCAAAAGGAACCTTGACGTGTTCGCATGGGACCCCTGCAATGCCCTTAGGATTGATCCTTCCTTCATCTGTCACCACCTTAACGTCAACCCATCTGTGATCCCCAAGAAGCAGCCACCTCGGCGCCCGTCGAAGGAGCACGCTGATGCAATCAGGGAAGATGTCAATAAGCTTAAGCGCGCGGGGGCTATCAAAGAGGTCTTTTACCCCGAATGGTTGGCCAACACTGTGGTGGTCAAGAAGAAAAGTGGGAAGTGGAGGGTTTGTGTAGACTTCACAGACCTAAACAAAGCATGCCCAAAGGACCCCTTCCCAATGCCACGAATAGACCAGCTAGTAGATGCGACGGCAGGCCATCCTCGGATGAGCTTCCTAGATGCCTTTCAGGGCTATCATTAGATCCCACTAGCTTTGGAGGACCAAGAGAAGACATCCTTTGTGACGCCCATTAGGAACTACCACTACAAGGTTATGCCGTTTGGCCTGAAAAACGCCAGATCCACCTACCAGAGGATGATGACGAGAATGTTTGAGCCGATGTTGGGCAAGAGCATTGAGGTCTATATTGACGATATGGTGGTGAAGAGCAAACTGGTGTCCGGACACTTGGGGGACCTCGGCCGCACATTTGACGTCCTGAGGGAGCACAAGCTCCGCCTTAATGCCTCAAAATGCTCGTTTGGCGTAGGCTCTGGCAAGTTTCTGGGGTACATGATCACCCACCGTGGGATCGAAGTCGACCCTGACCAAATCAAGGCCATTCACAATTTGAAGCCTCCGCAGAACCCCAAGGAGATCCAAAAGCTTACTGGGATGATCGCGGCATTGAACCGATTCATTTCCAGGTCGGCTGACAGGTGGAGGCCCTTCTATCTCCTGATCAACAAGTGGAAAGGATTTGAGTGGTCCGAGGATTGTGCCGTAGCTTTCCAGCAACTCAAGGAGTATCTATCCCGGCCGCCAATCATGTCCAATCCTGAGGCCGACGAGGTCCTATACGCATACCTTGCGGTGGCGCCCCACGCAGTGAGCCTAGTACTGGTACGGGAAGACAATGGCGTTCAAAAGCCAGTTTACTACGTCAGCAAGTCGCTGCACGAAGCGGAGGTCAAATACCTACCCCTAGAGAAAGCCATACTGGCTGTGGTCCACGCCACAAGAAAGCTCCCCAATTACTTCCAAGCTCACACGGTGGTTGTCCTAACCCGATTGCCCTTGAAGTCTGTACTCCGGACCGCTGACTACACAGGAAGAATCACGAAGTGGAACACAATTCTGAGGGCTTTCGACGTCAAGTACATGCCTCGGACCTCCATAAAAGGCCAGGTTCTGGCAGATCTGACGGTCGAGTTCGCTGAACCAGTCATAGAAGTGACAGCCGAGGAGAAAGGCTGTGATGAGAAATTAGTTGGGGCAATCTCCATCCCGGAGTCACAATGTTGGAAAGTATATGTTAATGGCGCGGCAAACCAAAGGGGGTCCGGAGTGGGGCTGGTCCTAGTATCCCCTGAAGATCATGTCATAGAGAAGTCCCTGAGGCTCGGATTTACGGCCACAAACAACGAGGCCGAATACGAGGCATTACTGCAGGGGATGATCATGGTACAGAAGATGGGAGGAAAGTCGATAGAGATGTTCTCAGACTCGAGATTGGTGGTAGGACAGGTAAAGGGGGAAATGGAGGCCAGAGATTCGAGAATGCAAGAATACCTGAGCCAAGTCAAGCGCTTGCAGTTGGAGTTTGGCCCCTTCAGCTTGTCCCACATTCCTAGGAGTGGGAATAGCCATGCCGATTCACTAGCCACACTCGCAACCTCCTCGGCAGAGGCTCTACCTCGGATCATACTTGTGGAGCACCTGGAGAGGGCGAGTGAAGTGCCAAAGGGAGTGATCCCCGTCCATCAGGTTGAGATGGGTCCTAGCTGGATGGACCCCATAGTAAGATTCCTCAAAGATGATGTTCTGCCTGAGGAGAGGTCAGAGGCAGAAAAGATACGAAGGAAAGCTCCTCGGTACTGGTTGTCCGAGGATCACAAACTATACAGGCGCTCCTACTCTGGGCCATATCTGCTGTGCGTCCACCCCGAAGCGACAGAATTCTTGCTCGAAGAGCTGCACGAAGGAATCTGTGGGAGCCACACAGGGGGGAGATCCCTGGCTCACCGAGCCGTCACACAAGGATACTGGTGGCCGGGAATGCAGTAAGAGGCCCAGGAGTATGTCAAGAAGTGTGACCAATGCCAAAGGTTCGCCCCAAACATCCATCAGCCAGGAGGGGTCCTCAATCCTTTGTCCAGTCCATGGCCGTTCACCCAATGAGGCTTGGACATTGTGGGACCTTTCCCCAGAGCATCAGGGAATAAGAAGTATCTGTTGGTGGCCACGGACTACTTCACCAAGTGGGTTGAGGCCGAGCCACTGGCCAACATCAGGGACGTAGACGTGAAGAAATTCCTTTGGAGGAACATAGTTACACGATTCGGGGTCCCTCATACCTTTATCTCGGACAATGGGCTCCAATTCGATAGCAAGGCCTTCAGGAGGTACTGTTGCGAACTTGGGATCACAAACAGGTACTCAACGCCAGCCTACCCTCAGGGAAACGGACAGGCCGAGGCTGTCAACAAGGTCATCGTCAACGGGCTTAAGAAGAGACTGGATGATACCAAGGGGGGATGGGTAGAAGAGCTGCCCCACGTCCTCTGGACCTACCGGACTACGCCCCGGCGCTCAACGGGGGAAACACCTTTTGCCATGACTTATGGTGCGGAGGCGGTGATCCCTCTGGAAATAAACTTCCCGACGCTGAGGACGAGCTCCTTCACTCCAGGCAGCAATGATGAACTGCTGGGGCGGAGCTTGGACCTGGTAGACGAACGAAGAGAGTGAGCAATGATCCAGCTGACCTACTACCAGCAAAAGCTCAAGCAAGGATATGACGCCAATGTGAAGCTCAGACCACTAGCACCGGGGGACTTGGTGCTGAGAAAAGTCGTAGAAGCTGCCAAAAACCCTTCTTGGGGAAAGCTTGGACCCAACTGGGAGGGGCCCTACCGAATACCTCAGTAGCAGGGGTAGGAGCGTACTATTTAGAAGATTTAGATGACAAACCTGTACCTCGTCCATGGAATGTAAATAACCTGAAAAGGCACTACTATTAATGAAGAAATCTCTTTTGATCCAGATGTTCTGCCTATCATGATTACATGTCTCGCATCCCAACGGCAAATATACCTGGGTACTAGACAGAACCAAGGTCTTGCATGGTCCAAGGACTCAAACCTATGGGAAAACTAGTTACTTACAGAAGAACTAAAGCGTTAGACAGAACCAAGGTCTTGCATGGTCCTAGGACTCAAACCTATGGGAAAACTAACCACTCAAATATCCCTGGGTACTAGACAGAACCAAGGTCTTGCATGGTCCAAGGACTTAAACCTATGGGAAAACTAGTTACTTACAGATGAACTGAAGCGTTAGACAGAACCAAGGTCTTGCATGGTCCTCGGACTCAAACCTATGGGGAAACTAACCACTCAAATATCCCTGGGTATTAGACAGAACCAAGGTCTTGCATGGTCCAAGGACTCAAACCTATGGGAAAACTAGTTACTTACAGATGAACTGAAGCGTTAGACAGAACCAAGGTCTTGCATGGTCCTCGGACTCAAACCTATGGGGAAACTAACCACTCAAATATCCCTGGGTACTAGACAGAACCAAGGTCTTGCATGGTCTAAGGACTCAAACCTATGGGAAAACTAGTTACTTACAGATGAACTGAAGCGTTAAACGGAACCAAGGTCTTGCATGGTCCTCGGACTCAAACCTATGGGGAAACTAACCACTCAAATATCCCTGGGTACTAGACATAACCAAGGTCTTGCATGGTCCAAGGACTCAAACCTATGGGAAAACTAGTTACTTACAGATGAACTGAAGCGTTAGATGGAACCAAGGTCTTGCATGGTCCTCGGACTCAAACCTATGGGGAAACTAACCACTCAAATATCCCTGGGTACTAGACAGAACCAAGGTCTTGCATGGTCCAAGGACTCAAACCTATGGGAAAACTAGTTACTTACAGATGAACTGAAGCGTTAGACGGAACCAAGGTCTTGCATGGTCCTCGGACTCAAACCTATAGGGAAACTAACCACTCAAACATACCTGGGTACTAGACAGAACCAAGGTCTTGCATGGTCCAAGGACTCAAACCTATGGGAAAACTAGTTACTTACAGAAGAACTGAAGCGTTAGACGGAACCAAGGTCTTGCATGGTCCTCGGACTCAAACCTATGGGGAAACTAGTTACTTACAGAAGACCAAGTGTTAGACAGAACCAAGGCACTGCATGGTCCTCGGACTCAGGCCTATGGGAAAACTAACTACTTCAGAAGACTAAGTGTTAGGCAGAACCAAGGCTCTGCATGGTCCTCGGACTCAGCCCTATGGGAAAGCTAACTACTTCAAAGGGATCCTAAGTGTCTACTCGAAGAAATTCTACCTGGTCCTTAGGAAACGAAAGGTCCACCCGAGCATACATGCCCTCTCGTTATAATAATTGATGCTGCGATTGGCCGAGATACAATTGAAGTTAAAGTTATACAAGTAAAAAAAAAAAATGGATAGCGCGCAAATGAACAAACAGCCAACATAAGTCAGAATAGAGAAATAAAGCTCACATTTCATTAAGTCCAAAAGAATTACACGATAGGAGTCACATTACAAATAAAGAAAAAAAAAGGAAGAAAAAAGATGCAAAAAATAAAGTGAAGCAGGCAGAGGCGCCAAGGAGCCTAATCCTTCTATTTAGTTGCCCGCTCCGGTGGGTGGCTGGCCCATAGCAGCCTCAGGGTCCTCTGAGCTCTGACTGAGTGGGATGGCCTGCAGAGGCACGGCAGGAATAGCTGCCCCCTCAGCAGAGGAAACCTGGGCATCGGGGGAGGGCTTTGCAACCTGCTGAGGTGCTTCCTCGTTAGAGCCGTCACTCAATTCAACCACCACGGGAGGATTACTCCCTTGAACTGGCTTACCAGTGGGCCTGGCGTCCGAGGCCCCCTCACATGGAGTAGCAGCAGTTTCCACAGCAGCCTCCTCGGCCTCAGAGCCATCTGGGGCAGCCTCGCAGATGGCAGGGGGGTAGTACACACTCTCCTCCTTCCACAAGTCAGAAGAGGCCTCCACCCCAGCTTGTCTGAGGGCTTCACCCCAAGTTTCGGAGCAGTAGCGCCTACATACCTCAGGGACTTGGGATTTGTAGGCAGCTGCTGTCTCAGTTGCCCCGGCAGCATAGGCTGCCTCCTCAGCTTCCTCCTTGGTGGCCCAGGCCTCCTCCCTGCCTTGCTCTGCCTCAAACTTGGCCCTCACAGCTTCCTCTTTGGCCCATTCGGCCACCCTCTTGGCCTTCTCAGCATCAGCCATCTTCTTCATGAGGCCAGTTATCAGCTCCTCGGTGAGCTTCAGCTACTCCTCTACCTCACCTAGACGCTTCGTCTGAGATTCGGCCTGCCTCTGGGCACCCTCAAGGCCTGACACTGCGCTGTCCCGAGCCTGGGTCATTGCCTTCAGCTCCTCCCTGGCCTTGGCAAGGTCTTCCTCGGAGGTCTTGAGGGTCCGAGTGGCCTCCAAGCGCTTCTCACGCTCTACATCCATGGCCTTTCCATGGTCATGGGCCGCCTCCTCCAGCCTGAAGGTAGCCTGGACAGCCTGCCAAACAAAACGGATACATAATAATAAGCCGAGCTCAAAAAAGAAAGGAAGGCAGAAAAAACTGAAGCGAGAAAAAACACAAGTGTTGAGGGTCTTACCATCCCCAAGTATCGCTTGAGGCTGAGGAAGACGTCCCTACTCCTCATGGTCCCCAGCTGCGCCATGTTCGCAGGAAGTAGCAGGCATCTCTCCACCGCGTCGGCCACGTACGCGCCTTCGCCCTCTCTAAAATCCCTGAGGGAGGAGTCATCCCTCAAGGGGCCCCCATGGAGCATCGGGGCGGGGAGCCAGGCCTGAACCTTGGGCTGGGTGTCGGGCTGGGCGTCGACCTGTTTGTCCTGGGCTTTGGAGCCTATCCTTAGCTGCTTTGAGGGCCGCCGAGTGTCATCCCCCTCTCGTATGGGCCCAGATTTGTCCTCAATGGGCCTCTTGCCCTTATCCTTCTTCTGCTTAGGATCAGCAGGCTCGTGCCTGGACGGCGGGTTCGTCTAAGGCGGAGGAGGAGGAGGCCTAGATTGAGTAGAGGCCGACCTGGTCTGGGCAGGACGAGTCTTTGGAGAAGGAGGAGGAAGCTTTGGCTTGGACCTCCCCGGTTGCCCTTCTATTAGGTCGAGCAGACTGCCTTGGGGCTTTTTCTTGTAACCCATCTCAAGCCGAGTAGATGCCTCTGATGCTAGGAGGTCCGCTTCGGTCAGACGAGGATCACCCAAGTCTCCGGAAGGGTCCTCGGGCTTGTGGACTTGTTTAAACACGTCAAAATCGTCCTCGGCAGGACCAAAATCTGCAACTTCCCCTTCCCTCTTTAAGTTCTCTCCCGCGGCCTCTGAGAATGTGTGGGAGGAAGAAGGGACTGCTAATGTGACGCCTTCTGAAGTGGAGGGATCCTCGGGAAACTCGAACCTATCCTCGGTCACAGTTATTTTCTGCAGCCGAGGATCCTTTACTCTGATCACGTGCTTTGGGGCCGCGAACGATTTTTGGAGCGGGGTGTACCCCAAGATTTTGTGAGCGGCCCTAACTTGATGGTCAGCTTCGTTTTCGAAAACCGCCGACCTGAGCACCTTCTGCAAATCCTCCCTGTTGATCAGGTTGAAGTGGCGCATAAAGGCGTGCGGATCTGCAGAAAGAAAACACATTCACGTTAGTAACCAAACAGTGCAGAAAAGAAATGACGCATGAAACAAGTTAGAATCTTTGAATCCCCTCCTATTCCCACTGCCCCACCTGGTGTCCCCTCTGTCGTCGGGCAGTGAAGGCCATCGTGCCACCCCCCGGACACGATGAGAAAGTCCTCGTTCAACCCCTTGTTGGACTTAGGGAGGCACTGGATAAGCCGGACCCTATCGTCCCTCGTCCTCATGTAGTAAGACTTGTTCTTCAGGTGCTGGAGGTTGCAACAGTAGTTCACGTCGTGATGAGTCAGCCTTAGCCCCATCTTCTCGTTCAGAGCGTCCACACTACCCAGAATTCTGAAGATGTTGGAGGCGCATTGGGTGGGGGTTAACAGGAAATATGTAAGGTAACCCCTCGTCACTGGCCCCATGGGGATCCTCATGCCACCTTCGAGAAAGGCGATGATAGGAATCACCACCTCGCCCTCCTGCCTTCGAAGGAACCACTCCCCTTCCTCACAATACCTCAAGCCCACGTTGGCCGGTATCTTATAATCGGCGATGAATTTCTCCATCACTTCCTCAGTGTAGATGTACTTCTTAAGCCTACCCATCCCAAATGACGCCTAAGAGAGCTAAAGAAAGAGCAAATAAAAGAGAAGGAGGAGTAGAGAGGAAGAAAGCTCAGAGAGGGATAGAGCGACTTACAGAAATGAGGAGGAACTCCTCGGACAGGCTTTTTATGCTGGAAATGTAGATGGAAATTTGGCTGGACTCAGAGTGAAGGCGCAAGAGCTCTTGATTGTGAATGAAAAAAAGGGGGAAAGCGGTTCGAATGAGTACTTATACCCTAGATGGAAGAGCAGCGCGAGTTTTCCCGCCCATAAATGCTAGGCGCATCCCCACCGTTAGATTGTCATCTGCCCATTGAACGTGGGGAGCACAGAGCCGCCCGAATTTAATGCAGGACACATTACGCGCACCAAAGCGTCAGTAACGCACCTTGGGCAGATGAAAAGGCTCCAGCGCTGACGAGGGACAAGACTCGATTGGACACGGAGCAGGTCCAAGGATGTCAAAATCCTCCTTTCCGCCCGAGGATGCGGACAGCAAGATTTTGAGGGGCTATTGTGGGGCCAGAAAGAGTCAGGCAGCCCCGACCCACTTCGAACCAGGCCCAAAGGCCCACGCCGAGGACGCGTCCAAGGTCCGAGGACGAAAGTGTAAAGCCCAGTTGCCCAAGAAGCATTGCCGAGGATGATTACTTCCTCGGACGCCCGAGATCAGAAAGTGATCAAGCAGCACACCATCAAGGTGAGCCTCCCTGAGCATCCAAAGGGCAAATAGCAAGTACCAAGCGCCGGACATGGAAGCATGGTGGAGGAGCAAGTCCCAGATGAACTGTCACCTCCACATTAAATGCCCTCAACTAACGCCCTGGCCGCATTAATGAGGATAGGACCCCTGAACAGTGCCGTCTTGGGCGCTGCAACCCACATGAGGGATGGGAATGCGGCTGATGGGACAGGCTCTCGAGTGGTAGCCTGGCTGATCAACAAATGTAGGGCTAGGATCAACTGAGAGAGAGGTATATAATGTAAGAAGTCCCTCTTGAAGAGGGAACGGACGGAAAAACCAGAGGGAAGAAATACTGTAGCAGCTTGTACTCTCTGAAACCTTGTAACCTTTCTTCAAAGAAATAATAAGAGTTCCAAGCTCTGTAAGGCACGTCCGAGGAGCATTATTGTGCATCCCAGTTAACGTTTAAGTCATTAAGCACTCACGTACAACCATGCATGGCCGTTGCATTCCACACTAGGGCCTAGCTCTTGAACCCATACTCTATAAATTCATTGCAGGGTTAGCTGGGCTTGGGTCCACTTTCTCAACTCGTAGAAGTGCCCGAAACTGGTCCCTACAGATTCTTTATCACCAAATCAAGACATCAATCGGTTTTTAGTATAAGCGAGGATTGAACTCCAGATTTCTTATTTATCCCTCAAAGATTTTACCAGTTGAGTTAACTGGAACTCACATCGCATTTTTTGTTTTCTATTGTAAGGTAGTGACTAGGTTTTCTCTCTATCAATTTGTGTATATATATTTATTTATTATTTGGTATAATAAATTTTGGTATTTCACTTTAAAAAAATTATTTGTAGTGTGTAGGTTATTTGCTTAAATTATTTCAATTTATTTATTAACTTGAATTATTTAAACTGTTTCTTTGTAATTTGAACACCATTTAAGGGGTATTAATGTACTTATTTGCGATATATTATTACTTTTAAATTACTTTTAGATTTTTTTTTTTAAATTTTGATTGTTGGTAATTATCTTTAAGCCTAAGTTATAAGTTAAACTAAATAATGTATATTTAAAAATAAATATTAATTAATCAATTAATTTTTTATTCCTTCTATGTTATATCTTAATTTTTTTTTTTAAATGTTGTGTCGTATCGTAGTGCATATAATTTTGTACCTCTCGTATTGTGCCGGTGCCACTATATCATAGTTTGAAATTCTCCTATTAAAATTCTCATTTTTAATTTAAATTCAGATAATGTTTCGCCAAAAATATATTATTAAAATTTCTACAAAGTAGTACAAATTAGTTAAAAATGGTAATGAAAAATTGTGTGTATCTAACTTTTTTTTAAAGTAGACAATATTTTAAGGACGATCAAGACAAAATCAAATGGATAACATGCATTGCAGTAGCTGATTTCTCAAAGCGTTTGGCTCACACACGTGTCATCTCCTCAGTCCACAAACTTGATATATAAAAGCAACAATCATTGAAACTGAACACACAGCAGAGATTGACGGAGAGAAACATTGAAACACCAGAAGCTCTAAGAAAGACTAACAATGGCTAGTGGTGTTGTTGGTGAAGAAGTGAGGAACAAGCAAGTAATATTGAAGGACTACGTGTCTGGTTTTCCTAAAGAGTCGGATATGCAAGTGATCAATGGAACCATGAAACTGAAGCTTCAAGAGGGGTCCCATGGAATAGTAGTGAAGAACCTTTACTTGTCCTGTGATCCTTACATGCGTATCCGGATGGCAAGAGTTGAGGGTCCTAACGTGTTTACCTCCTATACTCCTGGCTCTGTAAGCTCTCTCTCTTTCTTGGTTTTGCTTCCTCTACGTTAGGAACCACTGTAGGCATATGGATTATAATTTTTGTTTTAAGAGAATCCGTAATTTGACATGGTATCAGAGGTTATGAGTTTCAGTATCCTGTATAAGCATATATAAAAAAAAGCCAGTGTAAGAAAACTAAGTTCTTTAAGCATATGCTCCTAACGAATTAGCAGCTCCAACGATGAAAGCCACACAGAATTTTCTAAGGCTCTCTGGCTCCCTAAAGCTCAATTCTCAACTCTGATGTCTTCTTTTTGGCTCAAGGAGCATGGAAACTGAAGTCCTCAATTGTTTGGTGCTTGCCTGTTTCCTTAAGTTGCTCGTATGAGCAGTGTTAGCTACTTGCTCGAGCAGGTTCTTATTTGAGCAAGACAAAATCCTGATTAGAAAACAGCCTCTGATAAAATTGCGCTCGAGCGAAATTTTTCAAATTGCAAAACTCTGAGCTTCTCTCATTAGGGAATTTATTGGACCAACAATTTCACACTCAATACAAATTACATTGTCATGGATATTTGCCTATTCAAATCATCACAATATATATTAGTATGTCACATATAGGGTTGGATATATAATTATATTGTTGAAATTTTTAGAAAGATAATCATAATTAAATGGCAATTAATTAAATGGTCAAATTCTTTGTATGTTGAAAGTATTATATAAATTTAAAAATTTCCACATCTTGTAATATATATATGTTGAGTGGGCTTTGTAAAATGACTCAGCTTGTATCTTGTTCTATGAGTGCAATTCTAATTTCTTTTTCTAATGATAACATGAGGCAGCCATTAACTGGGTTTGGGGTGGCCAAAGTTTTGGATTCAGGACACCCAAACTTCAAGAAAGGTGACTTGATTTGGGGCACAACTTCATGGGAAGAATACAGCCTCATCACAGAACTGGAAGGACTCTTTAAAATCGAGCACACTGATGTACCCCTTTCCTACTATACTGGAATTCTTGGTAACTTAGTCATCTACTCATTCAATGAAATATTCTAGATTGAATTAGCTATTAAATTGCAATGAATGCTGCTTGTGTATGCGCATGCATGTGTATGATTTGGATATGCATGTCTGCTTGGCTGTGTGTTTGTATGTATGAATTAGATATGCATGTGTTAGCTTGTAAAATTCTTATTTAAAGGTGATTACTTCATATTTTCAGATGCTCTATATATGCAAATGCACCATAAAACTATGTGAGTTTCATAGTTTCTTACTGCCATTTGTCTATTTTTCTCTTACTAGTTAGTTGTCATAGTTATAAACAATGACAGTTAATAGTTATTCCATGGTGATGACCCTTACATTGTAATTGTAACCTTCAAAATTTTGAATCAAAACTTGAACGGGTAATCCATATCCTTGAACTTTGATCCTGAGAAGCATGAATTCAATTCCTTTCTTGTGTTGAAATTTGGAGCTAGTGCGGTGCAGTTGGGTCCTTGATCAATTCAGTGAGCTGGCTCTGTAGTTTGCTGGAAAAGATTTCGTAATTACAACTTTTTATGATTGTGGCTTTAGATCAGATATAATTGGTAGATGTAGTTGATTCTGAACAAAGTATGTATTCTTAATTGAAATTATGTGTTGAGTTTAGTAGTCTAGTTGGTTAGATAATTCTAGGTTTTTGACTAAGTTTGCTATGTACATTCTGTTTAAATTAATTACATACCAACAATGTGCATTTTAATATGGATGTTTAGCAACATTGCAACAGTCAATGTTATTAAATGAACATTTGACAAGATTAGGTGAGATTCTGCCATTTTAGCTTTCCATCAACTAATATCCGTCCTATAATTGGCTGAACATTTGGATTTTCTTCTAGGTATGCCTGGTTTGACTGCTTATGCCGGTTTTTATGAAGTTTGTTCTCCTAAGAACGGAGAGTATGTCTTCATTTCTGCTGCATCAGGTGCAGTTGGTCAGCTTGTTGGGCAATTTGCTAAGTTGATGGGTTGCTATGTAGTTGGTAGTGCTGGAAGTAAAGAAAAGGTGAGCTATTTCTATTTGGCATGCTTCAAAGTTGGGCCCTATCTATTCTTTATCCACTGCCTGCATTGAATTTTCTTTTTTTTGGTTATCTTTTCATAATATGATTCAATTACATGCAATGACCATGATTAAGCATTGCTAACCTGATCTCATCATGTGTCATTGGATTTCTTCGAAAATTTGTAGTCAATCTGACCCAATATGTGAACTCTCAGAACATTAGAATTTCTCTCTTTCTAACATGAAGCTTACTTCTTTTGTTCTTACAGTTGCTTCTTTTTCTATGAAATAATGAAATTTCCACAGGAAAACTTATAAACTCATATAATTTTTACTAATTAATACGAAAATAATTCCCAATTTTCTCTTCCCATGGAATGGTTCTACGGTTGATGGACTAAAATCTTCTGACCACTATGTATACCTGGTTTTCTTCTTGAAAATTTTGGATGGGAAACAAAAGGTATATTGAAGGCCTTGTTTTAGAAATACAAACATCATATACATAAATAATTCTTTATAGGAAGTAATCATTGCATGGTTTTGAAAGGATTGATTTCTTGCTAGAGTTGTTAGCCATGCAATATCTTTCTTTCTCCTTCCTTTCTCTGCTCTAGAAGGGAATAAGCAGGCCAGTCAATACTCAACAAAAAATTTCTATCTTCTTTCTGTGCTTTGATGTCATGCAGGTTGATCTAATACGGAACAAGTTTGGGTTTGATGAGGCTTTCAATTATAAGGAAGAAACTGACTTGGACGGAGCTTTGAAGAGGTCAGTATCTATAAATATTTCTTAACACATTTCTTGCTCTGTAGCTTTAATTAATCATTGGACATCAGATGGATATAAAGTTGTTCTATCTTTCTTATTATCTATATATATGTGTGTGTGTCTATATTTTTATACTATTAAGAAGAACATACATGACATGGTCTTGATCATCCTAATTGATGAAGTATGAATTCGTCAGTCACTGAGTGTTGCCAGGCGATGAACTTAGCCTCCTGGAAAGAAGTGTCTTAGAGACGGTCACCGGTGTGGTGCCTGCCACAACACCTCCGATGCTCAAGTTAGAGTCAAGAATGGCACAAGAATAATATCTCAAGATAGCACAAATCTAGCAAAAATATCGTACCTCTTCCATGGGAGAATGTGGAGGATATATATATATGTTGTTGTAGGTTCTATCCGTTGTACCATTTATGGAGGCTTAACTTCCCTCCAGGTAACGCTTCCTGGCCTCATCATGTGGCTTTAATTAGGTCCCAACGGTCTGTCCAGCTGGGTC
The DNA here is from genome assembly GCA_019022515.1 of Quercus aquifolioides. Taxonomy (NCBI): domain Eukaryota; kingdom Viridiplantae; phylum Streptophyta; class Magnoliopsida; order Fagales; family Fagaceae; genus Quercus; species Quercus aquifolioides. The sequence goes on from CM032331.1 coordinate 24,759, forward strand.
TGTAACTGTCATTGTTATTTACTGAGGGCATTGAATAGAATGTTATACTCGTCAGTCTCGTGTTTCCTCGTCATTGAAGACTCTTCTTGTCGGTATGATTTACCTCTTGCAGGGCCCACTTCGTCAGTCCCATCAGTTGCCCCCGGATTCTGAGGTCGTCAAAACGTGTCGTGACGACCACGGAAGGTGAAAAGTTTCTAGGCAGTAGGCGGTTGGGTTTTCGAGCCGTATTTAATGTGCTGTGGCAGTTCCTTTTGGGTTGTGGCCCACGTGGCGCTTTTTGATTGGAGGAATCAATGCTTCATATGATGAGTCTCCTTGATTTTCCCGCTGGTTTTTCAGCTTCTCAATTTTTGGTTTTAAACTCCCCTCTCCTCATCATTTTCTTTTTACCTTTTTGAAAAAAGAACTCCTCCATTGTAGCTCTGGTTCTCAGCTTCTCCGCCTTCTTTCCCAGCGGTTTTCTTTTTGCGTAGTTTCCTTTTCCGAGGTGAGTTTTTCCTTTTCTGCCTCCTTTTTACCTTGTTTATTTTTGCTATCATAAATTTCTGATCTTTTTATTTCTTCTTTGCTTGCTTTTTCTTCTTCGCTTGCTGTTTCTTCTTTGCTTGCTGTGTCTTCTTTGCTTTTCTAGCTTTTTCATGGTTAGTAGCTCTGAGGTTAAGTTAGGGTGCCCTTCAATTTCATTCCTCTTCGCTCGATTAGGAGGGGGTTTAGGAACTTTTCCTTACCTAGAAAACTTTGTTTACGAAGGCAATAGTTTGGCTGTAGCGTTGGCTGAATTATTGCCAATCCTACATCAATCCGTCGAGTGGTTTGAGGAATTAGTGAAGGAAAGGACGATGTCAGTGGTCAGGTCTAGCGAGCTTGAGACTGGGTTGTCGTCTAGCGGCGGCCCAGTAGAAGGGGATACGGCCATTTCTGTCTCCCGTGAGGTTAGGGCTTTTTATGCTCTGGAGGAGAGGTGTGGGTTGGACGATGATACCCTTAGGAGATTTCGGGATAGATTCCAATTCCCAGATCGGGTTAGGGTTCGTCTGCCCAACAAAGAGGAACGGGCTTGCCACTTCTCTCCAGGCGAGGTGTGCTTTTATGAGTCCGCCTTCGTCTGTGGGTTAAGGTTTCCCGTCCACCCCTTTGTGATGGAGCTGCTGAACCAGTTTGGCATTGCTCCCGGGCAACTTATGCCAAATTCGTGGAGAATATTGGTTAGTTGTATGGGAATATGGCTGGCTGCCCTGGACGGAGATATGCTTAGGGTCGATGAGTTCACTTACTTGTATCGCCTGAAAGCGTCGAAGGAGCATGGGTACTATGAACTGGTGCCTTGGGAGAGGAATACTAGGATCGTCAAGAATTTACCTTCGTCCTTCAGATACTGGAAGTCCAGATTTTTCTTTGTATCTGGGGACGATTTTGAAACTCCCTCGGGCGAGGTTTGGGGTGATCTCCCGAGGTTGCATCGTCGGTGGGGAACCCCGACTTTAGGTGCGTTAATACTCCCTTTGATATATTAATCTTCTGCAACTTTACCTTTATCGTCACTGACTCTATTGTCTCCTCTTCTGTGCAGTTAAGAGACGACCCAAATTGAAGAGCAGGTACAGGAGTCGGGTCCAGAAGGCGATCGAATACGCACAGACAATCGAAAATTGGGACGACCTCATTGATCCCAGGACACTTGCCTTTTATTGTCTTGGGCTAGATCCGTCTGACTTTGTTCGGAGAAATCTTGAAATCGAGGGAAAAATGAGTAAGTATTTAATTCGTCAGTATTTGTCTCTTACGCAGCAGGTTTTTTTTTTTTTAACAAGCGTTTCCTTCTTGCAGAGATGACGACAAAATTTAACAAGGAGATGTATGCCAAAATGAGATCCAAGAAGGACGAGCCCCTGTCCAGCTTGGGAAAAAAGACTGTGCGTGTCACTAGGAAGAGTGGCTTGGCACCTCTAATCGCTTCCGTCAGCCCAGTCGTGTCAGGGGTGGCAACGACGAGGATTGCTTCTCCCACGACTTCAGTGGAGGAGATCGAGGGTACTCCATCTTCAAAAAGACCGAGGATGACTGAGAAGGAGAAGGAGAAGGAGAAGAGTATCCCTCGTCCATCCACCCTCTGGAATGACGAGAGGTTGGCTGTGGATAGGGCCCACGAGGTGGTGACCGCTGTGGACCTGAAGGCTTTGTCGGGTGTCCCGTTTAATGATGTGGCGGCTCGACATATTCACAAGCTCGTACAGGTTAGCTTATTTCTGCCCCCTTCCTTTCTTCGTCCTCTTATTCGTTCCATTTCTTTTATTTGAGGAAAAAATTTTGTTTTAGGTACTGGGTGAGAGCATGCACATTGCTTCGGAGTATCTCACTCAGGAGACGAAGGTAGCCTCTATGACGTCCAGGATGGAGACCTTGGAAGCGGAGAACTCCAAACTGCGGAGAAATCTTCTTGACTCTATGGGTGAGTCTGCTTCCCTGAAGGAGAAGTTGAAAAAACTAGATGACGAGATTAAGGTGGAGCGTCAGTTGACGCAAGAGAAGGACGAGCAGCTCTCAAGTGCCAGGGAATCACTGAAGACGATAGCTGCGAGGTCGGTTGAGGCATTCCAGACAACCGACGAGTATAGCACCGTCTTGTTCAGCTGGTACTTCAAAGGGTTTGAGCTCTTGAGGAGGTACCTGTTAAAACATCCTACTGGAGTGGACATGGAGAAGCTGGATCTGGAGGAGATAGACCAGGAAATGTCTGCTGACGAGGCTGGCCAGTCTTCTGCCATTGTTCCCTTTGCTCATCAGAATACCCCCGTTGACGATGCTCCAGCCGGTGACGATGCTGCCAACGCCTAAACCTGACACTTATGAAAATTTTTGTTGTGCAAATTTTCTCTTTTTTTTTTTTTTTATATATATGTGGGTGCCCATCGTGTTTTCGGGCCAAACCTTTGAACAATTTGCTTGTCCATTTTGACAACGATATTGGCAGCCCGGTGTTTATGGGTTTTATTGTGAAAACAAATGGAAATTGTCCTTGGTTTGGGGCTTTAACTGAAGATTACATGTTTACTTAGATTTATCACAAGCTTACTAGCATTTCATGATTGTCTGTGTATCTGATGAGTTTTAACCTGGTCTCACATGCTGTGCTGAGTACATTGTCGTCAGTAGTTTACATCCGTTAGTGCGGAATCTTACTACTTAGCCATTTTTGGCTTTTCAACAACTTAATTTGTCGTCAGTAGTTTACATCCGTCAGTGCGGAATCTTACTACTTAGCCATTTTTGGCTTTTCAACAACTTAATTTGTCGTCAGTAGTTTACATCCGTCAGTGCGGAATCTTACTACTTAGCCATTTTTGGCTTTTCAACAACTTAATTTGTTGTCGTCAGTAGTTTACATCCGTCAGTGCGGAATCTTACTACTTAGCCATTTTTGGCTTTTCAACAACTTAATTTGTTGTCGTCAGTAGTTTACATCCGTCAGTGCGGAATCTTACTACTTAGCCATTTTTGGCTTTAGGTGACTTATACCCGTGTTAGGGATATTTCCTTCGTCAGTTACCTTCGGTTGCATACACCTGCTCACAGAATAATATCAGCTGAATAGATTCTTTATTGATTTTGATAACAAGTACATTTGAGAGTTTCGTCTACTGATGATACTTCTTTAAGTGTTCAATGTTCCATGGCCTCGGGAGTCTCTGTCCGTCCAGAGTCTCAAGGTGGTAGCTTCCCTGTCTGGAGTAATGAATAACCCGGTACGGTCCTTCCCATGTAGGGCCAAGTTTCCCTTGAGTTGGATCTTTGGTCGCCAGAGTTACTTCGCGCAGGACGAGGTCGCCGATGTTGAGTCGTCGAAGTTTCACCCTTTTATTGTAATATTCTGTCATCTTTCTCTTGTAATCTGTTATCCGGCTGCAGGCTTTATCTCTGACTTCGTCTAGGCAGTCCAGGTTGACTCGTAGTTGATCGTCGTTGTCTTCCTCGCTGAACATCTCTCGCCTGGTGCTGGTTACTCCGACCTCGACTGGGATCACTGCCTCAATTCCATAAGTAAGCCTGAACGGGGTTTCTCCCGTCGGGGTTCTTGCTGTTGTTCTGTAGGCCCACAAGACGTTGGGTAGCTCGTCTGGCCAAGAGCCCTTTGCGTCATCTAACTTCGTCTTTATGATTTTGAGTAGAGTTCGGTTCGTCACTTCTGTCTGTCCATTTGCTTGAGGGTGGCCTGGTGATGAGAAATGGTTCTTGATGCCCAGACCAGAGCAGAAATCCTTGAAGCCTTGGCAGTCGAATTGTCGTCCGTTGTCCGATATGATCGTCCGTGGAATCCCGAACCTGCAAACTATGTTCTTCCATACGAAGTTCCGGATCTTTGCTTCGGTAATAGTTGCCAGTGGCTCTGCCTCAACCCATTTTGTGAAGTAATCTATAGCGACGAGTAAGAATTTTACCTGGCCTTTGCCCAAGGGTAATGGGCCAACGATGTCAATTCCCCACTGTGCAAATGGCCAAGGGGACGCTATAGTCGTCAGTCTTTCGGCTGGCAGTCGTTGAATGTTCCCGAATCGCTGACACTTGTCACACTTCTTGACGAACTTCATTGCGTCCACCTGCATAGTAGGCCAAAAATAACCTGTTCGCATAATTTTGCTTACCAAGGATCTAGGGCCTGCATGATCTCCGCAGATCCCTTCATGGACCTCTCTTAGGATGTACTCAGCGTCTTCTTCGTTCACACACCTTAAATAGGGCATGGAGAAGCCCCTCTTGTACAGAGTGTCATTAAGAATTGTGAATCTGGCAGACCTCTTCTTGATCTTCCTGGCCTCATTTGTGTCTTGAGGGAGGTGTCCATCCTGAAGAAAGGATACAATGGGCGACATCCAGCTACTTGTGCTCTGGATTGCAAAGGTTGAAATTTCCTCTATGCTGGGGTTCTTCTGTTCTTCCATCATCAGGTCTGCATTCGACCCCGTTTCTTTCGACGAGGCTATCTTCGATACTTCGTCTGCTGCCATATTCTAGCTTCTGGGAATCTGGATGAACTCTACCTCTTCGAACTCTTGAGTCAAGTGCTTCACCAATCTGAGGTATTTCTGCATTCTTTCTTCCTTTGCTTCGTATTCTCCCTTGATCTGCCCAATTACTAGCTTTGAGTCGTTTTGGACTAATAGGGTCTTTGCTCCAAAAACTTTCCCTAGCCTCAACCCCGTCAGAATCCCCTCATACTCGGCTTCGTTGTTCGTCGCCGGGAATATCAGCTGAACTCCATACTTCAATACTTCTCCGTCGGGGGTGGTTATGACGACCCCTACTCCTCCCCGCTTTTGGGCTGACGAACCGTCGGTCTGTATTACCCAAGGTTTGCCGTTACTGGTAAGGTTTTGTTCGTTCGGAAGGGTGAACTCGGCGATAAAGTCTGCCAGAGCCTGTGCTTTAATGGCTGCCCTGGGATGGTACTCTATATCAAACTGGCTAAGTTCGATTGCCCATTGGACCATTCTCCCTGCTGCCTCGGGTTTGCTCATGGACTTCTTGATAGGTTGGTCCGTCATTACCCAGATTGGATTTGCCTGGAAATACTGCCTGAGCTTGCGTGAGGCAACTATCAACGCGAACGTGATTTTTTCGATTTTTGAATACCTGGACTCAGCCCCCTGGAAGGCTTGACTGATATAATAAACGGGGAGTTGTATTCTGCTTTCTTCGCGGATCAGGGCTGCGCTGACGGCTGTGGACGAAACAGCTAGGTATAGATACAGGTTCTCTCCTTCTTTTGACGGGCTTAGGAGAGGTGGATTGCTCAGATAGCGCTTGAGCTCTTGGAAAGCCGCTTCACATTCGTCGGTCCAGGCGAAGGCCTGCTTCAGGGTCTTGAAAAAGGGGAGGCATTTATCCGTTGCTCTAGAGACGAATCTGTTGAGGGCGGCGATCCGTCCTGTGAGCTTTTGGACCTCCTTGACGGTCTTGGGTGACGCCATGTTGATTATGGCCTGAACCTTCTCCGGATTTGCCTCTATTCCTCTCTGGGATACCATGAATCCCAAGAACTTCCCTGAGGCTACACCAAACACACACTTACTTGGATTCAGCTTCATTTGGTATTGTTTGAGAGTGGCAAATGTCTCTCTGAGGTCGTCCAGATGGGTAAGCTCTTCCCTGCTCTTGACGAGCATATCATCCACGTAAACCTCCATATTCCTGCCTATCTGCCCGCTGAACATTCTGTTCACTAACCTCTGATAAGTAGCACCTGCATTCTTTAGTCCGAAAGGCATTACCTTATAGCAATAGAGGCCTTGGCTGGTGACAAAGGCCGTTTTCTCCTCATCCTCGTCAGCCATTTTTATCTGGTTATATCCTGAGAAAGCATCCATGAACGTCAATAGCTTGTGCCCGGCTGTGGAGTCTACGAGCTGGTCTATTCTTGGAAGGGGGAAACTGTCCTTCGGGCAGGCCCTATTCAGGTCTGTGAAATCTACGCACATCCTCCACTTCCCATTTGCTTTCTTTACCAGAACAGTATTGGCCAGCCAGTCTGGGTAGTACACTTCCCTGATGAAACCTGCAGTCAAGAGCTTCTTCACTTCGTCAGCGACTGCCTGATCTCTTTCTGGTGCGAAGACTCTTCTTCTCTGCTTGACGGGTTTCTTCTCTGGGTCTACATTCAACCTGTGTAGGATGATTTCCGGGGATATACCTGGCATGTCGTCATGGCTCCAAGCAAAGACGTCCAGGTTTTGTTTAAGAAACTGGACGAGCTTTGTTCTCATTTCAGGGCTCAAGGTCGTCCCTATCCTGGTTGTTTTGGTCACTTCTCCCTCAATTAGTTGCACTGTTTCCAGAGCCTCCACTTTTTCTTCTTGCTTCTCTTCAATTATCCAGGTGTGGTTTTCCTTTGCGGCCAACACGGCCTGGTAGCATTCTCGAGCTAAGACTTGGTCTCCCTTAACTTCACCAACCCCGTTTTCCACAGGGAACTTTACCTTTAAGCAGTAGGTAGATGTGGACGCCTTCCACTTGTTGAGGGCAGGTCTTCCAATGATGACGTTATAAGAGGAGGGGCAATCCATCACTAAGAAATCCAGCTGACGGGTCAGTTGCTTTGGGTATGTTCCCACTGTCACTGTTAGCGTTACTATGCCCTTGGGGTAGACCCTGTCACCACTGAAACTGACGAGGGGGGAGTCAAAAGGACGTAGCCTTCTGGGGTCCAGCTTCAACCGTTGAAATGCAGGGAAGTAAATGATGTCAGCAGAGCTACCATTGTCCACGAGGATCCTTTTGGTGTTGAACCCTTCTATGGTAAGCATTATGACCAGGGGGTCGTTGTGGGGCTGTTTTACTCCCCTGGCGTCATTTTCATTGAAAGTCATGTCTTGCTCGGTTCGTCTCTGCTTCAACGGGGGAGTCGTATGGACGCTGTTCACCTGACGTTGATATGCTTTTTGGAGGGACCTGAACGAACCTCCGGTGACGGGTCCACCTGTGATTGTCTGTATTTCCCCGACCACATTCTGAGGAGGTTGGGACTGACGGTCACTACCTCGTGACGAAGCCTCGGGTTGGCCTTTGTTCCCGTCTCGAGATCTACTATATTCACCCTTCTTTACAAATTTCTGCAACTTCCCCTTTCGTATCAGCTCTTCTACCTACTCTTTGAGGTCCCGACAGTCCTCGGTGTAATGGCCATGGTCTTTGTGGAACCGGCAGTACTTGTTCTTGTCACGAACATTTGGAGACGAGTGTAACGGCCTCGGCCACTTTAGGTAATGCTCGTCCTTAATCTGCGTTAGGATTTTATCAACAGGCATTACAAGAGGAGTAAATTTTACCGTCCGAGGATTCTTATCTTCTTTTCTTCTACTTCCGTCATTGATTCGGCGATCGGGACGCTCACGCTTTTGCCCCCTACGGTCGTCTTCCTTTCTACCCTTGTCTCCTGGCCTCTCAATGTCCCCGATGGCGGCCAGTGCGTCTTCCGCGTTCATGTACTTCTGTGCTTTGAGGAGCATTTCAGCCATTGTTTTCAGGGGATTTTTTGCAAGCGACGAGACGAGTTCTCTGGTTCTCAAACCAGCCTTAAAGGTTGTTAGCTGCACCTTGTCATCAGCCTCGTCTACCTCCAGTGTCTCCCGGGTGAAGCGTTTCACATATGACCTCAAAGTTTCCCTCTCTCCCTGCCTGATGGTGAGTAAATGATCCGCGGTTCTCTTTGGTCGTTGTCCTCCAATGAAGTGACGCAGGAAGGCATTGCTCAACTGTTCAAATGTGTCGATGGACGATGTGGGCAGCTTTGTGAACCATTCCCGTGCGGCTCCTTTGAAAGTAGTTGGGAAGGAACGACACAAAATTTCGTCTGGGGGCTGCTGGAGTCCCAGGGTCGTCTTAAATGTGTTAAGATGATCTTGGGGATCTTTTAGCCCGTCAAACGGTTCGAGTTGGGGCAGCCGAAATTTTGACGGCACTGGACAGTCGAGGACAGCCACAGTGAACGGCGAATCTGTTGCCCTGACTAGTCGGTCCACACTCCGTTCTGTTTTTTCTTTGATGGCGTTTCTGAGCTCGTCCATCTCCTTCCTCATCTCCTGGAGTATATTCGAGTTCTGCTCAGTTGGAGTGGTAGGCCTTGGATGGTCGATTCTTCTATGACTATCTCCCTCGTCCTCTCGATTTCCCTTGGACCGATGCTCTTCCTGCTGAAGCCTTTGCTTCATTTCCTCATTTTGTTTGGATAATTCCTCGACGGTTGCTGCCAGGGCCTGAATTTGCTGTGCCAAGGCTGCAGAATCTTGATTGGACTCCATATGAAATAAGTATTTGACAGGAAACTACCTTTTCGCAACTGAATGAAAAAATGTCGTTTCCCACAGACGGCGCCAAACTGATGAAGTATGAATTCGTCAGTCACTGAGTGTTGCCAGGCGATGAACTTAGCCTCCTGGAAAGAAGTGTCTTAGAGACGGTCACCGATGTGGTGCCTGCCACAACACCTCCGATGCTCAAGTTAGAGTCAAGAATGGCACAAAAATAATATCTCAAGATAGCACAAATCTAGCAAAAATATCGTACCTCTTCCATGGGAGAATGTGGAGGATATATATATATGTTGTTGTAGGTTCTATCCGTTGTACCATTTATGGAGGCTTAACTTCCCTCCAGGTAACGCTTCCTGGCCTCATCATGTGGCTTTAATTAGGTCCCAATGGTCTGTCCAGCTGGGTCTGTAACTGTCATTGTTATTTACTGAGGGCATTGAATAGAATGTTATACTCGTCAGTCTCGTGTTTCCTCGTCATTGAAGACTCTTCTCGTCGGTATGATTTACCTCTTGCAGGGCCCACTTCGTCAGTCCCATCACTAATGATATTAGAAATTACTAGCTTCGGGTGAGTTCATGGTTTACATTACTAGCAGCTTAATCGTTGCATTGGAAGCATGGCCAATGGGTTGAGGCCTTTTTATAAAATATCCCCAAAAAAAAAAAAAAAATTTTGTTAGAATGTAGAATGCACCATTTCATCAATTTGTATAAAAATTTTACCTCCTTTATCCTTGATGTAACCATTCATCACAATGAAACCATGTCTTCTTATGAATGACGTTACAGACAAAGCCATGTAAATGACTTTGCACATGAAAGTGTACATTCTTCAATTGCAGATTTTATATTTGATTTTTCTATGTAGGTAGATGCATGGTGATAGCACATTAATGGAAAATCTTATTAACAAGAAAGGATTAAGATGGTAATGGAAATTCATAAGATTATATTATTGTAGTATTGATTATGCATTTGCAAATCCTTTTTAAAATAATGGTTATACTGCATCCACTAACATGCCCCGGCCTGTCTGATTAAAAAATAAATAAATAAATAAATAATAAATAAATAAATAAAGAAGGAGGCAGAATATGGAGAAGGGGAGGACAGGAAAATAATTTTTTTTTAAAAGAAAAAAAAAATCAAAGGAGCATATTCTCCCAATTTAAGTTTCAGCCCACAGCTGTTAATTATGAGCTATTGAAATGTTATCTCAGGCACTAAATACAGTCTTCACTATTTCTGAGTGTCACCAGGTACTTCCCTGAGGGCATTGATATCTACTTTGAGAATGTTGGGGGAAAACTGCTTGATGCTGTGCTTCTCAATATGAGAGACCATGGCAGGATTGCGGTATGTGGAATGGTCTCACAATACAATCTTGTTCAGCCTGAAGGTGTTCAGAATTTGATGTGTCTTATTTATAAAAGGATTCACATGGACGGATTTGCTGTCTTTGATTACTATAATGTTTATCCCAAGTTCTTGGATGTAGTGCTGCCTTACATCAGAGAAGGGAAGATAAAGTATGTGGAGGACATAGCTGAAGGCCTTGAGAGTGGCCCTGCCGCTCTGGTAGGACTTTATAGTGGCCGCAATGTTGGGAAACAAGTTGTTTTGATTGCTCGGGAGTGATTTAGCCATGTTTTGTATATCCATTTGCTATTATGTTGAGTTTTATGTCAAATTCTTTGATGTTAGAGGTCCACCTTGTAGTAGTTTAACAAAGCTCTGTCTGGTTTATGGCTTGGTGTTTTAGTACAGGAAATCTACAAGAAGGAACTTTGAACATTTACAAACCACATTATATGGTTTTCAACCTTTAAACTAGTCATGGATGGTATGTTATATCTCATTATGGGAACTATGTTTAGTAAGCTTTGAGGTCTGTAAGATAGAAAAACCTGGCTCCATCTCTAGAGAATGTGAGTTGATATTTTTAGGAATCCGATTTGCAGGAACATGTATTATACATTCTGGTGTACAACGAAAACTTGAGAGTAGCTCTGTTTGGTGCACAATGCAATTTAAGCCAAAGGTACTGTCAAATAAGCCATTATCATTTCTTGGAATAAACAAGTAGCTCTGTGAAATATCTGTTTCAGGTTGAGAGATTGATGGCCTTAATCATATGCAACCATGCACAGGGTCGGTTCAAGACAAAGTCACTTAGGCATTGCCTTAAGGCCCCCCAAAATCTAAATACCAAAAAAAAAAAAATAGTAATAATAATAATAATAATAATAATAATAATAATCTTGCATCTCAAGAAATGAGAAGCATTTAAATACTATATTAAAATGTAAAAGTTCTAATTATATATAAAATTATCATTTTATACCCCAAATTGTAATGAGCAGCCTTGTCTTTGCTTACCCATTAAAACCTACAACTTGTTTGAAAAAGAAAATTTTCAAATGTCAGTGTAAAACTTTAAAATAATAATAATAATAATAATTTAAAGGAAACTATTCTCTCCCTCACAATAGATGAATTTTATGGTTTTAAAATAATAATATCAATGATAAATAAATAAATAAAAGTAAAAATATAATATTTTTTATAAATAGGGTGAATTAATAATATGGTTTTTGGACTACTAGATAAATTTGATTTGCTAACTCATTTTCATGGCTTTTGAATGGAGTTTGTGATGTGTCTTTGTGTTAGAATTTCATTCTTTTTCCACTTCAGTCCATTTGGACTAATTTGATCTAATTCGGTCCATTCCAGTCCACTAGGTCCATTTGGTCTATGTGGTCCAGTGGTTCCATTTAGTCCAATGGGTTCATTTTGGTCCATAAGTTGAAAGTCACATTTATTTTTCTATAATTTCCCACTTTCAAAAATGACATTGACCTAACTTTAAAGGTTATCTAAATTAAAAATCATTTATAATTGTGGAATTTAACCTCAAAATATCATTTGGAGTACAAAATTAGATGTAATATAATTAAAAACTGGTCGCAAACTCGCACGATGCGCGAGAAAATTTGATATGATTATTTTTTATTAGATAATTATTGAATTAATATATTAGATTGTATATTTTTTAAAATTCAATACTTGTTATTTGAAATTGTGTTTTAAATTAGAAGTTTTTTTGTAGTGTAGCAAAATATATTTTGTAATTAGGTATTATATATAGTAAGCTATGTATGCAAACACAATGCAATATTAGAAGAAGAAAAAAATTGATTGTGTGAGAACTATTAGACCAAGTGTAACTATGTATACTTTGTTTATTATTATATAGATGTATGCGATATAACTCTTATAGGTATATTTTTCTTCTATACATAGATCCACATCGATCTCTTTCTTCCTCACAATTGAAATTAAGTGAAAAAGTAAATAAAGATAACTATATAATAGATCATTGTCAATAAATCATATATCATAAAGTAGAAATATAGAATAAAATAAAATGCAAAAAGAAAAAGTTTCTTAAGTATTTATACATAAAAACATTAATAGCATAATGATGCTCTAGAGTAAATTATATTTTATCTTATTCTCATTTTGGCATTTTCAGTAAAGATGATTAACTAAGTAAAGTAAAAGTTTACCAAGAAAGTTCAAATTAACTAAAATTTTGATGGTGGAGATGCTAATTATATGTAATAAAATGACCAAAATAAAAATAACAAACAGATTTGAGAAAAACACATAAGATGCAACAATACAAAATTACTACACTGAATATTTTTTGACTTTTTTGATACTCTACAAATAAAACAACTTTATTCACTTTTTGTCACAGTATATGCTATAGAGCGTTCACAATGTTTATTATAATCTCCCCCCTTAGAGGTTATTTTATAAGCACTTTGATTGAAATCAAAATATGCTTTTTATTTCTTTTATATTTTTTGCCCAAAGGCAAGTTAGCCTACTAGATAATCCAAATGATTATCATATGGACCTGCTACCATAGAGCAATTTTTGGTAAATGTCTATTATATCAAACATTTGATGATATTTTAGGTTTAAATATCATAGATCTGGCTTCTCAAAATAAACTGAATGTCTCTCCACAATAAATCTAATAAGGGGCCAACAAGGGCTTGGCTGAGTGGGTAAGGTTTGGACGCTTCGTGCAACACACTTAGGTTCGAGTCCCACTGCCTGCAGGCTTTCGTTGGTGAGTAAACTTAGTGGTGAAGTGTACTCACAAAATGTGAGGTGACTCCCACACAGAGGGTACAGAACGGGTACCGACTACGGACTCCCTGACCGAGGCCATTGGCTCTCTACCCGGGGGTGTAATATGACCATAAAGACCTCCATTTTTTGTTTCTCCAAAAAAAAAAAAATCTAATAAGGGGATTCTCCACAACAACACCAACTTGAGTCTTGTAACGGCAAACTAATATCTTTTCATTACTTGTAACAACTACAACCTCGTCTTTGCGAGTTAAAAGCTCATTTGCCACAATCATATGCATCTTGTACTTTTTAAGAGTCATATCAGTCTTCTCCAAAAGTATTTGTATATCTGTCTCTAGCAAAGGAGAACTTTCAATCCCATTTTATTATAAAATAACAAAAAGTCAAGGAACTTATAGCAAAAGGTCAAGGTTTTCAGACCCGAACCGTTCATTGAACCGTAAAAGGGAGAGGTTCAAGGTTTTTGAGGTCGAACCGAGGTTGAACCGGGGTTGAACCGTGATGACGTCATTATTCATTGTAAGAGATGGATAATTTAATTAAGTAGAATAAAATTGTGTTAAGTTGTTTTTATTAAAAAAAAAAAAAATTGCTAAGGGGTTGGACCGCATGGTTCTTGACCGGTTTGTACGGTCCAACCCCGGTTTTAGGGGTTCACGGAATTGCCACATATGCCTGGTTTTTTATGCTTAAAAACCGATTTTCATCACGGTTCACAGTTTTTACGGTCTGACCTTCCGGTCCGGTCCGATTCTGAGAACTATGCAAAAGGTTTTCTAAACAAAATTCCAGTAGAAAGGAGAATAATAGACCCTTTATTGTTTTCAAGATATAGGGGATTATGAAAAACTATATATCCTTTGCCTACCCTTTTCTCTTTCTCAAATTCACATTACCAAAGAAGTATATGAAGTTAAAAACATTGTGATTACATCTATGTTCAATGAAAGTCCATTAGTAGACTCATTCAAATTTGTAGCAATATATATTTTGTTTTAATATAAACTCAAAATTTTTTTTTTTTTTTTTTTAGGTACTGGCTCACCTCCCGTTAAGAACCCTCCCATTATCTCCTGTTATTAAATAGATTTGAGACACCTGTCAAATGATAAATCCAATGGTCACCCCACCTTATTTATCACACATCCACTTTTTTTTTTTTTTTTTTTTTGTCTCAAACTTTCTCCCTCTGCAACATCACTGTTGCCGCACCATCACTGGAAAGGGGACCCTTCCACGGCAAAGGGCATAAGGAGACACGATCTGGTGGAGATCTTTCCATTGCCATTTACCTCTCCTTAAAAGACCCAGAAGCTAACAGATGGAACTTGACCCAGAGATCTTTGATCCCAATCTTGTTTTATATGCTTCACTTTCATAGGTTTGTTGGAATTTTATTAATGTTTGGGTTTTGCAGAATTTGAAATAAAATTGGCTCATGTTGTTTATAGATTTGACATTTTTGAATCATTAAAATTTAGTAAATCCATTCTCCATCAAGAGAGAGAGAGAGAGAGGTTCTTGTACTTTGCTCCATGGCCTTGTGGACCTGTGCCTCTGCCAACAGACTGAAGCTTTCTTCTGTCCACGTGGTTGTTGTTGCAGAGAGAGGAAGGTTGAGACAAAACAGAGGAGAGTGTATGATAAATAAAGTGGGGTTGACGTGGTTTTATTTTTGACCATTAGATTTATTATTTGGCAGGTGTTTCAAACCTATTTAAAAACCGGGGGGGGGGGGGTTCTTAACAGGAAGTGAGCCGGTCCCTTCTTCTTTTTTTTAACCAACATATTAACCCAAACCAAAATTCAACAAGAGCTATAAGAGAGATTTGTGATGGGAAATTTAAAAAATATAACACTAAAAAAAATTTTAAAAAAATATAAACCTAAATTAGAGTTTTAAGAAAGAAAAAAAAATCAAACGCGCGAGAGAGAGTACACAGTTTTTGTGTGAAAAAAATGTGTATTAATTGGAATAAATGATTTCAAATTTATACAAAATAAGATAGGGAGAAGAAGAGTTAAAATATAAGAAAGATAAAATGATGAAGGAAGTTTTTTTTTTTTTTTTTTGACAGCAAATGATGAAGGAAGTTTAACAATAAAGTAAAGAGTAGTCCGGAGATAAAAAGACAAAGAGGGAGGGGAAAGGATGGAGGAAGATAGTTTTTTTTTTTTTTTTTTTTTTTAAGAATAGGAAGATGAAAAGTTTAAATATTCAATTTTAAAAATTATTTGAAATTAGAAAGAAGAAAACGAGAAGTTAAAATCAATTTAGGTAACTGAATATAGTCAAACATTTGCATTTAATGGATAGTAATATTTTGTAATAAATAGTCAAACATGTGCATATATCTACAAAAAAAAAAAAATATATATATATATATATATAATAATGAATTATTCAATTTTAACAATTACTTGAAATTAAAAAGAAGAAAATGAAAAGTTGAAATTAATTTAGGTAGCTGAATAGTCAAATATTTGCATTTAAAATAAATAAATAGTAACATGTTGAATAGTAATAGAATGCATTAACAGCTTTGTCCATGAATTAAATTTAATTATTTTATATAAAATAAAATAGAAAAATCATAAAGGAATTTTTTTTTTTAAGTGTGGCTGATGAAGTGGTTTAAGAGGAGTATATTAACATTGAATTATACTTATCGGCTTTTAGATATATAATAATAATATAGATAAATAGATAAAATACTTATCTACAATTTTTTTCTAACTTTGTTTTGTTTAAAAATGACAAAAATAAGATTTAAAAATAAATAAATAAATCCTCTAGTTCTGAAATGATAAAGAGAAAATGAAAAAGAATTCAACCAACGTGAATCGTCACTGCTGATTCTCACAGTCACAGCTAATAATCATCATGAGTGACGTATCATGGTACACATTTGACATTACACCCGTTAAAAAAAATCATCAGTGACGTATCATGGTACTCACAACACACATTAAAATATTGTCATGTAAAAGCACTCACACAACACCTATAAGTATAAATAGAATCCGTTTTCTATCTCTTATCTCAAAAAAATAGAAACCGTTTCAGACAAAACACAAAACACAGACAGTGAAAGTGAAACAACAAAGATTGTACTAGTGGCAATGGCAAATGTTGGAGAGGAAGTGAGTAACAAGCAAGTGATATTCAAGGACTATGTCACTGGTTTTCCAAAGGAATCAGACATGTACGTGACCACAAGTACCATAAAATTGAAGGTTCCAGAGGGTTCCAATGCTGTTCTTTTGAAGAACCTTTACTTGTCCTGCGATCCTATAATGCGTATCCTAATGCAACCAGTTGTTCCTAGCGATTTCTCCAGTTACAACCCGGGCTCTGTGAGTTCTCTGTTTGATTCCCCAGAAAATTTTATGGGATATGGAATACTGATAATTATTACTGTTTTTGACTTATTTGAAGTGGGGTTGTTTTAATTAAATTTGGAGTGTGTCCATAATATGATAGCATAGCAAGATGATATTTTGAATTCTTATTCTTTTATAGTTGGAAATTGGAAATTTTGGGTTCCAACTATAGAGTTTTATGTTGTTCATAGTGATTTATGTTTGAAAACTTAAGACAATTGTTCAATTTGACAATTGGATTTTAGAAATTCAAAAAGATGATAGAATCTTTTACTGGCAAAAAAAAAAAAAAAATGATGAGGAAGGAGAGGGAAATGCAGAGTATCTTTCATTGACAGAAAGAAGGAAAGCAAAATTTTTGAAGAGGAATATCCTTGTTAGACATTTTAGAGATTACTAATAGATTAACTAATTCTTTGTAAGATAAAAATAGATTAATGAGATAGCATTCTATATATATATATATATATATATTAATAGGCAAAGCTAAGAGAAAATCTAATTGAATTCAAAATTATGGTCTAATTTTGCACTACATGTCTCATTTAATTTTTTAATTTTTGTGGCAAGTAAATTATTAGATGCAAAAACCGAAAAGTCTAAATCCCATTATATTCTAAATCATATATATATATATATATATATATATATATAGTGCTTGCTTGTTTATATTGATGTTGTATATACAATATTGACCTTGCAATTGTGAACTTCTGTTGGTAAACACTTGCAGCCGTTAAACGGGTATGGGGTGGCTAAAGTTTTGGATTCCGGGCACCCAGACTTCAAGGTAGGTGATTTAGTTTGGGGAGCTAATACTAGATGGGAAGAGTACAGCCTAACCACGGCAACCGAAAGACTAAAAAAGATCAAGCATACCGATGTACCCCTTTCCTACTATACGGGGCTTCTTGGTAAGTTCTTTACTCATTCTATAAGTTTTGAATTGATTTGCATTTAACAGAAGATAACTATATTATGCTAATTCCCTTTTGATGTATGCGTGTCTCCAAGAGTAGTTTCATAATTAATTTAAGGATTCTTGTGATTGTGTACTGGGCTTCATGTCAAATTTCCCTGTAAATGTGTTTGAATCTTTTGACTTTTTTTCTTTTGTTTACAAAATAGGTATGCCTGGTGTGACTGCTTTTGCTGGTTTCCATGAAGTTTGTTCTCCTAAGAAAGGAGAATATGTCTTCGTTTCAGCAGCATCTGGTGCAGTTGGCCAGCTTGTTGGACAATTTGCAAAATTGTTTGGTTGTTATGTTGTTGGAAGTGCTGGAAGTAAAGAAAAGGTATATTCTATTAGGATATATGTACCTTTTAGTTCACCATTACTTCTTTATTTGAATGCTGCTTCATTGATTGTTGACTGCACCTGGTGGGATGAACTTACCATTCACATGAAAAAAATGTTCTACTTTTTATTTAATTTAATTTTAATTTTTCTTACCTCTTTTATTGTGAAAAACTTATGTTTCTTCTGTTGTTGATTAGGTTGATCTATTGAAGAATAAGTTTGGTTTTGATGATGCTTTCAATTATAATGAAGAGCATGACTTGGATGCAGCTTTGAAAAGGTCAGTACAGTATGTCATTTGCATAATATGAATACAAATTTCTCTAAGATATGATATATTGTGACCAACATTAAGAAATTTATTTGATAAAGAAAAGGAAATTGTGAGCTCACAGATTCAATTGTGTATGACAGCATGAACTGTTTTACTCAATTTCAAAAATGAACACACCCCCCCCCCCCCCCCCCCCCCCCAAAAGAAAAGGAAAAAAATGAATTTATTAATGTAGAAATTAAATTTTCATATCCAACTATTAAAATCCATCAATTAGAGCCTTAATAATACCTTGATTTTTAAAGTACAGTATTATTGGTTTGTGTCCATCATCAGGTATTTCCCAGAGGGCATTGATATCTACTTTGAGAATGTTGGGGGTAAGATGCTTGATGCAGTGCTCCTAAACATGAGAACCCATGGTCGTGTTGCTGTATGTGGAATGATCTCACAGTATAATCTTGATCAAACTGAAGGCGTGAAAAATTTGATGCACCTCATATTCAAGCGCATCCATGTTACAGGATTTTCATCTCTTGACTACCATCACCTCTATCCCAAGTTATTAGATACTGTGCTGCCTTATATCAAAGAGGGGAAGATAGTGTATGTGGAAGACATTGCTGAAGGCCTTGAAAGTGGTCCAGCTGCCCTGGTTGGACTCTTTAAGGGTCGCAATAAAGGGAAACAAGTAGTTGTAGTTGCTCGAGAATAATTCAGCCTAGTCTTTTATCTATACTTATGTGCAGTGTCTTCCTAGTAAAGGTTGCAAATTAAGTGTTTTGAGGTTAATTAGTCCAATCCCAATGGTTTATTGGGTTGAAAAGAATAAAAACATTGTAGGCAATTGTAATTCCCGTTTGTTATGAGTGTATACTCCCTGGAATAGATGGAAAGGAAGAGAATTTGTGATGTGGCAGTAAATGCTTTGGTACGTATGTATTTCCTTGTAACTTTTGTTTTATGGTTGTGAAGAGGAGAAGACACTGCGATTGACTTTCTGTTGTCCTTGAGGAAATAATTATTAGCATCATTCAGGTTGTTCCATATCTCTAACTAGACGTGGGTTGCAGTTATCTTAACTGATAAAATCTATTGTCATCGAATAAGATATTTGAAGTTCAAACTCTGCTTACATAAAAAGTTGGTTGAGATTTGAGGTTTAATCATCATGAAGTGCACGTCATAATATATATATATATATATATATATATATATTTTTTTTTTTTTGAGAAAGCGTGTCATAACTTGAAGTTCTATCAAATCTATAAAATAAAAAAATAAAAATGATGACAATACTAATAATTAGTCCAGAGCTTTCATTTATTTTGGTTTTATTATTTGTTTGGGGAAGTAGAGGTAAGTTGGCACAAAATTCAATTCATTGTCCTCCTTTTTTCACTCTTAATGTCTCTTTATGTAAAACTAGTGTGTGTTAGTGTGTAGCACAATGCATATGCACGGGTATAATTAAAAATTTTAAAAGAAGTTCAAATTATACATGGTATTAATTTATATTTTTTTTAAATCACAAAATCTTAAAATATGTAATGGCTTCTCATATTATATTAAATCATATATATATATATATATGATTTAGAATTTAATTCGTTTTAGACTCTTCAGTTTTTGCAACTTATAATTCACTTGCCACAAAAATAAAAAACTTAGATAAACACGTGGTAAAAAATCGGATTACAATTGAAATCAAATTTAGTTATTAATTAGATCTGGACTCTTCGATTTTTACACTCAATAATTTACTTGAGAAAAAATTAAAAAAAATTAAATAGGACATATGGCGTAAAATTGAGAATCCCATTAAAATCTAATTGAATTTTCACTCAGTTTTGTGTGTGTGTGTATATATTTGCTTTATTTTTCTTCTAGGTAATCATATATAATTTAATTGACTAATTCGCTACACCGATTCATTTATGCATAGAAAAATTGGATAGTTATATTATACTTCAACAATATTACTATTTAGGCATTCTGAAAAGGAGATAATAATATATACATTTTGTTTATTTGATTTTAAGTTATAAATTAATTAAATATTAGTCTTAAATTGATCTCCATTTAAAACTCAAGTTATCAGTAATTTATATTGTTATTTTTTTTAATAGTCACAATTTCTATTACTCTAAATGGTAAAAAATTTATAATTCAAATCTAAAAAAAAAAAAAAAAAATTACAAATGGAAATAATTAACTTTTTATAGTAAAAT
The DNA here is from genome assembly GCA_019022515.1 of Quercus aquifolioides. NCBI lineage: Eukaryota > Viridiplantae > Streptophyta > Magnoliopsida > Fagales > Fagaceae > Quercus > Quercus aquifolioides. Next base: position 44,930 of record CM032331.1, read on the forward strand.
ATTTTAATATATAGTCATGCTTTATAGTTTCAATTATCTATATAAACTAGTTTTACTCGTGCTATGCACGGGAACCTACGTATTTGTGAGATAGACTAAAATAATTTTATAAAATCTTAAATTGATTAAGAAACTACATTATTACATGATTTGCTCTTGTATGACTTCAATTTGTGTTACAATTTGATGAAGAAGTCATTGCTTGAATGCGCAATGGCGTACAAAAAATTTGTCAAACAATTTCAAATACTACAAAAAATTACTTAAAAATTTAAATATTAAAAACTTCTAAAAGACAAAAAAATATTAAAGAATCAAATGATTCATGGCTTAGAAATTATTGAAACAAAACAAAATATATATGACTAAAAAATAGAAAAATATAAGAAATAGATTGGGTTACATTCAAAAGAATAATTCATGGCTATAAGTTTGAACCCTATCATAAAATATCACGTTAGTGAAGTAGAGAGATGATAATAATAATAATAATAATAATAATAATAACAACAACAACATTTGAGTTTGAGTTTAAATTGGACTTATTAGAGAGATAGAGTTTCACTCCTTTTTAAGTTTGGATTAAACAAAAATAATTTTGTTAAAAAAAATGATGAGTTTGAGTTTAAGTTGGAGTTATTAAAGAAATAGAGTTTCACTTCTTGTTAAGTTTGGATTAAACAAAAATAATTTTATTTAAATAAAATGATAATTTTATTTAAATATTGTGCTGACGTGAAAAATTGTGAGAATTTCAGAGGTTTCAGTTTTATATATATATATATATATACATATATATATATATATATATATATATATATATTAACTATAGTATCAAATAATTAATATTAAAATCCTTACCCAAAAAGAGAAAACATAAGAAAAAGAAAGCACACTCACAGAGTGCCGGTTAATGTCTAGTTAATTTAATTGAATTGGTTGGCAAATGTTCTAGACTACTAGTTACCCAATTGATAAAAAATTTTATAGTTGAACAAGAGATTTGGGTTCTATCCATGTCTATACCAAAAATTAATTTATTTCTTGAACGCCTTGTTTCCATTAAAGAGGACACAAAAATTTTAGTTGTCATTTACACCCATTTACCTTTTTGTTTCCTTTAAAGAGGACGAGATTAAGATTTTTTTTTTTTTTAGATAAGATAGACAAAAGACACAAGGGATGGGGAAGGAGGGAGTGTGAAGACAAGACTAACAACACTAATACTTACAAAAGGACCTAAACTTTGTAAGTTCTAGTGAGACTTATAAATTGAAAACTCATTCACTAACTAACAGATGTAGCTAGTACTTTAGACAACTTATCTTTTCTTTTCTTTTTTTGAGATAATATAGACAAAAGAGATTAAGAAAAGTTTAGTTGTCATTTTCAACTAATTTGCTATGCGAGTTAATTTTAGTACGTGTTATATTCTAAATTTTAAATTTATTTTAATATTTACAGATAAATTTAAGTTGTATTTTCTCCAAATCCTATAAACCATTGAAGGAATCATAGTAATTGACCAATTTTCTCATAGGTCAAGGTACACATGTTTTGAACTATCAATACATTCTAACATTTTTCTAAAAAAAGAGGGGGGGAAAGCTGTAAGTGCAACATCCATCTCACTACCCACTATATATGCTTACGAATACGTTGAAAATATCATTTATTTTTCATATTAACATTTGTAAATCATAAAGTTAACCAAAAAATTAAATTTAATATGAGAAAAAGATTTAAAAGAGATTATGGATGCATATATAAGGGGGTTGTATCAGGCAGGGACGGAACTAGGATTCAAAGTTGGGAGGGGGCAGGCTTAATATAAGTTCATTGAATTTCAAAACGTCCATTAACATCTTAATCCCATATTTATGGATAGATATATGATCATGTTGCAATGAACTGATGCTTATTTTATCAATAGCAATTTCTCAAAATGTTGTTCAATGATTTTCAGAAAATAGGATATTAGTAATGACTTTTAATTTATTTGTATTCTTCAAAAAATCAAATATTGTAGTTGACTTTCTCATTATCTACGAATCATATACAAGTTATATAAATTATAAGGATATATTTTACATTTATGTAACATTCAAATAATTTCTTGACTTGTAAATAATGAGAAAATCAATGTTTATTTGGTTTGGTTTGGATCTAATTTTTGGAACAATGAATTTATAAGATAGGGAAATAATAATGAAGTATCTCAAAATTAATTAATTAAATAGTCAATGAGTACTCCTTTTATCATTTCTTACTTATCTTTTGAACCAAAAATTGACACATATATTGATATATGCTCCATCTAGCACTATAGCAAACACGTGCCACAACCCCCTCTACCCATTTAGGCAATCAAAAGTTCAACATTCACACAACCCAACACAACTATTTTATTTTATTTATGAAAAGGATAGCCACAAGTTCACACACTATCAGTTACTAGCATTCAAGAGGGAGGGGAGAGCATAGACTAGAGTAGTGATCCGCAAAAAAAAAAAAAAAAAAAAAAAAAAAAGATTCAGAGTGCTTTCATCCTCATAAAAATTAAAAATTGGTAAAGGATCTACCTCACAGGCTCACACAACAAATCTTAGATAGAGTAGAGAGAGGGGACTGATGAAAGATGTTAGGACATATGTGATTCACTTGTTAAGAACATATGTCACTATTTTATGTAATTGGCTAATCTTTTGACAAAACGCACTTTACTTATAATTGGGTAGATCTAGGATGTGTTTCAAGTTCAAGTATTGAAGGCATGTAAGTCTGTCCAAGATTCAAGTGTGAGAAGTGCTGTTCATTAAAGCTCGACAGTTAGCTATCTATCGAGACTTGTAGAGCTGTTGAAGCCCGTGGCTTGACAGCAGCTCGACAGATAGGGTATCTATCGAGGTTTACGAAGTTCAGTTTTCCAGGACTGTTTTTCATTCAATCCATGATTGTATGTTTGGGCTTTCTTTTCTCACAACCTTAGACATATAAAATGATTATTTTAAGGGCCGTCAAAGATGACGCAAGTTGCACAAGTGTTGAGCAAAGTTTGTTTAAGCAAATTGTGACCGAAGACAGAATTTGCCTAGTTCATCTTTCTTGTAAAGAAGCTGCTGTGTTTGTGCACCGTAGGGTTTTGTAACCAAGGAGCTTCTCGATCTTCATCGTCTGGATGAACTGAAGAACTTTGCAGCCAACAACCTTCTCTAATTGGTGATTGAAATTACGTACTGGGATCCGCACAATTGGTTAGTCACGTACTGGGAGCCGTGCATTGAAAAGGAGAGATTGTCACTACAAAACAAGTCCAATTGGGTATTGAGGTAAGGGTTCAACTATAGGTTGGTATAAGGTACTAGGATCCTTTTTCTTGTAACCACTTGTTGTGATAATAGTGGATTCTCGGGAGTGGTGACCTTAAAATCATCCGGTGGAGTTTTTGCCGTGTAAGTTTTCCTTATTCGTAAACAAATTACTATGTCAATTTATTTTCTGCTACATACTTAGTTATTGGTGATTTGTTTGTGCTATCACGCGTTTGCATGTTAATTTAATTAATTAATAAACTTAGCAAATTAATTAGTTAACTCATCACAAGGGGTCAATTCGTTTTTGACCTATCAAAAGATTTCAAAGAAGAGAGGCCAGATTAGAGAAGGAAGAGTCTAATATGCTATATTGCCTAAAGGGTATCCTTGTTATCTAGATTTGTGATTTTTTTTATTGGTTTTTTTGGTTTGTCTGAATTTTTTTTTGGGACAACTGGGCAAAGAGTAGGTTATAATTTTTTTTTTCCTATTTGGGTTTCATGGATCAATTTGTAAATATTTTAGGGGACGGGGGCCAAGTATATAAATTTTGGGATCATATGTTAAAAATTTTGTTTATATGCATACAAAAGTCAAATTTTTAAAAATTTTGAGGGGGGGGGGGGGGGGGGCATAGGTCTTGGTGGTTTTAGAAAAACTCAACCCACCACCCAACTTAACCCGCCATTTTCATAATTCAATGCGGTCAATTAGTTTCATACTTGAGCAGGGTGGTGCAGAGCAAATTAGGTGGTTTGACTAGCTTGTTGCACAAGCCAAATTGTAAATGTTGAGAAACTAAATTAATACCATTAATAAAAGTGAAATTAAATTGATACTATGAATCATTACTCCTAACTCTCACATCCAACTACCATGAGTGACTAATATATAAGAATAATTATAATGTCATGTTAAAAGTAACAAATATAGCCACAACTATCTTACATGATAGACTATGATAATTGCATATCACTTTTACATGAATTTATTACTTTTTTCTATGGCTTTCAATTTGTAGCATAAAAAGTTGTGGTAAGAATTGTAGTTTATAACGTAGTCTTAGAATTTTTGCATATATAATGGTACGCACAATAACATCTTGCCACGCAAGCAATTACACGTAGTACTAGGAAGGTGTCATTGGTGTGTAGTGTACTGCTAAGTACAAATACAACCTCACATGTTCTACACAAATGTAACACACACAAACGAAGAGAGAGAGAGAGAGAGAGAGAGAGAGAGAGAGAGATTGTTGTTTGTAATAGTAGCAATGGCGAGTGTCGCTGGAGAGGAAGTCAGCAACAAGCAAGTTGTATTCAAGGACTATTTCACTGGATTTCCCAAGGAATCAGACATGTACGTGACCACAAGTACCATAAAATTGAAGGTTCCAGAGGGCTCCAATGCTATTCTTTTCAAGAATCTCTACTTGTCCTATGACCCTCATATGCGTATCCTAATGCAGCGAGTTGTTCCTAATGGACTCTCTAATTACACACCTAGCTGTGTGAGTTTTTGTGTTTGGTTCCCCCGAAAATTACTATATGGGATACGAGTTTCTGATAATTATTACTGTTTTTGACTGATTTGAAGTGGCGTTGTTTCAAATTTGGAGATTGCCCATAATATAATAGCATAGCAAGATGATATTTTGAGTTCTTTTTCCTTCATAATTGAAATTGGAAATCTTGGGTTCCAACTTAAGAGTTTTATGTTGTTCATGGTGATTTATGTTTGAAAAGTTAAGAAAATAGTTCAATTTGACAATTGGATTTTAGAAATTCAAAAAGACGATAGAATCTTTTACTGGGAAAAAAATGTTTAGGAAGGAGAAAGAGAAATGCAGAGTATCCTTAAATTGTTAAACATTTTAGAGATTACTAATAGATTAACTAATTTTTTGTAAGATAAAAGAGATTAATGAGATAGAATTTTATATATATGCATGAGTGCTTTCTTGTTTAAATTGATGTTGTATACTATATTGACCTTGCACTTGTGCAATTCTGTTGGTAAAAACTTGCAGCTACTAATCGGTTATGGAGTGGCTACAGTTTTGGATTCTGGGCACCCAGACTTCAAGGTAGGTGACTTAGTTTGGGGAGCTAATACTAGATGGGAGGAGTACAGCGTAATCACGGAAACTGAAAGCCTCAAAAAGATCAAGCATACCGATAAGAACAGTTTTTGGATTCTTGGTAAATTCTTTACTCATTCTATAAGTTTTGAATAGATTTGCATTTAACAGATCATTATATTATGCTAATTCCCTTTTGATGTATGCGTGTCTCCAAGAGCAGTTTCATAATTAATTTAAGGCTTCTTGTGATTGTGTGTGGGGCGCATCATGTCAAATTTCCCTATAAATGAGTTTGAATCTTCTGACTTTTTTCTTTTGTTTACAAAATAGGTATGCCTGGTATGATTGCTTATGCTGGTTTCCATGAAGTTTGTTCTCCTAAGAAAGGAGAATATGTCTTCGTTTCAGCAGCATCTGGTGCAGTTGGTCAGCTTGTTGGACAATTTGCAAAATTGTTTGGTTGTTATGTTGTTGGAAGTGCTGGAAGTAAAGAAAATGTATATTCTACTAGGATATATGTACTTTTTAGTTCACCACTACTTCTTTATTTGAATGCTGCTTCATTGATTGTGAACGGCACCTGGTGGGATGGCTTAACATTCACATGAAAAATCTTTTTTTTTTTTTTTTCTTTTTTAAGTATGAAAAAACTTATGTTTCTTCTGTTGTGGATTAGGTTGATCTATTGAAGAATAAGTTTTGTTTAGATGACGCTTTCAATTATAATGAAGAGCATGACTTGGATGCAGCTTTGAAAAGGTCAGTACAGTATGTCATTTGCATAATTTGAATACAAATGCCTCTGAGATATGATATATTGTGACCAACATTAAGAAATTTATTTGATAAAGAAAAGGAAATTTGGATCTCGCAGATTCGATTGTGTATGACAGCGTGAATTTTTTTTACTTAAATCTAAAAAAGAGCTCCCCCACCTCCACCCAAAAAAAAAAAAAATGAAAAAAAAAATTAATATAGACATTAAATTTTCATATCCAAGCCTTACGCAATATTTCCTTGATTTTGGTTTTTGGCCATCATCAGGTATTTCCCAGAGGGAATCGATATCTACTTTGATAATGTTGGGGGTGAAACACTTGATGCAGTGCTCCTAAACATGAGAACCCATGGTCATGTAGCTGTATGTGGAATGATCTCACAGTATAATCTTGATCAACCCGAAGGCATAAAAAATATGATGCACATCATGGTCAAGCACATCCATGTTAAAGGATTTTCATTTCATGATTACCATCACCTCTATCCTAAGTTCTTAGACACTGTGCTGCCTTATATCAAAGTGGGGAAGATAGTGTATGTGGAAGACATTGCTGAAGGCCTTGAAAGTGGTCCAGCTGCCCTGGTTGGACCCTTTAAGGGTCGCAATATAGGGAAACAAGTAGTTGCAGCAGCTCGAGAATAATTCAGCCTCGACTTTAGTCTCTACTTATGTGCAGTGGCTTCCTAGTGTTGCTTTCAAAGCAAGTGTTTTGAGGGTTGGCCCAATCCAAATGGTTTATTGGGTTGAAAAGAATAAAAACATTATAGGTAACTAGTTGATGTCCCGTGCGATCGATGCACAGGTACTGTATAAATTTACTTTAAAATATTTTAAAAAAAATTATATATATATATTTTTTATTTATAATTATCTTTATGACCATGCATAATTCTTATTCTTTGCCTCTACCATTGCTCTCAGCCATGAATTATCTTCCTCCTTATATTGAAACTTGTCAATAACGTATGTTAAATCTCCTTCTAAGATGATATATCTTACACATATCTCAATTTCAAAATTAATAGCCTTGACAATCATTGTTAGTTTTGCTTTCTCCAAATTCAAATTGCTCTCCCTTTACAACTCAATGCCGCAATAAACGACTTGTTATCATATGTTTCAGGACTTCCTCAAATGTCACATTTGAGATAAAAAAAACAATTAAAATTTAAAAGATAAGAACTCTTTATTTTGTTAGGTTTATAATTTTAGGACTTCCTTAAGTGCCACATTAGAGATAAGAACTCTTCAAAATAGGGTATGTGTCTCAAACATGTGTATTATTTATATGCTTCCATGCCATACGCTTTTGATACATACCGCCCTTCATTTTGGTTCAAGAACATATGCTAGTAAAAGCTAACAGATCACTGGGGAAGAAGGACGAGGTGCTAATTTCTATGTAAATATTTGGGCAAATGATAAGTTTTGTAAGATAAGTTTTGTTTTAGTGTTGTGAAGAGGAGAAGACACTTGAAATTGACTTACTGTTGTCATTAAGCAACAATTTTTAGCATCATTTTTTTTTTTTTTGAGAATCCCAATTGCGGCGCATTATTAGCATCATTTAGGTTGTCCCATATCTCTAAGTAGATGTGAGTTCCAGTTAACTTAATTGATAAAATATGTTGTCATCAAATAAGAGATTCAAGGTTCAAATAATTAATGACACTTATATAAAATATTGGTTGATATCTTAACTCAATGACAATGAAGAATCATCATGGAGTGAATGCTATAAATTGAAATTTTATTGTATCTATAAAAAATTAAAAATTAAAAAAAAATTGTCACACAATACTAATACTTAGTTCTACTCAAACTTTCATTTATTTTGGTTTTATTATTTGTTTTGGGAAGTAGAGGTAGGTTGGCACAAAATTTCATTTCATTGTCCTCCTTTTTCCACTTCTAATGTCTCTTCATGTAAATTTGCTTTCTTTTACCTTCTAGGTAATTATATATAATTTTCTTCTAAGAAAAAAGGTAATCATATATAATTTAATGGACTAATTCGCTATTATGATTCAATTATGCACAGAAAACTTTCTCAAAAATAATAATAATAATAATAATAATAATAATAGAAAAAAAAAATTGATAGTAGTATAATATTTCAACAACATTACTATTTAAGCTTTCTGAAAAAAGAGAATAACATATATTTTTTGTTTATTTGAGTTATAAGTTATAATTTAATTAAATATTAGTTTTACATTGATACCCCTTTAAAAATCAAGCTATCAGTAATTTTTATTGTTATTTTTTTAATAGTCAAAATTTCTGTTACCCTAAGAGGTAAGAAATTTAAAATTCAAATTATAAAAATTTTACAAATGGAAATAATTAATGTTTTACAGTAAATTATTTTAATATATAGCCATGATTTACTGTTTCAGTTATCTATATAAATTAACTATAGTATGAATAAAATAATTAATATTGATAGAAAAGAAATAGAAAGCACCCTCACAGAGTGCCAGTTAATGCCTAGTTTTGAAAATTTTGGCAAATTAAATTAATAACATTAATTCTTCTAAGAAAAATTGATACCATTAATAAATGTGAAATCAAATTGATAAGGTAATCTTAATTTCATTTACAGTTTTAGATGTGTATTATAATTAACAATAAAACATTTATTTACTTTTTCAGTTTCCTTTAAAAAGGACAGGATTTTTTGATACAAAATAGAAATTCTACTCTAACTTAATCTATGTGTATATGTGTGTGAAGCTTTCTCCTAGAGACTTGAACCCCGACTCTTGCCCCCCACACCTTACAAACACTTATACTTCTAGAGTGACTATCACACTAAAAATGTGCAATGATAAAATGACAGGATTAAGAAAAGTTTAGTTGTCATTTTCAACTAATTTGCTATGCCATGGTTGCAATAATTACAAGGCAACTTTCTAAATCACTGTCCCACCAACACCAACATCCGAAAATGGGGCAGTCATTGAAAATTTGGTTGTTTCAATTCTACAGATTGGGTGGGTTAAAAAGAGCATTTGCAATGGGTCAGGGATATGCCAAATGTAACCAAAATTTAGCATTTAGGTCCAATTTATCTCAACAGCCGGAAGGCTAAACATGGAAAATATATAAATTTTTTTGGCATAGTGCTACAATACCATCGTAAATGTATGATGGTATTGTAGCACTATGCCAAAACAAAATAATAATATTTTAATCATTGATATTTGGTCTGAGGGCTCTCATTGATATCTGTGACCTTTGGAATAGTTGTTGAATTTGAAGAAAAAAAATGACTATTGGTAAGAAATAATAAAGAAAGATTAAAAAATAATATTTTAATAAAATGGTAAAACAATAGAGTTTTGGGATGTTATTTGTATTTTAAAATGATATGGTATAATTGATAAAGTAGCTTTTTGAGATGGTAAAATAGGATAGGATGACATTTTCCATTGTGAATGCTCAAGCAAGTTAATTTTAGCATGTGTTGTATATTAAACTTTAAATCTTTTTTACAACTTACAGTTAAATTTAAAAATTCTTATTTCCTCCAAATCCTATAAACCATTGAAAATAACATAATAATTGACCAATTTTCTCTTGGGTCAAAGTACATATGTATTAAACTATAAGTAAATTCTAACTTTTTTCTACCAAAAAAGAAGAAGAAGAAGCTATAAGAACAACATACATGTAACGATATATATTTACGAATATTTTGAAAAATTGAAAAAACCATTTATTTTTCATATTAATATTTGTAAATCAAAGAGTTATAAAAAAAAATTAAATTTAATATGAGAAAAATATTTTAAAAAGATTATATATACATATACATATATATATATATGTGTGTGTGTGTGTGTGTGTGTGGGTGGGGATTGGATCAAGTTTTGGCGGTTTTGGAAAAACTCAACTTGCTATCCGATCTAACTTGCCCTTTTAATATTTCATCGCACCTAATTTAATTGTATATCAGTTTTGATGGTGCAAGGAAAACACCAAGTCAAATCACTCGTCCATAGTGCCGTCCATAGTGATGCACGAAACGGAGAACGAGTGATTGATACACCCGTCCTTCGTTAACTGTACTTTCATCCTCCTTACGCTCGTCCAATGAAGGACGAGCAAGCAATATCCTATTTGCTCGTCCAATGAAGGACGAGCAAGCAGTGTCCTACTTGCTCGTCCAATGAAGGACGAGCAAGCGATGACCCTCGTCCTTCGTTGAAGAGGGACGAACGAGGGTCACCAAGAGTTGTGCTTCAACACAACTCTAACCAAGAGTCATGTTGAAGAGTCATACTGTTTGAATCTCAACACCGGTTCCGATGAGGTGACTCCTACGACAGTTATAGAAGTTACCCTGTGAATCCTCCAAACTCTACGACGATTGAAGAAATAACTGATTCCTAACACTATATAAAGACCTTTCTACGCAAAGGTAAGGGGACTTTTTCTCTCTTTTAGAATTCCAGATAAAAAAATATTTGAAGTCTTTGAAGTCTTTCTTTCTACTTCAAATCACTGACTTTACCATCGGAGGACCCTAGACCGGCCTCCACCGGTCTTTCCCTGATTGAATTTGGTGTTTCCAGGACTTGGCCTTCAAGATCAGCAGCATCCGAAGACTTTTCAGCCCTCTGATCCTTTAGGACTTATCAGTTGGCGCCGTCTGTGGGAAAGAATTGTTTGTCGCGTTTAAACTTCACTTGTTGAGTTCGTGATTTCTTTCTCAGACAAAGGGCTGAAATGGTCCGGACCAGATCAAGGGTTACCAGTCCAGGCCCCCAAGAGAGTAGAGACGCTTCCAGCAACCCCCATTGTGCCCAACAATCTGTACCAGCCATGCAACCCCCTCCTGGCCAGCACGTGCAAGCAATGGCTGCCGCTATGGCAGAGTTGACTCGCCAGAACCAAGAATTGAGAAGGGAGATTTCCCTTAAAAGCCAACGGCATGAGGCCTATGGAGAGGACCCTGGACAGAGTCAAGGGGATGGAAGACACGCAGAACTGGAGAGCCAGTCAAGGGGTACCATTCCAAGAAGGGTACCACACTTGGAAAAGGAAGTAGATCAGATGAGGAAAATTATGGATGAGATGAGGGAGAACATGAGGAGGACTAACCCCGTGGAAGACCTAGTTCACCGAACAGACTCTCCCTTCATAGCCTCTATCAATAGCCATCCCTTGCCTCCGAAATTCAGAATGCCTTCATTGGACTCGTATGATGGAACACGAGACCCTTTTGACCATATTGCCACTTTCAAGACTACCATGCACCTCCAAGGAGTTCCTGATGAGATAATGTGTAGAGCCTTCCCCACCACCCTCAAAGGGCCCGCACGAGTGTGGTTCAGCAAAATACCTCCCAATACAGTGACGTCCTTCGAGGAGTTAAGCAAGTTGTTCGTCAATAATTTTATTGGAGGGCAGAGGCATAAACGCTCTTCGTCTAGCTTGCTAGCCATAGAGCAAGGAGAAAATGAGAGTTTGCGGTCCTTCATCACGCGGTTCAATAGAGACGCCTTGGCAGTGGACGAGGTGGATGATAAGCTCCTTCTGGCGGCATTCCACAATGGGGTTCATTCTGACCTATTTATTCACAAGTTATACGAACAGGCGCCTCAGACCATGGCTGAACTCGTTCATTCAGCCCAGAACTTTATGAACGCGGAGGATGCTATTATAGCCAAGAAGAGGAAGAGAGTTGAAAGAGCGGAAGCCAACCCAATGCGCCAGTCGGGACAAGGTCCTCGTCCCAAGAAGGGGCGAACAGAAGATAAGAAAGACCGAGAGAAGAAGGCAGGTCCTTCAGCGCGGAATCAACAGTACACCCCTTTGAATGTGCCACTCGAGCAAGTCCTTATGCAAATCAAGGACGAGCCTTCCTTGAAGTGGCCGGAGAAGCTGAAGGGAGATCCCAACAAGTGCAATAGGAACAAGTATTGTCGCTTCCATAGAGACCATGGCCATGATACGGACGAGTGTTTTGATTTGAAGCAGCAGATAGAGAATCTTATTAGGCAAGGGAAGCTGAGAAATTTCCTTGGACGAGACCATAAGGACGAGAAATTGAAGGGGAAGGTAGAGGAATCATCGCGACCGCCGCTCGGAGAAATAAGAGTCATCATGGGGGGAAGTATAACCGGACAGTCGTCCAAAACAAAGAAGGCATACCTGAAGGAAGTGCAGAACGTCCAACTTTCTGGACGGTCACCGAGAGCTAAGCCCATGGACGAGCAGGCGATGACCTTCACGGACAAGGAAGCTGAGAGAATCCACCATCCTCACGATGACGCTATTGTTATCACCTTGCTTATTGCTGATTACACAACCAGAAGAGTGCTGGTAGACAATGGAAGTTCAGCAGACATTCTGTATTATCCAGCCTTTCAGCAGATGAGGGTTGGACGAGATCAGCTACGTCTAGTGCACTCGCCTTTAGTAGGTTTTGGAGGAATGAGGGTACAGCCTGTAGGAACTGTCACGTTGCCAGTGGTGGTGGGAGCATACCCACAACAGTTGACTACCGATGTGAATTTCCTAGTAGTAGATTGCTCGTCCTCTTACAATGCCATAGTTGGAAGGCCGACCCTAAACAGGTGGAAGGCAGTTACGTCTACTTACCATCTGTCATTGAAGTTCCCGACGGAGCATGGGGTAGGGCAAGTACAGAGAGACCAACTAGCAGCAAGAGAGTGTTATCTGGCCATGTTGGCTACAGACGAGCAATTTCAAGCAATGAATATAGAAGAAGGGAGAATTGTGGCAGAGCCCATAGAAGCATTGGAAGATATTTCCTTAGATGAAAATAACCCTGAGAGGTGTACCAGGGTTGGAGCAGATTTGGATGCGAAAATTAAGAAGGACCTCACTTGTTTTTTAATAAGAAACAGGGATGTGTTTGCTTGGGGTCACGAAGACATGCCGGGTATAGATCCTGGCGTCATTACCCATCGTCTGAGTGTTTGCCCTTCCTCCAAGCCAGTGCGACAAAAGAAGAGGGTGTTCGCCCCTGAGAGAGATAATGCTGTTAAGGAGGAAGTTCAGAAGTTAATTGTGGCGAAGTTCATTCGAGAGGTATACTATCCTGACTGGTTAGCCAATGTAGTCATGGTCAAGAAGGCAAACGGCAAGTGGAGAATGTGTGTTGATTTCACAGACTTAAACAAAGCTTGCCCCAAGGATAGTTACCCGTTGCCGCGCATTGATCAGTTGGTAGATTCTACTGCCGGCCACAAGTTGCTCAGTTTCCTGGATGCTATCTCTGGTTATAATCAGATTAGGATGGATGAAGCAGACCAAGAGAAGACGTCCTTCATCACCAGCCAATGACTATTTTGTTATGAAGTGATGCCTTTCGGTCTGAAAAATGCTGGAGCAACATACCAACGACTGGTCAATCACATGTTTTGTCCACAGATCGGGCGGAATATGGAAGTCTACATAGACGATATGTTGGTGAAAACTCAAGACGAGGAGAGGCATTTGGACGACCTGCAGGAAACATTCGACACACTGAGGCAGTACCACATGAAGTTGAACCCTAGCAAATGTGTTTTTGGAGTATCATCAGGAAAATTTTTAGGATTTATGGTCTCCTACAGAGGAATCGAAGCAAACCCTGATAAAATTCGAGCAATATTGAATATGAAGCCTCCGAGCAATGTTAAAGAAGTCCAGTCCCTCACCGGACGAGTTGCCGCCCTCAACAGGTTTGTTTCTAAAGCTACTGACAAATGTTTGCCATTTTTTAAGGTTCTTAAAAAAGCATTTGAATGGACCGACGAATGTCAAAAAGCTTTTGAAGACTTGAAGATATATCTCACCAAAGCCCCATTGTTAAGCCCGTCCGTGCAAGGAGAAGAGTTGTACTTATATTTGGCAGTCACCCCACACGCAGTAAGTTCAGCTCTAGTGAGGGAAGAGGGCAAGGTACAAAGACCTGTGTACTACACCAGCAAAGCATTGAGGGGAGCAGAGGGACGATACCCGTTAATGGAGAAATTGGCTTTTGCATTGATAACAGCCTCCATAAAACTCAGGCATTATTTTCAGGCTCACGTCATTAACGTCATGACAGATCACCCACTCAAGAAGGCAATGAACAAATTAGAGGCTGCAGGACGTTTGATTCAATGGGCTGTCGAGCTCAGTGAGTTTGATATAAAGTACCAACCAAGACATGCCATAAAAGCTCAAGCTCTGGCAGATTTCATTGCTGAGTTTACGTTAAGCTGTGATGATGACGGTGAAGATGAAAAGAGCAAGAAATGGGCCGTCCATGTGGATGGCTCATCAACACTGTACGCAGGAGGAATAGGCGTGGTTTTACAATCTCCAGAGGGGGACAAACTAAGACACAGAGTTCGTTTGCAGTATCAGACAACTAATAACGAAGTTGAGTACGAAGCTCTTCTCAAAGGGCTGGAATTGGCTAAGTCTGTAGAAGCGAAGTCACTCCTCGTCTTGGGAGATTCCCAATTAATTATGGGCCAAGTGAGTGGAATGTATGAGGCTAAGGAAGAACGAATGAGGAAGTACCTTAGCAGGGTAATGCGCCTTATAAAAAAGTTTGAGGACGCGAACTTCGTTCAAATCCCAAGGGAGGAGAACATGGAAGCTGATGCCTTAGCAAAAGAAGCCTCAGCGAGTGAAGCCGTGGGTAAGTTCGATGAGATTCAATACATACCGAGTATAGACATCCCAGAAGTACAGCAGGTGGAAAGTAGAGGAAATTGGATGGCCCCAATCGTGTCATACTTAAGAGACGGACGACTTCCAGGAGAAAAAGATGAGGCAAGGAAGTTGAGGGTAAGAGCAGCCAGGTACGTTCTTCTAGACGAGATTCTCTACAAACGAGGTTTTTCCCATCCATATCTCAGGTGTTTGGCTCCAGACGAAGCAAACTATATAGTGAGAGAAATTCATGAAGGAGCCTGTGGAAACCACTCAGGAGCCAGGTCACTTATCCACAAAGTCGTCCGTGCAGGATATTATTGGCCAAACATGCAAGCTGATGCTAAGGCCTACGTCAAGGTCTGCGATCAATGCCAAAGGTTTAGCAACGTCCCCAGGCAACCATCAGAGTATTTAACTCCAATGACGGCCCCATGGCCTTTTGCGCAGTGGGGACTAGACATCCTGGGTCCTTTTCCACTAGGTGTAAGGCAAATGAAGTTCCTCGTCGTTGGAATTGATTATTTTACCAAGTGGGTAGAAGCAGAACCCTTAGCTAACATCACACAACAGAACGTCAAAAACTTCGTATGGAAGAACATTGTGTGCAGGTTTGGGGTGCCCAGGGTGCTGATATCTGACAACGGACGACAGTTTGACAATGCATTGTTCAAAGATTTTTGCCTACACTTTGGGATTCAAAATCATTACTCCTCGCCAGCCCACCCACAAGCTAATGGACAGGCTGAAGTTGCAAACCGATCCTTGCTAAAGATAATCAAGACTCGGCTTGAGGGGGCAAAGGGAGTGTGGCCAGATGAGCTACCAGGTGTTCTTTGGGCATATAGGACCACAGCGAGAACCCCCACAGGAGAGACTCCTTTTAAACTAGCCTATGGAACTGAAGCAGTCATACCTGCAGAAGTGCACATGGCCAGTCACAGGGTGGCAACCTATCAGGATGAAGCTAATGAGGAGCAACTCCGTGTGAACCTCGATTTGATAGACGAGGTAAGGACGGACGCTGAACAAAGGATGGCGAGGTATAAGAACCTGATGGCAAGGCAATATGACGCAATGGTGAAACCAAGGCGATTCAGCATAGGGGACCTCGTCCTGAAGAGGGTTTCCTTAGCAACCAAGAACCCAGCTCATGGGAAGCTGGGACCTAACTGGGAAGGCCCCTACAGAGTTATAAACTTCAAAAGGCAGGGATCCTATTACTTGGAAGCCCTTGATGGGAGGAAGCTGGAGCATCCTTGGAATGTGGAGCACTTGAGGAGATACTATCAGTAAATTGCCAGCCTAGGGGAGCATGACTCTGGACGAGCCCAGGGATTACATTAAACTTGTTTATTTATATGTTTTCAGTGTGGTTTTGTTATGTTAAACGTATGGACGAAATTATGGTTTGGTTTGTATTTGTTCTAATAAAGGCATTAGCCTCTAAAGTGCATGCCTCGTCTATGAACAATATCTATGTTATGAACTATGTTTGTGGAATGTACATAATGTTGTGTAAATTTATGTTTTCCATCGATTTTTGTTCATATTGACTCTTGAAAAAAAAGCTTAAAAGCTCAAGACGAGAAAATTCTCTGGACGCGGAGATGTAATCTCAAGCTTTCCTAGAAAGCGAAATCAAGGCACACTCGTCCAAATCGAAGGACGGGGTAAAACTAATGCCTAAGAGCAAGTTGCAAAGTCCAAGGCATTCTCGTCCATAGGATGGGCAAGGTAAAACATTATACCTAATCATACCGTGGACGAGACAGCGCATAGACGGGTGCATGTTAAGCCATGGACGAAGAAATGCATGGCTGTATTTCAATCTTTTAAGGCCTTTATTAAAACAATCCAGTCCATGGACGAGAAAAATGTAAGGCCTTCACTTCATAAACATGAAGATCAGCCAAGTCCATGGACGAGTAACGCTCACCTTTATCATTTCTCAACAAGTCCATGGACGAGAAATGTTAATCTTTATCATTTCTCAACAAGTCCATGGACGAGTAATGTTGATTATTACCTTTTCACATGGACGAATTACATTCGAAATTCAAATGAAATTGGTAGATGAACATATGTAAAATATGGACGAAGTTAAGTAAAAAAAATATATACATGTAAAACTCGTCCGTACATATACAAAAGAAAAACGACATTCATTAAGCCAAGGGTGGATATCATACGTCCAAAAAACCCTTGGTAAATAAACTGAAATGATTGTTTAAAACCTCGTCCTAAAACCTTGGACGAAGTAAATGTATTGAAATTACATAGAAAGGTCTCAAAACGGACCAAATCAAAATACAAAAAAAAATCCTAAGTAGAGGGAGCGACATTGGAGGCATCCTAAGGGGGCAGGGTTGTAGCATCGTCTTCAACATTGATGTCGTCGGAGCCAGTCTGAAGAAGAGAACTAGTGGTGGCAGGGTTCAAATTGAGCACGATGGAGCTGAAGTCCACATCAGGAAACTTCTCAGCAGCGTCCATCCTGAAGTCTTCAAACCCTGCTGCATAGTTGGTGTCCATAGCATCTGTGAATTGCTTAGATGCTTTGAACTCAGCCACTGCATCTTCCTTCGCTTTGGAAAGAAGAGTGCCATATTCGTTATTCTTTTTCTGCAAGGCCTCAAGACAAACGTCCTTCTCCGCAGCACTAGTTTTCATCTCCTCAACCAATGTCTTCAACTCTTTCACCTCTTCCGTAGTCTTGACAGCAACCTCAGCCCATTGCTTAGCTTCGGCTTTTAACTCCTGGACCCTCGTCTCTAGCAAGATCCTCGTCTTGTCCAACCCAGTGGCCTGTCTGGACGCTGCTATGAACTTAGATATGCCCTAAAAAAAAAAAAAAAAAAAAATAATTAACAAATATAAATTACCTTGAAAAAGAAAATATACATTTGGTCAAGACGAAGAAAGAAACATTACCTTAAAAAGGTCATGAACACCTGAGTGTTCGAAGTCCTTGAGGGACAGGTCATAGCAGACGGTAATATCCTCGTCCGTCACAGCGTTCTTAAAACGCTCCCAGGCCAAATCCTCATTTTCAATAATGTTTGAAGGGGCCTTTTGAGGAGGTTGAGACGAGGTGGGCGCGCTTTTGGATGGAGGAGTCTTGGATGGAGTGGACTCCAAAGGAGTGGACGAGTCGATCTCATAGACTTTGGGTGGTTGTTGGGACAACGAAGTGGGCTTCACCACCTGAGACGAGCCATGTTTAGTCTTTTTGCCACGCCTGCTGGGGAGGTTCTCCAAATCTAAGTGTTTGGACACAGTTTTCCTTTTTTCTCCAGCAACAGGACGAGCTTGGCGCTCAAGCTCAGGACGACTCCCCTCAGCAGTCACCTCCTTCCCCTTATTACTTCTGATAGTTGCCATTCCTATAAAAAGACGAAGGGAACTCACTGAGAAAAAGTGAAAGTAAAAGATGCAAAGGAATGCAAAAATCTAATACTTACTTTTTCTCACTGTAACCTCGTGTGCAATTGCGATGTCAGACGGGTTAGGACCTAATCTCCACTTAGCTAGTCGTCTGAGATTGACCAAGGAATGAAAATCCCTATCTCCGTGTAGACGAGCCCTGTGGACGCGATCACGGTGCAACTTGCTCAAACTGGGTCGTCTAACAGCTGTAACGGAATAAACTAAGGTTAAATGAGGTAATAAGTAAAAGATACAAGAAAAGAAGGGGAAAGCAAAGGGACTTACCCTCAGGACGAAGGTTCCCTAGGTCCCCGGTAAAACGACCAAAGGAATCCTGGCCAACGTCTACGGGAGTTCCAGCCCAGAATCCAGAGACGAAGAAAAACTCCGTCTTCCATTTTCTGTCAGACGAGGCCAAGGATTTCACCAATCTACAATCTTTACTCCTGGCTGTGAATTGATAAAAGCCAGGAGATTGATGAATCTCGGAAGGTTTATAGCAGTAGAGGAACTCGTCCACAGTGATAGGACGATCCCCTCCAAACACTTCCCTCCACAAAATTTGCATAGAGATAATTAATCTCCATGCATTTGGGTTGAATTGACACACCCCTAAACCTAACCTAACTAACAGCTCTCTGGTAAAAGAATTTAAAGGAAATCTAAGACCTCCAAGAAGGTAGGCCTCGTACACACCTATCCCAAAATGAGGGTTACAACACCACTCATCACGGACGGGTAATCTGGGATTAAACTCGTCTGGGATTTGGTACCACTGCCTAAGGTTGTTTAATCTTTCCTCGTCTGTCTTTGAAGGAATATCTACAGCACAGCTATATACAGTAACCTCCGTCTCGTCCAAAGGACTGGACGGAGGAATTGAAGACGAGGTACCTACCTGGGACCCTACAGTTTTCCTAAATTGTTTTTGTACTTCTTCTAAAGGAAGCCCAGGGACCCCTGAGACATACTCCTCGTCAGTAGTGTTTTCCCTACTACTACTACTAGTGTCGCTAGAATTATCACTACTCTCGTCATAATACTCGTCCACAGCTCTTTCTGTACTATCGCTAGACGAGGAAATGGTAATTCCTGACATTTTCTAAAAAGAAAATTTTTGAAAACCTAAAAGACGAGGAGAGAGGGAATACCTGGCTCTAAGACGCGGAAAACTCTTAGACGAGGCTCTAGACGACGAATGTCAAAGAGGAAAAATCTCAGAAAGTGAGAGGGTAATGGGGGCATTCCACTATTTATAGATGGTTTGGCCTGACATATGAAACGACAAGACCAATCAGACGATGACACGTGGTCTTCGTCTCGAAAATATAAAACGGCGAAATAAACCATCAATCAGATTGTGACACGTGGCATCTTTGATTGTTGGAAAAGATCGTCTATCCAGAGAAATAAATTACTATATTCTCTTGGACGACACATGGACAAGGGGGCAACTGATGGTGCAAGGAAAACACCAAGTCAAATCACTCGTCCATAGTGCCGTCCATAGTGATGCACGAAACGGAGAACGAGTGATTGATACACCCGTCCTTCGTTAACTGTACTTTCATCCTCCTTACGCTCGTCCAATGAAGGACGAGCAAGCAATATCCTATTTGCTCGTCCTTCATCCTTCGTTGAAGAGGGACGAACGAGGGTCACCAAGAGTTGTGCTTCAACACAACTCTAACCAAGAGTCATGTTGAAGAGTCATACTGTTTGAATCTCAACACCGGTTCCGATGAGGTGACTCCTACGACAGTTATAGAAGTTACCCTGTGAATCCTCCAAACTCTACGACGATTGAAGAAATAACTGATTCCTAACACTATATAAAGACCTTTCTACGCAAAGGTAAGGGGACTTTTTCTCTCTTTTAGAATTCCAGATAAAAAAATATTTGAAGTCTTTTGAAGTCTTTCTTTCTACTTCAAATCACTGACTTTACCATCGGAGGACCCTAGACCGGCCTCCACCGGTCTTTCCCTGATTGAATTTGGTGTTTCCAGGACTTGGCCTTCAAGATCAGCAGCATCCGAAGACTTTTCAGCCCACTGATCCTTTAGGACTTATCAAGTTTCATATCTAAGAGCATCCTTATCAGATGTTGCAAATTTTTTGCCATTTTACCACATCAAACACCTACTTTATTATTTTACCACATCATTTTACAACATCTCATTTATCAGATGTTCTATAATTCAATTATATATATTAAAATAATATTTACTACACATTAAAATAACATATTATTCCTTAATTCATTATTATCAACAACAGCAACAGCACCAACAACCCACACCGCAGCTCAACCGCCACAGCCCACAACCACCGGCCACCCCCACAGATCAACCACCGACCACCAATATCAGCCACTTGCTACCAAAAAAAAAAAAAAAACTCAAACAAACACTACAACCAATATCAGCCCCTACACCAGAAAAAACCACCATCAACCAAAATCTCATACCCATCCCAAATCTCACACCCACAATCCGATCAGCCTACCACCATCAACCAAAATCAGCCAACCACCAACAATCAAAACAACCAACCACCAAAAGAGAGAGAGAGCGATCGGTGAGATCGGAGCGGCGATGACGATGGCGATGATCGGAGTGGCCTCGCCCATGCCGCTTGAGCCTCCAACGGCGATGATCCGATCGGAGTGGCGATGAGAGAAGAGCTGGGTCCAATCGGAGTGGCAATGGCGATGAGAGAAGACCGATGATCCGATCGGAGTGACGATGGCAATGAAAGAAGACCGATGATTCGCCGATCGGAGTGACGATGGCGATGAGAGAAGACCGATGATCCGATCGGAGTGGCGATCGAATCGGAGTGACGATGGCGAGCCGATGAGTGAGGGAGAAGGGAAGAGCTGGGTCTGATGACTCTGATGTGAGAGAGGGAGCCGGTGTGTGAGAGAGAAGAGAAAAGAAAAAAAATGAAGAGAGAAGAGAGAGAAAACATAATATAAGACATTAAAAATTTATACCACATTGCTACAGTACCGTTGCAAATTTGCAACGGTACTGTAGCAATGTGGTATAAATTTTGAGATTTGCCACATCTCATAAACCTTCTTTTTTTTGTTTGGTGTGGTAAATGTGCCAAATATTTGGCATTTGACACATTTACCACACCTAATACAGATGCTCTAAGCAGGGTAGTGTAAACTAATTTAATTATATATTAGTTTCAGGCACGGAATCAGGATTTGAACTCAGGGGGAGCCAAAGCATGAACCAAAAAAATTTCAAGTGACATGATTTATTATTAAAAAAAAAAAAAAAAAAAAAAAATCATAGTAGACAAAAAATTGCACTTTATTACCTAAATATTTAAGTCAAGAAAGAAATAATATGAACCAAAAAGTTGAAAGTTACAACATAATATTCTAACATTTTTCGAAAAAGAAGAAAAAATGAAGAGAAGAGGACTTCGGATCTCCAAATTTTGGGTAATTGGAATTAATATGTTTATTTTATCACGTTGACCAACTTATCAATATGGTAATCTCATACGTTTGGATGCAACTAAAAATCACACTAACGAAGTTTTTCAAAACTTTGTTTGAGGGTTTTAAAAAATTAGGACATTAATATTAAGAGTTGGCAATGCTACCTCATCAATATTGGCTTCTAAAAAAATTTTGCATTTTATCTTTTGAAAAAAATTTAAATTTTGTAATTCGCTTTCCCATAATTTATAAATAAATTTAAAAAGTCATATAAATTGTTGTAACCCCTTGTATAGGTTTTTTTTTTTTTTTTTTTTTTTTATGAGATTTTTTTGGTTATGAATTATTGAATTATAATATTAGTGATTTGGGGATTTTTTGTTATGCTGTATTTGGGCCATAGAGGGTCCACGGGCCCAAAGAAAGGCTTAGGTGATTAGTCTCTTTTAGTCTATTTGGACCAATCCAAAAATTTGAAGGGCCAACTATAACAATTTCACACTCAAATCTCTAAAATATGAGTCATCCTATGTGCTATTTAAAATTTTCAAATAGTGGGTCCGTCTTTGACCAGTTTCATATCTATGTAGTATCAAATTTCACCTCAAAAAAAGTAGTATCAAATTGATACTTTTAATACCTTAATACCTTAAAATTTCATTTACAATTTTAGATGTGGTATAATTAACAATAAAACAATTATTTAGTTTCTTGTTTCTTTTAAAAATGACAGGATTAAGATTAAAAAACAAATAAATATTGTACTTCTAGTATGTATTTGGTAAAAATTATTTTTGTCAACTTATTTTACTATTTAGCTTATTTTTATTACTATTTATGAGCTACACTATAATTTTTAATACTATTTATAGGTTATACTATACTATTTTAATTAACTTTTACTTTTATCACTAATATTTTAAGTAAAAAAATTTCAAATTCAACGAAATAAACTAATTTCAAACAGAGCCTATCTGTTTGAAATTTCAACTTGGTAAGTCCCCACGTGAATCGTCACTGCTGACTCTCACACCCAACAATCATCAGTGACGTAATTAATAATGGTACAAACACAGTAACATCTTGCCACGTAAGCAATTACACGTAGGCCTAGGTACAAATTCATATGTTCCACACGAATGTGACACACACACACACACAAACGAAAAGAGAGAGTGATTGCAGTTTGTGATAGTGGCAATGGCGAGTGTTGTTGGAGAGGAAGTGAGCAACAAGCAAGTGATATTCAAGGACTATTTCACTGGTTTTCCCAAGGAATCAGACATGTACTTGACCACAAGTACCATAAAATTGAAGGTTCCAGAGGGTTCCAATGGTGTTCTTTTGAAGAATCTCTACTTGTCCTGTGACCCTGTCATGCGTATCCTGATGCAACGAGTTGTTCCTAAGGGATTCTCCAATTACACCCCTGGTTCTGTAAGTCTTTCTGTTTGGTTCCCCAGAAAATTACTATATGGGATATGGGGTTCTGATAATTTTTACTGTTTTTGACTAATTTGAAGTAGGGTTCTTTCAAATTTGGAGACATGCCCATAATATGATAGTATAGCAAGATGGTATTTTGAGTTCTTTGTCTTTTCCTATTTGGAAATTGGAAATCTTGGGTTCCAACTTAAGAATTTATATATTATCCATGGTGATTAATGGTTGAAAAATTAGGTAATTGTTCAATTTTGCAATTGAGTTTAGAAATTAAAATACAATAGAATGCGTGTAGCGGAATCTCAATTAAGAATCTTTTTTTTTTTTTGGCAAATGAAATGATGAGAGATATATATTGTTCATCGTGATTTATGGAAAATTGTTCAATTTGGAAATTTAATTTAGAAATTAATGGTATTAGAATATGTGTAGTTGGAATCACAAAATCTTTTATTGGTAAATAAAATCATAAGATATAGTTGACGATGAATGCAGAGAATGTATATATATGCATGAGTGACTGTTTGTTAAAAATTATGTTGTGTACAAGTTTGAGCTTGCAGTTGTGAACTTTTCTTTGTGAAAACTTGCAGCTGATAAACGGGTATGGAGTGGCTAAAGTTTTGGATTCTGGGCATCCAGACTTCAAGGCAGGTGACTTAGTTTGGGGGTCTGCTAGATGGGAGGAGTATAGCCTAATCACAGCAACCGAAGGCCTCAGAAAGATCACTCACAGTGATGTACCCCTTTCCTACTATACAGGACTTCTTGGTATGTTGTTTGCTTATTCTATAAAGTTTGGATTGACTTGAGATTTAGACAAAGGTGATTATGCTACATACCCTTTTGATATGCATGTCTCAAAGAGTAGTTTCATTAATTTAAGATCTCCTTTGATTTTGTGGACATCTTGATCAATTATCCCTGTAAATGTGCACTAATCTTCTAACTTTGCCTTTTCCTTTTAAAAAAGGTATGCCTGGTATGACTGCCTATGCTGGTTTCCATGAAGTTTGTTCCCCTAAGAAAGGAGAATATGTCTTTGTTTCAGCAGCATCCGGTGCTGTTGGCCAGCTTGTTGGACAATTTGCAAAATTGTTGGGTTGTTATGTAGTTGGAAGTGCTGGAAGTAAAGAAAAGGTATATTCTATTTGGATATATACTTTTTAGTACTCACTGGCCCTTCTTTATCTACAAGCTGCTCTTTATCTGAATTCCTCAATGAGTAATTTGGACAGTATGGAATCTTCCTTCCCCACAAACCTTTCCTAAAAACATTCCTTTTCTCCTTCTGTGATTGCGGAGTGGGGCTGGTGGGAGAATGTACCATTCACATAAAAAAGTAAAAAAAACTACTTTTAAGTATGAAAAACTCATCTTTCTTCTGTGATGACTTAGGTTGATCTATTGAAAAATAAGTTTGGATTTGATGATGCTTTCAATTATAAGGAAGAGCATGACTTGGATGCTGCTTTGAAAAGGTCAGTATGTCATTTGCATAATAGGAGTTTAAAATTGTAATCTGAAGCTTGAAGCAAATACAGTTTCCTTGGCAGATTAGGTTGTTCTTTTTTAGCATTATTTTAACAAACTGGAAAGGCCATTACTTGATATGACACCACATTTATTATCAACAACTGGCTTATTGAAACTTCTAGGCCTTGCCCGTAGCAGCTTTAAGGTTGGGTAAATCCTTGGTGTATGGTCTAAGGCTTAAATATAGAAGTATCAAGCAAGTGAAAATAAAGAAAGATGGTAGAGTTTCAAGTATGTCATTTTATTTTGTAACATTAATTGTGGTAGTTGGTCCTCAATCTTTTTAATAGCTATTCATCATGATGGAATCACTATCAATTCTTTGTGATGTAGGCAATGAAGTGAATCTAGTGATTTAGATGACTTATTTTTTAACATGTTTGGTACAGATAATCTTGCTCATTTGTCATGGTTTTTCTTTGTGCTACCCACAAACCTGATTTTAGTTTGTGAATATGAAATATAGTGACCAACATTTAAAAAATTATCTAGTATCTGTCTAATAAAAAATATCAATCTGTAATTGATACCCATCCATTAGAGCCTTGGTGATATTATCTTCATTCTTTGAAACATACATCAGTATTTTGATCTTTGAAACACATTATTGGTTTGTGTCCATCCTCAGGTATTTTCCAGAGGGCATTGATATTTACTTTGAGAATGTTGGGGGTGAAACACTGGATGCAGTGCTCCTAAACATGAGAGTCCATGGTCGCATTGCTGTATGTGGGATGATCTCACAGTATAATCTTGATCAACCAGAAGGCGTAAAAAATTTGATGTGTCTCATATACAAACGCATCCATATGACAGGATTTACAGTTCGTGATTACTATCACCTCTATCCCAAGTTCTTAGACACTGTGCTGCCTTACATCAAAGAGGGGAAGATAGCATACGTAGAAGACATAGCTGAAGGCCTTGAGAGTGGTCCAGCTGCCTTGGTTGGACTCTTTAGTGGTCGCAACATCGGAAAACAAGTAGTTGTAATTGCTCGCGAATAATTCTGCCTTGTATTTTGTATCTGCTTCTACTGTTGTTGGACTGAGTTATTTGTCTAGTATTACTTGTGTGCAGTGCCTTCTAGGTTGCAAAGAAGTGTTTGAAGTTGGCTCAAATGGCTTATTGGGTTCAAAAGAATAATAGTGTTGTGTAAATCCTGTATGTGATGAGTGTATACTCCTTGGAATAGATGGAAAGGAATAGAATTTGTGGTGTGGCATAAATGCTTTGGTGTCTTTGTCCCCGTAACTTTTGTGTTTATTGATGTAAAGAGGAGAAGACAACGCATTTGGCTTACCGTTGTCATTGAGTAAGAATTAGCATCATTCAGGTTGTTCCATATCTCTAAGTAGATGCTTATGCCTTTTGCTTAAGCCTTACATGTAGTCATATATCTTCAGGTTCATATAAACATATGGAGTTCTGATGATCTCCTTAATTTAGGTCCTCGATTTAAGACCTCTCTCTCTCTCTCTCTTCTCTCTCTCTCTCTCTCTCTAAGTCATACCTTGTTTTTTGTTCCAGACGAGTGGTTGAAAGATTCACTTTCTTCTGCTTGAAGTTTACCAAGCATGCTTCAAAAAGGATAATTTCTGCAATTTCTTATTCATTTAGGATTTAGCTAACATGACATATTATTGAGATATAAGATATGAGGCTTTTCTTTCATTGGATAGAGTTTACCTCCAAATCAGTTTGGAAGAAACTTCATCCAACCCACCATGTGATGATTCAAATGACTATTAATGTTTGTTTTACTATGGTGATAGCTGAAGCTATGATTTTATCAGTATTGTAGCTGCAAGGAAGAATGAAGAACATGGTTCTCAAGTTCCTTGGTCAAGACCTCCTCCTTATTTTTTCCCTTTAAATGTAAGTTGAAGGAATTCAATCCCGAATTTAACGGAGAAGAATGCCATTATATCACACGGCCAATGACCAATAACCAAGCAGTATTTCCATTAATTTTTAGTACAATTGTAAATGATTTTAAATTCAAGAGATGTAAAAAATACATGCACACGCATATGTTAGCATTTATTAAGCAATGGACAATTTCTCTTTATTTTCATCCTATATATACATATAGGACATAATTATTCTCCATAGGCACTAGCCACAACCCAACAAACTAACCTGATCTTGACCCTCAAACCTAGAAGCCTTTAACAACTTAGACTAGGGGTACGTCTGGTACACTGGATGAGGATTACAATAGGAATTGTAATCTTTATTAGTAGAAATAAAATGAGTTGTAATGTAGTAACTAAATCTATTCATTAATTTGGTTGTGAGTTATAATATTAGAATGAAACTTAACATTTATTTTAGAAAATTTCTTACTCATACAATTATATCTCCTTTAAAATTGTTATTTTTAAATTTAAGAGAGATATGTGTTATTTTTTATGATTTTTTATTTTTATAATTGTTAAATGTATATGGAAAGTTTTTTTATTTAGAAATATATTAAATTTTGAAATTATTACTCTTACTAAGGAATAGTTAATACAATCTTTTAAAAATGAATAGATATTCCTCATTTTGAAGAATAGCTATTCACAAGGAATGATTATTCCTTGCAATAAAAACATAACCAAACTAAAGAATAACTAAATCATAGGAATAACTATTACATTACAACGCCTATTACAGTCTACCAAACATGCTCTAGGATGGTAACCAGACACAATGTATGATTGAATCATTCACGAGCAACAACAACCACTTGTTTTCCGAAGTTGCGACCACTGAAAAGTCCAACAAGGGCAGCTGGACCACTCTCAAGGCCTTCAACTATGTCTTCCACATAAACCATCTTCTTTTCTCTAATGTAAGGCAGCACAAGGTCTAAGAACTTGGGGTATAGGTGATAATAATTGCGATGTGTAAATCCTTTCATTTGGATCCACTTGAATCCGATATGCAACAAATTTTTGATACCTTCAGGCTCGTCAAGATTGTATTGTGAGATCATTCCGCACACAGCAATTCGACCATGGTGTCTCATGTTGAGGAGCACAGCATCAAGCATTTTGCCCCCAACATGCTCAAAGTAAACATCAATGCCTTCAGGGAAATACCTTGAGGTGGCAAACAAAACAATAAAGTTAGTGATGCATTTTTTCACTTTTTGAAATGTGTCCACCCAATCTCGGGAGATTAACTAAAGAGATATATCTGTTGGAGGAATTGGGAGTATGAATGTTGAATGGCATGGCCAAATTTTGAGTTTTTGGATTTTTCAACTAATGTGGCACATTTTGGTTCGTTCACTGAACCAATCAACTGGATAATGAATTACTGTGGATGAACCAGGCTCAACTTGAAAAATCCTATGCAAATTATGTTGTATGTTAGTTACCTTTTCAAAGCTGCGTTCAAGTCATGCTCTTCTTTGTAATTGAAAGCTTCATCGAACCCAAGCTTATTCTTCAATAGATCAACCTGATGCAGAAGAAAAAGTAAGAGTTCATTTGAAGGATAGACTCTTTCAATTCACAAAATAACAAAAAAAGAAAGAAAGAATCAAAGAATGAGAAAAGAATCAGAATTATTGTAATATATAGTATATAAAATGAAACTAGATACTATACGACACATCTCAAATAGCAATGATTGTGTGCTATACCTTTTCTTTACTTCCAGCACTTCCAACCACATAACAACCCTCCAACTTTGCGAACTGTCCAATAAGCTGGCCAACTGCACCAGAAGCTGCTGAAACAAATACATATTCTCCTTTCTTAGGTGTCCCAACCTCATAGAAACCAGCATATGCAGTCATACCAGGCATACCTGTGGAGAAAAAAAAAATTCCTCAATTCAGATGGAGCATTGAAATTCATTCAAAAGTGAAGTAACATGACCAAGAAAAAAAAATTAAACCAAAGAAATTAAACATTGATTTATACTCCTTTAATTAATTTTATGGTTCAAGTATCTATAATTGACCACACAGATTTCAACTTGATTTGCTGAAATTTGTAGTAGTTTTGGAGAAAATTATCAGTAAGAGGTTACATCTCTAAAACTAAAGCAATTAACAATATATGATGTATATGGGCATGCACATTACTATATGTGTACCGCAATCAATTTATTCCAATTCTTACATCAATTTTAGCTTCATTAACAATAGACCTTACCGAGAATTCCAGTATAATAAGAAAGAGGTACGTCAGTATGCTGGATTTTAATGAGAGTATCAGTTGTTTTAGTGATTAGACTGTACTCTTCCCATCCTGTGATCCCCCAAACCGAGTCCCCTGCCTTTAATTCTGGATGCCCAGAATCCAATACTTTCGCCACACCATACCCGAAAACTGGCTGCATGTGTATATGGTTTCACCAAAATTAGAAAACAAATTACAAGTTCAGTATCACATGTATACACCATGGTATGAAACAGTTACTAAAGCTAGTACAAATTTTAGTATAAAAAGTTTACAAATAGACGAGACAATGAATTTGTCAGACTCAGACGTCAACATATTATAATTGTCTTACTAATTCATGACATATCTTATACAGTCATATAGTAAAATTTATAGTATTCCTTAAAAATAAATTATAATATTCTTCAGAGTGACTTACGGAGCCAGGGGTGTAGTAAAGATTTCTGGAGGGACTCATAGCTTTCCTCATATCGAATTGCATGGTAGGATCACAGGACAAATAGAGGTTCTTCACCAAAACTGCATTTGAACCTTCAGGAACCTTTAACTTAATGGTCCCAGTGGTCAGGTACATGTCTGATTCTTTAGGAGAACCAATGACATAATCTCTGAATATCACTTGTTTGTTGCTCACTTCATCTCCAACCTTCACCATTGCTACTTTCTGTCACTCTCTCACTCTATCCTCTTCAAGAATCAAATGTAGAACTTTTTGTGTCAATGTTTTTTTATGTGTTATGGTTCTTCTCTATGGACCACAAAGTTCTATTTATAGAGCACATTTGGAAGAGAGAAATGAAATATGTTTCAGATAGAGTTCCACGCATGACGGCTGACGTGTGCGGGATGCAAAGCAAATGCATAATATTCTTAGGTGCACGTAATTGCTTACGCTAAAAGTGCTCTGAACTTTGAATAGTCAACACTTTGTACCATGGATTTGAAGCCTGAGAAGTGAGAAGTTCATCACTACTACAGTTTTATTACAACTTTAAAAATGTAGATTATATACATGAATATGGCATTATCTAACGCGATATGTTTTTTTTTTTTTGGGTACCACAGATTTTGAGTCCAGAATGCTATGATTCTAATCAATTATTGGATCAGTCTACATCACTTTTAGCAAGTTATTTTATTTTATTTTTTAAAGAAAGTTTTAAATTTATAATGTCCACTTTTAATGATTATTCTTTATCATCAAACTATGATATCTATTATTTTTTATAATTGCACTTGTTACAATTTAGCATTGGTTAAATTGTAGCTTGAAAATTAGTCTTATATTTAATTTTATATCAAATAAGTATTTGCGTGATTGAATAAGACTGTCTCTTTGCATTGTAAAACTAAAAGAACAAAATTAGGTTTTTAATTACTCTCTTGGAGTCAAGAATGGGAGCCCACAAATCAAATTAAACTTCTTTTAATCATGTGTGACTTTCATTTATCTTACATTCCTTTTTAGGCTCGCCAAGACTTTAAATCAAGTCATCTTTGTCTTTCTATTATCTTTTTCTTTTCTTTTTTTTATTTATTTTTTATTTTTAACAATAAGTGACTTTAATTTCTTTCTTTTTCTTTTTTTATAATATTTTTCTTTAAGAGAAACTTGTAAACAATAAAATTAGAACATTTCCGTGGTTTTCAATTAGCTCAAGTTAGAGATGTTATTGGGAAGAAGAAGAGATATTATTGCTGTTAAAGATAAGGTGGAGAGAAGATAACAATGTTTGTTAATTATGTTTGTATAATTATAGTAATAATAAGGGTTATGTTAACAAGTGTCGTAGGGCATTGGTTAACAATCCAATTAAAGAAAGTTTTTATGAAAAAAGAAAAAAAAAACAATTAATGTTTTGACAGATTTTTTCATTTCCCATAAAAGTGATGTCAAAACTTTCTTAAAATAAATTCTTAACCAATGCCCCAACAAAACTCGTTAATATTTCCCTAATAATAATAATAAAGGGTCTGATGTTGTGCACTATAATAATAATAATAATAAATGGAAGCTATTCCTTCCATTGCTGGTGCGGAATTTGAGAAGAATAGAGACATTCTAATAGTCTTGTAGTTTAACTAGTTCATAGTTCTAAATATTTCTAGGGTCATGCTAACAATAAATATTTCTAGGCACTAATTTATAATCCATTTTAAAAAAATTTTGATATGGCTTTTATAGGAAATGAAAAAAGCTGTTAAAATATTAATTACTTTTTTTTTTTTTTCATTTCCCATAAAAACTTTCTTTAAGGGCACTCGTTAGCATTTTTTATATTTCTAATAGAGACATTTATTGTTTTTTGGTAAAAAAATAGAGACATTCATGGGCCAAAATGGACAAATACTGTTGTTTTTGAAAATATTCTACAACCTACCACTATTTTTAAAATATGTAACGATTTACCAATAATTGAGAGCTCGAGTTTGGGTATGTAACTCGAGTTCCATAAAAAATAACATGGCAAATTTGAAAGCTATTTTTTCAAAGAACAACTCGAGTTTGTAACTCGATTTTTGCAAATTCGAGTTTTAAAAATGTGATAAATTGCTAAATATTTCATAAACAATAGTAAATCTATATATATTTTCCCAAACAAACAATAGTATATGACCATTTTGACCGACATTCATGCTTTAAATCCTCAAAGCTTTGGCCTTAATTATGGAATCATAAAAATAAAAACGCACATATGAATATGAGTCTCACATTTATTGGTGGGAGGAGGATTAAACATCGATGACTTTGATCCTCTGGATATGCTCAATAATTGCCTGAAGATTACATATATGATGAGGTAAGATCTGACGGGTTTGAACAAATTAAATTATTAGTAGCACTGGAGGCTGTGCCAATCGTTTTTTGCCAAAGTTGGTTGTAACAATCAATATTCAATACAATGTTATCATTTCCTGGTATTGGTCGGCAAAAAGATAATGAGCTAATGGCGTTTTCGTAAATGTCTTGTTATTGAAAATATTATTTGATCATTGTTGAACTACCGATAAGAGAAGGGTTTTCCCAAAAAAAAAAAAAAATTAAAGAAAAGATCTGCTTAACAAATTAATGTCTTTAAGATATTAGTTAATTAATTATTTTAAAAAAAATTAAATACTATTTTTATGAGAAATATAAAAAATTATCAAATAATTTAATTATTTTTTTTTTCATAAAATATTTTTAAATATGGTTATTTAACAAACATCCTTAGAACATCAGCTGACATTGCCAGAAAAATCTAAGTTATTGACTTAATTTTCCACTAACCCACAGTCAAATAAATTGCATTCTCTTTTACCAATGATTTTTTTTTTTAACGTTATATGCCCAATAATATTTTAAGGATAAGACTAATTATTATTACAAAGTAAAAAAGAAAACAAGACAAGAAAAAATCCAAAACTAAAATATAATAGAATAATATCTGTGGGGGAGAAAAGCCCAACCCAACTTATTGGGCCCAAGGCCCTATATGAGGAATACTGTTCGTCCGAGGAGACCAAGGCAGACAGTCAGAGGTCCATGTAAAAGGGGAATGTCTAGAGACGAGTACGTGTACTGTCCGAGGAGATATTCGTATGTCCGAGGAGTCCGATATCCTTGGACCGACGAGGTTTTTGTCCGACACGTGTCAAGCGGTCTGTTTGATAAGTGTTAATGGAGAAAGGAGACCTCGGACACACGAGAAGGTAACAGGAACAGAGAAATATCAAGGAGACAGACTTCAACCACCGCATTTAATGCACTGCACCTACCCTCCTGGCCGCATTTATGTGGAGAAGACCCTTGAACAGTGCATCCTCAGCTACCGCCACTCAGACACGGCTAAAGGGGGAGTGTGATGGGACATGCACTCAAGTGGACGCACAGATGGTGAACAAGTGGACGGTGGAGATGGAGAAAGGCAGCACTATATAAGAGAGAGGGGTCTCTGATAGTGGGGGATCGAAAATTAAGAGGGAGAAAAGAGCATATTATTTTACTGTAGCTCCAACATTTGTAACCTAAGTCCATCAATGAAAATCATCTCCTCGGACGAGACATTTACCTCTGTCCGAGCACGTATTAGTTCAAATCTTCCTATCATCAGTGCCGTTTAATACTGTTATTTTTCATTATTAGCCTAGCTCTTTCACCCACTCTCTACAAATTTATTGTTTTGGGTTCAGTGGGCTCCAAATCCACATCTCCTTGGGCTTGGGCTGCAGAATCTGACCCTACAATTGGCGCCGTCTGTGGGGAGAGCTTGTGCAAGAGTGAAAACAACAGTTAACAATGGCAGAACAAGGCGAACAACAAGCAGAATCCAGGGCATCCCAACACGTGGGCCATTTTGTCAACTTAGAGAGGAGACAAAACCGTGAGGGCAGTGTACACACTGTGCGCCTTAGCCAGAGCCAATCACGGAGCGGAAGTCACATGTCCCATGCAGAGAAGAACCGTGACTTACAACTGGAGGTGGAAAAACTAAAGAGGGAATTGCGACACGCAAAGAGGAAGCGGGCTTCCTCGTACTCTGAAGATGATCTTGATGACGAGCAAGACGTCTCCTATCAACGTAAGTCTAAGACACCAGCTAGCGAGTCCTACACCTATGTAGAGGAGTCTCATCGTAAAAGGGAGCGTAGGAGCCCATCACGCGAGGACGTGGAGAACGATGCCATGAACAGGGCTCTGAACCAGATATCTAGATCACCCTTCACGCGCAGGATAGAGGAGGCCAGACTCCCTCGGCGTTTTAATCAGCCAACGTTCACCGTCTACAACGGTAAAACTGACCCCGTGGAGCACGTGAGTCATTTTAACCAGAGGATGGCTGTCTACTCCAGAGATGAAGCTCTGATGTGCAAGGTTTTCCCTTCCAGTCTTGGGCCCGTTGCTATGAGATGGTTTGATGGTTTGAAGGCGGGCTCCATCAACTCCTTCAAAGAGCTCACTCAGGCGTTCGGCTCCCGTTTTGTTACGTGCCGAAGAGTGGCCAGGCCTCTCTCTTCCCTGTTATCCTTGTCCATGCAGGAAGGCGATTCCTTGAAGGCGTATTCAGACAGATATTGGGAGATGTTCAATGAGGTGGAGGGCAACAACGATGCAATGGCCCTCAGCACGTTCAAGCTCGGCCTCCCTACTGACCACGGTTTGAGGGGATCCCTATCTGGCAAACCAGTCACAAACGTGCGTCAACTGATGGACCGCATAGAGAAGTATAAGAGGGTTGAAGAAGATCAGCAGCAGGGCAAGGGAAAGGATAATATTATCCCTCAGGAGAGGAGGGATTCGCAGTCGGATCGGTACAATTACAATAAACCGCGGAGGGATTTTGCCGGACAATCAGGATCGATGAATCCTCAATCGGTCAACACTGTGTTCAAGGAGCCAGTGCATCAGGTCCTGGAGAAAATTAAGAACGAATCGTACTTCAGGTGGCCGAACAAGATGATAGGAAACCCCGAGAAACGCAACCATAATCTCTACTGCCAATACCACCAAGACCACGGGCATAACACGGAGGACTGTAGGAGCCTGTGGGATCACATGGACCAACTAGTTCGCGATGGTAAACTGAAACACCTTCTGCACCCCTCCAGCGGCCGAGGGCAGACAGGCTCGGGGCCACGCAGGGACGACCCTTCAAAGCCGCCGCTTGGGACTATAAACGTCGTCTTCGCAGCGCCGGGGAGAACAGGGTCCTAGCCTTTGAAAGTTATGTCAGTAGGCCGACCACCCGCAGGGGAGTTGAGCCGAGGACCTAAGAGAGCTAGGTCTGGTGCCCCGCTGGTTATGGGATTCTCGGACGAGGACATGATCGGCACCATCCAACCCCATGATGATGCACTAGTCATCACCCTCAGAATAGGAGGGTACGATGTAAAGAGGGTGATGGTGGACCAGGGCAGTGCCGTGGAGATAATGTACCCGGACCTCTACAAGGGGCTAAGTCTAAAACCCCAGGACCTGACGCCGTATGATTCCCCCCTTTTCACCTTTGAAGGAAGGTCTGTCATTCCGAAAGGCCGGATACGCTTACCTGTGCAGTCCGGCTCCGAGGTGGTAGAGCTGGATTTTATCGTCGTGGACGCATATTCGCCCTACACAGCACTCGTAGGCAGACCTTGGATTCACGCACTTGGGGCTGTCCCCTCTACTTTGCACCAGAAGGTCAAATATCCATCAGGAGGACAGATACATGAAATCCGAGGAGATCAGTCCGTTGCTAGACAGTGCCTGATAGCCGCCATTCAGCATGAGGCCCCAGCCGAGTCCTCGGACGTAGCTGGGAGGAATTTATAGCAACTACAGTCCCGGGGATTGCCCTTTGAAGAATCAGATGAAGGCACTCGATGCGAGGATCTAACGAAAGTGATCATTGGAGATGATCCTGACAGGTTTTTCCAAGTCGGATCTCAGCTGCCTCTTCAAGAGAAGGAGGAGCTGATAGAGTTCCTCAAGCAAAATCTCGACGTGTTTGCCTGGAGTGCTTATGAGGCCCCAGGGGTGGACCCGGAGTTCATATGCCATCATTTGAAGGTGAATCCACTGGTCACCCCCAAGCAGCAACCTATTCGGCGCCCATCCAAGGAGCATGCTGACGCAGTGAGGGACGAGGTGGCGAAACTCAAAGCAGCTGGGGCTATCAAAGAGGTTTTTTAACTCGAATGGCTAGCGAATACCGTGGTGGTAAGGAAGAAGAGTGGGAAGTGGCGAGTATGCGTGGACTTCACGGATCTGAATAGGGCATGCCCCAAAGACCCGTTCCCTATGCCGAAGATCGATCAGCTGGTTGACGCCACTGTCGGCCACCCTTGGATGAGCTTCCTGGACGCCTTCCAAGGCTACCACCAGATACCATTAGCCCTGGAGGACCAGAAGAAAACTGCTTTTGTCACCCCTATTGGCAACTACCACTATAAAGTGATGCCGTTCGGCCTGAAGAACGCGGGAGCTACCTACCAGAGGATGATGACGAGGATGTTCGAGCCACAGCTGGGCAAGAACATCGAGATTTACATAGATGACATGGTGGTGAAGAGCAAAGTTATAGCCGAGCATGTGAAAGACCTTGAAAGTACCTTTGAGGTTCTACGGAAACACAAGCTACGACTAAATGCCTCTAAGTGCTCGTTTGGGGTAGGGTCCGGCAAGTTCCTGGGATACATGGTCACTCACAGAGGAATTGAGGTCAACCCCGACCAGATAAAGGCCATCAACAACCTCCGAGCTCCTCGGAATCCCAAGGAAGTTCAAAAACTGACTGGAATGACTGCTGCCCTCAATCGGTTCATCTCTAGATCAGCAGACAGGTGTCGGCCCTTTTTCTCTCTACTCAACAGATGGAAGGGATTCGAATGGACTGAGGAATGTGCTTTGGCGTTCCAACAACTCAAGGATTATCTGTCTCGGCCACCAATCATGTCCAGTCCCGGGCCAGACGAGGTACTGTTCGCCTACATCGCTGTAGCTCCCTATGCGGTGAGCCTGGTGTTGATACGGTCAGACTCTGGCGTACAAAGGCCCGTCTATTACGTAAGCAAGTCGCTGCATGAGGCTGAGATTCGTTACTTGCCACTGGAGAAGGCTATCTTAGCAGTAGTGCTTGGCACACGGAAGCTACCTCACTACTTCCAAGCCCACACGGTGATCGTTCTCACACAACTCCCACTCAAAGCTATACTCCGAAGTGCCGATTACACTGGTCGGATTGCCAAGTGGGGTACAATCTTAGGGGGGCTTTCGATATAAGATATATGCCCCGCACGTCGGTCAAGGGACAAGTCCTCGCAGATTTGGTGGCTGAGTTCACGGAGCCCCAGCT
Organism: Quercus aquifolioides; assembly: GCA_019022515.1. Lineage (NCBI taxonomy): Eukaryota > Viridiplantae > Streptophyta > Magnoliopsida > Fagales > Fagaceae > Quercus > Quercus aquifolioides. The sequence continues at coordinate 81,641 of CM032331.1, forward strand.
AGAAGAGGTGAAGCCCACGTCGGGCATGGATAAAAAATCAGTTGGCTTGGTCTCTCAACAGAATCCCTCCCATTGGGAAGTGTATGTCGATGGCGCGGCAAACCAAAGAGGCTCTGGAGTTGGGCTGGTATTGATATCCCCCGAGAAAATCATTATCGAGAAATCGTTGAGGCTGGACTTCTCGGCTACAAATAACGAAGCAGAGTATGAGGCCCTACTGATGGCGATGACTATGGTCCGTAAAATGGGTGGGAAGTCTGTGGAGTTGTTCTCGGACTCAAGATTGGTAGTAGGTCAAGTACAAGGCGAGTTCGAGGCAAAGGACGAAAGAATGCAGGGATACTTGGGTCGCGTTAAACATCTGCAATCAGAGTTCGAATTTTTCAGTTTGCTACACATCCCCAGGAGTGGCAATTCACATGCTGACTCTTTGGCCACGCTTGCCACCTCTTCGGCACAAGACCTGCCGAGGGTCATCCTCGTCAAGGACCTGCACAGTCCTACAGAGACGAAGTCAGGGGGAGTCCAGGTTCACCAGATCAGGGCCGGGCCGTGCTGGATGGACCCTTTAGTCAAATTTATCAAAGAAGACATATTGCCCGAAGATAAGGGAGAAGCCGATAAAGTTCGGAGGAAGGCGACTAAGTTCTGGTTGTCCGAAGACCAAAGACTATACAAACGCTCCTATTCGGGACCATATTTGTTATGCGTGCATCCCGAGGCGACTGAGACACTGCTGGAAGAGCTGCATGAAGGAATTTGTGGGAGCCACACCGGAGGCAGGTCCTTGGCCCACCGAGCCCTCACCCAAGGCTATTGGTGGCCTAACATGCAGAAGGAGGCACACGAGTACGTCAAAAAGTGCGATCAATGTCAGCGCTTCGCTCCAAACATTTACCAGCCAGGGGGAAACCTTAACCCACTGTCTAGCCCATGGCCCTTTGCCCAGTGGGGCTTGGATATTGTGGGCCCTTTCCCCAAAGCTGCAGGAAACAAGAAGTACCTCCTGGTCGGGACAGACTATTTCACCAAGTGGGTTGAAGCTGAGCCGCTAGCCAATATCAGAGACGTTGATGTGCAAAAGTTCGTGTGGAAGAACATTGTCACACGGTTTGGAGTTCCTCACACCCTCATCTCGGACAATGGTTTACAGTTCGACAGCAAGGCATTCAGGAATTACTGCAGTGAGCTGGGAATTACGAACAGATACTCCACTCCAGCCTATCCCCAGGGTAATGGCCAAGCAGAAGCTTCCAACAAGGTCATACTGAACGGCTTAAAGAAGAGGCTAGATGATGCAAAGGGCAAATGGGTAGAAGAGTTGCCACATGTGCTTTGGGCTTACAGAACTACGCCCCGCAGGTCCACTGGAGAGACCCCTTTCTCGATGACCTATGGGGCTGAAGCTGTAATTCCTCTGGAAACAGGGTTCCCAACACTAAGAACTAGCTCATTCAGTCCAGCCGACAACGACGAGCAGCTACAAAAGAGCTTAGACTTGATTGAGGAAAGAAGGGAGAATGCAATGGTTCGGCTGGCACACTACCAACAAAAGCTCAGACAAGGCTACGACGCTAACGTGAAGCGGAGGCCTTTAGAGCCCGGTGATCTGGTGCTGAGGAAAGTTGTGGGCACCGCGAGGAACCCAGCTTGGGGAAAATTAGGACCCAATTGGGAAGGATCATATCGTATCACTTCAGGCGCTGGTATTGGAGCATATTTCTTGGAAGATTTGGATAGTCATGTAATCCCTCGCCCTTGGAATGTAAATAACCTCAAGAGGTACTTCTATTAATCAAGTCTTCTCTTCAATTGATATACCAATGCGCTGCGTAAAGTTTTCTCTCAAGTGTTTAAACTTAAATCCAATCATGCCTGTAGTCCTCGGACCAGATGATTAGGGTTAGTTAGCACTCATTCATCGCTCTCTCAAGTGTTTAAACTTAAATCCAATCATGCCTGTAGTCCTCGGACCAGATGATTTGGGTTAGTTAGCACTCATTCGCCACCAGCTTAGGTGTTTAAACTTAAATCCAATCATGCCTGTAGTCCTCGGACCAGATGATTAGGCTTAGTTAACACCGTTAGCTCAAGTGTTTAAACTTAAATCCAATCATGCCTGTAGTCCTCGGACCAGATGATTCGGGTTGGTTAGCACTCGGTTACAGTTCTATAGTGTTTAAACTTAAATCCAATCATGCCTGTAGTCCTCGGACCAGATGATTCGGGTTAGTTAGCACTCGGTTACAGTTCTATAGTGTTTAAACTTAAATCCAATCATGCCTGTAGTCCTCGGACCAGATGATTCGGGTTAGTTAGCACTCAGTTACAGTTCTATAGTGTTTAAACTTAAATCCAATCATGCCTGTAGTCCTCGGACCAGATGATTTGGGTTAGTTAGCACTCAATTACGATTCTCTAGTGTTTAAACTTAAATCCAATCATGCCTGTAGTCCTCGGACCAGATGATTCGGGTTAGTTAGCACTCGGTTACAGTTCTATAGTGTTTAAACTTAAATCCAATCATGCCTGTAGTCCTCGGACCAGATGATTCGGGTTAGTTAGCACTCGGTTACAGTTCTATAGTGTTTAAACTTAAATCCAATCATGCCTGTAGTCCTCGGACCAGATGATTCGGGTTAGTTAGCACTCAGTTACAGTTCTATAGTGTTTAAACTTAAATCCAATCATGCCTGTAGTCCTCGGACCAGATGATTCGGGTTAGTTAGCACTCAGTTACAGTTCTATAGTGTTTAAACTTAAATCCAATCATGCCTGTAGTCCTCGGACCAGATGATTCGGGTTAGTTAGCACTCAGTTACAGTTCTATAGTGTTTAAACTTAAATCCAATCATGCCTGTAGTCCTCGGACCAGATGATTTGGGTTAGTTAGCACTCAATTACGATTCTCTAGTGTTTAAACTTAAATCCAGTCATGCCTGTAGTCCTCGGACCAGATGACTAGGGTTAGTTAACACTCCGGTGCGGTTCGTGTTTAAACTTAAATCCAGTCATGCCTGCAGTCCTCGGACCAGATGACTAGGGTTAGTTAACACTCGAGTACATTCGAATCCTGTAATCCTTGAACCAGACGACAGGTTAGTCGATACCCCCACGCGTTTAAATTGATTCTAATTTATAAATCTCTCCCCTAGTCGTGTTTAGCTTGAAGCCGAGGAATGATAACTTATGTTTAACTTGGAAAGACATGCAATTCATCAATAACTCTTGGTTGGCCTATCCTTTTTAGTAGTAATCTTGGTTACTTACACCATAAATATGATGTGTCAAACAGATTTATTTGCATTATTTGGTTATAAGTGCAATGTACAGTTGTATATGACAGTAATAGTTAGTAAGACATGTATTTAAAGACATCGTAGACAAATGAGAATCTATTCCATTAATAAAAAGACGGTTTACAATTCTTCGGATAAAACAAAAGAAAGCACAGGTGCAAAAGTAAAAGCCCTATACATCTATTCTTTTGCTGAAGGGAGCACGGGGTCTGCAGCCTGGCCTATCCGAGCAGTCGCTTCAGTGGCTCGGTCCTTGGGCTCAGAAGGAATTTTCTCTTCGCCTGACCCTTGGCCTTTCTCTTTGGCTGGTTCAGCTGGCCTATCCTTGCCGCTTGGCTGACTAGCTTCCTTGCTTGCTCCCAGAGTGAGTGGAGCGTGGCTGACCAGGATTGGCTCCGAAGCTTCTGGAAGCTGTGGAGCAGAAGGGGGGTCAGTTCCTGGGAGCTCTCGGATATCAGGATCGTAGTACACGCTCCCAGGCAGCCTTAGCTCCGAGTCGGCAGGGACTCCAGCCGCATCCAGGGCTTTGCCCCAACTTATGTCGCAGTAATCTCGGCTGACCGAGGCGAACTGCTCCAGAAGCTGGGACGTGGCCGTCTCTACCCCCAGCTGGTAAGCTGTCTTCTTTTCAGCCTCAACTGCCTCCTGGGCCAACTGGGCTTTATCCTCGGCATATCGGAGGCTGTCTTTGGCTTTTCGGAGTTCATCCCTTAGCCCGTTTACCAGCTCCCTCTCGGTCTTCAGATTGGCCTCCGCCGCCTTTAGCAACTTGCGCTGGTCCTCAACCTGCTTTTCAACATTCTTTATCCTAGCGTCAAGGCTTTTCTTTTGGCTGGTCATCTCCGCGAGCTCCCCAGACAGACGGGTATAATCGTCCTTCAGTTGGCCCAGAGATTTCTCAGCCTCGTCTCGGGAGCAGAACGCCGCCTGGGTTTCAAGGCGATTCTTCTTGTCCCACTCCTCGGCTACGTAAATCTGCTGAGTGACCTGCATGGTGGGAACTCTAAAGGTCAAACGCAGGAAAATGGGAAAGGCAAAAATCAGTGAGCCAGCTAATCGGATTGAGGTTACTTACGATGGCTAAATCCCTCTTGAGGGATCGAAAGAGCTCCGGCTGATTGAAACGCCTGAAGGACTCCATGTCATGAGGGAGGAGAAGTGGTTGCTGCAGGGCCTCAGCGACGTAGCCGGCCCTCCCTCCATCATAATTCCTGAGGGAGGTCTCCCAGAGGATTGGGGCACCCTCCAACTCCAATTTTGGAGACCAAATCCGCGGTCCCCCTTCTCCTCGGCGCACCTCTGCCACTGTGCCCTCGTCTCGGCTTTCAGTAGACGGAGCCCGGCGATTTCGGTTGTCCTGTGCCACCTTTTGCTGCTTGGTCCCCTTGGTTGGTGGCACCTGTTTTTCCTCAACCTCAGTATGGGGTCTCTTCTTCTGCAGTTTTAGCATGGGTTTCAAGCTTGGGTCAGGGATCTGGGTAGGCGCCGGAGGAAGTATCGCCACTGTTTTAGATGTCCCAACATCTTTCGGGTCGGACTTTTTGCCTCTCCCCTTCATCAAATTCCTCAGATCCATATCTTCGTCCGAGGAGTCTTCTAAAGGAGTGGCTAACAAGTTGAGTTGGGCGCCTGACTGCTCGCAGGTTTCTTCCTCGGCGTCTGAGATCTCTACCACCTGGTTTACCCTTGAAGCTTCTCCCTCAAACCGAAATTCGTCTATTTGTTCTTCAAGCGAGGAAGTAGAAGAGCCAGCCCCCTCACCTTCAATCTCTTGTCCGAGGGGAACTTGCTGGAGTGGTTGGATAAGGGGAGGCGCAGCCCGAGGAATTGGACGGGGTACAGGTTCAAGATCTTCTGGCGCCAAGAAGCCCTTCCGACCAACGTCGATACGCGCAAGGCGATGATCTCCTTGGACGATTGCGTTGCCGACCGTTGAAAACCCTTTGACTTCGCTTTATATCCGAGAATAAGGGGAGCAGATCGTAGTTGCCCGTCCTCGCTCACGAAGATCTCCGACCTTAAAAGGTAGTTAAGGGCAACGATATTCGTTAGGCTGATCCGAGGAGAAACTTGGTTCTTATCTGTTGCAAGTAAAAAGATAAAACGGTTAGAAGCTCGGAAATAGAGACCGAAGAGAAATCAAAGACAGTTAAAAGACGGGAGCCCTAAGCCTATGGTCAGTGCGCCTAAATCTACATTTCACACCTGGCTTCCCAGGCTTGGTTGGGCAACCAGGGCCGTTGCGCCAAGCGCCCGAGACGATCACATAGTCGTCTTTCATCCCTTTGTTGGATTTGGGAAGGCAGGAAATGAGCCTGACAACATCCGACCGGGATTTTAAGTAGTACCCAGCATCTTGCTGGCTATGGCACTCGTACATATGTACCACGTCAAGCTAGGTGAGTCCCAACCCCAAATGGCGCTCAAGGTCCTCAATCGCTCCTAGGATCCTAAACATGTTGGGCGCGCATTGCCAGGGAGTAAGTCTATGGTTCCGAAGGTAGGCAGTGGTGATGGGACCCATGGGGATTGTCATTCCCCCTTCTTTGAAGGCGATGAGGGGGATAACCACCTCTCCCGTCTGCCGGTGTGTTAGTATTTTCTCTGGGGGGCAATACCTCACACCCACGTTAGGAGGTATGCGGTACGCGGTCCTAAACGCCTCTATTTGCTCAGGACTATCCATCATGTACTCGAGTTTCCCCATGGTGCTTAAGTGAAACGGTTGGCCGAAGAGAAAACTAAAAGATTCGGTGGGCGATGACTTACAAGGGCCAGACCGGAGAAGCGACTGCAGGCTCGTAGGAGGACTCGCGAGGATTCTGAGTTAGGTTGGCACCGGCGACTGAGGGATTCGGACGGAGAGATTTGGACGGAGTGAGGCGTCTGTTCTTGCTGGAGCGTCTGAAGATTTGCAAAGTGAGGAGGAAATGATTTCCTCTGAAGCTTTATACGGGGTCAAGCGAAGGGTCAGGGGCACTCCCGCCCAAATCCTGAAGAAAAAACCACGGCCATTGGATCAATCAGCCACCGTTGGATGCGAAGGACGAAACGTCACCCGGTGCAGTTAATGCAGCGCCTTGGGAATAAGGAAACCGCAGCGGCATTAATGAGGCGTCTGTTCCCACGCTTACACACGTGCTAGCTCAGTTGTGCGAGTTTCCAAGCTTTTGCTCCGTGGCAAGTCAAAATCCTACTTTTTCTCCTCGGATGCGAGGGAAAAACTACAATTTTGAGGGGCTATTGTGGGGGAGAAAAGCCCAACCCAACTTATTGGGCCCAAGGCCCTATATGAGGAATACTGTTCGTCCGAGGAGACCAAGGCAGACAGTCAGAGGCCCATGTAAAAGGGGAATGTCTAGAGATGAGTACGTGTACTGTCCGAGGAGATATTCGTATGTCCGAGGAGTCCGATATCTTCGGACCGACGAGGTTTTTGTCCGACACGTGTCAAGCGGTCTGTTTGATAAGTGTTAATGGAGAAAGGAGACCTCGGACACACAAGAAGGTGACTGGAACAGAGAAATATCAAGGAGACAGACTTCAACCACCGCATTTAATGCACTGCACCTACCCTTCTGGCCGCATTTATGTGGAGAAGACCCCTGAACAGTGCATCCTCAGCTACCGCCACTCAGACAGGGCTAAAGGGGGAGTGTGATGGGACATGCACTCAAGTGGGCGCCCAGATGATGAACAAGTGGACGGTGGAGATGTAGAAAGGCAGTACTATATAAGAGAGAGGAGTCTCTAATAGTAGGGGATCGAAAAATTAAGAGGGAGAAAAGAGCATATTATTTTACTGTAGCTCCAACATTTGTAACCTAGGTCCATCAATGAAAATCATCTCCTCGGACGAGACATTTACCTCTGTCCGAGCACGTATTAGTTCAAATCTTCCTATCATCAGTGTCGTTTAATACTGTTATTTTTCATTATTAGCCTAGCTCTTTCACCCACTCTCTACAAATTTATTGTTTTGGGTTCAGTGGGCTCCAAATCCACACCTTCTTGGGCTTGGGCTGCAGAATCTGACCCTACAATATCCATATGAGAAAGTCTATTTAGTAAGCCTAATGCCATAGTGCTCACAGACACAAATCACCTAACCAAAAATATATAAAAAAAGTAGTGGATCACTCAATGAAATAGATAAGAAAAAGTGGATGAAAAGAATTCAAGTTTTAAGCTATTTCTTAAATAAAAAAGACAAAAAAAGAAAAAGAAAAAAAACACTAAATTTTATTATTGACTCACCATCAACCAGCCCCACTTCTCTTAAAATTTAGGAGAAATTACATTTTACCCGCACGTGGTTTGCCTAAAAAATACTTTACTCACTGGAGTTTAAAAAATGACACTTTGCGGATAGATTACGTTGTTACTTTGTCTTGGTATTTGCTGGTAGATTTTTTTTTTTTTAAATTACTGGTAGATTACTTAATGTGTAGCATGTTAATGAAAAAAAAGTTTTTTGAGAAATTGGGTCTGTGCTATATATTTTTTGCCCTGTGCTATATATTTTCGCTAACTTCTCATTGGAGTTTTGATCCAATATTTGTGCTCCTCCCACCAGGTATTGTCGTGCTTCACCATCTAATTCTATATCTAAGGCGCTTTCTCATATGGCGCCTCCCTTCTCTTACTGTGTTCCTAGAATCTCTATACACTGCGTACAATTCTATCATCCCACTTTGACACGAAAGCACTTGAAAATTTTGTTTTACTATCAAACCGTCAATTTTGAACAATTTAATGCTTTTTTTTGATAATTTGAACAATTTAATGCTATTTGGAGAGTCTTGTACAAAAAGAACATCATGTGTAGAAGTTAGAACTTCACATCAAATATTCTTATCAAACTATATATGATTGTCACTATATCTATGTTTCTTTCTAGATGAATCGTAGTCAAATTTGTAGCTCATTACAAACCTGATAACGATCACTCTCTTGCCTATAAAAAAGAGTTTCTCTCCTCTATTATTTGCAGTGCAACAGTAGAATTTGCCCCTTTCCTACTATACTGGACTTTTTGGTAAGTAATTTGCTCATCAATTGGGAAAAAATTTTATAAGATGGATTTGATTTTCAAGAAAATTAAAGAAACAAAATAAAAAGGATTTTACTTCATAATCTTTTATATGATTGGAATATACAATTTATGGGACTCCGGATTAAAGATGAATTTGATACTCTGCAGTGTAATTATTCATTTATACTACATAATCTATCTTGTTCATGTCACTCTTTTCTGTCTGCATACTACACCATCTCCTCCTCTGCATACTAGCAACTACAGATATTTTCTTTTTAAAAAAAACATTGACATAGTAAATGCTCCATCTAATTGGATTTACTTTTGCACATAGGTATGCCTGGTATGACTGCTTATGCTGGTTTCTATGAACTTTGCTCACCTAAGAAAGGAGAATATGTTTTTTTCTCATCAGCATTTGGCCAACTAGTTGGGCAATTGGCCAAATTGATCGATTGTTATGTTGTTGGAAGTGCTGGAAGCAAAGAAAAGGTACATCAACCTTAATTGGAATCTTCTTTAAAATATTTGTACTAGGTATGCATTGTTCTGACAGGTGCTACCAACAATATTGTTTTTATTCAATAATTCAATTAGATATTTGTGACAACAATAAAGTACAAATAAGTTGATCTTCTGATTATATCATCACATTTTACTAACATCCATTTTGAATGAATTTGAAACAATAGTATATATTTTGTTCTTTATTCGAACTGATTTTGCAGGTTTGATCTTTTTTGTTTTCCTCCTTGAATGAGTTGTTATTTATTTGTCTCTGGTTAGACATTAAAAGTATTTTAACACAAATTTGCATAATATTCTGAAATCTTATTCAAATTCTCCTAGTCCTCACCCTGTTGTATGATTTTCTAATTTGGACCAAAATTTTAAGCTGCTATGCATGCTTAATCTCTGTTTTAAAGCAGGGGATATAGAAACATGCACTTTTTTTAAAATGAAATTTCAACACTTGTCCTGCTTTTATCTGAACAAGGTTGATATACTAAAGAGCAAGTTTGGGTGCAGCTCTAAAAAGGTCAGTGGGAAATTTGCATATAAATAATCTAAAAGAAATTAATGAGGCAAAATTTCTCATTATTAGCAGTGAGGAAAAATTGCACTGCATTAACTAATTTATTCATGGTGACTGCAAATTGCATAACATTAAAGAATAAACGTTGGCAGAAACTAACGTTTGATAAATATCTCAACAGCAATATCAAGGCTTAATTGTTACTTACAACTGCAAGAGCAACTTTTATAAAATACTGAGAGGCACTGACTTTTTTTTTTTTTTTTTGGTAATGGTGTTGGGTGTTTTCCTGAAGGCATTGACATTTACTTTGATAATGTCGGAGGCAAAATGCTTGATGCAGTTCTCCTTAACATGAGATTCCACGGTCGCATTGCAGTAGCTGGAATGATCTCACAATACAATCTTGATCAACCTGAAGGCATAAGAAATTTATTATCTTTGGTATATAAGAGGATTCGTATGGAAGGATTTATAGTGTGTGATTACTATCACCTCTTTCTCAACTTCTTAGACCTTGTGCTGCCTTACATTAGGGAAGGAAAGATAGTATATGTTGAAGACATAGCTGAAGGCCCGGCAGCTCTTGTAGGGATTTTTAGTGGTCACAATGTTGGAAAGCAAGTAGTTGCAGTTGCTCGGGAGTGATCATTTTACCTCCTTTTGCATATGTATTTTACACTCTTTTTTCTTCCTTTTTTCTGTGTTAACTTATACAGCACCATATATAGTGCTTCTCCCCATTACCATGGTGAAAGCCATTGCTGCTTGACAGCCATGTAACTTGGAAAGTAAATTCTCCGGGTTCAATATATTATGGGCTGTTTCAATAGGGAATGCTTGTCCATATATGTAAACAATAAGAAGATAATAGTCTAATTGGCAAATAAACAAAAAATTTTGTGACTGCAAAAATAATTATTACAGTGTTTTGGCAAGGAATTGGGTCTTGATTTGAGCCACATGCTTATAGTATGAATGTTTCTATGCGTGGTGACTAACATCAAGAGTGGTATTTGTCTATTTGTTACTATTTCTCAAATTTAAGTGTTCACATTAATTAACAAGGGCGTTATAAACCTGTGTTTCAAGGGTCATATTGAGTACAACAACCACTTTTTTTCCCAAACTGTGAAACATAAACATTTCTGCGGAGTCAACATGACACTAATAAAACTTTCTTTTGCTTTTGAGAAATAATAATGGAAAGCATTTTCTTCTTCAAGGGGTTTAAACCTCTTTACCTTGACTGCCATAAGCTTGGTGACATTGAATATAATAAACAAATCAGTTGTGTAGAGGGATTGGACTGGTACTTGGTAGAGACTCTTTTCTCCCTACTGTGTTGTTCTATATGTACTAGGAAGAATGGTACTGCACTGTAACATGTGTTTTGCCCCAACATTTCTTTACTGCTAGCTATAAGGAATAAGGGAAAGAAAATGAAGTCAAAGTATGCCATTTTATTCGGATGGAAATTGAATTAAATGATGATTCCACTTGGGTTCACATTTTCTAATTACTGCAATTAATTAAGCTTGTTAGGTTTTAGACCCCTTAACACAATATGTTTACCCTAATATTAAACCAAGTTGATTAACAAGTTTGTTAATTAAATCTAGGATAAACAAATGTGTAAAGCAAATATAATGCGGAAAATAAAAAGCACATAGATCTGATCACCTAGGAAAACCAAACTAGTAAAAAACCTGAAAAGGTCCTCAAGGTAAAAAACAGATCCACTATAAAAGAATTGAAGTTTGTACAATAAAACTTAGACCACTAACATCCTATTGCTGTCTCATGTAGAAAACTTACTACCACGACCACATGACAGCCCCGAGTTCACGGACTACTTCTTTCCTTGATCTGTAGCAACCACAAGTTCTCCTACTTGTGACTTTGAGACTCCACTTTGAGCAAGTCTAAACCTACATTAAATAGTAATTTCCTACAATTACTTGATTCCAAACTTACATTAAACCAAACTTTGAGCAAGTCTAAACCTAGACTAAATGTTTTGGCCATGATTTGCCAACATATACAAAGTGAAGTTCTAATACGTTAGTTCCTAAAGTCTTAAAACCTAACAAAGCTGACCCCAAAATATTGGGATTAAGGCTTTGTTTATTATTGTTGTCCTTCGCAATTAGTTAAGGTCCTTTGCACATTTGAGTGAATCATAGATCCTTTCAAAACCCTTTCACCAAGTTCTAGAAGCATACAATATGATAACACAGGAGTCCTTATTCAGTTGCCTAAATTGTGGAAGTCAAAAAGGTTTAATAATCCTTTTATAAGTCTATCTTTCAAAAACATACAAACTGGTAACTTAAATTCAAATGAAGGTATCGAGGGGTGACTTTGAACGCAGTTAAACATATATAAAAAATTATTTCCTCTATTGCATATGGTTAAAAATTGTTTAGGGAATCAAAAAGTTCTTAAGGGATATTTTTTAATACATTAGTTTTAAAATAAAAGGCTATAAATTTTCTAAATTATTCCTATTAATTTAAACTTAAATAAAACATATGAAACAGGTATGGACATTGAAATAGAGGTAAAGAAAAGCCAAAGTAATGAAAGAAATTAAACATATGAAATCATTGGCTACATAAATTAGTTTGTAATTCTAAGGTGCCTATCGACCGAAAAAGTGTCTATTGAATGAAAATGTGTCTATTAATCGAAAATGTGCTTATTGAATGAAAATGTGCCTATTAACCAAAAAGGTGCCTATTAAAAAATGAAAAGTCACAATTGTTCGTGAACGGTTTTTAGACCCCTAAAACAACCAGATTACGTAGCCAAGTTGTTACTTAGTCAGATTAAGCAATTCTAGGTTAAAGCAATAAAACAATCATATCAAGAAATAAAGCAGCGGAAAATAAATGAACACAAGATATGATGACCCAGGAAACCACACGGTAAAAACCTGGGGAGGATTTGACCTAGCTATCCTCAAGGTAAACTTGAATCCACCATGCGAAAGAATCGAAGTTCATACAGAAGGACTACAAGCTCCCCGCTTGACTTCCTAATGCTACCCACCAGTAGAACTTACTGACACGACCACGTGCAAGCTCCGAATCCACGGACTTCTTCTTTCTTGGATTCTTCAATTAGCTACAAGCACCCCCGCTTGATATTCTTTAAGCTTCAATGGTAGCAACCAAGTTGATCATCAAGATGTAGATATTATCTTCAACTTGAAAACCCTAAGTTTTGTGTAAAGGAAAACTCCTCAAAAATCTCACAAGAGATTTACACAAAACAGCAATGTATGAGCAACAATACAATTGGAGCAACCTTCAAAAACGTGGCTAGGGTTTTGTTTATATACCTAGGGTAAAAACATAAAACCCTAAACGTTTAATGAAGTAGGGCTGAGTTGGAAATTCTGCAGAAAAAACAACCTGTGCGATTTTCGATTGATCGAGTCTATTCTTCAATCGATCGAGCCAGGCCGAAAGTCCCAAGTACTTCTGCAGTCACTCGATTCCAACTTTACAATAATAAACCAACTTTGAGCAAGTCTAAACAAGACTAAATACATTGTTTTGATCATGGTTTGCCAACATTACAAATTAGAGTTCTAAATACATAAAATCCTAAGACCTTTAGAACTTAACAAACTCCCCCTTTGGCAATCCGTGACAAAACCCTAATTAAAAGCTCAAAGTTTTACAAGTAAAAAGCCCTTTACAAAGAAATGCTCATAAATTTCAAATTCAACCTAACTACTATCCATCGGTTGCAAGTGTAGACAGCAGCTTAGTTGAATCAACCTGTATATTCCTGAAATACTCAACAAACGCATAAACGCATGTGTGACAGAAAAGAGTAAAACAACAGGTATAACATTCTTGTAAGATTCACCCAACACAAAATAAAGACATATATAAATGATCAACTCATAAATATAAATCAATAAACAATGAGTCACAAATCAACAAGAATCAATAAAAAAACATGTATATCAATCAATGTTACTCCCTCTAACATAAATATCTCCAAAAATGATATACAAAGTGAAGCACCTAGATACAATCTAAAAACTCCACAAGCTCCTCTCAACAAGAAACAAAAATCTCCCCCTAACAACAAAAACTCTCTACAAGTCAAAACTAACTCCACTCCCCCTTTTTGTGATGGAATGCCAAAGAGCAATCAAGAGTCGCCATCAAAATGAGGTGGTGAGGGTGTATGAAGACGCGCTAAATCGGCTGGAAGAGCACGAATCTCATCTAGTAAGTCCACCAAAATCTAACCATGAGCCACCTGAACGGTCACAACAGTCTCCAGAGTACGACGAACATCAAAGTCGGTCGAAGGAGGTGGAGGAACATCAGCAGCAGCATCATCATCACCAACTGGATCAGAAACATCCTCACCAGCAATACCTGTAGAAGAAGAAGGAGGAGGTGCGCTACTAGACGGCTCGGACCTAGGGTGTTTTGAACCAGCTCGAAGATAAGCGGCCCTCTGTCTAAGAAAAGACACACCTATGGGAGCTATCACATGAACAGGCTCAGAGGAATGGAAGTCACTAAGGTCAAGATGGAGCAAAATCCTATGAATGAAAATAGGATGAACAAGGGCATGAGAAGAAGATGAACTCCTATAAACATCGTTCAAAGAACGAAGAAAGAGATGGGGAAAACTAATAGGAGCATTAGTAACCAGAGTGTACAAAAATACACACCTCTCAAGAGGAATGGTGTGAACATGAGAAATGGGCCAGATGGAATGACAAGCTATCCTAAAGAACAGATAGTGCAACCCGAAGAGCTCAGCGGAAGTGATCCTAGGATCAGAACCCTACTGGACAGAAGTCCCAGTGATGTAAGATAAAACATCGCTCAGCTCGGGAGACTCGTCATAAGGATAGACAGGATCCCTAACCAACGGTACCCCTAGGGCATCAGCCACTACCTGAGGAGTAATGGTGTACCCTACACCTCGTATCCAACTCTTTACTAAAGTGTTGGAATCATAGACGTGGATAGAGATGTTCGAATAGAACTCTCTAATCAAGGCAGACGATGGAGGAGGATCGGAAATGTCTAACAAGGGTAACCAGCCCCGACGCTTAAAGTTTGCCCTAATGGCAGGATCTAGCTCATCTAACAGAACAGAACGCTCAGCCCAAATCTTCCTTTTAAGGTTAAGTTTCTCAAAAAGCTCTTGGTTTTTCTCACTCGAAAACCTCTCATGGTCAAAGGAAGGAGGGGATGGAGAGGAAGAGGGAATGGACCTACGGGCTCTAGTCTTCCTATGCATGATGCTAAGGAAAGGACAGAGACACAAAAGAGAAAACCAAAAGAAAACACAAGAAAAACAAGACCAAGGACAGACTGCAAGTTAGCAACAAAAATAATAGAATGAAAATCTATATGATGCATGAACAGATAAAATGCCATGATGCATGTACTAATGCAGTGAGCAATTAAGTTTAATTGAGATTAAATTGACAAAATTGGCTTGAGCAGGGAATTTCTTAACAAGAAACCCCAAAAATTGAAAACCACTTGAAAATTTTTTAAACAAATTGATGAATTGAGCATTACAAAACACAACACATAGATTATAATGCTTAATTTCATCAATACAACAAGCCAATTGTATCAAATTCCACCCAATTTAACAAAATCCCCAAATTGGATCAATTAGAAACCCTAGATTTTTCAATTTCACACCAAACTCAAAATTGATCAAATTAAACTATTAAGATCATGTCTATAGCATGTTCCCACAAAAACCCATTGATCAATTGCATAAAATATGGCTTGAATCAAATGAAAATCCCAAAATTGCAAAGTGCGAAAATCGCCCCTAAATGCATGAAAATATGCATGAAAAGATAAAAATAAAATCAAAAAGAAGGGCAAAAGTGTCTTACCGGCTTGAGGAAAGAGAGATTTTGCAAAAACAACGGAGGAAAACGACAAAAATCTCTATGTGGAGCCTTGCCAACTCAGAGAGAGAGAGGAAAAAGTTTGAAAAGTTTGAATAGTGACTTTGAAAAAGTCAGAACTGAACCTTTAAAAAGCTTTTTCACGATATTAGATCGATCGAAAATTACATTCGATCGATCGAATGAAACAGTCATTTTAGAACAATCTAGAGCATTTTTTCGATCGATCGAAAAACAGACTGGATCGATCGAAATGGGCAGAGGCTCACTAATTTTTAAAAAAAATCCAGTTTTGAAAGACACAAACCTAATTTTGAAAAACAACTCCTCAAAGCAATAACCCAGAAAAGCAAAATGCATGAGTATGAGATGGAATGCTTTTTCAAAAACCTAAATTTTTAAACCCAAATTTTGTCAAAAACAAGTTTCAATCATTCTCCCATTGAATTTTCTCAAGCAACAAAAATGTTGTGCATAAATCTCAAGATATTTTCAAACTTGGTTGGTCAGACCAAAATACACACACACTAGCATGTACAGTGTTTAACAAAGAGTAACTTGTGTAATGTGTGATACTAGTAAAAACTTGAGATACATGTGAGGTGATATGTGAATAGCAGTTAAACACAAAGTCTACACAATTCATCACATAGAATTTAAAAGAGACTATCACCTAAAGAGTTACATCCTATAACTCCCACATCTCCTAGAACAAAAGCTTGCAATCATGTAAGTTTCTTGCATTTTTGCCTCTTATTTGTATGAGATGGCATTCAGCCTAATAGTACACACCGGTTTGAATTAAGTGAATTGGCATCAAGCCTAATAGTACACACCAATTTTAATTTAATTTGAGGCTACACCTTATGTTCTTTTTGTGCATGTGCTACAATTTCTCGAGCACAAAATCTTATGATATGCACTAAGGTGTTCATGATTGGCTAGTGAACAGTGGTGAGATGGTTATTTATGCCTTTCTCAAAAGGATAATGTCCGACGGTCAAATAGCATATGACTTCATGATTAAAACAAAGTGATTGAAAACCACACACATCTTTCCCACACAACATGCATTACAAAGTTTCAACTAGTCAAGTGCAATGAATAAGTTCATCAAAGTTAAACAAGGTACACAAGACATGACATGTGTAATAAGATAGACCAACCTTGTTTTTCAAAAATCAAGAGAAAATAGTGTCAAACATAATTTTTTGCTTTCTCCCTTTTTTTTTTTTTTTTAAGAGAAAAACAAATAAATCCTAGAATGAAATGCATGAATGTAATGCAATGCAAATCCTAGAACAAAACAAAAGAAAACACAAAAACCAATGAACAATGGTCACAAAGGAATGAGCAATGAAACACAAGGACCATGTCAGAAAGACTCAATTAGGTCGAGTCTTTTGCATCCAAAACCTTTTAGATGCATCACGAGCATTGGAGTTCTTATTCACATTCGAGTGATTTCCAACTCCAGGATTGGAATAAAAGTTCAAAACCTTTACCAATTCACCAATAAGTGCCATAGGATCTTATGCTTGTGACACAAACACTTTTGGTTTGTTTGCTCTCTTAGCAGCTTGAAGCTTGTAACAGTTAGGACGAATATGTCCAGACTTACCACAAAAATGACAAACCCAAGCAGGTTTACCATGCATCTTGTCCTTAGAAAGGGTAGGTTTAGTTTCTCTTAGATCAACCCTATTCTTCTTAGGAGGTGAAACTTCTACGGGTTTGACTACTTCACTCACAGGTGGTTTGACAGTTTCACTCACAACCTCACTCACGAAAGGTTTGGAAGAAGAAGAAGGAACAAAATTTATGGAATGCGGCGCAGAGTCAAAGATGCTTTCAACATAACCTAAACCAGATTTATCAGAAGGATACTTTTGAACATTCAGCATGTGATCAAGTTTAGAATTAGCAGATCTAGCAACAGATAAATCATGTTCTCAAGATTTAACTTTATCAAGCAAAAGCATGTTCTCAGATTTAACATTGTTCAAAAGATCATTAGCATCAAACAGTTTAACAAGCAGATTTTTCTTTTCAAGCTCAAGAGAATCAATTTTCTTCAGGCCAAGTTCTACATTCATAGCATCCCTCGCAGCAATTTTGCAGAGTTTATTGTAGGCTTCTTAAAGATCTGCATCCTCAGAGAGTTCCCCATTAGAAGAGTTCTCTTCAACAGATATGCTTTCATTGACTACAGCAGTAGCAGTGAACGCAATGAAGTTTCCATCCTCATCACATCCGGACTTATCATCGTAAACCTCATTATCGCTAAGGGTTACAGCCATAGCTTTACCCTTAGTCCTTAAGAATGTAGGACATTCAGATTTCACATGACCATACCCTTGACAACCAAAGCATTGAGGACCCAAAGAATTATTTGAAGACTGACCAACTTTTCTTTTGGTTTTTCAAGGTTATTAACCTTAGTGGGATCATTCTTCCTAAAATTTCTAGGTTCAGCACTGTATGTACCTCTTGCCTTTCTATTGGTATTTCTGAGAAAGTTTTTGAAATTTTTGGCAAGATAAGCAATCTCTGTAGCAAAGAGCTCATCATCAAATCCACCACCATCAACATCATCAACTGACTTAAGAGCCATTGATTTAGATTTATTCACTTTAGGTAGGTCAGACTCATAGGACTGAAGAGATCCTACAAGCTCATCAACAGGGATGGAGTCCACATCCTTGCTTTCAGTGATGACAGTCACTTTGGGTCTAAAGTCTTCAGTTAAGGATCTAAGTATCTTCCTAACAATTTTAGGTTGGTCATAGACTTCACCTAAATTAAAAGCAAAATTGACAATATCATTTAATTTAGCATAGAATTCATCAAAAGATTCATCATCAGACATTCTAATGCTTTCAAATCTAGAGGTCAATTGTTGCAATTTATTGATCTTAATTGTCTTTGTGCCTTCATGCACAGTTTGGAGGATTTTCCAAGCAATATGAGCAACCTCAACATTAGAGATCCTTTTAAATTCCTCCATGGAAATAGCGTTGAAGATGGCATTCATAGCTTTGCTATTGAAGCCAGCTGCTTCTTTTTCAGAAGTTTGCCACTCATTCACAGGAGTAGTGGGCTTCTCCCATCTATACTCAACGGAATTCCAGACTCTTTCATCAATGGATTTCAAGAATGCTTTCATCCTTACTTTCCAATAAGCATAGTTGTTCCCATCAAAGTGAGGAGGAACAAACATAGAGTGTCCATGCTCCATGACAACAGGGGTCAAGGATCAGATCAGAGATTAAGGAATCTCCAACAGAAGAGCAACCTCCTCTGATACCACTTGAACGGTTTTTAGACCCCTAAAACAACCAGATTACGTAGCCTAGATTAATTAGCCAAGTTGTTACTTAGTCAGATTAAGCAATTCTAGGTTAAAGCAATCAAACAATCATATCAAGAAATAAAGCAACGGAAAATAAATGAACACAAGATATGATGACCTAAGAAACCACACGGTAAAAACCTGAGGAGGATTTGACCTAGCTATCCTCAAGGTAAACCTGAATCCACTATGCGAAAGAATCGAAGTTCATACAGAAGGACTACAAGCTCCCCGCTTGACTTCCTAATACTACCCACCAGTAGAACTTATTGACACGACCACGTGCAAGCTCCGAATCCACGGACTCCTTCTTTCTTGGATTCTTCAATCAGCTACAAGCACCCCCGCTTGATATTCTTTAAGCTTCAATGGTAGCAACCAAGTTGATCATCAAGATGTAGATATTATCTTCAACTTAAAAACCCTAAACTTTGTGTAAAGGAAAGCTCCTCAAAGATCTCACAAGAGATTTACACAAAACAGCAATGTATGAGCAACAATGCAATTGGAGCAACCTTCAAAAACGTGGCTAGGGTTTTGTTTATATACCTAGGGTAAAAACATAAAACCCTAAACGTTTAATGAAGTAGGGCTAAGTTGGAAATTCTGCAGAAAAAACAACCTGTGCGATTTTCGATCGATCGAGTCTATTCTTCGATCGATCGAGCCAGGCCGAAAGTCCCAAGTACTTCTGCAGCCACTCGATTCCAACTTTACAATAATAAACCAACTTTGAGCAAGCCTAAACAAGACTAAATACATTGTTTTGATCATGGTTTGCCAACATTACAAATTAGAGTTCTAAATACATAAAATCCTAAGACCTTTAGAACCTAACAGTTCGGTATTTTTAAATATATACGTGACATTAATTGATGTAGACAATGATTTCTAAACTAATTACAAACTCACCATATAATTGTCCAGGTCTTGGAATTTGTTATTAGTATGGGAAAAGAAGAAGAGATTTTGTCTTAGCCTTACTTTATGTTCAGCAATATCGTACTCTTTGTTTCCC
Source organism: Quercus aquifolioides (assembly GCA_019022515.1). Classification (NCBI taxonomy): domain Eukaryota; kingdom Viridiplantae; phylum Streptophyta; class Magnoliopsida; order Fagales; family Fagaceae; genus Quercus; species Quercus aquifolioides. The sequence goes on from CM032331.1 coordinate 101,304, forward strand.
CGTCTTGTGATTGGTCAAGAAGAGCTAGTAATGGTGGTTATTGAGACAGCAACATAGGTTTTTGATAGTTAGTGATTTTTAATTTTCTATTTCATTTTAGCTTAAGTTTGTTAACTTCTCAGAATGAGCTGACAACTATAAATATAATGCCAGGATTTTATTTTTCTTGATAAGTGAATATAATGCTAGGGTTTTAAAATGCAACTCAAAAGTTATATTTCCAAAAAATTCAGTAATTATCAATTTAGTTGTCCACCCCACCCCACCCCCCCCAAAAAAAAAAAACTGATTATTAGTAAATGCCCTAAAATAATATAATATTTGTAAATTTTAAAATATCAAGTAGTTGCATAGTATAACCTTTTCCAGCACACTTAAGCAAGCATTAGAATTAAAAATGGAAAACAATACGATTCTAAAGCATTATGTTAGGTTGGTGGAAGGGGGAAAAGCCTTCACAAGAAAGAGAGTTGAAGTACTTGAACTTATTGGTACATTAGTTCAAGTACTTCAAAATTCTCCCAAAAAAAAAAAAAAAAAAAAAAAAAAAAAAAAAAAAAAAACAACAACAACAAATAATCCTATAGACATATCATGCCCAAATTTTGTGAATAAGTTGAAGAAAATGAGAAAATTATGAAGAAATGGTATTTGATGCTATAATAATTAAAAATAAATAAAAATAATAGTTGGAGGAAAGAAAAATAGGAATTCTGTTAAACATGAACATACTATTGGCTTTCTATGGCATCACATATCTTTCAAATGCTACCAGTTTGATAGGCCAAAAAAATGTATTGACCCCTTTGGTAAATTAATCAATTAATTATCTAAGTGAATTAATTATATTCAATTATATGCAATAAGCGTGGTAACACAAACAAATTACCAACTAAGTTAAATGCAGCAGAAAATAAATTTGACACATGTGATTTATTTACAAATGGGAAAAACCACCAAGGCAAAACACCACCGGGTGAATTTAAGGTCATCATTCCCGAGAATCCACTATTATCAAAACAAGCGGTTACAAGTAAAAGGAATCTCAATACCTAATACCAACCTACAGTTGAACCCTTACCTCAATACCCAATTGGATTTTTAATGTAGCAGCAATCTCTCCATTCAATGCACAAATCCTAATACGTGACTAACTAATAATGCACGAATCTTAGTACGTGGCTAACACACCAACTTGAGAAAGATGTTGGCTGCAAAGTTCTTCTGTTCATCAAACAATGAAGATTAGGAAGCTCCTTAGTCATAAAACCCTTGGCGCAAAGATGCAGTAGCTTCTAGAGAGAATATGATGAACTATGGCAATTTTGTCTCCGATCACAATATGCGTGTAACAACAATTACAACAACCTTTGCATCACTCGAGACGGCCCTTAAAATAATCTTTATATATGTTAGGTAAAATGAAAAATTTGCAGACCCCAAAATGTGTAAGGCAATGTGTAGGAGCAGATGGATCAATTCTGCAATCATAAGTACTATATGCCGCTCTTGAAGAAAATTGCCAAATCTTCTATAAGAGCAGATCATTAGGGCCATTAGTAACATATAAAAGTACTTTTAACTGCTAAACAGAATTTTAACAACAATAAAAAAAGTTTTATACAATACAATGGCAATTCTAAATAACCATCTCATATGAAAACAATGCAACAGCTCACATACCCAACAACCATAAAAGACTTAGGAGTTCATCACTTTATATGCAAGTGTGAAACCACAATTTAGTGATTTGACAACACTCAACATAACTCTATACAGTGTAGATATGCATATTGGCTACAGACACTGTGACTCTACAAATATATATAAACTAAATTTGGTTTTGTAAATCACCATTTATGAAGTAAATTATGTATAAATATCCAAAATGGTAGTAGAAAGCAAACCTAAAGTACCTTGGCAACAATTGTCATCAACTAAATTATTTTCCCAAATGCAAACTTCTTGCCAGCTTCCTGAGTTAGTCTTCATCTTCGAAATCAGAGCAATCTAGCCGCCTTCAAAAGGTAAAAACCATTTATAGATATATTAGAACCATCAAAACCTTCAGTGCTGTCTGAAAACTTAATTTACTAGTAGGATTGGAAATCGCATAATTTCATGGCCCCTCAAGTAAAACTGACCCCCCAACCTAAACATGAAATGAAAAATCAGCAAGAACTTCACCTACCCAATTTCTCATTATTGTGCAACTAAACTCCATTTTTCCACAATAGTTGACCCTCTTAAACAAAGCAATTATGACCCAGTCCAAATCAAAAAAATCTACTGTTAATTTTTAGACAGCCCTAAGCAAAAGAACTGATCCATATATAAACTATTACCGTATAATAACGTGAAGGTTACAAGAAGTACAAAGAGAAAGAATTGAGTATGTGGACATAAAGCAAGTTCTAATAATGCTAAATCAACATTACAAATTTCCCAATGTTGAGAAAATTTCAATATTGAAAAAATTAAAGAAAGAAAATAGCTTAGCAAACAGAAATTGACATATTGGTAACAGAGTCAGCTATTTCAACCACCAGAATGTGGTCAACCTAGATTGTACTAGTAAACTATGCTTTTAGCAACTTTTGAAGTCTTGTGATGATTTGCAGAAATTTTTTTTTGAATAAACTTAACCACTTACCCGCTATCCTGTATGTCAACAAATGGAATATGGTCAATCTTGTTGTCTTCCAAATTGGGGCAATCATAAATCTCCAACGTTTTCAATTGGGTGAGGCATTGCATGGCTTCCTCGGTGGGCAGATGCACCAAGCGATTGCAATCCATAATATACAACTTTTGAGGAGAGGAAAGATTGCCCAGCCACTCTAGCAAAGCTACCATCTCATAAAATCCCTCTATCCACAAAATTTTAAGGGCAATGAAGTATTGAATTTGGTCCAAGACCAAGAAAGAGTAGGTTGACTCACACAATTTGAGCTTTTGGAGAGGGGTGAATGGAGGAAGTAAAAGAAGAAGGCTGACGACAATCTCCATTCTCCATATATTCAACACATTGTAACCCACTCCTTATTATGGATGAGACACCTGCCAGATACCTCAACTGTCAACGTTCCCATACTTCCAATTTCTGAAGGGAAACGTAGGTGAGTAGTGAGTCTGGCAAATCTCTCAATGTCCAACAGAAAATAAGGTCAACTCCTCGAGGCAAGGAAACACCAATACCTTACTTGCACTTCTCAACTCTTTTGCATTCTTCCACTCTTCTAAGCCAAACATGTACTGCAATTTAAGTATTCTTAATGCCGGAAATAATGTACTAGTATTTCTGTAACTCCCATCACTATAACTGAAAAACTCACTTCCTATACTTCTTACCTTCACCATATAATCTATTTCAAGAACCCTAAGACTGGATAATTTCCCTAGAGTGGGAACTTCTTCACATTCCATACAATATTTCAAATTGATCTCAATCAAATTGTGATATAGCGAAGACAAACCAACCCAAGATGGGAATTTCTTTCCTCCGTAGAATTCGATTGTTAAGCTTTTCAAATTTGGGTGAGGCTAGAGGCCTTCCAACACCTTTTCATCTTTATCATAATACATGTCCTCTTCTATATCATAACTCGAGTATAATCCTAACTTGAATATTTCCTTTTCTTTTAATTTTGCAATTTTAGCTTCTTCCTCATCTTCCACCTTCTCTAGACAGTATATGTTTATTTCTCCTTTGACATTCTTTAAAGGTCCCAATTCTTTCATCCAATAACCTTCATCTTGACCCATACAAAAATCTAGAAACGTTTGACGGCAAGTCAACCGCCCCATATTTTTAGGTGCTGCTGCATTTTCACAATCAATAATGCAAATATGTCTCAAGTTAATCAAATTGCTTAGGCCTTCTGGAAGCTTGATGAGATCAGGGCATTCGATTCTTAAAGTTTGCAAATTGAAAAGCTTAGTGATTGAATTTGGTAAAAAATTAATTTCAGTGTTCGAGATGTGAAGAAGCCTCAAATGTATTAACACACCAATTGTTTCTGGTAGCTCTATCAACTTATGTCCATATAACTTTAAAACCCGTAAGGTTTTAAATTCTAATAATATGTTGCCAAAGTTAGCATTCTCTAAAATAATGTGCACAATTTTGTGAAACCATCACCTTTAAATGAAATTCCTCGTGTTGTTCAGCCATCAAATCCAACAAATAAACCTTGTACCTAGCTGAAATTATCTGAAATTGAAGATTTTGATTTTGAAATTGAGAGCACAAAATCATGCATGAAATCATGCATTTTGCTCCTAATAATATTACCATACTCATCATTTTTTGCATTTTGTAAAACGGATTTGTCTTACAAAATTTTTAAATGCTTATTACCAATATCCTCCATCACCAGATGGTTCAAGAAACCCTTGAGCCATCCAATAATGAATTAGTTCATCCTTTGTAATGTCATAATCTTTGGGGAAGATTGCACAAAATGCAAAACATTGTTTTAAAGATGTTATTGTAAGACTATAAAGTCTTGATGTTAATTTTAGAAAGAGATCTTCACCACCCAACAAATCCCAAATTTTTACGGCACCGCATTCTCTTCCTATAACTTCTGAATCATTAAGGGAGGAGTCTATATTGTGTAGGCTAATCTTGGGGTTTGAATTCACAATTTTAAGCCCCAAGCCATCTACTTCATTCACAAATTTATCCAACATATCTTTGATGGTCTTAACTTTATCAAAATTGCTGAATGAAATGCTAGGTACCTAATTCATCATTTGGTTTTGAATCTATACCTTTTTCCCAAAAATCTCATAGTGGAACTTATCTCATAGTGGAACTTATCAACATTATAAACTACATCTCTAAGCTATGTTAACCAGATCCTCACAGACTCATCACTTGCGTTTTCTGAGCATCATGTAACATGACATGAATCTTGCATAAGGTGTAAAGAAGAATTTTCAGCTCCTCCTTGTCCTTGAAACCCCGCCCAAAATTGGTATGCTTAGTGACAAGTGAAATTACATTGGTGACTAGTCTATCCACAACATCATCGAGGATAATTTCAACGATATATTCTTCCTCAGTCTACAAAAGAAAAATTAGTATGAGAGGTTTGCAAAGTGTTAAAAGGTATGGTTTTGTTAGAAATAAACAGTTATGTATAGAGTTGGGACTAAATCAACACCTGTTTGACAATTTTGTCCTTAATTTTTGATGTTGAAGATATGGTGATTTTTCTCTTCTCAGCATCGCTTGATACAGATGCACTTTCAAGCTTTTTGTTAGACTGTTGAGTTTCCTGAGCTTCTTTTTGAACATTTTGAGACACTGCTCCACATGCCATAATGTCATGGCCTACAACTCACTACAAGAAAAAAGGTATGTTATAACTACAAATTCATTGCAATAAGGTGTTATTACAACATCGAAAAATTTGTTGCGAGCCGTGTTAATAAACTCCGAGGCAATAGGTTTACGCAACACAAAGATCTCGTTGCAATAAATTCTACATATTGCAACAAACAGGTTGATGCAATAACTTCATTATTATAACAAATAACTTTGTGGCAATAGTTTATTGCTTCAAAAGTTTTGTTGTAATATGTGAAAAATGTCATAGTTTATTACAACAAACAACCTTATTGCAATAGGTTGAGTTTTTTTTTTTTTTTTTTTTTTTTTTTTTTTTTTTTTTATATATATAAAAATAAGTTTATTTTATATAGGGTAAATTGCAATTTACACCCCTAATGTTTAGGGGTGATTGGATTTTACACCCTAAAGTTTCAGAATTTGGATTTTACCCTCTGAAGTTTAGGGTGTTTGGATTTTACACCCTAACGTTTCAGAACTTGAATTTTACCCCCTAAAGTTTAGGTTGTATGGATTTTATACTCCCATATTTTGAAACTTTAGAGTGTAAAATCCAAACATCCCAAAACTTTAGGGAGTAAAATCCAAAAACTTCTAAAATATAGAGAGTAAAATTCAAATTCTGAAACGTTAGGGTGTGAAATCCAAACATCACCAAACTTCAAGAGGTAAAATCTAAATTTTGAAACTTCAGGGTGTAAAATCCAATCACTCCCAAACTTTAGGGGTGTAATTTGCAGTTTACCCTTTTATATATATAACCCTATTTTCCCACTCGTTGTATCAACATTCACGATATTTATTGTGACTCCGGAGCTTGGATAATAAATAATCAAAAGAGTTTGCAAGAGATCCCCTTTGAGTAAAACTAAGGAGCGCAGCTATTATGGTTATTAAATTAAAGCCTAAACGTGATAGATCCAGTACTTTCTGATACACTTTTTAGGAAATTAAATGGTCTTTATTATGCTTATAATTGGGTTTTTTTTTTTTTTTTGGATGGGTATAATCGGGTATTAATAGTATATATCTCCGTCAATCTCAAATTCTCAAGAAACTATTTATTCAAGGGAAAATAAAAGAAAAATAGCATGAAACACATCATTAAAGAGCACTTACTATATTATCAGAGAGAAAGAGAACTAACTATAATAGCTCACAAAAAGGTACGTAGATTCAGCCAATGGATGTTGGGAATTAGAGTTAGAGAAAAAAAGATTGAAGAAGAAATAGGCCACGTACGACCGATGGATTAACAATAACAGCAGTGGATGTCAAAGTTGATCTAAAAAATTCTAAACCTAAAAATGATTTTAAAAAAAAATAAATAAATAAAAAACAATCACTAGCTCGTTATCTAAATTGAAATGGAAAAAGAAGTCATCAAAGGAAAAGAACAAGGATGTAATAATCAGTATCACTAAAACTTACCAGTGTCGATGAGAATGTAGGCGGCACGATATCTCTCTCTCAATGACAATTAGGAGACTGTATTTTCTTTTTGTTCGTGGCAGCCAGGAAACTCTTTCATGGGCCATGATGGAGAAATTACTAGTTCTTTTATAACAACTGGTTGAGTTTCCGTGTGATGTGCGGTGCAACTTATTATTAGTTTTCTCCAATATTTCAATAAGTTTTACTAAAAATCTTATAACTTAATTGATTGACACCTCAATTTCTAATAGAAACATTTAGAATTCATATCCCAACTCTCAACTATTGATGTATTAAAAAGATATTTCAATAAATTTCATTGTAAAAAACTGTAATCTTTAGTTATTTTATATAAAGACAAAAGAGAAATACACTATGAGTAGTATGGTGATTTGATCATACTATATATATGTGTTTACAAATTGAAAATTGCATGACATAGTAGCTAATATAGATAGGCAAGTTTCATGCCTACTAAGTAATGCATATATCTTTCAATTATTTATTTATTTTATTTTATTCTTGATTGCATGTGTGTTACTAATTTTTTTTCCCCTTTTTGTTGGACATGGTTTCAATTGTTCCAAAAACAACTAAATTTGAGTAAAAATGCCAAATTGCAAATCAATTGTTTCTCACATTAAAAAAAAAATTGTTTCTCATATAAATTTTAGAAAAATGATATTAAATTTCATTATGTTTAAAATAATTAATATAACAAAATAAACATATTTATTATATTAGTAATCTTTCTAATTACATAGAATGCATATTATAGTGTTAGTTCTACACACACCCCGCACACACACACACAAAGGAGTTAGGAAATTTAAAAGATTAAGATTAATTTTAGTGAATTCACAAATATTTAATTTTTTTTTATGGCTTTTGTGACAATTGTTGTCAAAGCAACTAAACATGAGTATGAATGTCATATTCTAAATTTATTATTATTATTCCAACTAAAATTTATTTTCGACGTCATAGATTGAAACTTAAAAAAAAAAAGCTAAAAATTATTTTCTATATAGAGTTTATAAAAATAATCATATAAATTCATTTAATATAAATAATTAATGCACAACAATAGATAATTAATATATGCATTTACTCTATTGGCTAATTCAATGAACCGATACTTTAATATAAATGCAAACTTTGTTGAAGTAGAAAACTAAATAAAGAGAAGCTCAAGGAATGCGCCACATGGCACAACCTCATACTCTCCAACATCAGATTTTTGATATTTTATGTAAGACGGTTTTGGATAATGTTTTACATATATTATAAGAAAAAGTAAACTAATTTAAAGTAAAGAAACATATACATTTTGAGATATTAAAAATTAGTTTAGTATTTTCACTACATATTTGTAGCCTTCTCAAGGTAAGATTAATTTTTAAATCATGAAACCAAAGATAAATGTAAAAGAGTAACGGGACCATGAAAATCAACTAATTTGTGTTCTGTTCACATATTTCATACCATGAAATGAAAGTATGTCCAACTATCTCATCGTCTTTTACTCATTGATAGTGTGACATTAAAACATGATATGGGCAAGTGTGTGTGCATATATCTTATAGATATGCATTTACTCTATTGGCTAATTCAATGAACTAATATTTTATTATAAATGCATACATTTTTGAAGTAGAAAACTAAATAAAGAGAAGTTCAAGGAATGTGCCACATGGCACAACCTCATACTCTTTTTTGGTATTTTACGAAAAACAGTTTTGGATAATATAGTACATATATTATAAATTAGAGTGAAGAAACATATATAGTTTGAGATATTAAAAATTAGTTTAGTAGTTTTGCTACATATTTGTAGCATTCTCAAGGTAAGATTTTTTTTTTTTTTTAAATCACGAAACCAAAGATAAATGTAAACGAGTAACGGGACCATAAAAATCAACTAATTTATGTTTTGTTCACATATTTCATATCATGAAATGAAAGTATGTCCAACTCTCTCATCGTCTTCTACTCATCGATAGTGTGACATTAAGACATAATGTGGGCAAGTGTGTATGTATGTATCTTATAGATGATTTAAAATTAAACCATGGTAGAATATGACTTTACATTGCGCACCAAATATTCTCTCTACTTATATACCAAAAACAAAAGCTATCGAACCAAATTACCCAAACCTAAATCATATTTAAGCCCCTAATTTTAAAAAGAAAAAAAAATTACTCGTAAGGGTTTTGGCGTCTTGATGGTAGTGGGAGGCCTATATAACAGAGGTGATGAGCCCTTAGATTCCTCTTTCTCTCTCTTTCAAATGTTTTTTCAGTCTCAGGTCTTTGATTTTGATAATATATAGTGAAATAGTGCATTTTATTTAACAATCTACAACATTTTTGTATCTCTCTATCTCTTTTAAGGGCCTTACCTGGGTAATTATTACTATTAGTCCTTAATTATTATTATTATTATTTAATTCTAAAACTGTGGGTATGCTAAAAGACATGAAGAAAGAAGAATAGAGAAATGTGTGGTATAAGCTTACTCAATTAATGAGACATGAATGAGATAACAATAAAATAAGTTAATGTGAACTTCTGGGTAGCAGTAAAAAAAAGTTAATGAAAGCAGTAAAAAAAAATACTAAATGCAAAATTAGAGCGCCACTTGACAGGACCTCATGCACTCCTGCATGAGGTCTCTGTTTTTATATATAAATATATATTGATAATTATTTATGCTACGTGACTTCTATAAGAAAAGTTTGATAAATTGCCATAAATACCCTTTTTCAACTTATTTTAAGGGGGAGAGGGTATTCAAATTACCATAAAGACCCTTTTTCTATTCATTTTAAGTTGGGATAAACTTTGGATTTAGCCCCACTAAAAATATTAACATGGCCATATGTTTTGAAAATCTAGTCATTGGATTACATAGTTTTTTTATGTTTTTAATATGCATATCAAATTTTGTGTCAATCAAATATTATTCACTATTCATTACATAAACTTATTTTTAATGCAAAATTTTAGATTTCAAAAACTTGAAATTTAAGAAGAAAATGTTGCAAGTATTAGGATCTTTTGAAAATTTTGTAAGTATTAGGATATAAGAAGAAAATGTAATCTAATAGTGAATTTATCAAAATTTCCATCCAATAAAAAAAAATATTAAATAGAGTTGTAACTATTGACTACAACCAAGTTTGTAGTCAAACTTTGCCCTATTTATTACACACAAACTGATTTACACAATTTTACGTTTACACCAGCCTAAAAGACAACTAAAACGATGACTTGAAATTGAAGAGGAATCAATTTTTGAAGCTCACTCATATATGAAGACAAAGTGGTTTCTGCTTGTAGTGAGAGAACTAAGATTATTATATGGTTTCTTTGGGTCATAAAAAAATGTCAATATCCTGACAGGCTAAAGCCTGTGTTGTGTATCTAAGAGTTAGGCTCTTTTGGATATACACCAATATTAGTTTTTTTAAAACCTTTTCCCCTCTCCCCTTGGGTGTGTGTGTTAAAATAATTAGTATTCTAAAAAAAAAAAAGTCCTAACCACTAAAAAAGGGCTAATCTGAGAAAGCCCAACCCATAATAAATAAATAAAACCTTCACTTAAACTCAACCAAACCAAACCCCAACTCTTCGGTCCAAATCCGAAAACCCATACAATAAACCCAACACTTGTAAGAAGATCTAAACCCAACAACAAGCACTCCATCAAAAGCAAAGCAGAGCTTGCTTCAGTGTTCAGCTCGAAAAAATTATATTATGTGTCTATTTGGCATGATTAGTGTGCATTTGCGTAGCGGCAGGCGTGCGTGTTTTGCTTTTTTTTTTTTTGTCCCGCGCACTATTCACGAACCAACAAGTACGGAAAAAGGCAACAATAACTTTAAAACTAGGTCCCACGAGCGCTATTCATAGTTTAAAAATTATTTTGCTACAATGTTTTTAATAATAAGTTTTTAGTTTTCAGCAATAAACAGTATTCAAACAGACCCTTAATTTTGCCAGCTTATTTTACTATTCAGCTTATTTTTGCTACTATTTATAGGTCACACTACACTTTTTGATACTATTTATAGGTTCCAATGTACTATTTCAGCTAACTTTTAACTTTATCTACAGTACTTTCAACAAAAAAATTTCAGTTTCAGCAAAATAAGAAGATCCCAAATAAACCCTATCTCTACTCTATATATATAAGAGGATTCACCTCTTTCAACTAAACTTTTATGTAATTCAAAAATACCCTCATTAATGAAGGTTAACTACATTTAGAAATAGGGTCATAAATGTCAAATAACAAATTTCATTTTGAATTCAAAAAGAAAATTCTTAAAATTTAGGATTTTTTTTTTCCCTTCACTTATAAAAAAAAAAAAAAAAAACAATTACAGTTACTACTTATCTCTAAATTTATCATTTTTATTTGTTTGAAAATTTTAAAAAAAAAATATTTCCAAATTCTAATAGATGTAAATTATTAACATTTATTTAAAAAAATAGAAGAGCATTTGAGCACGCAGTAATTGTGTGATTCTTCTGTTTATGCTCCATCTTATTTAAGATGAAGTATTTGTAATCACTCTTCACTTCTTCTTCTTTTTTTTCTTTTCCTTTTTTGCCTCTATTTAGCTCACCCATATTGTATCTTTCCACTTGTTGCACCATTGAATTTTCAACCTTAATTGGAATCTTCTCTAATAGATATGGAAAAGAAAAAAAAGTATTAGCCATGCCTTGTTCTGTCAGGTGCTACCAACAATGTTTTTGTTAGGTTCTAAGACTTTAGGAACTAAATATGTTAGAACTTCACTTTGTATATGTTGGCAAACCATGATCAAAACAATGAGTCTAGGTTTAGGCTTGCTCAAAGTTTATTTGTTATAGTTTGAATCAAGCTGAATGCAGAAACTTACTGTGCAAAATTGCAAAGCTCGATCGATCGAAAGTAAGGCTCGATCGATCGAGAATCGTATCTGCAAAATTTGAATTAAGCCCAAATAGCAGTTCAAGCCCATTAAGGATTAGGGTTTTAGATCTACTTCTCCTAGTATATAAAGGAAACCCTAAGCACGTTTTTTTATAAGGCTTTTTAGAGAGAGATTAGAGTGCATCTTGTGCCTCTTTTGTAGATCTATGGTTTTGTACCCAAAAGCTCTCTAAGGTCTTTGTTGAGTTGTGTGTTGAATCTTTTGTGAGATCTGAGAGGTGTTTACCTTCATACACACACATAAAGTTATCAAGATCAAATTTGCATGAAGAACTTGATGGTGGTTTCAGTTGCTGCATAAAGAACTTTCAAGAAGATCCAAAAACCTTTGAGTGGAGTCTCAAAGTAACAAGCAGGAGAGCTTGTGGTTACTGTAGATCAAAGAAAGAGGTAATCCATGGACTCGGAGCTATCATGGGATTATGGTAGTAAGTTTTCTACTCAAGATAGTAATAGAATGTTAGGGGTCTAAGTTCTATTGTACAAACTTCAGTTCTTTCATAGTAAATCTGTTTTACCTTGAGAATAGCTAGGTTAAATCTTCCCATGGTTTTTTACCGATTAGGTTTTCCTAGGTTATCATATCGTTGTGTTCTTTATATTTTCGCATTATTTACATGATATGATTGTTATTGTTTTAACCTAAATCCGAATAATTTATCTAAGTAATCACTTGGTTAATTAATTATGTTAAACAATATAGTTTATAGGGATCTAAAAACATACAGTTTTTATTCAATAATTTGATTAGATATTTGTGACAACAATAATGCACGTATAACTTGATCCTTTCGTAATATAATCTTCTTTTCCTAACATCCATTTTGAATGAATTCTAAGCAATACTATATATCTTGTTCTAAGTTCATACTATTTTTGCAGGTTTGATAATTTTTTTCTCCCTTAATGTTCTGTTATTTCTTTACATTTGGTTAGATATTCAAACTATTCCTTTTTAAAAACAAATTTACATTGTATTCTGAAACACTATTTTCCTTATTTTTTAATTTAAAATTTTTTTATGAAATCTTCATGTATGTCCTTCTTTTATCTAAACAAGGTTGATATGCTGAAAAGCAAGTTTGGATTCAATCACGCTTTCAGTTATAAGGACAAGCATGACTTGCATTTTGATAGGGCAAAAAAACAATTTTAGTAGTAAGTTCAAATTGGAATCAATAACAACTAATCACCTATAATTTGTTGTGAATGTGTTGTAAAAATGTTGTGGACGTAGCATTTTTCTAAATCTTAATTTATGTCAACTACGAATCCATCATGGCTAAATAATTTTTCCTCATCCACTCTTTCACAAGCCGTAATCAAAATAATCAAACAAAAAAATAAATAAAACTCTAAAGATAAGCATTTCATGTTAGTAAATTATTTTTCTATTAGTATGTACCATTTGATATGATGAAAATTTGAAGATAAAAATTAGAATTGCACTATATTTGATGGCTTAACAAACTTTTTTTTCCCCCTTTGGCTTAGTCTTCTAGTCCACCCAAGAGCATTCACAGTAGTGGAGCTAAAAAATTAGCTTTTAGGCACCACAAAAAGTTACTTTATCTATTTTACCTACTCACTTTACAAAACATGCTGTAGCAGTGGATCTATTTTAGCTTTCAACACAATAAAATAATATAAACATCACAATAAAATAATATATCTACTACAATAAAATAATATATCCACTACAATAAACAACAATCACAACCACTAGCTACCGCTACCACTACCACCGCTACCGACTCTTCCACCGCTACCGCCATCGCAATCGCTACCGCTGTCACTACCTCTGCCACCACCACTGCTGCCAATGCCATTGCAATCAGCTCACTATAGCTGATTGTTATAAAAAAAATAATGTTAATTTATTTCTACACGCATGCCTCTCTTCCTTTTTTGTGTCTTTTGCGTCTCCTTGTTTCTAAAATTTCCCATCACCCACGCAGCCACGCCTAGCCTCTCTCCCCTTCTCTCTCTCATATGAAATCAACTTTCTCACCCAAAATGCCTCTCTCCTACATCTTGCAACTGAACCCAAAATGTCTCTCTCTTGCTTGTCCCTCTCTCTCACTGTGGTTTTTGGTGGTTCAATGGTCCAATAGGATTTTCAGTGTTCTATGCTTTGGTGGCCATGGGTATTTGGTGGTTTGATCTGATTTTCAGTATCTATTCTTCATGGGTCCGATTGAGTGGCTGATGGTGGCTGGTGTTTTTGTTTTTTTTTGTTTTTTTCTTTTCCCAGCTAGTGGTGGTGATGCGGTTGTGGGTTTGAGTTTGTGATTTGGTTTTGGGCTTGTGATTTGTTTATGATTTTGGTGGTTGAGGTTGTGGGTGGTGGTGACAATGGCTGTGACGGTGGTTGAGTGGTTGGTTGTTGAGTGGGTTACGTGGCTAGTGGGTTATCATTGGTGGTAGCTGGTGTTTTTTTTTTTATTATTATTATTATTTGTTTTCAATGGTGGTGGCTAGCAAAGAATGAAGAGATCAATCGGCGTTGTTGGTGCTGAGCAGGGGCTTGGGTCGACGGCAAGTGGAGGAATTGAAGCTTGCAACAAAAAGAAATGAAGAGTGTGAGGACCGACTGAGGGGAGAGAGGAGCAACAGGAAGAAATGGGGAAGGAGAAGAAAGAAAGAAAAAATTAAAATATTCTAACCATCTGTGTGAACACAAAATAAATTTTTTTTTTTTTTTTTTTTTTTTTTTTTTACCTTTGAGCTACCGTGCACATCTATCTTTAGATGTGCACTATAGCTGAGAAACTAAATTTTTTGGCTATAGCTCCACTACTACAGCTCCATTTTTGTGATTGATGGTACTAAAAATAGCAATATAGCTATTTAGCACCACTGTTGTGAGTGCTCTACAATTCCCTAAACAAATATATGTATTAGTCAGAAATGTCACCTACTTGATAAAATTTTAATCAGCAGATCCACCTCCCTCAGTCCCTTTTAATTGTTATTTACTTCGTGTTAGCATATTCCATGTCAAAATTTTCTTGTAATTATCATTTAATTACTTTGTATTTTGTTTTAGTAGGTTGATTTGTATTGAGCTAGTTCAAGTGCTAAAAATTGGAATTGCTGAAAGAACTTTGGTCGAGTGATTTCCACCTTGGTCCCATGAGTTTGACACATGTTTGACATTTGAAATTAAGTTGGCAACAATTTCACCTGATACTCGCCCAACCCTGGGTTGACCAAAATTATAAGAATAGAAGAGAATTCTATTATAAACTCTTCTCTTGTTCTAGCCTTTACCCAGCCTATAAAAGCCTCATTTCCCACGATTTTTACCCTGATTCCCAACTAAAAGTTGAGAGAAACTCGACATATTGTGAGAACCAAACACCTTGTCTTTCTCTCTACTTTTTCTCTTTTCCCATAGCCAAATTCTTGAGAGGAGATCAATTCCTTCACACCCCATCACTACCTTTGTGTTATGAGGGTTGTTTGAAGCTTGGAATCCCCAGAGCCTTCACATCATAGATGGTGTGTACACATGGACACCATCATTTACTTGTTTTATTGATATAGATTCATAATTCAATTCAATGGGAGAATTTTTACCTAAGGGTCATCACTTACTTGTTTTATTGATATAAATTCATAATTCAATTCAATTGATTGATGGGCCTAATCCAAACCCACATGTCACATTTAATCAATTTTCAAGTCTTGCATTTCTTTGTTCTGTTTTTGTGGTTGCATATACTGGAAAACTCAATAGCCTTTCAAGAGGCAAACAAAGGCAAATGTATTAACTTACTGTTTTCTTCCATCCGAAGGCGGAACCGGCGGTTCCGCTGTTCATAGAATGCCATTTTGATTGGTAAAAATTCAAAATACATGAAGTGCGAAGGTTAGAACATGCGATCCCCCACTATAAGGTATCCTGACAAGCAAAGTCCTAACCACTAAATAAGGGCCAATGTGAAAAAGCCCAGCCCATAATAAATAAATAAATAAAAACCTTCACTTACACTCAACCAAACCGAACCCCAACTCTTTGGTCCAAATCCTAAAACCCATACAATAAACCCAACACTTGCAGGAAGATCTAAACCCAACAACAAGCACTCCATCAAAAGCAAAGCTTCCTTCAGCCTTCACCTCGAAAAAATTGTATTATTTCATATAATGCAGTAAGTGCGTGATTCTTCTGTTTCTGCTCCATCTTATGTAAGATGATGTTTTTGCAATCACTCTTCATTCTTTTTTTTCTTTTTTCTTTTGCCTCTATTTAGCTCACCAATATTGTATTTTTCCACTTGTTGCACCATTGAATTTCAACCTTAATTGGAATCTTCTCTAATGTATATGGAAAAGAAAAGAAAAAGTACTAGCTATGCCTTGTTCTGTCAGGTGCTACCAACAATGTTTTTATTCAATAATTTGATTAGATATTTGTGACAACAATAATGCACGTATAACTTGATCCTTTCATTATATGATCATCTTTTCCTAACATCCATTTTGAATGAATTCTAAGCAATACTATATATCTTGTTCTTAGTTCATACTGATTTTGCAGGTTTGATCATTTTGTTCTCCCTGAATGTTCTGTTATTTCTTTGCATCTGGTTAGATATTCAAACTATTCCTTTTTTTTAAAAAAAAATTACATTATATTCTGAAACAATATTTTCCTTTTTTTAAAAAAAAATTAAAGATTTTTATGAAATCTTCATGTATGTCCTGCTTTTATCTGAACAAGGTTGACATGCTGAAGAGAAAGTTTGGATTCAATCACGCTTTCAGTTATAAGGAAGAGCATGACTTGCAACTCTAAAATGGTCCGTGGACAATCAGCATATAAATTATCAAAAAGAATATAATTAAGGAGGGGCTAAACTTGTTTCCATTGGTAATTGCACTGCTTTCACTAATATAATCAACGTGACTGCGAATTGCATAACACTAAAGAATAAAAATGAGTAAAACTACTGTTTGATAAATATCACAATAACAATATCATGGACTAATTGTTAATTGCCAGAGCAAGTTTTATCAAAAACTGAGAGGCATTAGTTTTTTGTTTTTGTATTTTTGTTCATGCTGTTAGGTGTTTTCCGGAAGGTGTTGACATATACTATGAAAATGTCGGGAGGCAAAATGCAAGATGCAGTGCTCCTTAACATGAGACTCCATGGTCACATTGCAGTAGCTGGAATTATCTCACAGTACAATCTTGATCAACCTGAAGGCATAAGAAATTTATTGTCTGTGGTGTATAAAAGGATTCGTAAAGAAGGATTACTATCACCTCTTTCCCAACTTCTTAGACCTTGTGCTGCCTTACATTAGAGAAGGAAAGATAGCATATGTGGAAGACATTGCTGTAGGCCTCGAAAATGGCCCTGCAGCTCTTGTAGGAATTTTTAGTGGCCACAATGTTGGAAAGCAAGTAGTTTTAGTTGCTCGGGAGTGATCATTTTACCTCCTTTTGCATATGTATTGAACCCTGATAATTTACTTATACACCACCATATATAGTCTCTCCCCGTTACCGTGGTGAAAGTCATTGTTGCTTCACAGCCATGGTAAGTAAATTCTCAGGGTTGAATATACTATGGGCTGTTTTAATAAGGTATGGTTTTTCATATATGTAAACATTAAGAGGGTAATAGTCTAATTGGTAAAAAAAAATAAAATTTTCGTGACTGCTAGAACAATTTCCGGAGTGTTTTGGCAAGGAATTGGGTCTTGATTTGAGCCAAATGCTTATATTATGAATGTTTCTATGCGTAGTGTTTTCACATTTTTACGTTCGCAATGTATACCAGGGATAAATTGTATCCGCTTTCATGTGCCATGACCAAATTCAGAAGCTAGCATTTATTATTCAAAAGTAATTCTAAAATATAACCGTTTTCATTTTACATCTCATTCAAATGCTTTTTATGCCATGTTGACGCATGTTGGCGAGCAATTAAAAAAAAAAAAAAAAAAAAAAAATCTAAAGACAAAATATGCTTGCCTCATTCTATGGGATTCCTAATGGTTTCTCCTTTCTCTCAAATACCATTTCTTTCAAATCTTTTCCATCCTCTTTCTTATGTTGAGATTTGATCACGACACTCCATTTACTCAAAGCTTTACTTTGTAAAATTTTTGCGATAAGAGCTGTAATTGTAAAGAGTAATGTTTAGAGCATTTGGTAAACCATACAAGTATTGTTGAGTGGTTTCAGCCCAAAATGGAAGAAGAAATTTTTTTATAAAAAAAATGTTGTACTCAGTGCATAAAGCTTCTACTTTTGCATGGTTTGAGATGTTGAGAATTTGCCTCAAATTTCCTATTGTGACTAAGAAAGCTAATTGAGTTTCCTTGTTGAAGAAGAAGAAATTAATTTAATTAATTATTGTTTTTGTTTTTGTGTGTGTGGAAGAAAATGTTATTTTTTTGGAGTAAAAAGAAAGTCTATTCTTTATTAAAGAAGTAATGTATTCATTATCTACAAAGGAATAGGAAATTGAGTATTAAAGATGGTGTTGCAGAAAATTTGATGGCTTTAGCCTAAGACTAAGAGTCCTCCATAGAGAGAGGAAAAAATCATAAAAAAGAGAATGAGAGAGTAGCCAAGAGTGCATAGCCTAAAGAAAAAGAAAGAGAACACGAAGAGAGAGAGAGAGAGAGATAGTGGCGATGGCGAGTGTTATTGAAAAGGAAGTGAGCAACAAGCAAGTGATAATATTCAAGGACTATTGACATGTACGCGATCACAAGTACCATCAAATTGAAGGTACCAGAGGGTTCCAAATAATGGTGTTCTTCTGGAGAATC
The DNA here is from genome assembly GCA_019022515.1 of Quercus aquifolioides. Lineage (NCBI taxonomy): Eukaryota > Viridiplantae > Streptophyta > Magnoliopsida > Fagales > Fagaceae > Quercus > Quercus aquifolioides. The sequence continues at coordinate 119,884 of CM032331.1, forward strand.
TCTACTTGTCCTGTGACCTTGTCATGCATATCCTAATGCAACGAGTTATTCCTAAAGGATTCTCCAATTACACCCCCTGGTTCTATGAGTTTTTCTGTTTGGTTCCCCAGAAAATTATTATTTGGGTTCTGAATCTTCTCATAATTGTTACTGTTTTTTTACTTATTTGAAGTGGGGTTCTTTCAAATTTGGAGACTGCCCATAATATGATTGCATAGCAAGATGATTTTTTGAGTTCTTTTTCTTTTCCTAATTGGAAATTTGAATTCTTGGGTTCCAACTTATGAATTTATACATTGTTCATGGTGATTCCTGGTTGAAAAATTAGGTATTTGAATTTATAAATTAAAATACAATAGAATATGTGTAGTGGAATCTCAATTAAGAATCTTTATATTTTATTTTTGGCAAATGAAATGATAACTTAAGAGATATATATTTTTCATTGTGATTTATGGAAAATTGTTCAATTTGGAAATCGAAATTAGAAATTTAATGACATTAGAATATTTGTAGTTGGAATCACAATAAAGAATCTTTTACTGGTAGATAAAATGATAAAATATAGTTGATGAGAAATGCACAGATTATGTCTTTGGAACTTGTGGAGTTATAAATGACAAAAGAAAGAAAGCAGAATGCTTGAAGAGGAATAACCTTGTTAAAAATTTTGGAGACTACTGAAAGATTAACTAATTCTTTTTATGACTAAAAGAGATTAATGAGATAGCATAATATATATGTATATATATAAGTGACTGCTTGTTCAAAATGAAGTTGCGTACAATTGTGAACTTTTCTTTGTGAAAACTTGCAGCCAATAGTCGAGTATGGAGTGGCTAAAGTTTTGGATTCTGGGCATCCAGACTTCAAGACAGGTGACTTAGTTTGGGTTCTGCTAGATGGTAAGATTATAGCCTAATCACGGCAACCAAAGGCCTCAGAAAGATCATGCGCAATGATGTACCACTTTCCTACCATACAGGACTTCTGGGTATGTTGTTTGCTTATTCTATAAAGTTTGGATTGAATTGAGATTTAGACAAAGGTGATTATGCTACACACCCTTTTGATATGCATGTCTCAAAGAGTAGTTTCATTAATTTAAGATCTCCTTTTGATATTGTGGGCATCTTGTTCGATTCTCCCTGTAAATGTGCACTAATCTTCTAACTTTGCCATTTCGTTTTAAAAAAGGTATGCCTGGTATGACCGCTTATGCTGGTTTCCAGGAAGTTTGTTATCCTAAGAAAGGAGAATATGTCTTCGTTTCAGCAGCATCTAGTTCTGTTGGCTAGTTTGTTAGACAATTTGCAAAATTGTTTGGTTGTTATGTAGTTGGAAGTGCTGGAAGTAAAGAAAATGTATATTCTAGTTGCATTATTGTCTCTCTCTCTCCAAGTCATCCCTTGTTTTGAGTTCCAGACAAGTGGTTGAAAGATTCACTTTCTTCTGCTTGAAGTTTACCAAGCATGCTTGTTCTTCTTATGGGCCTTAAACAGAAAAGGGTAATTTTTGCAATTTCTTATTCATTAAGGATTTACCTAACATAACATACTATTGAGGTATAAGATATGAGGCTTTTCTTTCATTAGATAGAGTTTACCTCCAAATCAGTTTGGAAGAAACTTCATCCAACCCACCATGTGATGATTCAAATGACTATTCATGTCTGATTTACTATGGTGATAATTGAAGCTATGATTTTATCAGTGGTGTAGCTGCAAGGAAGAGTAAAGAACATGGTTTTCAAGTTCATTGGTCAAGACCTCCTCCTCATTTTTTCCCTTTAAATGTAAGTTGAAGGAATTCAACCCCGGATTTAACCTCACAAATTGAATGGAGAAGAATGCCATTATATCACATGGCCAATGGCCAATAACCAAGCAGTATTTCCATTAAAGTGCAATTGTAAATGATTTTCAATTCAAAATATGTAAAAAATACATGCACTCGCATATGATAGCATTTATTAAGCATTGGACAATTTCTCTTTATTTTCACCCTATATATACATATAGGACATAATTATTCTCCATAGGCACTAGCCATAACCCAACAAACTAACCTGATCTTGACCCTCAAACCTAGAAGCCTTCCACAACTTAGACTAGGATGGTAATTAGACACAATGCTCATTCTACATTCATACAATGTATGATTGAATCATTCACGAGCAACAACAACCACTTGTTTTCCAAAGTTGCGACCACTAAAAAGTCCAACAAGGGCAGCTGGACCACTCTCAAGGCCTTCAACTATGTCTTCCACATACACCAACTTCTTTTCTCTAATGTAAGGCAGCGCAAGGTCTAAGAACTTGGGATATAGGTGATAATAATTGCGATGTGTATATCCTTTCATTTGGATCGACTTGTATAAGATCTGTATCAAATTTTTGATACCTTCAGGCTCATCAAGATTGTATTGTGAGATCATTCCGCATGTAGCAATGCGACCATGGTGTCTCATGTTGAGGAGCACAGCTTCAAGCATTTTGCCTCCAACATGTTCAAAGTAAACATCAATGCCTTCAGGGAAATACCTGGTGGCAAACAAAACCACAAAGTTAGTGATGCATTTTTTCACTGTTTGAAATGTGTCCACCCAGTCACTGGAGAATAACTAAAGAGATAATATCTGTTGGAGGAATTGGGTGTATGAATGTTGAATGGCATAGCCAAATTTTGAGTTTTTGAATTTTTCAACTAATGTGGCACATTTTGGTCCGTTCACTGAACCAATCAACTGGATAATAAATTATTGTAGATGAAGCAAGCTCAACTTGAAAAATCAAATGCAAATTATGTTGTATGTTAGTTACCTTTTCAAAGCTGCGTTCAAGTCATGCTCTTCTTTGTAATTGAAAGCTTCATCGAACCCAAGCTTATTCTTCAATAGATCAACCTGACGCGGAAGAAAAAAGAATTCATTTGAAGGATAGACTCTTCAATTCACAAAGCAATAGAAAAGAAAGAAGGAATCAATGAATGAAAAAAGAATCAAAATTATTGCAACATATATATTATATAAAATGAAACTAGATATTATACGACACATCTAAAATAGCAACCATTGAGTGCTATACCTTTTCTTTACTTCCAGCACTTCCAACAACATAACAACCCTCCAACTTTGCAAATTGACCAATAAGCTGACCAACTGCACCAGATGCTGCTGAAACATAGACATATTCTCCTTCCTTAGGGGCCCCAACCTCATAGAAACCAGCATATGCAGTCATACCAGCCATACCTGTGGAATAAATAAAAAATCCCAAATTCAGATGGAGCATTGAAATTAATTCAAAAGTGAAGTAACATAACCAGAAAAAAAATATAAACGAAAGCAATTAAGCATTGATTTATATTACTTTAATTAAATTTATGGGTCAAGTATCTATAATATGAGTATACAGATTTCAACTTGATTTGCTGAAATTTGTAGTAGTTTTGGAGAAAAGTATCAGTAGGAGATCTCACCTCTAAAACTAAAGCAATTAAGAATCTATGATGTATTTGGGCTTGCACATTTGTATATGTATGTTATCTTAAATGAATTTGAACTTTATAAACAAAGCTTACCGAGAATTCCAGTATAATAAGAAAGAGGTACATCAGTATGTTGGATTTTAATGAGTGTTTCAGTTTTAGTGATGAGAGTGTACTCTTCCCATCCTGTGATCCCCCAAACCAAGTCCCCTGCCTTAAATTCTGGATGCCCAGAATCCAATACTTTCGCCACACCATACCCGAGAACTGGCTGCATGTGTATATGGTTTCACCAAAATTAGAAAACAAATTACAAGCTCAGTATCACATGTATACACCATGGTATATAACAAATGCTAAAGCTACAAATTTAGCATAAAAAGTACATGATAATGAATTTGTCAAACTTCCAACATATAATAAATGTCTCACTAATTTGTGACACATCTGATACGGTTATGTAGTAAAATTTATAGTATTCCAAAAAAAATTTATAGTATTCTTCAGATTGACTTACAGAGCCAGGGGTGTAGAAAATATATCCAGACTTAGAGAGACCTGTAGTTTTCCTCATAAAGAAATGCATGACAGGATCGCAGGACAGATACAGGTTCTTCACCAAAACTGCATTTGAATTTTCAGGAACCTTTAACTTAATGGTTCCAGTGGTCAGGTACATGTCTGATTCTTTAGGAGAACCAATGACATAGTCTCTGAATATCACTTGTTTGTTGCTCACTTCATCTCCAACTCTCACCATTGCTACTCTGTGTCTCTCTCTCACTCTATATATCCTCTTCAAGAATTTAATATAAAACTTTTTCTGTCAATGTTTTTTATGTGTAATGGTTCTTCTCTACGGACCACAAAGTTCTATTTATAGAGCACATTTGGAAGAGAGAAATGAAATATGTTTCAGATTGAGTGCCACGCATGACGGCTGACGTGTCCGGGATGCAAAGCAAATACTTAGTATTCTTAGGTGCATGTAATTGCTTACGCTATAAATGCTCTAAACTTCGAATAGTCAACACTTTGTACCATGAACTTGAAGACTCAGAAGTTCACCACTACTACAATTTTAGATCATTTACAAATTGATATGGGTTCCAGTTACAACTTTAAAAATGTAGATTACATACATGAATATATATATATATATATATATATATATATATATATATATAAAACGCTAAATGTTTTTTTTTTTTTTTGGGTTACCAAAGATTTTGGGTCCAAAATGCTATGATTCTAATCAATTATTGGATCAGTCTACATTACTTGATGCAAGTTTTTTTTTTTTTTTTAAGAGAGAGTTTTTAACTTGTATCTTCCTCTTCTAATAATTACTTTTTATTATTATATCAAGATATCAATTGCTTTTTATAATTGCACTTGTTGCAAGTTAGTATATATGGTACAATTGCCGCTTGAAAATTAGTCTTATATTTTTGTACATATCAAATAAGTATTTGCGTGATCGAATAAGACTGCATCTCTTTGCCCTGTAAAACTAAATTAGGTTTGAACTTTCTCGGGGTCAAGAATGGGAGCCCACAAATCAAATTAAATCTCTTTTAATCATGCAGGCCTTTGTACATATCAAATAAGTATTTGCATGATCGAATAAGACTGCATCTCTTTGCATTGTAAAACTAAATTAGGTCTGTACTTTCTCGGAGTCAAGAATGGAAGCCCACAAATCAAATTAAATTTCTTTTAATCATGCGGGCCTTTTAGCTCATCTCACAGGAGAGCTCATATTCAAAGGGCGGACCTTGGCCCTATTAGTGTTATGACTTTCTTAGCCGGAGTCAAGAATCGGAGCCCACAAATCAAATTAAATTTCTTTTAATCATGCGTGCCTTTCTTTCCTTTTTAGTCTCACCAAGACTTTGAACCAAGTAATCTTTATCTTTCTATTATCTTTTTCTTTTCTTTAAAACAAAAAACAATAAGCTAGTTTAATTTCCTTTTTATGGACAAAATTACCTTTTGCCCTTTTCGAGCAAATTAAATAGCTTTAAATCTCATTTCCCAAACTAATTAGGGAAATGTCCATCTTTTAAAACTCGATTTATGATAAATCGAGTTAAAAAAAAATTCCGAAATCTTATAATGGCGTTTTAAGGAACCTATAATGACGTTTTAAAAACATATAGTGACGTTTTTTAACTCGACTTCAATGAAATCAAGGTATAGGCAATTTTTTTATCTATAACTCGATTTCATTGAGGTTGAGTTACAAAACGTCACTATAAGTCCTTAAAACGTCACTATAGGCTCCTTAAAAACGCCACTATAGAGTCGAACTTGATTTATTATAAATCGAGTTTTAAAAGAGGGGCATTTCCCTAATTAGTTTGAAAAATGAGGTATAAAGCTATTTAATTTGCCCGAAAAGGGCAAAGGGCAATTTTGTCCTTCCATTTATATATATATATATATATATATATATATATATATATATATATATATATATATCCTTTTAAGATAAACTTGTAAACAATTAAACTAGAAAATTTCTGTGGTTTCTAATTATCTTAAGTTAAAGGTGTTATTGCGAAGACGCCAAAGAGGAAAAACCTTGTTCTCCTTCATTTCACCATTGAAAGTAAAACAGATGGAGTTACAAGAGCCCTTTTCTATTTCAAAATTTTTGATTCGGTGCTAAAAGAAAAGCCCTATTGTTTTGCTCCCCACTGCTTGACGAATGGTAAGAACACATTGTGTTGGTTGTCGTCCACTACAACAAATTATGGTGGTAGTTGAAGCTTTGATGGTATCGGTGGTGCAGATGCAAGGAAGAGCAAAGAATTTGGTGCTCAAGTTCCTTGGTCAAGACCTACGAAGCATAAATACGGACACGGCTACGGATACGATGACATAACAATTTTTGAAAAATTAGCATATGGTGGGGATAGGCATATTAATTAATTATTAAACATTTTTTTAGTCATATTTTTAAAGATTTTAAAACATTTTATTTCTTATAATGTTAAAAATATATCAATTTAATAGCAATAATAGATAATAAAGTGAATTCATGACTAAAAAAAATGTTTAGAAATTAAAATATAAACCAAGAATAAAATCCAAATAAAATGTACCAGCTGTGTCCCACAATTTTTCAAAAACAAAAAATAAAAAAGGAAACGACTAGAAATCTAGACACGTGTGCAGTCCCAAACATGTCATGTGTCTGACATAGGTATGAAACCCCAAATAAAGTATTATGAGGTCCAAAAATTTCTTTATTTTCCCCCTCTAAACTTAAGTTAAAGGAATTCAACCCTACATTTAACCTCGAAGATAGAACGAAGAAGAATGTCTATTACCAAGCAGTATTACCATTAATTTTTAGTGCAAGTGTAAATGAATTTCAAATCATCAAATGCATAATTTTTAAAACTGTTAGTGATTAAGTGTGATCAAAATGCCAAATGCACAAATTAATCCTAGTGTTACACATGAACTGCCATATTATGGAAGTTTGATTTTAAAGGGGATCCCAAGTAATTTGATATTTCATCAATTATGTCTAGTTACTTTTGAATTTAATTATTTATATAAATAGATAAAAACATTGGAGTAATACTACGGATAAAATCTATTTTACAACATTTTTACAAAATGCTGATGTAGCCAAACTCTTACTGGTTTTCATCTATGCTCACCATTAATATCACTTTTTCATTTACCAATAATCATTCACTACATCAGTAGTTTGTAAAAAATTTTGTAAAATAGTTTATATCCCTAGCATTTATTCAAAACATTGTTTGCACTTGCATCCATATTTTCCATTTTCCAACTCTAAATGTAAGTTGAAGAATTCGACCCTAGATTTAACCTCATAGATTGAACGGAAATGAATGTTAGTTGATCATATGGCCAATGGCCTATAACCAAGCAGTATTACCATTAATTTGTTTGATTCAATGCTAAAACATCACAAATCTTTGGCTTATGCCCTGTTGTTTTGCTCTCCTCTGCTTGGCAAATGATAAGAATACATTGTGCTGATTATCGCCCTTTGGATGAGAGGGAGAAGTGGGTAGTAGAGGACACTAAAATAGAGTTAGTAAAAAATTAGACTAATTTCCAACCACTCTACTCTACTTTCCTTTCTTCCCCCTCCATCCAAACTGGATGTAAGTTAAAGGAATTTGACCCTAGATTTAAGATCAATGATTGAAGGGAGAAGAATACCGTTAGATCATATGGCTATTGGCCAATAAGCAAGCGGTATTAATTTTTTAATACAATTGTAAATGAATTCCAATTCAAAAGTTGTAAAATTACATGCACACGCGTGCATATAATAGCATTTATTAAGGACGGTGTAATTTCTCTTTATTTTCATCATATACATGTAGGATACATAATTATTCTCCATAGCCCATAGGCATCAGCCACAACCCAATAAACTAACCTGATCTCTTGCCCTAAAAAAAAGCCTTCCATAAGTTAGACTAGGATGGTAATCTGACACAATGGTACATACTACATTCATACAATATTGTATGATTGAATCATTCACGAGCAACTACAACTACTTGTTTTCCAAAGTTGCGACCACTAAAAAGTCCAACAAGGGCCGCTGGACCACTCTCAAGGCCCTCAACTATGTCTTCCACATACACCATCTTCTTTTCTCTAATGTAAGGCAGAACAAGGTCTAAGAACTTGGGGTATAGGTGATAATAATTGCGATGTGTATATCCTTTCATTTGGATCCACTTGAATCCGATATGCAACAAATTTTTGATACCTTCAGGCTCATCAAGATTGTATTGTGAGATCATTCCGCACACAGCAATGCGACCATGGTGTCTCATGTTGAGGAGCACAGCATCAAGCATTTTGCCCCCAACATGCTCAAAGTAAACATCAATGCCTTCAGGGAAATACCTAGAGGTGACAAACAAATTAACTAAGTCAGTGATGCATGTTTTCAATGCTTGAAATATGAGTCCATCTAGTTTCTTAACATAATCATAACATACCAAGCTCAAATATTATTGCTTAGGTTGCATTTGGATTAGTAGTGCTAATCATGAGGAAATTAACTAAAGAGGTGCTATCTCTTGGGGGAATTGGGCGTAATGAATGTTGAATGACATGGTCAATTTTTTTTCACATTTTGATGAATGAAGCTCAACTGGGAAAATCCTCTACAAAATTTTGTTGCATGTTACTTACCTTTTCAAAGCTGCATTCAAGTCTTGCTCTTCTTTGTAATTAAAAGCTTCATCGAACCCAAGCTGATTCTTTAATAGATCAACCTGATGCAAAAGAAAAAGTAAATGTTCAATTGAGGGATAGCCCCTTCAGTTCAGAAAGTAACAAAAAAGAAAGAAAGAATCAATAAATGAAAATAGAAACAGAATTATTGTAACATATAGTATATAAAAAGAAACTATATGTTATATGACACATTTCAAATAGCAACCATAGTGTGCTATACCTTTTCTTTACTACCAGCACTTCCAACCACATAACAACCCTCCAACTTTGCGATTTGTCCAATAAGCTGACCAACTGCACCAGAAGCTGCTGAAACAAATACATATTCTCCTTTCCTAGGAGTCCCAACCTCATAGAAACCAGCATACGAAGTCATGCCAGGCATACCTATAAATGGAGAAAAAAAATCCTCATATTCAGATAGAGCATTGGTTAATGTTTAATTTTTTTTTTTTGATGAATGAAGTGACATGACCAAGAAAAAACAATGAAAAAGAGTAAAGCAACATGGGAATGGCACACCCCAAATTTGGTTAATGTTTAATTTCTTTTTCTTTTTTTCTTTTTTATCTACTATTGCAATTTCCCAAGTGCGACTAAACCACCTCTGACCCACAAATTTTAACAATTATAAAATTAATTTATACTACTGAAATTAAGTTTATGCTTCAAATTTTTAATAACTATACAGATTTCAACTTGATTTTCTAAAGTTTATAGTAAAATTGGAGAAACTCAGAGAAGTATTACTAAGGGGTCTCATCTCTGAAATAAAGATTCTCTCAAGCCATAAAGCCAGAGCAATTAACAATATATGATGCATATGGGCAAGCACATTAGTATATGTGTACCGCAATCAATTTATTCCAAATCTTACATCAATTTTAGCTTCATTAACAATAGACCTTACCTAGAATTCCAGTATAATAAGAAAGAGGTACGTCAGTATGCTGGATCTTAATGAGAGTATCAGTTGTTTTAGTGATTAGACTGTACTCTTCCCATCCTGTGATCCCCCAAACCAAGTCTCCTGCCTTAAATTCTGGATGTCCGGAATCCAACACTTTTGCCACACCGTACCCGAAAATTGCCTGCATATAAATATATATATACATATATATATATATATATATATATATATATATATGTTTTCATTAAAATTAGAAAACAAATTACAAGCTCACTATCACATGCATACAGCATAGTATGAAACAAGTTCTACAATTAGTACAAAATTTAGTATAAAGTGTTTACAAACATGACAATGTATTCGTCATACTTCAACAACATATTACAGAGCAAGGGTAAAGTAAAAGTTATAATATTCCTCGCAAGTGTAACTAAAAAATACCAAACTAAACGACAATTCTTGAGATTGACTTACGGAGCCAGGGGTGTAGTAAAGATATCCATTGGGACCTTCAGCTTTCCTCATAAAGAATTGCATGAGAGGATCGCAGGACAAATAGAGGTTCTTCACCAGAACTGCATTTGAACCTTCAGGAACCTTTAACTTAATGGTTCCAGTGGTCAGGTACATGTCTGATTCTTTAGGAGAACCAATGACATAGTCTCTGAGTATCACCTGTTTGTTGCTCACTTCATCTCCAACTCTCACCATTGCTACCCTCTCTCTTTTTATCTTCTTCAAGAATTTAATGTAACTTTTTGTGTCTCAATATTTTTGTGTAATGTTTCTTCTCTACGGACCACAAAGTTCTATTTATAGAGCACATTTGGAAGGGAGAAATGAAATAATTTCCAAATTGAGTTCCATACTTCACGGCTGACGTGTCAGTGGTGCAAAGCAAATATATAGTATTCACAGCTGCACGTAATTGCTTACGCTATAATTGTCTAAACTATGAATAGTAAAAAGAATCAACGCTTGTACAACATGGACTTGAAGTCTTGAAGTTCTCAACTACTACAATTTACGTCAATTACAAATTGATATGGGTTCTAATTATAACGTTAAAATGTAGATTATATATATGAATATAGTACAATTGATTTTTTTTTTTTAGTAAATTAAAAATTCTACCTCTAAAATTTGGAGATATTTGGATTTTAATTTTTACACCCTAAAGTTTCAGAATTTGAAATTTACCATCTGGAGATTGGGAGTGTTTGGATTTTACATCCTAACATTTCAAAATTTGGATTTTAACCCCCTAACTTTTAGGTGTGTTTGAATTTTACTCCCTAAAGTTTGGAGATATTTAGATTTTACACCCTAAAATTTTAGAATTTGGGAGTGTAACATCCAAACACTCCCAAACTTAAGAGAGTAAAATCCAAATTTTGAAACGTCAGAGTATAAAATTCAAAGATTGTAAAATCCAAACATTTCCAAACTTTAGGAAGTAAAATCCAAATTCTAAAACATCAGAGTGTAAATCCAAATACTCCAAAACTTCAAGAGGTAAATTCCAAATTCTAAAACTTTAAGATATAAAATCCTAACATCCCTAAACTTTAGATGTGTAATTTGCAATTTACCCTTTTTTTGTACCAGAGATTTAGGGTCCAAAGACTCCAAACTGCTATTATTCTACAACTCCAAACATGCATGTTGCATGTTTTATTCAAACACTTAATGTTACTTTATCTAAAGAAATTGATAAAAACAAATAAGTTGTTATTTCTATCGGTTGAAACTTAGATGCAAACACCTTGCTCAAAGAATATCAGAGACTTGCCAAGTCCCTTCCCCCACTGATTAAATATCTATTTACGAATCTACCCTCTCTCTCTTCGTTTTTTTTTTTTTTTTTTTTTTAAGTTTTGGTGCTTCTGGAGTAATAGGTCCATTGTTCTTTGGGCCAATTTCAATATTGTATAACTCCTGGGCCAGGCTTTCTTTTGATTAATATACTTCTATCATTTTAGTCAAAAAATTCCCTTGGGGCTAGTGTGAATGCTATTAAAACAATGTGAATACTTATATCTCTCCAAGAGAATAACAATAACTATTCCTTAATATATGTAGAATAATATTAAGAATTAATATATTTCAATAAATACAAACTCCTCTTTGCATATAATAATTATAAAAATAAAAAATCCTTAAAAAATAACATCTCATTTATTAATCTTCTCTAAATGTATATATATGAAATTGAGATACCATCGCACACCCTTGGTGCGATGGTCACTTAACAAGTATAAGTGCTTGTGGAGTGTGAGGAACAAGGATCATGGTTCAAGTCTCCAAGATGAAGTTTCACACACACATACACTTAGATTAGGCTAGAGTATAATTTTATCTTGTAAAAAATAAAAGGGATACAAAATTAACCAATGGTCAAATACATGCATAGGATTTTATTCCAATTCATTTACTGTACAGAACGTGCTCTTATTCACGAGCAACTACAAGTACTTGTTTTCCAACATTGCGGCCACTAAAGAGTCCTAGAAGAGCTGCTGCCCCATTCTCAAGGCCTTCAGCTAAGTCTTCCACATAAACTATCTTTGATTCTCTAATGTATGGCAATATGTGGTCTAAGAACTTGGGATAGAGGTGATAGTATTCAATAGCTGAAAATCCTTCCATAAGAATTCGCTTATATATGATAAACATCAAATTTTTAATCCCTTCAAGCTCATCAAGATTGTAGGTTGAGGTCATTCCACATCCAGCTATGTGCCCATGGTCTCATGTTTAGAAGAACTGCATCAAGCATTTTCCCTCCTACGTTCTCAAAGTAAATGTCAATACCATTCGGGAAATACCAGCCATGCTAAAAGAGAAACCAATAGTAATGTGTATTGTATTAATAACTAAAAAGTTAGTGTTGGGAAAAATTCTATATAACTGTGAATAAATTTTAACAAGTACAGCGGAAAAACGATTACACAATAACACAAAGATTTACGTGGAAACCCTTTCTCCTTGAAGGGAAAAATCACGAGATAAACTCCGAATAATTTCACTATATTAAATAGAGATTACAACACTTAAAAATACAATTTGAATAAAGAAAAACTCTCTTTTTCTTTTCATTCACTGCTCTTTTCCTCACGGTGTATTTTCTCACACTCTATTTTTCTCTTCTCTTTTGCTTGCTCTTACTCACGCACTTAGTCCTCACACTTTGGGACTTCACTTCTTTTTTCCCACATCTTCACTGGCCGAATGGCCTTCCTATTTATTTGTTTCACATTTTCTTCTTTTCTTCCTTTCACACTCTTCTCTTCAAATCACAATAAATGCAAGCCACTTACTTTGACTTTGCTTCATCCAATTTCTGCTCTGCCAGCCGAATGACTTGCCTTTTGCTTCTTTCTTTTCTTTCTTCCTTTAGCGTGTCCAACACGCCTAAGCCAACCAACCATGCTGACTTTTGTACATGATGAAGAAAAGATAAGAAACATGAAGACATACTCATTAAATGAGCATGTCTATTACGTGGGCTGGATTCATGGTGCAGTGCACCCAACAACCTCCCCCTCTAACCCACTTATAGAGGAGATCCTCAACTCAACTCTTCAATTAGAATTCATACCGTCCAAGTCAATACCAAACTCAACCTTCTTCATTATCTTCACTAACACTGAGAAATTTTATCAAAATTAATACATTTCATTCTCAAATAGTGTATTTCACCTTGGATATCCTTAATCCAATTTATTGGCTCTCCCTCATCAGAAGCACAAATATTATCAAAGCTAACTACTTGATGTTCTTTAGTACACCTCCTTTTAAGAGGTTCAACAATCTCTAGTGGAGGATATTGCTCCCCCTGCTCAAGACCTTCACGATCTTTCACTTCATCATTCTTCCTAACATCATGATATTTTTCATCAAATATCACTTCCTCATTTATATCACTGTCATGTAGAGAGAATTTTACTCTTTTGGCTGCAACACCATTACCATCAACTCTCAATTATGGAGTTTTCTCAAAAACTTTGACTGCATTGGACTTTTTCTTACAAGCCCTCACATGAGTCCTGTACATGCCACAACAAGCACGTCCTCTTGCAATAACCAATGAACCTTTAGAAAGTTTTCATCTTCTATTTCCAAGATGGTGACAATAACTACCTTGATCCATAGCCAATGTAGACAACACATTCATCCTTAAATCTGGAACATGCCACACATCCTTTAATATCACTGTGCAACCAACATTGGTCTTGATGCACACATCACCAATTCCCACAATTTTTGAATAACTAGAGTTACCCATCTTCACAACACTAAAGTCGCCTGCTTTGTATGTGGTGAACAACCTTTTTGTGGGGATAACACGGTGGGAGGCTGCTGAATCAACAACCCACTCAACATCATTCTTAGCAACATGCTCACACTTTTCCTCTTCAAGAGAAAGCATAAAAACATTCTCATCAAGCACAACTGCTGCAATATTCTTCTCATTATTTTCCTTTTCATCTTTGTATTTAGTTTCTTCTTTATTCCAATGCCAACAGTTTCTTTTTATGTGACCCTTTTTCCTACAATGGAAACATTCTCTTATCTCTTTAAACTGAGATTTACCTTTTGACTGTGACCTGTCATTGGATTTGGCCCGATCATCAAGCCCTCTGCTTCTATTTCTGCCCCTGTTCTCCATGACAAGAGCTTGATCTTGTGCATTGTTTAAACCAGCATCTCTTCTGCGAACCTCCTCACTTAGAATCAAATCTCAAATATCATCTGTGGGGGGAGAAAAAGCCCAACCCAACGTATTGGGCCCAAGGCCCTATATGAGGAACACTGTTCGTCCGAGGAGATGAAGACATTCAGTCAGGGGCCCATGTCAAAGGAGAATGCCTGGAAATGAACACGTGTACTATCCGAGGAGATGTTCATATGTCCGAGGAGTCCAATATCCTCGGATCCGAAGAAGTTTGATCCGACAGGTGTATGGGAGGTTCAAGTAATCTTCCTGACAAATGTTAGGAGGGAAACGAGCCTCGGACACCCATAAAGATAACAGGAACAGAGAAATATCAAGGAGACAGGCTTCAACCACCGCATTGAATGCACTGCACCTACCTTCCTGGCCGCATTTATGTGGAGAAGATCCTTGAACATTGCATTCTCAGCTACCGCCACTCACGCAGGACTAAAGGGGGAGTCTGATGGGACATGCACTCAAGTGGGCGTCTAGATGATGAACAAGTGGACGGTAGAGATGTAGGAAGGCAGTACTATATAAGAGAAGGGTGTCTCTGATAGAAAGGGGGGAAAAAAATAAAAAGTAGAACAAGAGTGTATTCCATTACTGTAGCTCCTAGAATTGTAATCCAAGTTTATCAATGAATAACACCTCTTCGGACGTGACATTTACATCCGTCCGAGCAGATATTAGTACAAATTCACCCACCAATATTGCTGTTTGATACTGTTATTTCATTGTTAGCCTAGCTCTTTCACCCACTCTCTACAAATTTATTGTTTTGGGTTCAGCGGGCTCCAAATCCACACCTTCTTGGGTTTGGGCTGCAAAATCTGACCCTACAATTGGCGCCGTCTGTGGGGAGAGCTTGTGCAAGAGTGAGAACAACAGTTGATAATGGCAAGACAAGGTGAACAACAAGCAGAATCTAGGGCATCCCAGCACGTGGACCATTTTGTCAACTTAGAGAGGAGGCAAAATCGTGAGGGCAGTGTACACACTGTGCGCCTTAGCCAGAGCCAATCACAGGGCGGAAGTCACATGTCCCATGCAGAGAAGAACCGTGACTTACAACTGGAAGTGGAAAAACTAAAGAGGGAGTTGCGCCACGCAAAGAGGAAACGGGCTTCCTCATACTCTGAGGATGATCTTGATGACGAGCAGGACGTCTCTTATCAGCACAAATCTAAGACACCAGCCAGCGAGTCCTACACCTATGAAGAAGAGTCCCATCGTAAGAGGCAACGTAGAAGCCCATCACGCAAGGACATGAAGAATGATGCCATGAACAGGGCTCTAAATCAGATATCTAAGTCACCCTTCACGCGCAGGATAGAGGAGGCCAGACTCCCTCGGCGTTTTAACCAGCCAACGTTCACCATCTACAATGGTAAAACTGACCCCGTGGAGCATGTGAGTCATTTTAACCAGCGGATGGCTGTCTACTCCAGAGACGAAGCTCTGATGTGCAAGGTTTTCCCTTCCAGTCTTGGGCCTGTTGCCATGAGGTGGTTTGACGGTTTGAAGGCAGGCTCCATCAACTCCTTCAAGGAGCTCACTCAGGCTTTCGGCTCCCGTTTTGTCACATGCCGAAGAGTGGCCAGACCCTTCTCTTCACTGCTGTCCTTGTCCATGCAGGAAGGCGAGTCCTTGAAGGCATATTCAGACAGATACTGGGAGATGTTCAATGATGTGGAGGGCAACAATGATGCAATGGCCCTCAGCACGTTCAAGCTCGGCCTCCCTACTAATCACGGTTTGAGGGCATCTCTATCTGGCAAATCGGTCACAAACGTGCGTCAACTAATGGACCGCATAGAGAAGTATAAGAGGGTTGAAGAAGATCAGCAGCAGGGCAAGGGAAAGGATAAGGTTATCCCTCAGGAGAGGAGGGATTCGCGGTCGGACCGGTACAATTACAATAAACCGCAGAGGGATTTTGCCGAGCAATCAGGATCGATGAACCCTCAATCGGTCAACACCGTGTTCAAAGAGCCAGTACACCAGGTCCTGGAAAAGATCAAGAACGAATCATTCTTCAGGTGGCCGAACAAGATGATAGGAAACCCCGAGAAACGCAACCATAATCTCTACTGCCAGTATCATCAAGACCATGGGCATACCACGGAGGATTGTAGGAGCCTGTGGGATCACCTGGACCAACTGGTTCGCGATGGTAAACTAAAACACCTCCTGCACCCCTTCAGCGGCCGAGGGCAGACGGGCTCGGGGCCATGCAGAGATGACCCCTCAAAGCCGCCGCTAGGGACTATAAACGTCGTCTTCGCCGCGCCGGGGAGAACAGGATCCTAGCCATTGAAAGTTATGTCGGTAGGCCGACCATCCGCAGGGGAGTCAAGCCGAGGACCGAAGAGAGCTAAGTCTGGTGCCCCGCTGGTTATGGGATTCTCGGACAAAGACATGATTGGCACCATCCAACCCCATGATGATGCACTAGTCATCACCCTCAGAATAGGAGGGTACGATGTAAAGAGGGTGATGGTGGACCAGGGCAGTGCTGTGGAGATAATGTACCCAGACCTCTACAAGGGGCTAGGCCTAAAACACCAGGACCTGACGCCATACGATTCCCCCCTCTTGAGCTTTGAAGGAAGGCCTGTCATCCCGAAAGGCCGGATACGCTTACCAGTGCAGTCCGGCTCCGAGGTGGTGGAGTTGGACTTTATAGTTGTGGACGCATATTCGCCCTACACGGCACTCGTAGGCAGACCTTGGATTCACGCACTTGGGGCTGTTCCCTCTACTTTGCACCAGAAGGTCAAATATCCATCAGAAGGGCAGATACATGAGATCCGAGGAGACCAGTCTGTTGCTCGACAGTGCTTGGTAGCTGCCATTCAGCATAAGGCCCCAGCCGAGTCCTCGGACGTAGCTGGGAGGGACTTATAGCAACTACAGTCTCGGGGATTGCCCTTTGAAGAACCAGACGAAGGTACTCGATGTAGGATCTAACGAAAGTGGTCATTGGAGATGATCCTGACAGGTTCTTTCAAGTCGGATCTCAGCTGCCTCTTCAAGAGAAGGAAGAGCTGATAGAGTTCCTCAAGCGAAATCTCGATGTGTTTGCCTGGAGTGCTTACGAAGCCCCAGGGGTAGACCCGGAGTTTATATGCCACCACTTGAAGGTGAATCCACTAGTCACCCCCAAGAAACAGCCTATTTAGCGCCCCTCCAAGGAACATACTGATGCAGGGAGAGACGAAGTAGCGAAACTCAAAGAGGCTGGGGCTATCAAAGAAGTTTTTTATCCCGAATGGCTAGCAAATACCGTGGTGGTAAAGAAGAAGAGTGGGAAGTGGCGAGTATGCGTAGACTTCACGGATTTGAATAGGGCATGCCCCAAAGATCCGTTCCCTATGCCGAAAATTGATCAGCTGGTAGATGCCACTGTCGGCCACCCTCGGATGAGCTTTCTAGACGCCTTCCAAGGCTACCACCAGATACCATTAGCCCCGGAGGACCAGAAGAAAACTGCTTTTGTCACCCCTATTGGCAACTACCACTATAAAGTGATGCCGTTTGGCTTGAAGAACGTGGGAGCTACCTACCAGAGGATGATGACGAGGATGTTCGAGCCACAGCTGGGCAAAAATATCGAGGTTTACATAGATGACATGGTGGTGAAGAGCAAGGTTATAGCTGAGCTTGTGAAGGACCTTGAAAGTACCTTTGAGATTCTACGAAGGTACAAGCTACGACTAAATGCTTCTAAGTGCTCATTTGGGGTAGGGTCCGAAAAGTTTTTAGGATACATGGTCACCCACAGAGGAATTGAAGTCAACCCCGACCAGATAAAGGCCATCAACGATCTACGAGCTCCTCGGAATCCCAAGGAGGTTCAGAAACTAACCGGAATGACCGCTGCCCTGAATCGGTTCATCTCTAGATCAGCAGACAGGGGTCGCCCCTTTTTCTCTCTACTCAACAAGTGGAAGGGATTCGAATGGACTGAGGAATGTGCTTTGGCATTCCAGCAACTCAAGGATTATCTGGCTCGGCCACCTATCATGTCCAGTCCTGAGCCTGATGAGGTGTTGTTCGCCTACATCGCTGTAGCTCCCTATGCGGTGAGCCTGGTGTTGATACGATCAGACTCTGGTGTGCAAAGGCCTGTTTATTACGTAAGCAAGTCGCTGCATGAGGCTGAGATTCGCCACTTGCCCCTGGAGAAGGCTATCCTAGCAGTAGTGCTTGGCACACGGAAGCTACCTCACTATTTCCAAGCCCACACGGTCATCGTTCTCACACAACTCCCACTCAAAGCTATACTCCGAAGTGCTGATTACACCGGTCGGATTGCCAAGTGGGGTACAATCTTAGGGGCTTTCGATATAAGATATATGCCCCGCACATCGGTCAAGGGACAAGTCCTCGCAGATTTGGTGGCTGAGTTCACGGAGCCCCAGTTAGAAGAAGTAAAGCCCACGTCAAGCATGGATGAAAAATCAGTTGGCATGATCTCCCAACAAAATCCCTCCCATTGGGAAGTGTAGGTTGATGGCGCGGCAAACCAAAGAGGTTCTGGAGTTGGGCTGGTATTAATATCCCCCGAGAAAATCATTATCGAGAAATCGTTAAGGCTGGACTTCTCGGCAACGAATAATGAAGCGGAGTATGAGGCCCTACTGATGGGAATGACTATGGTCCGTAGAATGGGTGGGAAGTCCGTGGAGTTGTTCTCGGACTCAAGATTGGTAGTAGGTCAAGTACAAGGCGAATTTGAGGCAAAGGACGAAAGAATGCAGGGGTACTTGGGTCGTGTTAAACATTTACAATCAGAGTTCGACTTTTTCAGTTTGCTGCACATCCCCAGAAGTGGCAACTCACATGCTGACTCCTTGGCCACGCTTGCCACCTCTTCGGTGCAAGACCTGCCGAGGATCATCCTCGTCGAGGACTTGCACAGGCCTACAGAGGCGAAGTCAGGGGCAGTCCAGGTTCACCAGGTCAGGGCTGGGCCGTGCTGGATGGACCCTTTAATCAATTTTCTCAAAGAAGATATATTGCCTGAAGAGAGGGGAGAAGCTGATAAAGTTCGGAGGAAGGCGACTAAGTTCTGGCTATCCGAGGACCAGAAACTATACAGACGCTCCTACTCGGGACCATACTTGTTATGCCTGCATCCCGAAGCAACTGAGACGTTGCTAGAAGAGCTGCACGAAGGAATCTGTGGGAGCCACACTGGAGGTAGGTCCTTGGCTCACCGAGCCCTCACCCAAGGCTATTGGTGGCCTAACATGCAGAAGGAGGCACACGAATACGTCAAAAAGTGTGATCAATGTCAGCGCTTCGCTCCAAAAATTCACCAACCAGGGGGAAATCTTAATCCGCTATCTAGCCCATGGCCCTTTGCCCAATGGGGCTTGGATATTGTGGGACCCTTCCCCAAAGCTGCAGGAAACAAGAAATACCTCCTGGTCGGCACAGACTATTTCACCAAGTGGGTCGAAGCCGAGCCACTAGCCAATATCCGAGACGTTGATGTGCAAAAGTTCGTGTGGAAGAATATTGTCACTCGGTTTGGAGTTCCTCACACTCTCATCTCGGACAACGGCTTGCAGTTCGATAGCAAGGCATTCAAGAATTACTGCAGTGAGCTGGGAATTATGAACAGATACTCCACTCCAGCTTATCCCCAGGGTAATGGACAAGCAGAAGCTGTCAACAAGGTCATACTGAATGGCTTAAAGAAGAGGCTGGGATGACGCAAAGGGCAAATGGGTAGAAGAACTGCCACACGTACTTTGGGCTTACAGGACTACACCTCGTAGGTCTACTGGAGAGACCCCCTTCTCAATGACCTATGGGGCTGAAGCTGTCATTCCCTTGGAGACCGAGTTCCCAACGTTAAAAACTAGCTTGTTCAGTCCAGCCGACAACGATGAGCAACTACAGAAGAGCTTAGACTTGATTGAGGAAAGGAGAGAGAGTGCAATGGTTCGGCTGGCACATTACCAACAAAAACTCAGGCAAGGCTATGATGCTAACGTAAAGCTAAGGCCTCTAGAGCCTGGTGATCTAGTGCTGAGGAAAGTTGTGGGCACCGCAAAGAATCCGGCTTGGGGAAAACTAGGACCCAATTGGGAAGGGCCGTATCACATCACTTCAGGAACAGGCATTGGGGCATATTTCTTGGAAGACCTAGATGGTCATGTAATACCGTGTCCATGGAATGTAAATAACCTCAAGAGGTACTTTTATTAATCAAATCCTTTCTTCAACCGACGTGTCAATTCACTGCTTAAAGTATTCTCTCAAGTGTTTAAACTTAAATCCAGTCATGCCTGTTGTCCTCGGACCAGATGATTAGGGTTAGTTAACACTCATTCGCCACTAGCTTAAGTGTTTAAACTTAAATCCAATCATGCCTATAGTCTTCGGACCAGATGATTAGGGTTAGTTAACACCGTTAGCTCAAGTGTTTAAACTTAAATCCAATCATGCCTGTAGTCTTCGGACCAGATGATTTGGGTTAGTTAGCACTCAGTTACAGTTCTATAGTGTTTAAACTTAAATCCAATCATGCCTGTAGTCTTCGGTCCAGATGATTTGGGTTAGTTAGCACTCAGTTGCAGTTCTATAGTGTTTAAACTTAAATTCAATCATGTCTGTAGTCTTCGGACCAGATGATTTGGGTTAGTTAGCACTCAGTTACAGCTTTAAGTGTTTAAACTTAAATCCAGTCATGCCTGTAGTTCTCGGACCAGATGACCAGGGTTAGTTAACACTCCAGTACAGTTCTCTAAGTGTTTAAACTTAAATCCAGTCATGCCTGTAGTCCTCGGACCAGATGATTAGGGTTAGTTAACACTCCGTTACAGTTCTCTAGTGTTTAAACTTAAATCCAATCATGCCTGTAGTCCTCGGACCAGATGATTAGGGTTAGTTAACACTCCGTTACAGTTCTCTAGTGTTTAAACTTAAATCCAATCATGCCTGTAGTCCTCGGACCAGATTATTAGGGTTAGTTAATACTCCGGTGCAATTCTCTAAATGTTTAAACTTAAATCCAATCATGTCTGTAGTCCTCGGACCAGATGATTAGGGTTAGTTAACACTCGAATACGTTTGTCCCCCGTGGCCCTTGAATCAAATGACACAGGTTAGTCAATACCCCCACACAGCTATTGTCACTGGGGCTTAGTGCTAAAATTCCTGACCACATTTAAATTAATTCTCACTTATGACTGTCTCACTTATACAAATTACTCGCTGCAAATCATTACCTGTTAGTAACTTTTATTCAGATTGTTCTTTTCAATGTAAATCTTAATTACTCACACCATAAGTATGATGTATCAATCAGGTTTATTTGCATTATTTAGTTATAAGTGCAATGTACAGTTGTATGTAACAGTAATAATTAGCAAGACACGTATTAAAAACATCATAGACAGCTGAAAAGCCATTCCATAAATAAAAGAACAGTTTACAATTCTTCGGATAAAACAAAAGAAAGTACAGGTGCAAAAACAAAAGCCCTATACATCTATTCTTTTGCTGGAGGGAGCACGGGGTCAGCAGCCTGGCCTGTCCGAGCAGTTGCTTCAGGGGCTTGGTCCTTGGGCTCAGAAGGAATTTTCTCTTCGCCTGACCCTTGGCCTTTTTCTTTGGCTGGTTCAGCTGGCTTATCTTTGTCGCCTGGCTGACCAGCTTCCTTGCTTGCACCAAGGGTGGACGGAAGAGCTTGGCTGATCTGACTTGGCCCAGAAGCCTCAGGAAGCTGAGGGGCAGAAGGATCATCCACTGGGATCTCTTGGATATCAAGATCGTAGTAGATGCTCCCAGGTAACCTCAGGGGAGAGTCCGAGGGTACCCCAGCAGCGTCCAAGGCTTTTTCCCAAGTTTTGTCGCAGTACTCACGACAAACTGAGGCAAACTGCTCAGTAAGCTGCTGCGCGGTCACCTCTGCCCCCAACTGATACGCTACCTTCTTCTCAGTTTCAACTGACTCCTTGGCCAGTTGAGCCTTTTGCTCAGCTGCGTTGGCGCTCTCTTTGGCCTTCTGGAGCTCAGCTCTGAGGCCCTTCACTAGCTCCCTTTCGGTCGCCAAGTTGACCTCTGACGCATTCAGCAGTTTTCGCTGCTCCTCGACCTGCTTTTGCACATTCTTTATCCCGGTATCGAGGCTTCGCTTCTGAGAGGTCATCTCTTTAAGCTCCTCGGACATCAGAGCATGTTCCTCCTTCAGCTTGCCAAGAGATGCCTCTGCCTCCAACTGGGACTGGGCCGCTGCTTGGGCCTTGAGCCAAGACTCCTTGTTACACCCCTCGACCACGTAGACCTGCTGAGTAATCTGCATGACAACATTTTCAATATTAGGTTAAGCAAAGAAACAAAACCAATTAAGGATAAAACCTAAATTCAGAAATGGTGCACTTACCATGGCTAAATCCCTCTTAAGGGACAAGAATAGCTCCTGCTGGGTGAAGCGCCTGAAGGAAGCCATATCATGTGGGAGAAGGAGTGGCTGCTGCAGGGCCTCAGCAACGTACCCTGCCTTTCCCCCGTCATAATTCCTGAGGGACGCGTCCCAAGGAATGGGAGCGCCATCCAGCTCCAGCTTTGGAGACCAATTGCGAGGTCCTCCTCGGCGGATCTCGGCGACGTTCTCGTCTCGGTTTTCAATGGACGAGCCCCTTTTACTTCGTTGGTCCCTTGCCACCTTTTGCTGTTTGTTCGTTGTGGGTAGCACGACCACATTCCTCTCTTCAGCCTCATGGGACCTCTTCTTCTGCAGGTTTGGCATGGGTTTCAAACTTGGGTCAGGGACCTGGGTAGGCACAGGAGGAAGTGTCACCACTGTTTTAGATGTCCCAGCATCTTTCGGCTCGGGCTTTTTGCCCCTGCCCTTCATCAAACTCCTCAAATCCATATCGTCGTCCGAGGAGTCTTCTAAATGAGTGGCTAGTAAATTGAGGTGGACGCCTGACTGCTCGTAGGCTTCTTCCTCAGCGTCTGAGACCTCTACCACCTGGTTTACTCCTGAAGCCTCTCCCTCAAACTGAAATCCGTCTATTTGCTCTTCTAGCGAGGAAGTGGAAGAGCCGGCCCCCTCACCTTCAATCTCTTGTCCGAGGGGAACTTGCTGGAGTGGTTGGACAAGGGGAGGTATAGCCCGAGGATTTGGATGGGGTATGGGTGGAAGGTCGTCAGGTGCCAAGAAACCTTTCCGACCGACGTCTATACGTGCAAGGCGGTGATCTCCCTGGACAATTGCGTTGCCGACCGGTTGGAAACCCTTTGGCTTCCCTGTGTATCCCAGAATGAGGGGAGCAGATCGTAGTTGCCCGTCCTCGCTCACGAAGATCTCTGACCTTAAAAGGTGATTGAGGGCGGCAATATTTGTAAGGCTGAGCCGAGGAGAAACTTGTCTCTTATCTGTTACAAGTCACAAAAAAAAAGGTGGTTAGAAACTCAGAAATAACGACCGAAGAGGAATCAGAAACCGTTAAAAGACGAGAACCCTAAGCCTATGGTTAGTGTGCCTAAATCTAACATGTCCCACCTGGCTTCCCATGCTTGGTGGGGCAACCATGGCCGTCATGCCATGCGCCCGAGACGATCACATAGTCGTCTTTCATCCCTTTGTTGGATTTGGGAAGGCAGGAAATGAGCCTGACAACATCCGACCGGGATTTTAAGTAATATCCAGCATCTTGCTGGCTGTGGCACTCGTACATATGTACTACATTGAGCCAGGTGAGTCCCAATCCTATGTGACGGTTAAGGTCCTCAATCGCTCCTAGGATCCTAAACATATTCGGCGCGCACTGCCAGGGAGTAAGCCTATGGTTCCGAAGGTAACTAGTGGTGATGGGACCCATGGGGATTGTCATTCCCCCTTCTTTGAAGGCAATGAGGGGGATAACCACCTCTCCCGTCTTCCGGTCTGTTAGTATCTTTTCTGGGGGGCAATACCTCACACCCACGTTAGGGGGTATGCGATATGCGGCCCTAAATGCCTCCAGTTGCTCAGGGCTATCCACCAAGTACTGGAGTTTCCCCATGGTGCTTAAGTGAAACGATTGGCCGAAGAGTGAACTAAATGAGTTGGTGGACGACGACTCACCAGGACTAAATCGGAGAAAGGATTTTCGGCTTGTGGAAGGGTTCGTGCTGATTCTGGGGAAGTCTGAAACCGGCGACTGAGAGGTTTGGACGGAGAGGCACGTTTGTTCTTGCTGGAGCGTCTGAAGATTTTGCAAAGTGAGGAAGAAGTAACTTCCTCTGAAGTTTTATACGGGGTCAAGCGAAGGGTCAGGGGCACTCCCGCCCAAATCCTCAAGAAAAACCACAGCCGTTGGATCAGTCAGTCACCGTTGGATACGAAGGACAAAGCGCCACCTGGTGCAATTAATGCAGCGCTTTGGGAATAAGGAAACCGCAGCGGCATTAATGGAGCGTCTGCCCCCACGTCTACACACGTGCCAGTTAAATTTTGCCTGTTCCCGAGTTTTTGCTCCGTGGCAAGTCAAAATCCTACTTTTTCTCTTCGGGTGCGAGGGAAAAACTACAATTTCGAGGGGCTAATGTGGGGGGAGAAAAGCCCACCCCAACGTATTGGGCCCAAGGCCCTATATGAAGAACACTGTTCGTCCGAGGAGATGAAGACATTCAGTCAGAGGCCCATGTAAAAAGAGAATGTCTGGAGATGAACACGTGTACTATCCGAGGAGATGTTCATATGTCCGAGGAGACCAATATCCTCGGATCCGAAGAAGGTTGACCCGACAGACGTATGGGAGGTTCAAGTAATCTTCCTGACAAATGTTAGGAGGGAAATGAGCCTCGGACACCCATAAAGATAACAAGAACAGAGAAATATCAAGGAGACAGGCTTCAACCACCGCATTGAATGTACTGCACCTACCTTCCTGGCCGCATTTATGTGGAGAAGACCCTTGAACAGTGCATTCTCAGCTACCGCCACTCACACAGGACTAAAGGGGGAGTCTGATGGGACATGCACTCAAGTGGGCGTCTAGATGATGGACAAGTGGACGGTAGAGATGTAGGAAGGCAGTACTATATAAGAGAAGGGTGTCTCTGATAGAAATGGGGGAAAAAAATAAAAAGTAGAACAAGAGTGTATTCCATTACTGTAGCTCCTAGAATTGTAATCCAAGTTTATCAATGAATAACACCTCTTCGGACGTGACATTTACATCCGTCCGAGCAGATATTAGTACAAATTCACCCACCAACATTGCTGTTTGATACTGTTATTTCATTGTTAGCCTAGCTCTTTCACCCACTCTCTACAAATTTATTGTTTTGGGTTCAGTGGGCTCCAAATCCACACCTTCTTGGGCTTGGGCTGCAAAAATCTGACCCTACATCATTATATTTGAGTTTGCTTTTTCCTGTAGAATTGCTCACTGCCATTCTCATGGCCTCTCAAGTGTTTGGCAAAGAAGCCAAAACAATTAATGCACGGATTTCATTGTCAAAATCAATCTCCACAAAGGACAATTGATTTGTGATGGTGTTAAACTCATTAAGATGCTAAGCCACAGGAGTACCTTCCACCATCTTCAAATTAAACAACTTCTTCATCAAATGCACCTTATTGTTAGCCAAAGGCTTTTCATACATACTAGACAAAGCTTTCATTAAATCCACTGTGGTCTTTTCCTTCATAACGTTGTGTGCAACTGATCTTGTCAGAGTTAATCATATAACTCCTAGCACTTGTTTATCAAGAAGACTCCATTCTTCTTCTTCCATACTATCTGGTTTCCTTCCCAAAAGAGAAAGATGTAGTTTCTTCCCATACAGATAATCTTCGATCTGCATATTCCAATTGCCAAAGTCAGTGCCGTCAAACTTCTCGATTCCTGACATCTTTCCCTCTTCTCCAGCCATTGCTCCCAATCGAACCTACGCTCTGATACCACTTGTTGGGAAAAATTCTATATAACTGTGAATAAATTTTAGCAAGCACAGCGGAAGCACAACCACACAATAACACAAATATTTACGTGGAAACCCTTTCTCCTTGAAGGGAAAAATCACGGGACAAACTCCGAATAATTTCACTATATTAAATAGAGATTACAACACTTAGAGATACAATTTGAGTAAAGAAAAACTCTCTTTTTTCTTTTCACTCACTGCTCTCTTCCTCACGGTGTATTTTCTCACACTCTCTCTATTTTTCTCTTCTCTTTTTGCTTGCTCTCACTCACGCACTTAGTCCTCACACTTTGGGACTTCACTTCTTTTTTCCCACATCTTCACTGGCCGAATGGCCTTCCTATTTATTTGTTTCACATTTTCTTCTTTTCTTCCTTTCACACTCTTCTCTTCAAATCACAATAAATGCAAGCCACTTACTTTGACTTTGCTTCATCCAATTTCTGCTCTGCCAGCCGAATGACTTGCCTTTTGCTTCTTTCTTTTCTTTCTTCCTTAGCATGTCCAACACGCCTAAGCCAACCAACCATGCTGACTTTTGTACATGATGAAGAAAAGATAAGAAACATGAAGACATGCTCATCTATTACGTGGGCTGGATTCATGGTGCAGTGCACCCAACAGTTAGGTTACTCAATCTGTGAAAAATAATTTACCTAATTTAAATAAATTTATTTAGAGAAGATAAAATTTGTTTAGTATTGGATCACTTTATACCAAACAACTATGATTATAATGATTTTATATAGTTTAACCCTATTTTGTAACATTAAAGAGAAAAATTAGAATATATATATATATATATATATCATGTAGAAAAAAGTGAGCTTTAAAAGCTTACGGTGACATGTTAGATTGGTACCACGTGTGACGCACAGCAGCAAATACTGACCTTTTCAAAGCAGGATTCAAATTATGCTCCTCTTTATAATTGAAAGCCTCATCGAACCAAAACTTGTTCTTCAATAAATCAACCTGATTGAAGACAACAAATAAGTATTCATATAACAGTATATATGCAATTAGCACCATCTCTCCTTTACGAAGAAACTAAAAAGGAAAGTAATTATTTCATATGTACACTATTTCCAGAACATCAGCAGAGACATGGCAACGTATTTCATGTTACTTGCTCTCAAAGAGAATTATATATTAAAAATGGATAATTACAGTAAACCCACCTGTGATATGACCCGTTTTCACTTTGCCTACCCGTGGTTCAATCATTTACATTTTGCCCACCTAAGGTAACTTCTGTTAAGAATCTGTTACCCACCTCTCTTTTTGCCGTTAGAAAAACATTTTTTTAGAGAAAAACAAACATAACAAAAATAAAAAAGTTAGGGTTTTGATTGCTTAAGAACTTCTATAAGAACAAAGTGGAGGAATTCAAAGTGGGTTTGATTGCTTATTCAGGTGTTTTGCTACTATGGCTGGGATTCAAAGTGAGTTTGAAGTTGGAATTGGGGTGAGTTTGCTATTGTGGTTGGGTTTCATTTGCTTCAAGCTCGTTTCCCTCAATCATTGACGCCACCTTAGCGGCGAGCTACTCACCAAAAAACCTTACCAAGCCCTCACCAATCCCGAGCTCTCACTCCAATCTCTGAAGCTTTCCCAGGCCCAGCCTCCATTGGACCTCCATGGCTGACCCTTCAAGCTCCCACAATAAATCTCATCAAGCCCTCTCTCTCACTCTAAACCCGAGCTCAGTCTCTCTAAGCTCTCGGCCTGAGCTCTCTTTAAACCCCTATTCTCTCATCTCTACAACTCTCTCAAATGAACTTCATGGCTACCCCTCTCAAGCTCACCCCCTCACAGCGATGGGTTTCATTTTCCTTCATTCTTGCTTCATGGTTTTCTTTTTTTTGTGGTTTTGGTTGTGGGTTCATCTAATTTTTGTGACTGGTTCGGTGGGTTTGGTGACTGATCGGTGGGGTGGATCTTTGGTTTGGTCGGCGGGGTGGTGGGGTGGTGGTGGTTTGATTGTGTTGGTCAGTGGTGGTGGGATCTGGGTTTGATTTTAGGTTTGATTGTGTTGATCTGGGTTTGATTGTGTTTTTCTGGGTTTGTTGTGATTGGTTTCTTGATTTGGGTTTGATCTAGGTTGGTTTGTTTACTAGGTTTATGGGTTTGATTTGCTGAGAATTTGGTGTTGATTATGTTAGAATTAGGAGAAGAACATGAAGAATTCGAAGAACCAGTTGTAAAGAAAACAAAACACCAGTGATGTTCATAGCTTTCTAATGTTCATACCTTTTTTTTTGTAAAAATTGGAAACCTTAGTTTTTTGATTTGTTTTGTGTTTGTTTTCGTCTAAAAATGTGTTTGTTTAACGGCAAATGGAGAGGTAGGTAACAGATCCTTAACAGAGCAAATTTCAAGTGGGCAAAGTATAAATAATTTAACCACGGGTAGGCAAAGTGAAAACGTGCCTAACCACAAGTGGGTTTAGTGTAATTATCCCTAAAAAAAATGAGATGGTGACTACACAGAGTCAACAAATAGTAAGAAATTTGAAAAGTTATAAACGCTCATATGGTAAAATATATAAATGAAAAATGGTAAAAGTATTACAAGTTTTAATGCTTGATGAGTAGTGTAAATGGTTTCAAAAAATACAAATTTAAAAGAAAAAAAAAATGGTGATGCATTAGTAACTTAGTAATTAAATTGTCACTGTCACTTTGGTAAAATATATAAATGAAAAATGGTAAAATTATTACAAGTTTTAATAATTGATGACTAGTGTAAATGGTTTCAAAAAATACAAATTATTAAAAAAAAAAAAAAAAAAAGACAAATGAAAATGGTGATACATTAGTAACTTAGTAATTAAATTGTCACTGTCACGTCAATTTTCTATTATAGTTTGCTTTCAATTTATAAACTAATATATCAATTTATAATGCTCTTATAATAAAATAATTCTAATACCTTGACATCACTTGTTATTTATTACACATGTATATGCCATGAACAATTTAAAAGCATACAGTGGTCAAAGGGAAAGCAATCGATCAGTACTAATTTCCAGGAAGCTACGCAACAAAAAGATTCCCTGGAAATTATATAACTAAAGCAATTATCCTGATATTACTTTCTTTTTTTTCTTTTTTTTTTGAGGAATTAGGATTTTAAAATTAATTAATCACTAAAATAATATATGCCAATATTGATATAAAAAATAAAAACAAAACAAAACAAATTGGATGAGATATATTTATGAACCCCTTAATTGGAATTAAAAAATTAAAAAAAAAAAATCTACCACAAAAAAAAAGCCCAATCAAATGAGTATAAAATATATGTTAATGCAATTCAATAATTAGAAGGAATAAATGGATTTAGAGCAACATACCACTGGACAAAGAAACAAAAGGAATCCAAAGACCATTCCTGAACACAACACTTCCAAAACCAACATTGTACTTTGGTCCATCCATTGTGTTTATGTTTAAAACGTGGGTTGAGTATTTTAGTAATCGAAGGAATATGAAAGTTGTAACAGTTTAAATCTCTAATAGTTATCAAGTTGAGTTTGAAAATCACTAGGAGAGTTGTCCTATTTTGTAGGTCATGTTTTAGGTGGGAGTTAAAGGGGTATTAAAAGAAGATTAACACAGAATTAAGAGAATTGGAGGACTGAAGAAGAAGCAATTTGAGTTTGAAAACTACGTAATTTCTAAAAGCACAAAAGAAATATAGAAAAAAAATATATAATTGAAACATGAGAATGCATAGTTTATTATATGTTATCTATACAATATAATAAGTTACTAGATCTTTTAATAAAAAATAAAAAAGAGTTATTTTGTTGACTTCCTGCACTTCCAACCACATAGCAACCCATCAACTTTGCAAATTGTCCAGCAAGTTGACCAACTGCGCCAGAAGCAGATGAAACGAAGACATATTCTCCTTTCTTAGGAGAACAAATTTCGTAGAAACCAGAATATGCTGTTATACCAGGATAACCTATATATGAACACATTCAAAATATGGAGGGGGAACCCCAAAAAAAAAAAATCAGCATGAATCTAATTTGTCAATCGTTTTTATATTATATGAAAAAAAATTATAGTATATTCAGATCAAAGAAAAATAAAAATAAAATACAGATAAGATTTTATTTCTTATATTTAAGGGTATATATATGGTTCAGATATATCTTATATTTATAATATTTAATCTAAATCTTGATCATTAGGATCCTTAATTCAAAAAATATCCTCATGATGAGTACAAGTGACAATAAAAGTAAAAGCACATATATATGATGATCTGAAAAGTGAAAACCACTCACTAAAGAAAAAGGAGCACTCGCAATTATAAAAGCTACCAAAATAACAATTTGTTATCTCACCAAATTATGGAATATTGTGGAAGATTTTATAGCCATATATAGTTGAATGGAAAAGTTAAATATATATAGTGAGAAGCAAAACTAATGACCACCAAACCAAATAACTGACCAAGAATTTCAGTGTAATAGGAAAGTGGTACATTTGTATGGTGAATTTTGGTAAGGTTGGGTTCCTCGACTAGGCTGTACTCTTCCCATACTGCTGGTCCCCAAACAAAGTCACCTTCTTTGTAGTCTGGATGCTTGGAATCTAAAACCCTAGCCACTCCATGCCCAGATAATGCCTGCATGTTTGCACCAATTCACAATAGCTAGCTCAAAACTCAAAACTTATTACCAATCAATTTGCATTAATAGTCATATCTACATCATAATATAAAATTATCAATATATATATATATATATATATATATAATCTAGAGAGTCACAAAATATTTCACAAAAAATAACTCACAATTGTCGATGAGTCAAATTGTGATAGGCCCAAGTAAGAACGAATACAAATTTACTAATTCAACTGTTGTAAAAATAGAGACTTACCAAGCCAGGGATATATATATATATAATCTAGAGAGTCACAAAAAATAATTCACAATTGTTAATGAGTCAAATTGTGATAGGCCCAAGTAAGAATGAATAAAAAATTACTAATTCAACTGTTGCAAAAATTGTTGTGTGTTATTGTATATGTGTACATGAAGATAGAGACTTACCGAGCCAGGGGTATAGGAAGTGAAGATCGAATCTTCAGCTCTATTTATGCGAATCCGCATAACGGGATCGCATGATAAGTAGAGGTTCTTCAACAGAACTACTTTTGATCCATTTGGGATCTCGAATTTGATAGTACTAGTTTTCACATACATGTCTGATTCTTTGGGAGAACCGGTGACATAGTCCCTCAATATCAGCTGCTTGTTGCTCACTTCCTTTCCAACACTAGCCATTGCCTCTATCTATGTGTGTGTGTGTTTCGATATGTTTTTTTTCTCTGAAATACTTGTGTAATGGTGGTGAAAGACTAAAATTTGTGAGACAAAAATGGCAAAATACCCCTTTCGCCCAAAAGTTCCAGCAAAATACGCATGTTTTGAAACTATTTAGGAAAATGCCCTTGTTTTGAAACTCGATTTTTAGAAAATTGAGTTTCAATGAAAAACTCGATTTGGCGAAAATCAAGTTACTTGAAAAAAACTACATGGAACTTGAGTTCCATGTAGTTTTTTTTTTTTTTTTTTTTTAAGTTTGATTGCCTATATAACTCGATTTTCTAAAAATCAAGTTTAAAACAAGAGTATTTTCCTAAATAATTTCAGAACAGGAGTATTTTGCTACATGTTTTGCATGAAAGGAATATATTCCCATTTTGGCCAAATTTGTGAACAGAGGTCCTATTTGTAGTACACATATTCTTAATTTTTTATTCTATAAGTACATTTTTTAATTAACAATAAATGTTTATATATGTTATTGTGTCACATAATTACGAGTCATTCCCTCATTGGTGGTTTGAGGAAAAAGAAAAAAGAAAAACGCCACTGATGATGTTTGGCGCTATACTTTTTGTGATATTTTAGTGTTTAAACGACATTGTTTAAACAAGTCTACAAAGAGTGCTATAATTCGCAGGTTTTTTTAATCTTTTATTATTATTATTATTATTATTATTATTATTATTATGTGATGTGTTGTGTCTATTTTGATATTGAAGTCATTGTATTTCTTTTTTGAAGCGGAAAATGTCACTGGATTTGGTTGACCACTCACATTTCTTTATATAACATGACTAAGTAAAGAAATAAATTATTATAATATGTTAAATGTGATGCGTTCCAAGTTCCAATAATAGTAATATGTTAGTAGGATTGAGCTATATTAAATACCGATATCTTTAAGATATTTGTTATTTTAAAAAAGTTTTGAATCATGATTTGTATATATGACGCAAAATTAGATTTAATGATTAAAACTTATAGTGAATTCTAATTGCGTTTTGGCTTTAATATAATATATATTATACAATTAATACGAATTTTGACATATGTATTAAGAATGTAGACCACCACACACTCTTAGTGTGATGGTCACTCCACAAGTATAAGTGCTTGTGGAGTGTGGGGGATAAGAGCCGGAATTCAAGTCTCCGGGAAGAAACTTCACACACATATATACTTAGATTAGGCTAGAGAAGAATTCTATCTTGTATAAAAAAAAAAAAGATTGTAGATAACATGCAATCCAATACAGATATTCAAAATATTAATTTAATAATTATTGTATATTATAACTATAGTTACAGTTATATGAGATATAACATGATGATGACTCAATTTAAAAATATATATATATATATATATCCAAATGACTAACATTTTTAATTGTCTTTTTTCCTTCTTAAATTTGGGCATGGAAGCTATTCCTTCCATTGCTGGTGTGGAGTTTGAGAAGAATAGAGACATTCTAATAGCCTTATAGTTTAACTAGTTCATAACTGTAAGTATTTCTAATAGAGACATTTATCGTTCTTTGGTCAAAAAATAGAAACATTCATGGGCCAAAATGACCAAATACCACTGTTTTTGAAAATATTCTACAATCTACCACTGTTTCTAAAATATGTAAATATCTACCACTAATTGAGAACTCAAGTTTGGATATGTAACTCGAGTTCCATAAAAAATAACATGGCAAATCTGAAAGTTATTTTTTCAAAGAACTCAAATTTCACAAATTTGAGTTTTAAAAATGTGATAAATTGCTAAATATTTTATAAACAATAATAAATCCATACATATTTTTTCAAACAATGATATATAACCATTTTGGCCGACATTCACGCTTTAAATCCTAAAAGCTTTGGCCTTAATTATGGAATCATAAAAATAAAAACGCACATATGAATATGAGTCTCACATTTATTGGTGGGAGGAGGATTAAACATTGATGACTTTGATCCTCTGGATATGCTCAATAATTGCCTGAAGATTACATATATGATGAGGTAAGATCTGACGGGTTTGAACAAATTATTAGCGGCACTGGCAGCTGTGCCAATCGTTTTTCGCCGAACTTGGTTGAAACAATCAATATTCAAAACAATGTTATCATTTCCTGGTATTGGTCGGCAAAAAGATAATGAGCTAATGGCGTTTTCGTAAATGTTTTGTTATTGAAAATATTATTTAATCATTGTTGAACTATCTATAAGAGAAGGGTCTTCCATAAAAAATAAATAATAAATAATTAAAGGAAGGGTTTCCTTAACAAATTTTCTTAAGATATTAGTTAATTAATTATTTTAAAAAAATTTTAATATCACTTTGATGAGAAATATAAAAAATTATCAAACAAATCAATTATTTTTTCTTTTTTCATAAAATATTTCTAAATATAATTAATTAACAAATTTCTTTAAAACATCCGTTAACATTGCCTGAAAAATCTAAGTTATTGACTTAATTTTCTACTAACCCACTATCAAATAAATTGCATTCTCTTTTGCCAATGATTTTTTTTAATGTTATATGTCCAATAATATTTTAAGGATAAGACTAATTATTATTACAAAGTAAAAAAGAAAACAACATAAGAAAAAATCCAAAACTAAAATATAATATCCATAGGAGAAAGTCTATTTAGTAAGCCTAACGCCATAGTGCTCACGGACACAAATCACAATCACAAACCTAACCAAAATAATAATAAAAAAAGTAGTGAATCACTCAATGAAACAGATAAGAAAAAGTAGATGAAAAGAATTCAAGTTTTAAGCTATTTCTTAAATAAAAAAGACCAAAAAAAAAAAAAAACACTAAAATTTATTATTGACTCACCATCAACCAGCCCCACTTCTCTTAAAATTTATATGATACTAATTTCTTTTTCTTTATTATAAACGGGGGGTGGCCTTTCTTTGTCCAACAACGGTGTCTCCGTAACTGTAATCACCAAGTAATTTCAACTTCCCCCAAGGCAATAAATATAAATAGGGTATTTTATATTTAAATATCAATTAAACAAATTTAATTAATACTATTTAAATGAAAGTTAATTTGAGGAATTAATACTAACTAAATTAAAGTTAATTTCATATAAAAAAATAATGGTTTAAGCATTAAATTTAATTTAAAAAATTATATATTGATTTTAGGGTTAAGAAAGAGATAGAGACTGGTTGGAATCTACCCAAGTGGGAAATCAGGTGAATAATATTCACAATCTACTAGATAGGATGTTGCTTTACAAAATTAAAGTCTCGAACACCCCCCCCCCCCCCCCCCCCCCCCCCCCACACAAAAAATAAATAAATAAATTATGGTTTTAAATTTGGTTGAAAATTTCGGAGACCTTTTTAGGGGTGAGAAAAAAATAGCACGACCCATTTTTGTTTTTTAAACCACTTATTATTATAAAATTTCAAAAAATGCTAATGGTAACTTGGTTACACGTTAATTTGTGAGCTTTAAACACGTTTAGCATAATTCTAAATTTTTGTGCCTTTATATAAAGGAGTAAAGCCATTAAAAATTTCATTAAAAAAAAAAAAAAAAAAAACCAATAAAAATGTGGACTTTGGGTCAACGCCTTGAACTGACGCCTCCCTTTTCTTATTGTGTTCCTAGAATCTCTATGTACTGTCGTCCAATTGTATCATCCCGCTTTGACACGAAAGCATTTGGAAAATTTTGTTTTACAATCAAACCGTCAATTTTGAACAATTTAATATTCTTAT
Source organism: Quercus aquifolioides (assembly GCA_019022515.1). Lineage (NCBI taxonomy): Eukaryota > Viridiplantae > Streptophyta > Magnoliopsida > Fagales > Fagaceae > Quercus > Quercus aquifolioides. The sequence goes on from CM032331.1 coordinate 155,290, forward strand.
TAAACTATATATGATTGTCACTATATCTATGAATCGTAGTCAAATTTGTAGCTCATTACAAACCTGATAACGATCACTATCTTGCCTATAAAAAAGAGTTTCTATCTTTTATTATTTGCAGTGCAACAGGCTATAGAGAAAGAGGGGGAAAGGTTTTAGCAATGGCAGGTGATGGTGAAGAAGTGAGAAACAAACAGGTGCTAGCTAGAGACTACATAGATGGCAATCCCAAAGAAACGGACATGTACTTTAACACAAGTAGCATAAGCTTGAAGGTGCCAGAGGGTTCAAAAGAAGTGTTGGTGAACAGTGGCGACTCCAGGAATTTTGTCCAGTGTGTTCCTATTCCACTTTGAAAAAATTTCGGGTCATTTTAGTCTGTTTCGAGACGTTTCAATAAATACCGGCCGAAATTCAAGATTTGGCCAGCATGAAGTTTGTGCTTAAAAAAAAAATGTTTTTAAAACCAAAACAAATTTGCATTATGTACACCGAAAAACCTCAAAAGGAAAAAAAAATGAAAAGAAAAGAAATGAACAAAGGTACCTGTACAATAAACTATAAGTTCATTTGAAATATTAATTATTGTTGTTTAGTTATTTCATAAATTTGTTTGTCTTTTATAAACTATAATTTGTTATACTGTTGTTTCATTAATTATTAAATTATTAATTGTTGTTTAGTTTAACATAATTTAATTTGTTTGTCTTTTATAATGTATTAGTTAATTAAATTATTAATTATTGATATTTAGTTGATTTATTAATTTTTTTTACTAACTACTAGCAGTCTAGCACACACTCCACTGTGAATTAGCACACACCTCATGTGTGCACACACCCTTGCCTCTCCGATACCGTATCGGAGGCTGTTTCGGTTTAGTTAGAGAAACGAAATATTTAGATACCGGTTAATACCGGTGTACCATTTCAGAATTACCGTTATATATATATATATATATTCTCTTAAAAATATAAAATGATTTTAAAATTTGACATAATAATTCCTTTAAATATTAATAATTATGGTTGTAGTATAATTTTTTTTGTTTAGAAGAGTTGTAGTTTAATAATAGTAATAAGTACATGTACTTACTAATTGCAATAGTGAAAAAAAAAAAAAAAAAAAAATCAATGTGCAAAAGTTAAAGCTAGGACACGTGGGTGGCTGGGTGCTTGAAGATAAGGTTGAAAATTTTGAAAACTTTTGACTCATTTAAATTTAATGACTTCAGTATTCGCGTGGGAGGAGCTCAGGAGGACTCTAGTGTACAAAACAATAGGCGTTCAAAACAAGAAATACCAAAGAACAGAGAAGCGGAAAAGTGAAGAAAAACATAGAACGGAGAAGAAAAGGCGAGGAAGAAGAAGCTGAAGCAGGTGGGGAGACTGCGATTGAGAAAATGGAAGTGGCCGGAGACATGGAAGTGACCGGCGATGTGGTGGTGAGTGGCTGTGACAACGAAAACTGATGATTTTTGGTTTTTTTTTTTTCTTTCTTTTCAGATTTTCTGTTACAATTTTTTTTTTTTTAAGATTTTAGTTCAAAATTTGTTTGGCATAAAAATTTTGAGAGTATTCCTGATATTACTTGAGGGTGTTCCTATTTTTTTTTAAGGGTAAACAAATAAAAAAATTTAAATTATTATATATAAATTTTTTTTTTTTTTCAAGTCAGGGTGTTCCTAGGAACACCCTGGATTCTGAGTGGCGTCGCCACTGTTGGTGAAGAACCTTTACTTGTCCTGTGATCCTTACATGCGAGGCATTAAGGCCAAAATCCCAGATCGCCTTTTTTATTCCTTTGCTCCCCATTCAGTAAGCTCATGCTCATACCTCACTGACTCACTCTCTTTCTCTTGCATATATGCTGTATAACTCTCTTTCTTGACGTGGCAATGGATACATCTTTAAATTTGCTATATTAATCTAAACCATGAAATGGTTCAGTTTGAAATAAAGAGAATTGTTATCATAGTTTTTGCTTTCACAAATGAACCTATTTTTTTGGTGAAACATGTAGCCAATAGTTGGGTATGGAGTGGCTAAAGTTTTGGAATCCAGGCACCCAGACTTCAAGAAAGGAGATTTCGTTTGGGGGGTAACCAAATGGGAAGAATACAGCCTCATCACAATGACTGAAAGCCTCTTTAAAATCCAGCACACTGATGTGCCCCTTTCCTACTATACTGGACTTCTTGGTAAGTAATTTGCTCATCAATTGGGAAAAAAGTGTATAAGATGGATTTGATTTTCAAGAAAATTAAAGAAACAAAACAAAAAGGATTTTACTTCATCATCTTTTATGTGATTGGAATATACAATTCATGGAACTCTGGATTAAAGATGAATTTGATACTTTGCAGTGTAATTATACTATATAATCTATCTTGTTCATGCCACTCTTTTCTGTCCTCTACACCATCTCCTCCTCTGCATACTAGCAACTATAGATAGTTTCTTTTGAAAAAAAAACACTGACATAGTAAATGCTCCATCTAATTGTATTTACTTTTGCACATAGGTATGCCTGGTATGACTGCTTATGCTGGTTTCTATGAACTTTGCTCACCAAAGAAAGGAGAATATGTTTTTATCTCATCAGCATTTGGTGCAGTTGGCCAACTAGTTGGGCAATTGGCCAAATTGATGGGTTGTTATATTGTTGGAAGTGCTGGAAGCAAAGAAAAGGTACATCAACCTTAATTGGAATCTTCTTTAAAATATTTGTACTAGGTATGCATTGTTCTGACAGGTGCTACCAACAATATTGTTTTTATTCAATAATTCAATTAGATATTTGTGACAACAATAAAGTACACATAAGTTGATCTTCCTGATTATATCATCACCTTTTACTAACATCCATTTTGAATGAATTTGAAACAATAGTATATATTTTGTTCTTTATTCGAACTGATTTTGCAGGTTTGATCTTTTTTGTTTTCCTCCTTGAATGAGTTGTTATTTATTTGTCTCTGGTTAGACATTAAAAGTATTTTAACACAAATTTGCATAATATTCTGAAACCTTATTCAAATTCTCCTAGTCCCCACCCTGTTGTATGATTTTCTTATTTTGACCAAAATTTTAAGCTGCTATGCATGCTTCATCTCTGTTTTAAAGCAGGGGATATAGAAACATGCGCTTTTTTAAAAATGAAATTTCAACACTTGTCCTGCTTTTATCTGAACAAGGTTGATATACTAAAGAACAAGTTTGGATTCGACGAGGCTTTCAATTATAAGGAAGAGCATGACTTGGATACAGCTCTAAAAAGGTCAGTGGAAAATTTGCAAATAAATAATCTAAAAGAAATTAATGAGACAAAATTCTCATTATTAGCTGTGAGGCAAAATTGCACTGCATTCACTAATTTATTAATGGTGACTGCAAATTGCATAACATTAAAGAATAAACGTTGGCAGAAACTAACGTTTGATAAATATCTCAACAGCAATATCAAGGCCTAATTGTTAATTACAACTGCCAGAGCAACTTTTATAAATAAAAAAAAAAACTGAGAGGAATTCACTTTTTTTTTTTTTTTGGTAATCATGTTAGGTATTTTCCTGAAGGCATTGACATATACTTTGATAATGTCGGAGGCAAAATGCTTGATGCAGTTCTCCTTAACATGAGATTCCACGGTCGCATTGCAGTAGCTGGAATGATCTCACAATACAATCTTGATCAACCTGAAGGCATAAGAAATTTATTATCTTTGGTATATAAGAGGATTCGTATAGAAGGATTTACAGTGTATGATTACTATCACCTCTTTCCCAACTTCTTAGACCTTGTGCTGCCTTACATTAGAGAAGGAAAGATAGCATATGTTGAAGACACAGCCGAAGGCCTCGAAAATGGCCCTTCAGCTCTTGTAGGAATTTTTAGTGGCCAAAATGTAGGAAAGCAAGTAGTTGTAGTTGCTCGCGAGTGATCATTTTACCTCCTTTAGCATATGTAGTTTACACCTTTTTTTTTCCTTTTTTCTGTGTAATACTTATACAGCACCATATATAGTGCTTCTGAAAGCCATTGCTGCTTGACAACCATGGTAACTTGGTAAGTAAATTCTCAGGGTTCAATATATTATGGGGTTTCAATAAGGAATGCTTGTCCATATGTGTAAACATTAAGAAGATAATTGGCAACTAAACAAAAAAAATTGTGACTGCTAAAATAATTATTACAGTGTTTTTGGCAAGGAATTGGGTCTTGATTTGAGCCACATGCTTATAGTATGAATGTTTCTATGTATAGTGACTAACATCAAGGTTGGCATTTGTCTATTTGTTACAATTTCTCAAATTTAAGTGTTTACATTAATTAACAAGGGCGTTATAAACCCTTGTTTCCAGGGTCATATTGAGTGCTACAGCCACTTCTTTTTCCCAAACAACTATGAAGCATCAACGTTTCTGCAGAGTCAACATAACTCTAATAAAACTTTCTTTTGCTTTTGAGAAATAATAATAAAAAGCATTTTGGTCCTCAAGGGGTTTAAACCTCTTTACCTTCGTTGCCATAAGCTTGGTGACATTGAACATAATAGCTCCATAGCATATTTAGCACTTGGCAATAAACAACTCGGTTGTGTAGAGGGGTTGGGTTGGTACTTGGTAGAGACTCTCTTCTCCCATCTGTGTTGTTCTATATTTACTATGAAGAATGCTACCGTACTATAACATGTGTTGCCCCAACATTTCTTTACTGCTAGTGATGATGAATAAGGGAAGATAGAGAATGAGGGAATGAAAATGAAGGCAAAGTATGCCTCTTTATTTAGAGGGAAATTGGATTGGATGATGATTCCACTTGGGTTCACATTTTCTGATTACTGCAATTTATTAAGCTGACCCCAAAATATTGGGATTAAGGCTTTGTTTATTGTTGTTGTCCTTCGCAATTAGTTAAGGTCCTTTGCACATTTGAGTGAGTTATAGATCCTTTCAAAACCCTTTCACCAAGTTGTAGAAGCATACAATATGATAACGCAGGAGTCCTACTCAGTTGCGTGGATGTCAAAAGAGTTTTAATAATCCTTTTATAAGTCTCTTTCAAAAACATACAAACTGGTAACTTAAATTCAAATGAAGGTATCGAGGGGTGACTTTTTTTTTTTTTGATGGGATCGAGGGGTGACTTTGAACGCAGTTAAACATATTTAAAAAATTACTTCCTCTATTGCTTATGGTTAAAAATTGTTTAGGGAATCAAAAAGTTCTTAATGGATATTATTTAATACATTAGTTTTAAAATAAAAAGGTATAAATTTTCTAAACTATTCCTATTAATATAAACTTAAATAAAACATGTGAAACAGGTATTGACCTTGAAATAGAGGTAAAGAAAAGCCTAAGTAAAAAAAAAAAAAACTGTATCTATTAACTTCTTAAAAAGACAATATTTAGAGGTATGCGATTGTGATTTGGTGCATTTAAGAAATCTAATATGCATCCATCCTACACATAGATACATGAGTACGTTATTAAATCATGCTCAGCAAAAAGATTAGAGTTGTCACTTCATTTAGTTCTAAGAATGGCTTGAACTCTATGAAGAGATCTAATTTGTATAGCCAGGAAAAAAAAAATAAGGTTTGGCATTAGGGTAGGATGAATAAAACGTGTTAGACACCAAACATTGCCTAATCCGAAGGTCAGCCTTTGCTGGGAAAAACAGTCAATTAATATAACAAACAACAAAATTATTTCCTTTTCCCCTCTTTGTGCAAATTCAATGGGTATTTCAAATAAATTAGCTAAGCACAATAACCAATATAAATATAAAAATTTCAGTAGCAAGCCATAATCAAGACCCCGAATTTTTACATGGAAAAGCTTTCAATGAAAAGAGAAAAATCACAAGACCTAGTCCAGTAAAATCTTCCGCTATAGAAAATGGGTTTACAACAATATTCTCAAAAGCAAATGCTAGAGGTTACCAAGAAAAAAAAAAATTGAATCTTGAATTACAAAAAATTATTCATAACGCTAAGCATTGATGTGGAAACTAATAGTAACAACAAAGAAAAGATCTCACCAACTGGCCAACATTTGAGAAAACATTGAGGAACTTCAAGCAACAACACCAATCAACATGAGGCTCCGTTCATTAGGAAAAATATACTGAAACTTCATCAAAATCAGGAATTAAAATGACCTTCCAATTTCAGCTTACAAGTAGTTGGTTTTGTAGAAAATATTTCTGAAATCTTCTTCTCTCTCATACACAGCAACTTTAGTTTTGCAAATTTTTCAACGAGGATAGCACAACTGTAAAGAGTAGATAAGTGTAGAATATTATTAGAAAATATTAGAACATAAGAAGTGATAATTCAAATGAAATCCTTAAAATAAAAAACAAAAGACTTTCTGAATTTTCTGAGAAATATTTGATGTGCTAATAGAAATTCAACCATCATGGAAGAACCACGATAAAATAGAGCCAAAAGTAGAAGATACACAGAAGCTATGCAGTAAGATATGTTAAATATAAATTAATGGTTTGTCACAAAACTCTTTGGATATCATTAACCAAAGAATATGATAATATATATACAGCCCAAAAAAAGAAGAAGAAGCAGAGAGGAGAACAAATCATGAACAATTAGTCGACTTCAAAGCAAAACACTAAACAAAAGGAAAGAGAGAGAACATGCCATTTTTAAATGATTTTGACCTATGTATTACATAGGATGTATCAAAGGTTTATCTCAATTACTAGAATATGGGCAATCTTAGACCCTTTTGGGCTAAACTACATGTCCTCTGATCGGGACAATCAAAGATCACTGGTATTTGTAATTTAGTGACGCAATGAGCCACTTCACCCTAAGCAGATATTGCGACTTCTTGCAAATGTATAGCTCATTAATGAATGATAGTTCCTCAAGTTGCTGTACAAGATATTCTCACTATTTGGTTCTATGGAATGGTTATATATTTCTTATGTTTTAAAGAATTAAGTAAAGTTGAATGTGCCTTTATTTTATTTTTTTACCATCCCAGCCAAAAGAAATTAGGAAAAAAAAAAAAAAACTAGATTCAGCAGCTTTTAACCCTTGTTTAAACCATTTTAGAGATCCCACCAACCAATGTTAATTTGAAAATGTAAATTTTATATTGGCATTTATCAACATGCCTACATTTGCGTATTAGCATTCTGCTAGGGGAATGTTGTTTACTGAGTCCAATATTGTTACAAGTCCCTATTTAAGAGAGCTCTCCTAATTGATACATTTAGTTGGGTTAAAAGTGCCTCTTTCCATGCTTCTCAGTTTTAGTTGTGCAGATAATTAGTCACTGACATCTTTTTAGAAATTGCAGGTGGAAAAGATTGACAGCTCCCTTGAGTTTCTTATCCTTGCTAAAGACAAATTGTGGGATGGTCACAAATGAGATTTGCCATGCATTTTGATTCTGTCATTTTTTTTAAAAGTCTTCCGTTCTTTGTTGAGATTCTTGTGTATTGCAAAAGGTCAAAAGTGGATATTGTGTCTTAATTGAAAAACTGTTCATTGCACTCTACCTCTTTACTAACGTAATGGAGATTAATCTAGCCTTTTTATCATTTATAGGTTATTTCTTGTTTCATCAATTTTTGAATGGGTGTCAAGTGTTTGCTTGACTTCTGAATTAATCAAACTTGTGGGTACTCCTAACCTTTCAACTCTTTGATTCTTTCCCATTTTCTTAGACATTGTTGCTACGATTAAAACAATTCAAGAGCTGGAACGGGTAGAAAAGAGGTTGATGCAACATGCATATCAAAGAGGTAGTGCAGAATCAAGGAGGTTCCTCTCACAGCAGATGTGTAAGCACCCTTCCTTGGCTTGGTGCTAAGGTTTAGTTTTCTCTTCTTTTTTTTTGCTATTTGATTTCATTAATAACCATGGCAAAAGTTCATGTCAAATAAGTAGTGTCAAATGAGAGGCCCAGCTACCTCAAATTAGTCAGAAATATTGTTCTTGGTTATATTTTATTGCTGTTTTGGATCGATATGGGTGGATTTCGCAGTTTTTTTATTGAATCGAAGTTGTTTCAATTGGTGGTGGAGGAAGGGGGAGTTTTTTCTCCCTTAAGATTTTTGAACGGGGAAAGTATTTCATGCAATCAGTTTTTAATGGTAGGAATGCAGCACATTGGTTAATGCAGAGCTTGGAACACATGGCGATTGGGGTCAACCCCAAACACTTCTTTACGTTCAGGGAAGGAGATACCGCATACACAGTGCAACGGGGTTCAAACTTGTTTGGGCAATATTTGTTAGTAACAGAGTTAAAAGTTGGCAGGATGAAAAGATCGATCATTATTCCTGCAGCCAAGGCACAACAAGGTTGGAGGGCCTTTAAAATTAAATTAAGGAGAACATTGGAACCTTCTCATTATGCATTGGGTGGTCCAAAAGCTTTACCGTACAAGTCTAAGTTGGGTTCTGTGATTCACCCTTCTCGGTCCTTTGTTGAAACAGTAAAAGCGTCTATACAAGCAAGGCCGCATTTGTACCAGCCTTCCACTAGAGAGCCAGAGAAGAGTCAAGCAGTGGAGAACACAACGCAGCCTCCAAGAGACGAAGTTGGGATTCTGGTGGTGGCGTTTGAAGTTCCGGCTGATAAGGCTATGCCGATTGTCGTGGGTAGTGTGGAGGGGAGTCACCGTGGTATTAATGGAAAGGCTAAGTTTAAGGAGAAAATCCTGAAACAAAATAAATTCAGATTGAATAATTTGAATTTGAAAGATGTTGATTCTGGTAGGGAGCTTCAAATTAGGAGGTCTAGCTGGTTAGGGAAAGGTTTGATTGTGGAAGTAAATGAATTTGGTAAGAGGCGGGTGTCTTGGCAACGTTATAGGGGTGATAAGCAAGTTGTGAAGTGGGTGGCACGTGAGGAAAATTCTACCCAGGTTGTTAGTAATGGAATGGACAATGGGCCATCTGAAGCCCATGCACCTTGGCTGGGTAAGGGTCAGAGTTATTCAGGCCCACTATTTAATAGCCCTTTTACGTTTGAGGCAGGGGCTTGTTCCAAGCATTCCCAAAATAAACCCAGCCCAGGTATAACGAATCTAAGTGTTGAGGATGGTAAGCTAGAATCAACCATCTCAGGTCCATGCTCAATAACGAATAGCGCAAGTGCTAAGGTGCTTCTCGCGAGCTCGGTGGTTGATTCTCGAATACCAAAGAGGACGGTGATGGATCCGATGGTAATCTCGGGCTCTATTTCTTCCTTATTGGTACAGGTAGTTTCTGGCGGGAGTGGGTCTATCGTCCAGGTGAGCCCGAGCTGCCTTACCTAGTCCCCCACCGTGTCGATATCGACAGCGGAAGTGGTCCAGGCTGCATGCGAGCTGGGTCCATCATCTTTAGCTCCGTAATGCCAGTCGTTGGAGCCGGTGGAGTGTTATTTAGGGGACCTGATAGAAAAAATGGTGGTGAAGTTGTCATTGTCATCCCCGGCGGTGACGAAGGATGAGGATGAGGAATTATTGGGTCCGGAGGTAAGGGCGACGGTGCATGAGGACTTTGATTGTAAGGTGGTTTTTAATTCTTCTCCCACCATTAGGGAATTGGTCAGTGATTTGGATAAATCATGGGGTAATTCCAAAGAGTGGATGCTACAATTGCGGGATGGCCGACAATTAGTGATTCCGTTATCTTTATATCGATCTCCAGACAGTGTCGGACTGCTCTATCAATGACATCGAGACTGTATCAGGTAATGATTCTGTTATCAATGACGGTCAGATGGTTAGCTGGGCAGAGGACTGTGATGGGTTAGTTGATTCTTTGTCCATTGTTAATGAGGCAGAGGAGGAGATGTGGGATTTTGATGAGAGGTCGATGACTTGGGAGTGTAGTGGCAAGCCTTTCGTTGTGGTACCTTTGGCCACAGAAGTTCCTTTGGAGTTGGAGTGTAGTTCTGAGCTTGGGGTTGGGTGTAAGGAATCGGTTGATGGTAATAATTTATCACAATGGGTAACAAATCGGATTAAGGCTTTTAGAAAATCAGTGGGCACTTCCTTGGAAGGTTTTGAGGAGCAGATTACAGGATTGTTGCTAGCTATAGAGGCCAAGAAAAAGAATAAAAAGATTAAGGCAGTAGATGATCAAATGAAGCATGGCAAGTCGGGGCAGAAAGGTCAGCGGGAATTGAAAAATTTATTGACCTCTATGAATGTCGAGGTTGGTTAAATGAAACCAAGGAAAGTAAGTATAGAGCAGGTTGTGGTGGTTCATCAATGAATTTGAAGATTATTTCTCGGAATGTAAGAGGGCTGAATGATAGGGATAAAAGGCTTCGGGTTCGTAATATGATAAGGAGATGGGGGCCAGATGTTATTTGTCTTCAAGAAACTAAAATGGAGTTGATAACTAGAGCTGTGATTCACAATTTGTGGAGGGGTCAACACGTTGATTGGTCTTATCTAGGCTCTTGTGGAGCTTTTGGAGGGGTGTTACTGAAGTGGGATACACGGTTTGTAAATAAAGTGGAGGAAGCTGTGGGGCAGTTTTCGGTTTCTTGTAGATTTACTAGTGTGTCAGATCAGTTTGTTTGGGCGTTTACTGGAGTTTATGGTCCTAATTCTGTGAGAGACAGAAGGTTCTTATGGGAGGAATTATTTGGTTTGAACAGTTAGTGGAATGTTCCATGGTGTGTGGGTGGTGACTTTAATGTGGTAAGGTTTCCTTTTGAGCGTTTTGGTTCTACATTTTTTACTACTGCTATGCGGGAGTTTTCCATTTTTACTTCTGAGCATGGCCTCATTGATATTCCGCTTCAAGAGGGACCTTTCACTTGGTCTAATACTCGTGAAGTTGCTTCGAAGGCTAGGCTGGACAGATTTTTGTTTTCTGCAGATTGGGAGGATAAGTTTCCGTCTGTCTCTCAACAACGATTGCCTAGGTTGTTATCTGATCACTTCCCAATTGTTCTTGAGGGTGGTTCCTTTCAAAGAGGTAGGAGGCCATTTAGATTTGAGAATATGTGGCTTAAAGATGAGGGTTTCGTGGAGAGGGTGCGATGTTGGTGGGAATCTTATGATGTCCTAGGAGCTCCGAGTTTTGTGTTGGCCAATAAATTGAAGCTCCTGAAAAATGATTTGAAGAAATGGAATGTGGAGGTTTTTGGAAATGTTGAAGATCGGGTGAAAAAATTGTGGCAAGAGCTTAGTGATCTAGAGATGATTGAGGATAGTCGAGCTTTATTAGAGGAGGAAAGGCTCGAGTTGGAGAGAGTTCGAGGTGAATTAGAAAAAGTTACTTTGATGGAGGAAATCTCTTGGAGGCAGAAGTCTAGAGTCCTTTGTATTAGAGAAGGAGACAGGAATACCAGATTCTTTCATCGTATAGCTAATTCTCACAGAATATTTAATTCCATTGATAGGCTTATGGTGGATGGAGAATTGTCTTCAGATCCGGAGGCTATAGCAGGTTGTATTTCTCATTTTTATAGGCAGCTATATGCTGAAACGGTGGCTCATATACCTTTATTGGATGACGTGGAGTTCTCTTGTATCTCGGAGGAAGATGCACTTTGGCTAGATAGGCCATTTGATGAGGAAGAGGTGTTTGGGGTGATTAGTGATTTTAAGGGTGATAAGGCTCCGGGCCTGGATGGCTTTTCTATGGCATTCTTTTAGTCTTACTGGTGTATCTTGAAGGCTGAAATTATGGCAGTGTTTCAAAATTTTCATACTCAGGTTGTGTTTGAAAAGAGCCTTCATGATTCTTTTCTTGCTCTTATTCCCAAAAAGGTGGATGCTGTGGAGATCAAGGATTTTCGGCCTACTAGCTTAGTTGGTGGGATCTATAAGATTATTTCTAAGGTGCTGGCTAATCGTCTTAGAAGGGTGGCACATGGGCTTATTTCAAATTCGCAGAATGCTTTTGTGAAAGGTAGACAAATTTTGGACTCTTTTTTAATTGCTTCAGAATGTATTGATAGTAGATTGAAGTCAGGTGTTCCAGGAGTGCTGTGTAGGTTGGATGTGGAGAAGGCATATGACCATGTGAGTTGGGGTTTTTTAATGTATATGCTTCAGCGCTGTGAGTTTTCAGACAAATGGAGAAAATGGATAATGTGTTGCATCTCTACTGTTAAATTCTCCATTCTGATCAATGGTAGCCCTTCTGATTTTTTTGGTAGTTCTAGGGGGATTCGGCAAGGGGACCCTTTGTCTCCGTTGCTATTTGATATTGTTATGGAGGGTTTGAGTCGTATGTTGGATGTGTCTGTTACTACTAGTCAGTTCTTAGGCTTCTCTGTAGGTAATATGGCTGGTAACTCGGTGATGGTGTCTCATCTTTTATTTGCTGATGACACGCTTATTTTTTGCGATGCTGATCCTCTGCAAATAGCTAGTTTGAAAGCAATCTTGGCTAGATTTGAGGAGGTCTCAGGTTTAAGGATTAATTTGGGGAAATCTGAGTTGGTTCCTATAGGGGTGGTGCACAATATGGATGTGCTGGTGGGGATGTTGGGTTGTAGGCAATCCTCTCTTCCATTGAGATATTTGGGGCTACCATTAGGAGCTAAATTTAAGGAGTTGTCAATTTGGAATCCTATTTTGGAGAAGATGGAAAGGAGATTAGCAGGGTGGAAGAGGTTGTATCTATCTAAGGGGGGTAAGGTAACTCTTATTAAAAGTACTCTTTCCTCCTTACCTACATACTTCCTTTCTCTTTTGCCTTTACCAGGGAAGGTGGCAGATCGTATGGAGAAATTACAACGAGATTTTCTGTGGAGTGGTATTAATGGTGAATCTAAATTTCACTTAGTCAGTTGGGTTCAGGTTTGTAAGCCGCTGCAGGCTGGAGGATTGGGTATTAGACGATTGAGGAGTTTTAATTCTGCCTTGTTAGGAAAATGGTTATGGAGGTATGGCATGGAGACTGATGCTCTATGGAGGAGGGTTATTGAGGTGAAATATGGGAATAATTGGGGTGGTTGGTGCACGAAAAAGGTGACCAGTGCTTATGGTGTTAGTTTGTGGAGACATATTAGGAGTGGTTGGATGAGTTTTTCTAAACTACTTTTGTATGATGTGGGGGATGGTACTAGAGTGAAGTTTTAGAAGTATGTGTGGTGTAGAGATCGTACTCTGCAAGAGGCTTTTCCAGAGCTTTATTGTATTAGTAGAACTAAGGATTCTTCAGTAGCGGAGGTTATGTGTTGGTTTGGTGGGAGGATTCATTGGGATGCTAAATTTCGTCGTCCTCCACAAGATTGGGAACAAGAATCCTTTGATTTGTTTATGGATTTGGTCTACCCTTCGAAGATACGGGGATTGGGTCCGGATCGGGTGTGTTGGAAGCCAGCAAGGAGTAAAGGGTTTGAGGTTAGAGGATTGTATCTTTCGTTTTACCCTCCTACCATCTTATCCTTCCGTTGGAAGATGATTTGGAAATCGAAGGTTCCTCCAAGGGTAGCTTTCTTTTCATGGTCTGTTTCCTTAGGTAAGATTTTAACAACAGATAACCTTCGCAAACGACACGTGATAGTTCTTGATTGGTGCTATATGTGTAAAAATTGTGGGGAGTCAGTGGATCATCTTCTTCTTCATTGCCCCATTGCTTGTGAGTTGTGGTCGTTGGTGTTTTGTTTGTTTGGAATCCATTGGGTTATGCCTCAGAAGGTTATTGAGTTGTTTGAGGCTTGGCAGGGTAAGTTTGGTCGACATAGAAATATAGAGCTGTGGAGAATTGTGCCTCACTGTGTGTTATGGTGTATTTGGCGCGAAAGGAATGCTAGAAGCTTTGAAGGGTGTGAACGCTCTATGCTAGAGATTAAGTCTTTTTTTTTACACACTCTCCTCGATTGGAGTGTGGTCTTTTGTCATATTTCTTGTTCTTCCCTTCCTATGTTACTTGATCATTGTAATCTTGGTTATTGATTTAAGCCCCCATAGTACATTCCCAATGTACTCGGGTTGGCTATTTTTCGTTTTTTAATATAATTTTCGTTACTTATCAAAAAAAAAAAAAAAAGGTTTAGTTTTCTGCAAGAGTGGAAGATGATGATGTGCATTAAAATCAAGTGGTTCATACTGATAGGAAATCTTAAGAGTTGTTTAGTTGAAGTTTTTATCTATAAACAAACTCATTAGGCTACTAATGTGTATTACATACTATCAACTACTACCATAGTTGAACCATGGATGCATCTAACTATATTTGGTAGCCATACTTTGTCAAGGTGTTGTAAATTTCACTAATTATTGGCTAGAGTCTTGTTTTCTTATTATATGGGGTCTTTGGGTTTACAACATAGATTATAATGGGTTTTTTGGGACTTGTTTTTACTACATATATTGCTAATTTAAAGGGATTTAAATGCTATTTTGGAGTGTTTTGTTTCCCACTAAACTGTTAATTTTTACTCTAATAAGATAAAAATTGAAAGCTAACACCAAATCAAGTAGTTCATTTCAAAATTTTAAAGTCAAGGATATATTTACAAATACCCAATATATTGGCAAGCACACTGCACGTGCCTTGCATGTGCAACTCAAACTACTTGAAAAGAAAAAGCTTAACTAAAAAGAAAGATGAAAAGTACTTAAACTTGTTTCCTGCACTAATTTCAGTTATTCTTCCAGTTGAAAATACTATAAAATAGCCCTTTAAGACATGGAACAACGTTTCTCTTGGCAAATCCTGCTTTAAATTGAGGGCAACTACAAATCAGCAAAATTTGTAATTTGGTGAGGTATACCATGGGAGAAGATGAAGCAGATTATTGTACACAGAACTTGAAGATAAGATAATGTATGAAGGCCTTATACTATAACAGTGATGTCTCTGAATGACCTAATTTATGGGGAAAAAAAGCAAAAACACATGAACCACCAGAAAATGTGAAAGGGTCATGACAACACACCCAAACAAGCATATATGGCCACGTAATATCTGAAATTTTGGAAAATCAATTGAAAGAAAAAGCTAGCAAGTTTATACCTGCATATCAAAAATGAAAAGGGAAAATTTCAAAATAACAATTGCTATTTGATTTTCCAAAATGCTAACTTAACATTAATACAGATTTAACAATCTAAAATTATGAATTTTATTAGCCATGTTTGAACTTTCAATAGGTAAAAGTTCATCAATTTTATAGAGACAAAACAGAAAAACTATATTGCTTATTACATAAGATCTAAATTGCTGGAACGTGACTAGTGTTAGATTTAATGAGTCCTTCCTCCAGCTAACTCATAGATTGTTAGCCTCTATACCTTAATCATGCCAGAATAATTTTAAAAAATATATATGATAGGAAACATTGAGAAGGTTCGAGGTATGATCACTCCATAGGCACAAAATGACTTTCATATCAAAAAGAGTCAAACCACAATTCAGTGATTTGGCTATGAATTAGCTGGAGGAAGGACTCATTAAATCTAACACTAGTCATGTTCCAGCAATTTAGATCTTATGTAATAAGCAATATAGTTTTTCTGTTTAGATCTATAAAATTGATGAACTTTTAACTTAAGTGCCTTGGCAAACCTGAAGTGCCTTGGCATTAGTTGTCATCAAGTTCGCTATTTTCTGAGATGCAATCTTCTTGTTAGCTTCAAAAGGTGAAAACCATATATTCATATATTAGAAGTAGAACCATCAGCAACTTCAGTGTTGTCTAAAACTTTATAAGAACATGAGTTCAATTTTGCTTGCACTAGTTGAACTGGGGATCACTTAACTCACTAGCCCCTGCATATGATCCACTTAAACTGACCTCCCAACCCGAATATGAAAACAAAATCAACAAGACCTTCACCCACCCAATTCTGTTGTGAACTGGAAAATAAAAAGATAACTTAGTCAATTCAAGGTGACTAGCCTCCTAAACTTGAGAGGGATAATAGAGTTTTTTTTTTTAATGCTTAATTCTCATTAATGCATTCAACGTATATAAATGGTCAAGGATGAGATAGCCTCATCAACAAATCCTAAAACACAGGAACCTATCCTATCCTAAAACATAGGAATTTATTTGAATACAAATAAATAACAATAAAAATCTATCTAGGAAGCCTTATTCTATCACATATCTAAATTCAAATAATTTATCTAGTACCTAGGTTATAACATTCCTTCCCCCTTCAAGATGAATCTTGTCCTCAAGATTCAAGGACATAGAAATTGAATCTTGCAAACATTGATTGGAAAATACTTGACCTTGGATTTTAAAGTGATGAAGGATGAGAATTTTGGTGTTAGGCATGTCCTGCAATTCTTGAATTGCCTCTGGGAGCACCAAGGATAGAAAATTCTTGCATTCCTCAATATAAAATTTATCAAGAATTACAAAATCGATGTGCATACTCATTGGTGCAATCAAGGTTGTCTTTTCTTGAGTCATAGGAAGAATCATAGTCTCAATCTTTCCAACTTCAATAAGCTCTTGTCGGTCATGCACCATGGAGGGCTGATCATAAAAACAATAATCAAACTCAAAATTTTTAGCATGTGCACCATCTAATGAATCACTTTCTTGTAGAACCTTCTCTTGTTCATGCTCCTTAGTAGGTTCTTGTTGAACTAAGGCCGAAGCAACACTTGTTGTTGGCATCGGTACTTCTATTGAAAATTTAGGTGACTCCATAGCATTGGCTTGAATGTGTAAAACACTGCCTTCAAAGTCGTTGGTTGTTCTTTTGACAGATTGCAATGATTCAATTTGGATGCCCAATCAATCTACTGCCGAACACAAGTTTTGAAAGGCATGCCTTAGATCCTTGAAGGCTTGTTCATAAGTGGTGGCTGATTGTGGTAATGAATATGGGTCAAACATGTTGCAATTTTTTTTATTGGGGTTCTAGGTGGTGGCTAGATGAGGAAGGCGGCAGTCTTTTGGTTGATGGTGATTTGGAGGATAGATTTTCTATGGTTTTCTGGAATGAGAAAGGCAGCAAAGATTTTTTTTTTTTTTTTTTTTTTTTTTTAAAAAAACTAGATGGATCTATTGGGTCTGATACCAAATATTGCGAACTGGAAAAATAAAAAGATAACTTAGTCAATTCGAGGTGACTAGCCTCCTGAACTTGAGAGAGATAATAGAGTTTTTGGTTTAGTTTCTACTTAATTCTCATTAATGCATTCAACGTACATAAATAGTCAAGGATGAGACAGCCTCATCAACAAATCCTAAAACATAGGAACTAGGAAGCACGGGTGCGGATTCGGGTTTGGGTGCGTGTGCGATGTGGCGACATGGCAATTTTTGAAAAAGTAAGATATGGGTGCGATAGGATACGTTTATTAATAAATTATTAAATATATTTTTATTTATATTTTCTATATATTGCTAAGCGTTTTTTTTCATATAATGCTATACATATACCAATTTAAGAGCATTAGTAGATAATAAAGTGAATACTGAATACATCATCACTACATGATGTTTAGAAATTAGAATACAAGATCAAACATTTGAAACTGAATACATAATACGGTGTGTTTTGATGAAATATTTTACATTTATTTTTAAACAATTATTTTGGCCCATATTGGACTGATTTGGGGCCTGTTTCAGACCAATTCGGACCATATTGGCCCGAATCGGAAAGAAAATAAAAAATAAAAATAAAAAAAAAAGAAGAGAGAGAGTAAAAGTTCGGCCATGGATGTGCATGCAGCCATGTCCATGGCCGCATGGCGCTATAATTTATCTAGAACCCAGGTTATAACAAATTCACACATAAACATAGCAATCATGACCCAGCCCAAATCAACAAAATCTATTGCCAAGTGTCAGAGAGCTTTTAGCACAAGAACTGATTTAGGTACTGTTGCAGTTTCAGCTCAAGAAATTAAAAAGGCCAACACTATAAGTGAACTTTACAAGAGATGATGAGACAAAGAACGTGTATGTTTTTATCAATGGGCATCAAAGCAAGCTCTAATAGCAACCATTTCAATATTGAAAATTTCCAAATTGCCATAAAATTTTGATTTTGAAAAAATTCAAATGGAATCACAACTTTCATAATTGTTTTATAGATAATTCACAAATTTCCAGTAATCAGTGTGATTGGTGATATTAATTTATGTTAATTAATTCAGATGCATTAATCTATCCGCGGGTGTGGTTTATGGAGGAGTATTAGAATGGGTTGGGAGATGTTTGGTCAGTCAGCATATTCGGTTTGAGGTTGGTGTAGGGAACCTTATTCCTTTTTGGCATGATCGTTGGTGTGGCAACCAACCACTGAAAGATGCTTTTCCAAATTCATAATGAAATGGTCTCAAATGTTAGAAAATGAGCAGAAGATTTCACAAAGGCTTTCCTCAATTGACTGAAAAACTACGGCCAACACAAATCATGCAAAAAATATTTCATAGAAGGCTTTCCTCAGTTGACTGAAAAGCTACTACCAAAACCAATCATGCAAAAATAATTTCCTGAAAATATAACGGATTATCAATTTTTTTTCTTTTTCTAAGTAACAGTTCAGAAAATGCTGTTGGAACAATGGGAGGAAGGAGAGGACAATTGGCACGAATAATACACTTATTGGATTGAATCAGTACTTTATATACTAGAAGGGATTAGAAAATTGTAAACATACCAACTAAAACTTCTGTTGGCTTGGGAGGGGATGAAAACTTCATAATGTAATTTTTCATCCAGCTGAACACAACAGATATGTTCTCCCTAGTGCCTGCACATCAAGGCAAAACATTTAACTGATTGAATAATCTTTTAGGTCTATTAATAATGTGGATCCAGGTGTTATTACTTCTGCTAAATAAGGATGGGAACCTGAGAAGAATTGAGGTTTATTTTGCAGAAAGTATTGAAGTAGAGCAATTACAGAATCTTGGAAGACTAATCTCCCTTTCTCTGCTCAGTAATACAAAACGTTTGTTCTTTCTTTTATTTCTTATAAATTTTATGAGGGTTAATGGACTTAAGGAGGTTTCATAGTCATTTATTCAAGGGGTCAAAGTGTGGCAAATATGTTTGCACTATCTCATTTCTCTCTTCTTTCATTTTTTATTTATTTTTATTTTTAAAGTTGGTTGTTATCTTTAGTTATTTGCTTATGGATTCTGAATAATTTACAGAGAAACCTTGCAGGTGATATACAAGGAGTGAAGCTACAGTGACTGGGCCTAAAATTGATGGCAAAAGGCCAGGAAAATCATAGAAAAGCCAACATGCAATTTCAACCACTTCAGCTGCTGCTAATTGTGTGTCATCTTCACCCACCACACCAAAAAAAAAAAAAAAAAAAAAGTAGAGATAAATGTTACAATTTTGAGCACCAAGATCTGATTAAGAGTACTGGCCCTAATTATGAAAACACATTCAGTTTGACAATCTGTTTGAACTTTGAATCTAAGTTCTTAAGTGCACAATGACTAGGAAAGTTTTTTTTTTTTTTTTTTGATAGGTAATTGCAATATATTAAAAATCAAAATGGTATACAAAATAAAGAAAAACAGCAAAGCAAAACAAGACTAGAAAATAAAATACATGAAACCAGCCATGTAGTTAACGGCACAAAGGTGGTGTCTAGGAAATCCATCAAAGAAAACGTGGAGAGAGTGGAGGACTTCAATCCCCATTCATAAAGAGTCTTCAGAAATAAAAACTTGAAGTTTGGTGCAGTGGACTCTCTGTCCTTGAAAATGCAACAATTCCTTTCACCCCAAATGCACAAAGGCTGGGAAAGCTAAGGTATAAACTCGCAATTTTCTTTTGTTGCCATGAAAATTTTACATTTATTACTTTATCACTCCTAGATTTAAGATTATTGTAGTAAAGATGTTAAAAGTTATGTTATAGAAAGAACACTTTGAGTTGTTAACAGAAGCCCATTTGTGATCATTTATAATTCATTAATCTCAGTTTCCACTATAAATTAAAAAGAAGAAAAACAGTAAATTACAAATCAAACTATCTATATGATTGACAGAACTTGCTGTAAATATAAACTAAATTTGGTTTTGTAAATCACCATTTATGAAGTAAATTATGTATAGATATCCAAAATGGTAGGAGAAAGCAAACCTGAAGTGCCTTGGCAACAGTTGTCATCAACTCAATTATTTTCCCAAATGCAAACTTCTTGCCAGCTTCCTGAGTTAGTCTTCCTCTTTGAAATCAGAGCAATCTGGCCTCCTTCAAAAGGTAAAAACCATATATAGATATATTAGAACCATCAACACCTTCAGTGCTGTCTGAAATTTTAATTTACTAGTCGGACTGGGGATCACATAATTTCATGGCCCCCCAAGTAAAACTGACCCCCAACCCAAACATGAAATGAAAAATCAGCAAGAACTTCACCTACCCAATTTCTCATTATTGTGCAACTAAACTCCATTTTTCCACAATAGTTCACCCTCATAAACAGAGCAATTATGACCCAGTCCAAATCAAAAAAATCTACTGTTAAGTTTTAGACAGCACTAAGCAAAAGAACTGATCCATATATAAACTCTTACCGTATAATA
Source organism: Quercus aquifolioides (assembly GCA_019022515.1). Classification (NCBI taxonomy): domain Eukaryota; kingdom Viridiplantae; phylum Streptophyta; class Magnoliopsida; order Fagales; family Fagaceae; genus Quercus; species Quercus aquifolioides. The sequence goes on from CM032331.1 coordinate 175,761, forward strand.
ACGTGAAGGTTACAAGAAATACAGAGAGAAAGAATTGAGTATGTGGACATAAAGCAGGTTCTAATAATGCTAAATCCAATATTCCAAATTTCCCAATGCCGAGAAATTTTCAATTTTTGAAAAAATTAAAGAAAGAAAATAGCTTAGCAAACAGAAATTGACATATTGGTAACAGAGTCAGCTATTTCAACCACCGGAATGCGGTCAACCTAAATTGTAGGTGTAAACTATGCTTTTAGCAACTTTTGAAGTCTTGTGATGATTTGCAGAAAAAAATTTGGAATAAACTTAACCACTTACCCACTATCCTGTATGTCAACAAATGGAATGTGGTCAATATTGGACCGCTCATTGTCTTCCAAATTGGGGCAATCATAAATCTGCAGCGTTTTCAATTGGGTGAGGCGTCGCATGGCTTCCTCGGTGGGCAGATGCAGCAAGCGATTGCAATCCACAATATACATCTTTTGAAGAGAGGAAAGATTGCCCAGCCACTCTGGCAAAGCTACCATCTCATAAAATCCTTGTATCCACAGAATATTAAGGGCAATGAAGTATTGAATTTTGTCCAGGACCAGGAGAGAGTAGGCTGACTCACACAATTTGAGCTTTTGAAGAGAGGGGTAGGGGTGAATGGATAAAATCCCTCTATGCCAAGTTGAATATTTCCTTTTCTTTTAATTTTGCACTTTTGGCTTCTTCCTCATCTTCCACCTTCTCTAGACAGTATATATGTTTATTTTTCCTCTGAGATTCTTTAGAAGGTTATGTTTGTCTGGAGGTGAAATACGTTAGATGAAAACTTTGAAGAGAAAAAGGGGGGAGAAAATTTGTCTTTGAGTGTTTAATTTGGGGAGAATGGGCAGAATAACTATAGAAAGGATTTCTATATAGTTAGTTAGGCAATGGTTGAAATAAGGAAAAGTAGACATCTCGAGTTTTAGAAAATCGAGATCCATTTGCATAAATCTCGAGTTTTAGAAACTCGAGTTCCATGCAAAAAATTTTTTAGTTTTATCGCCCCTATAGTGGCGTTTTTATGTCCTATAGTGACGTTTTAAAGACCTATAGCGGCGTTTTCCTGCAAAATTTTTTCATAAGTGTTCAATACTAGGTTCAGGGAGCCCTATAGTGGCGTTTTTATGCCCTATACTGACGTTTTAAAGCCCTATAGCGGCGTTTTTCTGCTAAATTTTTTTATAACTTCATTTTTAAGGCCTATAGTGACGTTTTTAAGCCCTATAGCGGCGTTTTCTAAACTCGAGTTTTTAAAACTCGATTTTCACTTGGATTTTTTTAACAAATCGAGCCTTAAAAACTTGATTTTTATATTGGAACTCGAGTTTTAAACACTCGAGATGCTAGTTTTCAATTTTCTTCTCCATCCTGACAACTAACTAAATTTTTTAATATTTATTGTTATTTAGAAAAAAAATTCGTTTAATTTGGATGGGGGTGGAAAGAAAATAAACCGTGGGACTAAGGTGTTTTCTTCTTTTATTTTTTTTTTTAAAAAAAGTGTTTTCTCTTCGGGTTTATTAAAAAAAAAGAAAATTAAACAAAAAAAAATATGACTACTTAATAAACAAAAATATTCATATTCATGCCGAGGACCCGAGGACGTTGCGGAAGCATGCCTAGGACGTTGCCAAGCATGCCTAGGACGTTGCCAAGCATGCCCGGGGATCCGAGGACGTTGCCAAGCATGCCTATGGTACCCACGAATGACTATAAACTGATGGTTACACTACTCCCTTTGCTTCACAGCTTATAAGGCAGCAAGTGGGGGGGTTTTCCTTCGATGTGGGACTCCTAGGACCTCGTCCTAGGATGTTGAAGGACATGCCGAGGACGTTGCAAAGCATGCCGAGGACCCGAGGACGTTGCAGAAGCATGCCTAGGACGTTGCCAAGCATGCCTAGGACGTTGCCAAGCATGCCCGGGGATCCGAGGACGTTGCCAAGCATGCCTATGGTACCCACAGTATTAATTGGCTATTATTTTTTAACAAGGGTGTATGAGAAAATTTATACAAACTCACTTTTTCCATTCCTCCACTTTTCACTTCCAACCAAACAAAAATAAGAGAAATTAAAATCTTTTTATCCTTTCACTTTTTCATCCTCCCATCATTTTTTATTCTCCCACTTTTCCACTCTTCCAACCAAACGGACCCTACGACTCCGCTTGGGAGTTCATAAAGGAATGGAATAGAATCATTATAAGGGAATGGAAAAGAATAGAATAGAATGAAATGTATTTAAATAAGGGAAAGAAATGGAAAAGAATCAAGTAACATTGATTGGATGTTTTAAAATAAATTAATGGAAATGAATGAAAATGAATGGAATGTAAGTATTCTTATTTGAGAGCAATATGGAGAGAATGGAATGGAATCATTTAATGACAATATTACTATTAGACCCTTATTTTAAAATAAAGTGTTGAATATATAGGAGCATTTTTGGAGTTTTTATAAAAAAAATCATTAAATTTCATTTCATTCCCTCTCATTCCTTCCAATTTCGGGAGAAATGAAGATTTGAGGTTTTAAGTAAGGCTCGTCAATGGGCTGGGTCGGGCCGGCCCGACCCATTTTTACTTGGCCCATGGGCACAAAAGGCTGGGCATAATGGGCTATTAACTAGTTAATGGGCCGGGTCGGGCTGGGCCGAAAGAGAAAACCTTAGCCCATGACCTTGTCCATGGGCAATGCCCATTTTGTCTTTAGTAAGCTGGGCTATTGGGTTGGGCCTAATGGGTTACCCATGGGCTTGTGTTAGCCTATTATTTTATTATTTTTATAAGGAAAGAATCAATTTTTTATAAGGGAATAATCAATCAATTTTTTTGAAGGAAAGAATTAAAGAATTTGATACTTAATTACAAATTTTTTTATAGTCAAATCTATTTAATTTTTTGTTTTGTTGATGGAAACTTATTTAATTTTTTATTTATTGAGGCTTTAAATAGTTTTTTATTTTTATCTTTAATAAAAAAAATATCAAATGGTTAATTCAAATTTGATAGACTACTAGAAAAATATATATTTAGTAAACTAAGTTTAGCACAATTACTTTGGGTATCTTAGTGGTTGAGAGAGTTCTCTTAAAAAATTCTTCTATAATATCTTAAGATCAATCCTTCATACACTTCCTATATATTTTTGTTATGAATTATGAGTTATTAGGCTAGGCCAATGGGTTAGGCCAATGGGCTGGGCAACGGGTTGGGCTACTGGGCTAGCCCACCGGGTACCCATGGGCATAAAAACTAGCCCACGGCCTGATCCACTGGGCTAGTGGGCTACCCATGGGCCTCAATAACAATGGGTCGAGCCGCCCATTAGCCTAATAGGCCGTCGGGTTTCTGGGTCGGGCTGTGGGCCATGGGCTATTTGATGACCCTTAGTTTTAAGAGAATAGAGAGAAATGAGTGTTCCCTCCTACCTATTCTATTCCCTTCTACTTAAACTCCTAAATAAGGGAATGAGCTTTCTGTTCCTTCCATTAAAACTTCCAAACAAGGGAAGGGAAGAATGTTCTAAAATTATTCTTTTCATTCCATTCCATTCCATTCCCCCCTCCCAAGCGAGGCCTAAAGGTCCCAATTCTTTGATCCGATAACCTTCATCTCGACCCACACAAAAATCTGGCAACATTTGAAGGCAAATCAACTGCCCCACATTTTTAAGTGCTGTTGCACTTTCACAATCAATAATGCAAATATGTCTCAAATTAATCAAATTGCTTAGGTCTTCTGGAAGCTTCATGAGATTAGGGCATTCGATTCTTAAAGTTTGCAAATTGAAAAGCTTAGTGATTGAATTTGGTAAATAATTAATTTCCAGTGTCTAAGATGTGAAGAAGCCTCAGATGTATTAACACACCAATTTTCTGCTAACTCTATCAACTTATGTCCATATTGGTAGGGTTTGTTAGGGCATTCGATTCTTAAATTTTGCAAATTGAAAAGCTTAGTGATTGAATTTGGTAAATAATCAATTTCAGTGTTTGAGATGTGAAGAAGCCTCAGATGTATTAACACACCAATTGTTTCTGGTAACTCTATCAACTTATGTCCATATTGGTAGGGTTTATGCCCTAGAATCCAATTTATTGGCATGTTATAATAATTAAATTTTTTAATTATATGAAATTATTTGTATATGAACTAATTGTACATTATCATAGTCCTTAAGATGCATTATATGTGATTTAGTTACAGAAAATATAAATCACAAATTCCTTGTAAATTCAAAATGTAGTTTGTAGTTGGTGATGAAATTTGGCATTTCATCTGTAAAGACTATAACACATCAACTAAGATGTTTTGTCTTGATCATAGAAGTGGAGACTTCTAGTTAATGTGTCCTAAGTGTGTAAAACATATTGAACTAGACCATTGTGAGATTAATTATAACAATTAACAGCTGTCACCTGAATAATTAATCTTACGACTTCTAATTTCATAAATTCTCAATCCTGAGAGGATAGTGAACCCGATCATGAAATGTAAGTAACTTTGATATATCAAGAGTGAGATCGTCAAAACCTCAGTATGTTGGGTAACCGCACGTAGTGTTGAAGGAACACATATCCTCAAGATGGAATCCATAATGTCCTTCATAGAGACATGAAATAACCCATTGAGATAAGTTTAATAGGAACTGGTTATTCAGGGTCAGCCACTTTAGTAACTAAAGCTTATATTTAATGAAATTAGATTTCATAAATATGAACAACTAAAAGATTAAACCAGGGACTTAAGGAATAAAATAGTTGTTTACAAAGTGACAGTTTATTATGACTTTGTTCACTATAGATATTTCATGGAGAGGTCAAATGATATCATATTAGAGTCTTGGGATATAATTTATTAATAAGGCCTAGAGTATAATTATATTTCCATAGTGATACTTGTTATATAATTAATGGTAACTTTAGGTTCATCAAGAGTTGACAGATAAGCCCGAGGCCCATTGGAGTTAGAGCCTTAATCATCCCTTTGGTCTCATCCCAAGCCACACACTTAATCCCAATTGGGCTGGCCCAAAAGGCTAACCCAATTAGATAATTAGCTATTTATTTAATAAAAGTTATTAAATAAAGTAACTGTCAAGGCAGTTAATATGTACGTATGATTAAAAGAAGAGAAAATTGTTTTTCTCTAAAGTATCTTTTGAATACACCTTCCTTATGAAGAATCAACGTACTTAAGAACTGATTGAGATACCATTCATTTTGGGCACCATGCGGAATTGGGATGAAGATTGAAGGTATTCTCAAGTCTTGTTTTGAATTTTACTGTATTAAAGTACGCTTTCTGTTCTTTGTTATAGAATTCAAGGTTACATGTTATCTCTCATGAATGAAGTAGATCCTTGTGTTGCTTCCGCTGCGGGTTTTGTATGAGATGCAAAACCAATTTTTCCAACACATATAACTTTAAAACACGTAAGCTTTTAAATTCTAATAATATGTTGCCAAAGTCAGCATTCTCTAAAATTAATGTGCACAATTTTGTGAAACCATCACCTTTAAATGAAATTCTTGGTGTTGTGTTTGGCCATCAAATCCAACAAATAAACTTCATACCTAGCTGAAATTATGAAATTGAAAATTTTGATTTTGAAATTGAGAGCACAAAATCAAATACGAAGTCATGCATTTTGCACCTGATAATATTATCATACTTATCCTTTTTTGCATTTTGTAAAAAGGATTTGTCTAACAAAATTTTTAAATACTTGTTACCAATATCCTCCATCACCATACTTTCTTCAGATGGTTCAAGAAACCCTTGAGCCATCCAATACTAAATTAGTTCATCCTTTGTAATGTCATAATCTTTAAGGAAGATTGCACAATATGCAAAACATTGTTTTAAAGATGTTATTGTAAGACTATCAAATCTTGACGTTAATTTCAGAAAGAGATCATCACCACCTAACAAATCCCAAATTTTTACGGCACTATATTCTCTTACTACTTCTGAATCATTGAGGGAGGAGTCTATATTGTGTAGGCTAATCTTGGGGTTTAAATTCACAATTTTAAGCCCCAAGCCATCTACTTCATTCACAAATTTATCCAACATATGTTTGATGGTCTTAACTTTATCAAAATTACATAATGAAATGCTAGGTACCTGATTCATGATTTGGTTTTGAATATGTACCTTTTGCCCAAAAATCTCATAGTTGAACTTATCTAGCACATTATCAACATCATAAACTACATCTCTAAGCTCTGTTAACTAGATCCTCACAGACTCATCACTTACTTGCCTTTTCTAAGCATCATGTAACATGACAGAATCTTGCATAAGGTGTAAAGAAGATTTTTCAGCTCCTACTCCTTGTCCTTGAAACCCCGCCCAAAATTGGTATGCTCTGTGACAAGTGAAATTACATTGGTGACTAGTCTATCCCCAACATCATCGAGGATAATTTCAACAATATATTCTTCCTCACTCTGCAAAAGAGAAATTAGGATGAAAGTTTTGCAAAGTGTTAAAAGGTATGGTTTTGTTAGAAATAAACAGCTATGTATAGAGTTGGGACTAAATCAACACCTGTTTGACAATTTTGTCTTATATTTTTGATGTTAAAGCTAAGGTGATTTTTCTCTTCTCAGCATCACTTAAGGTGGATGCACTTTCAAGCTTTTTATTAGACTTTTGAGCTACCTGAGCTTCTTTTTGAACATTTTGAGACATAGCTCCACATGCCGTAATGTCATGGCCTACAACTCACTACAAGAAAAAAGGCTTGAAAAAAGTATAGCATAGTATAGCTTTGACCTATACTTGTCACTTAGGATTTATTTGTTAAAGTGTTGTGAAAATGTTGTGAACATACTATTTCTCGCAATTTTTAAAAGGCTTGAAAAAAGTATAGCATAGTATAGCTTTGACCTATACTTGTCACTTAGGATTTATTTGTTAAAGTGTTGTGAAAATGTTGTGAACATACTATTTCTCGCAATTTTTTGGTTTAACCTTCAATGGACTAAAATTTTGAAGCGATCAAATTTTATTTTTAATGGGCTCAAGTTTTTTATTTAGGATGTTCAAGATTTTTTTTAGGTTGGTAACAACCCCATATTAATTTAAAATTCAAAATTTTAAGGTATATAAAAAACAATTAAAGTCATGACCACTTTGATTAGCATGTAGAGTCCTCCCTCCTGATACATAAGAATTAAATTTTTTTTTTCTTATATTACATAATTAAAAATAATAATTGATCAAATTTAATTAGTGAAAGATCAAAGTCAACCAATTACTTTACTCTCATACTAGGAGAGAAGGTAATAAATTTGCCTATGGTCTAGCTAGGTATTTTCTTAATATCTTGGATTATGCCATTTAGATGGAGGATGTTCCATCCATTTTTTATTCCATACTTCAATTAATATAGCGGTTTTTTTTTTTTTTTTTTGAAACCATTAATATAGCGGTTTTAAAACCGCCCCTATAGGGTATTTAGGGAAATAGAAATAGAACTTATAAAACCGCTGTAATACGTACTGCCTATGCAAGCGCTTTTAAAACCACCAGTATAGGTCATTTCAAATATAGAAATAAGCCCTATACTAGTGTTTTGGAAACGCCGTAATAGGCCTTGCCTATATCAGCACTTTCAGAAATGCCACTACAAGGTATTTAGAGAAATAGAAATATATCTTATACCAGTGGACCGTTGTAATACATACTGCCTATACTAGCACTTTTAAAACCTCCGGTATAGGTGATTTCAATATTATAAAAATAAGCCCTATACTAGCGTTTTTAAAATGCTGTAATAGGTCCTGCCTATACCAGCAGTTTCAAAACCGCCACTACAGTCTATGGGTAACCAACGAAATAGACAATACCCTATTCCAACGGTTTAAAAAAACGCTAGTATAGGTTTTTTTTTTTTTTTAGGCACCTATAATAAACTTGTAATACATATTTTCCAAGCACCTGTAATGTAATAAAAATACAATACCAAATACAATACCACTTTAAACCAACGAACCAAATATATTTAATTACACCATATCAATAAATATATACCAAATAATATATCCTAAATGTCTAGAATGTTATGCACTGAATAATACATCCCGAATGTTTAGAATGTTATGAACAAAATAATACATTCCAACTGTGTAGAATATTATAATAAAATTTCCAATTACAACATACACACACATATATCAAAGTTTGAAACTTTATTATAAATGTCAAAATGTCAAACTAGCTACTCCAAAATTAGGCCCACTCCTATCAAAATAAATAAATAAGGCCCACAATCTATGTCATCATTGCCTAATGCCTGTCATCGGATGATAAGCGTTGATCATTGGGAGAATGGACATCTGCAACCGAATCATCCTGACCATCCTACAAATTAATAAATGCACAATGAATTAGATTACTTAACAACGTTAGTAACTGAATGACACAATATCACTAGTCTATTACCAATCGAACACATTATATAACTACATGGATAACGTGACAAATTCAAGTTAGTCTTCATATAGGTCATTGGTTCTTCCTTGTGTCTCTGTCTTAAATTAAATAGGTATTTTTGTAATTGAAAAATGTAGCAAATCATAATTACTAATTATTACTAAATTCATGATATTATCTTATGTCACAAAACACATAATTTAACTTGTCAAAGGTATATTCAATAAATAAATATAAAAATATAAAGGTTTGTCAAGGTAGAAAATAGGGATCTGTTGGGATAGTTGAAATAAGGTAACTCTTAAACTACGCCGCCCACCTTGTTAATCTGAGATTGAGTGGCTTTGTAAAAAGGTTAGGATGCTAGTTAGTAACATAGATGAACTTATAAACTATGTTTTTCACCTAATCTTAGGTTGATACAACCTATGGTTTTCCAAAGCATTTGGAAACAAGCACTATATCTTAGAGTGCAGATTGTGAGTGACACCCATCCATGGCAACACAAATATGGGTGGTATTGTTGATACATAAGAATTAATTTTTTTCTTATATTACATGATTAAAAAAAAAATGATTTATCAAATTTAATTAGTTAAAGATCAAATTCAATCAATCACTTTGCTCTCATACTAGGAGAGAAGGTAATAAACTTGCCCATGGTCTAGCTAGGCATTTTCTTAATATCTCAGATTATGCTGTTTAGATGGAGAATGTTCCATCTATTTTTTATTACATATTTCAGTTAATAAAGTCTTTTCTTCTCAATAAAGTCTTCAGCTTTTCTTCTAAAAAAAAATACTAAAGATGAGCTTTTATAAAGTTAAGGTGTTGTAATTAATATATTACTTTATTTTATATACCCATTTTTTTCCATCTCCAAAAAAAAAAAAAAAAAAAAACTTAATTATTTAAGGTATATAAAAAAAATTAAAGTCATGACGACCTTGATTAACATGTAGAGCCCTCCCTGCCCTAATACATAAGAATTAATTTTTTTTTCTTATATTACATAATTAAAAAAATAATTTATCAAACTTAATTGGTTAAAGATCAAATTCAATCAATTACTTTGCTCTCATACAAGGAGAGAAGGTAATAAACTTGCCCATGGTCTAACTAGGCATTTTCTTAATATCTCAGATTATGCTGTTTAGATAGAGGATGTTCCATCCATTTTTTATTCCATACTTCAGTTAATATAGTCGTTTCTTCTCAATAAAGTCTTTAGGTTTTCTTCCCAAAAAAAAAAAAACTAAAAATGAGCTTTTATAAAGTTAAGGTATCATAATTAGTATATTACTTTATTTTATATACCCATTTATTTCATTTTAAAAAAAAGTGAGTAAATAAATTAGTTAAATCAAAAACTTAAAAAAGATGAACATATCATAATGATAATTATTAGTATATTTGTAGACACGCAAAATTTGAAGAAAATAGACTTCGCAGGCCAAGTGAATTTGGGCTAGAACAAGCACAAAGGACCCACAGGTCAACAGGAGAAGACCTTGGACAAAATGGCCCACAACTAGGAGCTATGGGCCCAACAGCAAAGAAAAGAGGGAAAGCCCCAAAAAAGTGAGGCAATAGCCCAAGAATGGGTGCAGCCCGGAAACCTTAATCAAGGAGCAGAAGACCCAATAATGGGCTCAAGACCTAAAAGGCTAAGCACCCAAAAGAAGTGGTAATGGAATGGCCTCATTCCGCGGCAGTGGGACTAAGTCCAGATCCCAGAATCCTATACAAATACTTTTCGATAGCCCACACTCAGGTCCTTTATTTGGACTTGGGTTCAGCAATGACTTTTGGTTTTCAACCTATTTAGTCTTTTTTTTCCCCTTTTCTGGGCTCAACCCATTTACTTAGTTCAAAACAATTTCGAATTGTACGTGTTAAGAAAGCAAAATTGTGAGCAATTGTACATGAAATGAACAGAATTGGCCTATAACATTTTGTAAGGACTATTGGAAATACAAGCAAAATCTGAAGTATGAAATGAAAAGAACATAATCTAATCTAAAATTTTCTCAATAGGGTAGTCAGCTGAAATTTGCATTTGCAGAAAAACAGCACAGTGGTGAACAAGTTTGTTAAAACAAATAATAATAATAATAATAATAAAAAACAGCACAATGCTGAATAGAGGAAGAGGACAATGCAATTGAGCTGCTGAAATAAGTTGGAGGATGGATAGAAAAGTAATCTTATTGGAATCTTATTGGCTTTTGGTGGGCCCTAGTGACACTTCAAACTCCCATTTTCTCTTGAAACCAAATCATCTTTTTTTTTTTTTTTTTTTTAGGAAAAACATTTTCATTTTCTATCCACCCACTTTTCAACTCAACCAAACAAAGCCAGTCCAGTTATTAATGAAATTGAAGAGATTGTCCCATGGCTAGACCCAAGTGCAGGTCCATAGAGAAAGATTAAGGATTGCATAGGAGAATCTGGCATGATGAAAAAATTTTAATCAAACTAATTTTTGGTCAAGAAACTAAAGTAGATGTTAATAAAATGAAATCAATAATTGATAACTTTAGTTTTGTTAGGCATATTTTGATTCCATGCTATGGGTAAATCAAGTGGACTCAGCTTTGCTTGGAAAATGACATTGATATAGAAGTAATGGCCCAAAACTGACATTTCATCCATTTTCTAGTATTCAAGGTTCATGAATCATGACCGATTAGCCACTAAAAATTGTCATAGCATGACATTTCAGCGACAAGCAATTGAGCATATCAATGTCGATTTTGATATTAGATTGAAAATGAAAGAATTCAAAACAATTGCCGTCACATTTTAAGTACTATTGTCAAATAGCCTCTTACACATATATAATCATTTTACAAACTGATCGATATAAAGAATTCAACAAAAAAAAAAATAGTTGTCGCAAAAAATTAATTACACAAGATTCCAAATTGGTGGACCTTGTGGAACTAATAATGATGCCAGTAGAAAATTCATATATGAACAAGGACTTATGAGCCTAGGATTTAGTGGCAATAGATTCACGTGGTCAAACTTTAGCTGGGGAAAATGAAAACATAACATTACGGGAAAAAAAAAAATTTATGACCAATGGACCAAAGGTTGGAAGAAAGGTAAAGTTACAAATTGGTCTAGTCCTCATGAGATTCTTGGTTTTCCCCAACCAACTCTACACCCAAATTTGTTCATATCAACCAGATTATCATTACATTCATAAGTTAATTCCACTTCTACCTTAAACAAACAATTCACCAACATGCCAAGAGCCTAGTAGCTCAACTAGCACCTTTTTTAATTAAGAAAAGGAACGAATTTTATTATAAGATCATCCATACATCCATGACTTTACTGATACTGTTACTTCAACAAAGTTTTATGCTGGTATGGTTAGAGACTACTGGCCCTTCACAAGCTTGATATCCCATCTCCAGCTAAATCATTCCTACTGTGAAGGGAACAAGGAAGCAGACTTTTTAACAAAGCTTGGATTCACTTAGGGTTTGCCTTTTGTTATGCATAGCTCTCCTCCACTGAGGGCCAATTGCCTTGAATTCGTCAAATTCATACTCAAAGTTGCCCCCATTCCAGCTTCCTCCTTGTATGTCTGCTAGCAATTATAATAAATTGTTCCTCCAGCTGGAAACAATAGACATTGTCTCAATTGCATTTTCCTACACATGATAACAATATAATCATGTGACAAGGCAAGGAAAAAAGAGAAAAAGTTAGTATTGGGAAAACAGAATAGAGGAATGATGAAATATGAGTATATTATAAGTATGATATTCTGTTTTGAAAGCATGCTCAAAACAATCTTGAGAAGATCCAAATAGAGTCCTCAATGTCCAAAGCTCCTTTCATCCGTGATTAATGGCACCACAGACAGTGAGAGGTCATCACAGGGCATGGTTGCTCATTAACTGTCTAGTGTTGCCCAAAAAAGATATCATCCAAGCACTTCAACGGCAAGTTGCTACTAATCTGCTCTGTTAAAAGAAACAAAGATAGCAGAGCATGTGTCACATCTAGCCTTTTCTAAATCATTATGGAAGTCATCAGAATGTATGAACACCAATTTCTAAGGTACAAAACCAAATTGTACAAATTTTTTCTAATAATCACCTTATATGTAAGTGAGTGGGATCTATCTTCCGAACAATTGCATGATCTAGTGCAATCAGAATGGTCACCTGTTGGGTATGAAAATAGAGTAAGCTTACAAGGAGAAAACACCAGAATAAATGGAAAACTATTGTGTCCCAAGGCCACATGGCAGATAATTATGCAGCAGCAGATGAGGATAAATAAGCAGTAGTAGATTAGGTTGATATTGTTTAAAATTTATATTTGATAGAAGTTAGTTCCAATTTGTTAGGATAGTTATCTCACTATGAGTATTATATATGTACTATGAAGAAAGGAATGGAACTTAAGCAGAGAATTAATCCCAACAATCCTTTCTCCTCAAGTTCAGGAGCTTAGTCTCCTCGAATTGACTAAGTAGTCTAAGTTATCTTTCAATTATCTTGGCTCATATCAAAAACCTTAATAGAATAATGTATTTTTAAATGTCCTAATAGAGATAGGTACAAATGATTTTTAGTGAAATGCTTATGAAGACAACCAACAAGTAAAAAGACTTAACTATAGATGTCTACCGCATGATCCAATAAGCTGTCGAAGTCATTTGATAGAAGCAACTATTCCATAAGCACAGGAAAATCCATGGCCTCACCTATTGCTTTGCTGGAAGTGTTGTCATGTATAATATACTGATCAAAACATGTAAATAATGTACAATAAGGTTCAAGTTGACTGACCACTAGATATTTCTGAGGGGAGAGAGAGAAAACACAAGACAACAAAATCAACATGGTTTTAGTGCAATCTTCAAGAAATCTAATTACAAGTAATATGGCATATCTAAAGTCATAACTTGATCTCAGAAAAAAATGCAATCAGGATCTAGTTCAATTTGAGTTGAATCTCAAGATTATGGGATACAATAAATTGGAATTTAAGTTCATGCACAATTCTAATCAGGACAAACTAAATAAATAAATGTCATTGATTATTTCTCAACATTGAAAATTAACTTAAAAATAATTTATGATATTAACAAAATATAATGGACTTTAAAATTCCAGGTTCACTTAATGATAATGTTAAAAGCCACAGTCATACATTCGGCATTTCTTCCCATAAGTTACACATACACCTAAGGGTGAATGTGATACAATAAAATGACTTTTGAAATATGTACAAAGAAAGAACCCTAATTATTAGAAAACTGACAAGTCAAAAATTTATTCTGAAGACAATGCAATAATAAGAAGTAGACCAGAATTTTTAAATACAAAACAAAACAAAACAACATTAATGGAATTGATTGAAACAAAAATTTGAAGGTCTACAAATGCTATGCAGCAAAATATGACGCACCACATGGAAATAGAAGTTTCCACCAAAAATGAAGGGATATCTCTATGATATAACTAGATATTTGGAAATAGCAATTTATTAGAAAGTGGTGTTAGAGAAAAAAGAAAAGAAAAAAAAAGGACATGCGAGAGAGCACAACAATTTATTGTGATGTTACAAGGGCATTCTTGGACCACTCTGTGCCGAAGTACATGAACACTAATTAGGAAATGAAGGATAACAAATGTCTGTAAATTGTATATGCCTAACAAATTTAGCAAATAGTATGGGAAATTGGAAGTAGAAAAAAGAACAAAGGAACATTGATAGGTTTTGTTGGAAGAGAGAAATCAAAGGGAAGCAGACGAGAAATGAGGAACTCACAAATTTTGATGACATAATTGCAATGGAATCAATTTAGAATTCCCTCTATTGTGATTCTTGGACTATCAACAATATTCTGCCGATGGGCCACTCCCACTACTTCCATATCCATTTCAAAGCAAACAGTAAGAAACAAAACATCTAGCTGTACAGAACTCCTAGGATTCACATCGCTATAAGATCTCTTACCTCATCACTCCGGCAAACTTTCATTCAACATTACATGGAAAGGGATCTCACTTCTTGCTTTGTTGGTAGGTAGTAGCAGTTCTTGTAACTGAACTTCAGTTTTTGAACAGATGAAAAATTTCCCCAACACCTCTGGAAAGGCTCCAACATCATCACAAATTTAATGCCTCCAACAAAGGACATATAGGTGCCAAAGTTGGCCCAACAACTTAGATCACCAAAAGAAAGTTAGGCTCCAGGATGGTGGTATGTGAGGTACCTTGGGATTTGAAAAGAATTCTCTAATACATCAGAAATCACTTTTGGCTCTTATATGTCAAATTGTCAAGTGCTACCTATGGGTTACAAATATTGATACAATGACATCAACACTTGAAAACTACATCTATCAGAATATCAAGATGGTAAATATAATAAGTAACAGGTTCAAAGGATTTGTAGGAAAACAGGAAAAAGAGGGAAGAGAGGATAATTACCACGAATGACATACTTATTGGATTGAATTTATAATTCATATATTAGACAAGAGGAGAAGATCTGAGTAAACTTACAAACTCTTATAAACTTCCTCTAGCTTGGGAGTATATTAAAAATCCATAATGTAATTAATTTTTCTCCAGTTGAACACAATAGATATGCCATCCCTAGTATCTGCACATTAAGGCAACATATTGAACTCATTAAATAGAAAATAACCAAAAACAATAACAAAAAGATTTAGGGAAACTGAAGAGAGAGAAAAAAAATGGAAGCAATTACAAAAATATTCCTAGGTCGATATAAACTATAAAGTAAGCTATAAGAGAAGAAGAGAGGATGAGCTAGGAGAAAACTTACTGGACATCTGTCTTAACTATGTATATGATCTTCAAACTGCTTGTTTAATGCATTCATTGATGCAGAAATTTGGATTATGGCAAATCTTGGACCACTTTGCAGTGCTTGCCTTTGCACATTTTTCCTTTAATTAGGGGCAATGACAAATAAGTTCTTCTAATAAGGTGAGGCATTGCATGGCTCATGTGCCGTGGGAAGATACATTTAGATCTTGCAATTGTGAAGATTCTATAGTTGAACAGTTGAAGGTCCTAAACATTCAGTAAAAGCTTCCATTCCATCAAATTCCTCTGATTCAAAAACTAGAAGTGGCTAGCTCTTATACCTTAAGAATTGCCAAGCGTGACCTGTGGATTAGAAATTTTGATATATTGTCCAATGATGCAATGACATCAACACTTAAAAATACATATATAAGAATATCAAGATAGAAAAGAAGCAATGATGTTTTGCAGGTCTTGGAATTTGTTATAAGTATCGAAAGAAGAAATTTTTCTGAGCCATACTTTATTTTCAGCAATATCATATTCTTTGTTTCCCTTGTCTTGGGATTGGTCAAGAAGAGCAAGTAATGGTGGTTATTGATAAAGAGGTGCACTAAGGTTGACAAATTAAGTTCTTGGTATTTAGTGATTCTTAATTTTCGATTTCATTTTAGCTTAAGTTTTGTTAACTTCTTAGAATGAGCTAACAACTATAAATATAATGCTAGGATTTTAAAATGCAACTAAAAAGTAGATTTCTAGTAAATTGAGGAATTATAGGATAAGTTGTCCCCCCATGGCCGTCACCCCCCCCCCCCCCAACAACCTAAAATATAAAATAAAATAAAAAAAAAATAAAAAACTGATTATTAGTTGACATCCTAGAATAATATAATATTTTCAAATTTTAAAGGATCAATCATTTGCATATTATAACTTTTTCCAGCACATTTAAGCAAGCATTGGAATTAAATATGGAAAAAAATACAATTCTCAAGCATTATGTTATGTCAGTGGAAGGGGGGATAAGCCTTCACAAGCAAGAGAGTTGAAGTACTTGAACTTATTGGTGCATTAGTTTAAGTACTTCAAAATTCTCCCAATTAAAAGAAACAAGTAACAAATAACCCTACAGACACATCATGCCCAAATTTTGTGAATAAGTTGAAGAATTGGTATTTGATGCTATAATATATATATATATATATATATATTATAAAAAGTAAGATTTGGAGAACAGAAAAAGTAAGAAGTCTGTTTTACACGGACATACTATTGGCTTTCTATGACATCACATAAAATTCAGCTGTTACCAGTTGAACGATCCAGCTATCTATTGGTAATGGACACTCTTGGACCTCCAAAATGGGTGAGGCAATGTGTGGGAGCAGATGGATCAGCTTTCTACAATCATAAGCACGGTATGCAATTTTTGAAGAAAATCGTCAGTCTTCATCAAGAGCAGAAGATTAGGGCCATCAGTAACAGATAAAGTAATTTTAACTGCTGAACAGAATTTTAACAACAATAAACAAAGTGTTATACTATGCAATAATGATTCTGAATAAGCATCTCATATGAAAACAATGCAGCAGCTCACATACCCGACAAGCATAAAAGACTCAGGAGTTCATCATTTTAGATGCAAGTTTCCAGGTATTAATATCCAAATGATTTGGCGAATTCATTCTACTAAGGTAAATCACTAGTCCAAACAATCCACTAAAACATTCGAAATATGAAAATGGGAAATACATTAAGCAGAAAAAATTCCAAAAGCAAATATCACACCACAATCAAGAAAAAGATTAATCATTTCCCCCCTTAACTTGAAAAAATCCTACACTTTTTATGCGTAGGGAACTTTTACATGATCTTGAAATCTAAATCTCTCCATTTACTTAGTTGGATTTTTAAATTTTCAAAATGGATAAGCTTAATGTATGCAATATTGAATGGCAATGATTGAATGGTTATATAAAGAACAAAAGACATAATTAGATTCACAAAAAAGTAGTGGCAACACACTATTAATTTAAAATAGCAAAAACAGTGAAAAAAATGAGGTTGGTGATGGCATGCCAAGTATACCTTCATGCCTAAATTTTAAAGGGTAGTACATTATAATGAAATGGTCTCAAATGTTGGAAAATGAGCAAAAGATTTCACGAAGGCTTTCCTCAGTTGACTGAAAAGCTACTACTAACACAAATCATGTATAAATAATTTCCTAGAAGGCTTTCCTCAGTTGACTGTGAAGCTACTACCAACACCAATCATGCAAAAATAATTTCCTAAAAATATAATGGATTATCAATTTTTTTTTTTCTATTGCTAAGTAACAGGTTCGAAAATGTTGTTGGAACAAAGGGAGGAAGGAGGGGACAATTGAAATGAATAATATACTTTTTGGATTGAATCAATACTTTATATACTAGAAAACATTAGAAAATTGAGAAAAATTACCAACTAAAACATCTGTTGGCTTGGGAGGGGATTAAAACATCATAATATTTAATTCTTCATCCAGCTGAACACAACAGAATTGCTGTCCCTAGCGCCTGCAAATCAAGGCAACATATTTAACTAATTGAATAATATTTTAGGTCTATCAGTAATGCGGATCCAGGTGTTATTAATTCTGCTAAATAAGGATGGGAACCTGAGAGTAATTTGAGGTTCATTTTGGAGAAAGTATTGAAGTAGAGCAAAGTATTTAGTCTTGGAACAATTATGCTAGAAAAACTGATCTCCCTTTCTTTACTCAATAATACAAAACTTTTGTTTTTTCTTTTATTTCTAATAAATTTTATGAGGATTAATGGACTTAATGAGGAGGTTTCATAGTCATTTATTCAAGGTGTAAAAGTGTGGCAAATATGTAATTCACTATCTCATTTCTTTCTTCTTTCATTTTTTATTTTTATTTTAAAGTTTGTTGTTATCTTTAGTTATTTGCTTTTGGATTCTGAATAATTTACAAAGAAACCTCGCAGGGGATACAAGGAGTGAAGCTACAGTGACCCAAGCCTAAGTCTAATAGCAAAAGGCGTAGAAAACCATAGAAAACCCAACATGCAATTTCAATCACTTCAGCTGCTGCTAATGGTGTGTCATCTTCACCCACCACACACAAAAAGCAGCACAGATAATTGTTACAAGTTTGAGCATCAAAATCTGATTAAGAGTACTGGCCCTTATAATGAAAAAGCATTCAGTTTGACAATTCAGTTTGAATCTGAGTTTGACAATCAGTTTGAATCTAAGTTTCTTAAGTACAAAAAGACTGGGAAAGCTAAGATATAAATTTGCAAGTTTCTTTTGTTGCCATGAAAAATTGATATTTATTACTTTATCACTCTTAGATTTAAGATTATTTGGTAAATATGTTAAAAGTTATGTTATAGAAAGAACACTTTGAGTTGTTAACAGAAGCCCATTTATGATTATTTATAATTCATTAACCTCAGTTTCTACTATAAAAAAAAAAAAATAAAAAAAGTAAATTGCATATCAAATCATCCATATGATTGACAGAACTTGCTGTTATAATGGTGACACAAAGGCATTTGTAATTTTTTGACCAATGGCAAATAAATGACTAGCAATTACTGTCACAGACTCACAGCAAAGGACATTTCACACTGTTCAGGCTGAGCTATAATAACACCAAAAGCACAAAATGACTTTCATGTCAAAAAGTGTCAAACCACAATTCCGTGATTTGGCTGCACTCAACATAACTCTATACATTGTAGATATGCACATTGGCTACAGACATTGTGACTACAAATATATATAAACTGAATTTGGTCTTGTAAATCACCATTTATGAAGTAAATTATATATAAATGTCCCAAATGGTAAGAGAAAGCAAACCTGAAGTGCCTTTGCAACAATTGTCATCAACTTAATTATTTTCCCAGATGCAAACTTTCTGCCAGCTTCCTGAGTTAGTCTTCAAAATCTTTGCAATGCGGGTACCTTCAAAAGGTAAAAACCATATATAGATATATAAGAACCGTCAACACCTTTAGTGCTGTCTGAAATTTTTTGAGTTAAAATTTGCTTGCACTACTAGAACTAGGGATCACATAATTGCATTAACAGGAACAGTAAAACTGACCTTCACCCACCCAACGTGAAAAGAAAATCAGCAAGACCCTCACCCACCCAATTTCTCGTTCTTATGCAACTAAACTCTATTTTTCCACAATAAACTGACCCTCATAAACAGAGCAATTATAACCTAGCCCAAATCTACTGTCAAGTTTTAGACAGCCCTAAGAAAAAGAACTGATCCATGAACTCTTACAATATCAAAATATGAAGGTTACAAGAAATGCTGAGAGAAAGAAAATTTTAGATTTGAAAAAATTGATAAATCCAATATTCCAAATTTCCCAATCTCCAGAAAATTTCAATTTTGAATAAATTGCAGAAAGAAAATAGCTTAGCAAACAGAAACTGAATCGCAGCAAGACAAATTGGTAACAGAGTCAGCTATTTCAACAACCGGAATGTGGTTGACCTAAATTGTACCAGTAATCTATGCTTTTAGCAACTTTTTGAATCTTGTAGTAATTTCATAAATTGAAATTTTCAAGTATTAACAGAGTGGTTGGTAATATTAATATCTACTATTTATTTCAAGAATCATTAACCAAAATTGTAGCATGTATACATTTTCTTAGTGGTGTCCAATTAAGTATTAATACTCTCACCAATTACAAACAAAAGAGGATATAAGGTATGAGTAAACTTACAAATTGGGAAATTGAATAAATGGGTTGTGGTCAATCTGATTGTTTAATTTGGGGCAACCATATATCATCACCGTTTTCAATTCGGTGAGGCGTCGCATGGTTTCCTCGGTGGGCAGATGCACCAAGTTCTTGCAATCCACAATATACAGCTCTTGTAGAGAAGAAAGGTTGCCCAACCACTCTGGTAAAGCTACCATTTCACCAAATTCCTGTATCCACAGAATTTGGACCCATACAATTTGAGCTTTTGGAGGGAGGTGTGAATGGAGGAAGTAGAAGGCAGACAATCCCCATTCTCCATATATTCAACAGACAATGTATAACACTGCCCCACTGGGTAGTGTTGTTATGGACGGGACACCTGGCAATGACCTCAACTTAGGACAATCCTGTACTACCAACTTTTAAAGGGAAACGCATGATGGGAATTTCTTTCCTCCGTAGAATTCGATTCTCAAGCTTTTCAAATTTGGGTGAGGCTGGAGGCCTTTCAATACCTTTTCATCTTTATCGTACCTGTCCACTGCTATTGAATATTCCCAGTATAATCCCAAGTTGCATATTTCCTTTTCTTTTAATTTTGCACTTTTGGCTTCTTCCTCGTCTTCCATGTACCCTAGATTGTAAATGCCTATTTCTCCTCTGAGATTCTTCAATGGTCCCAATTCTTTGATCCGATAACCTTCATCTCGACCCACACCAAAAAATGGCAATGTTTGAAGGCAAGTCAACTGCCCCATATTTTTAAGTAATTTATATATATACGATAACCCCATCAAACAACCAATATTAATATGTTTCAAGTTAATCAAATTGCTTAGGTCTTCTGGAAGCTTCACAAGTTTAGGGCATTCTTCAATTCTTAAAGTCTGCAAATTGTAGAGTTTGGTAATGGATATTGGTAATTCCTCAATTTTAGTGTGCAAGATGTAAAGAAGCCTCAAATGTATCAACTGCTCAATTGAATTTGGCAACCCTATTATACTATACCCGGATAATTTTAAAATACATAAGCATTTAAAATTTGATAACAAGTCATCAAAGTCTAGATTTTCTGAAATTAATGTGCGCATTTTTATGAAACCATCTCCACCAAATGAAGTTCCTGGTGTTGTTTCGCCATCAAATCGAACAAATAAAGGTTGTACTTTGCCAACATTATCCACAGAATCTCCCTCCAAAATCAGAATTTCAGATTTTGAAATTGAGATAGCAAAATCATGCACCAAATCATGCATTTTGCAACTAATAATATCACCATAGGCATCCTTTGTAGCATTTTGGAAAAAGGAAGTGGCCAACAAAATATTGAAATACATGTTACCAATATCCTCCATCACCATATTAGCTTCTTTAGATGGTTCAAGAAACCCTTCAGCCATCCAATGCTGAATTACTTCGTCCTTTTTCATGTCATAATCTTTAGGGAAAATTGCACAGTATGCGAAACATCGTTTCAAAGATGGTGTTCGAAGATGATCATAGCCTAACTTTAATATGTGAAACACTCCATTATTATCATCGTCCAGTAAATCCCAATTTTTATTATTTTGAATCGATAACCATTCACCTTTATCATGTATAAAGTACATTATTCCCCCTAAAAATCTTGCAGCCCATGGAATCCTTTTACAATTTTTAACAATCTCCTTTCCAATTTTCTCCAAATCTAGAGTTAAAAGTCTCTCATTTGTAGATGCTCTTTTCTTGAATATGGACCAACAATCATATTCTGTTAATTCATATTGGGGAAGAGTCTTTGTGATTTCTGTCACACTATCACAATAGGTTGCTTCAACAATGTTATTTCCAACATTCTAATTAACTTTTGAATCATCAAGGAAGGAGTCTATCTCCATGTTAAAGCTAATCTCAGGGATCGAATTCACAAACTCCACTCGAAGATCATAACTAGCAATGTCATCTTTAAGTATATTTAATGATTCGTTGATGGTCTTAATATTTTCTGCCATATTAAGGGGGGATACAATGCGATTGGAGAGTAAATAGGAGCTTAGTACCTTCTGCTGAAGAATCTTATAGCCAAACTCATCTAGCACATCATCAATGTCATAAGCTACATCTCTAACCTTTGCTGACCAGCTTCTCAAAAACTCATCATTTAACACAAGTTGAATCTGGGTTAACAAGATAAGAAGGTCTATTAGCCCCTCCTTGAAACCCCGCTTTAAACTAATATGGTTCTCTATAACAGTTGATCTCATCTTGGCTAAAAGTCCTTCTACAACAACATTTAGTATAATTTCAGCTCTGTATTCTTCCTTACTCTGCATAAGAGAAAATATAATAGAAAGATTTGTAGACTGTAGGTCTAGATATAAAAGTATATAAGTGGGGCTAGATAAAAACTAATATGACAAATTTTCCCTTCTAAATTTTTCATAGAATAATTAGTAGTTAGTGACTTAGTGCCAAGAGTCTTGTTGATCAACCAGTTGACATCGACTATGTTTCTAATTGAGATATCTAAGGTTCAAATCTCCTCTCCCGTATTGAAACTATTAAATTGTAAAAAATTAGTAGTCAAAAAAATTGGTTGTACTGAGATTATAAAATTAGCTAGACTACTTAATGTTCTTCTAGGGACATACACAATTGCTTACACACTTTAACAGAACTTACACATTTGTCAATGTGTGATTAAATTATATCACTTACATATATATCCACCAATGGAACTTAGAGAAAAGTAATCTAGTCACCACTTGCCACATGTCTAAGTTGTGTCAAAGTGTGTATGCAAGCGTGACTTTTTGACATCCCCCCCCCCCCCCCGCCCCATCTTCTTATAACAAAAAATTCATTAATGAAATTTAGTATAATGTTTTACTTGATTCAACATTTAAAATCACTAATTGAATTAGTTATCTCTACCAACAATTTGGCAAATATATAAACTAACAACAAAATATTTGCATCATTGATTACAAACATCACTCACCTTTTTAAAGAGTCCACTTAATGTGTCATCCTTCAATATTGAAGTTGAGCCGATTTTCCTCTCTTCAGCCTTGCTTAAAGTTGATACACCTTTAAGTTTTTTGTTAGGCTGTCCAATATTTAGAGGAGCTTCTTCTTGGAGTTTTTTAGGTACTTTTTTACAAATATCAATATCGTGACCTTTAACTCTAGCTAAGTGTGCTTTACTCCTTGTAGCACCCCCAGAAAAATTACATTCACAAAACTTACATTTGAAACAACCATTTAGTTCTTCAACATACTCCCAAAATCGATCTTTCTTTCAGACCATATTTCTTTTGCCTTACAATAAATAGATAAAGAATATAATATTAGAATACAAAAATTGATAGTAAAATTGGATCTATACAATAATAAAAAAATAATTTAATAGATATGCATCTATAGAATTATAAAAATAAGCTTTTTCTAATTTTTAAAAAATATTATAAATTATGTATGCACCTTTAAGTTTTTTAAAAAATAGTTTAATTTTTAAAAAATACGGCTAAACCCAATGCGTAACGTAGTTTAATTTTTTTGTCTTTTTGTAATGTCTTGTTCAGTGTTCACTTACTACCCCAATTCAAATATTCAATGCCATGGCCCCATCTACCCCGCACCACTGAAGAGACAAGAGCCAATCAACAGTTTTATATTTACATACTCTTACACAAAAAGACAAAAGCTAAAAAGCCAATAAATATATATTGTCAAAAGATAAGAGAGAGAGAGAGAGAGAAAGAGAAAGAGAGAGAGAGAGCGCCGCTCTTAGTCAGAGCAAAGATGAGGTAAAGAAAAAAGAGAGAGAACTGAAATACCTTGATGTTCGTTGAGGCCAGGGGCGGCAGCACGTTGAAGGCTGAAGTTCTTATTTCCCGATCTCGCCGTCGCCGTCTCTGGGTTTTGCTGTTGCTGAGTTGCTAACTGCTGAAGACCCTAATATAGTTTATAGAAATTTAATTATTATTATTATTATTATCATTATTTTTGTGATTTAAAAATTTGTCTTGGGCTTTTTATCCTGGGTATTTGGCTTGTTATTATTATAATTTTTATTTTTCAGATTTTAGTTTTTAAAAAAATTTGGGTTTTTTTTTTTTTGCTTGAAAGGGCTTAGTATAATTAGTAAGGACTGATTTCGGACCGGGTCGGGTCGGTTTTACTGCCACCCGAAACCCGACCCGATAACAATCGGGTTTAACAGGGAGAAACCCGACCCAACCTGAAAAGTACAGGTCTCGGGTCGGGTCGGTGGTCGGGTATTGGGTCGGGTCTGCTTTTTTTTTTTTTTTTTTCCAAATTGTGTGAAGGTAAAATTGTGAAAGGCCCAAAGAAACATTGAAATAGCCACCACTTTAATGGGGAAACAATTACTTACCCTATTACTCAAACTTGCCATTTAAAAGTTGTCATGATTTTATTTTTATTTTTAAACTTCCATGTTTGAAGGATCTCCACTTTTTATGATAATAAATGTTAATTCATTTTTCTTTATCAAGTTAATGCGTGTCTGTTTAGGCAATATTTTAATGAAATTATTTTACTAATTTAGTGATTTACATTAATGTGAAAAATTAACTTGTGTACATCTTGACCCACTCCTCATTGAATGAGAAATAAAATTTACCATTTTTGTTTACATCAACACTAGGCTTAGTTTGGAAATATACTTTCCAATAAGAAACAAGATCCTTGATATAATTAGGACCGAAATAAAATATTTTTTAAACAAAAATTTGACTTTCACTATGGAAAATATTAAAGGCAATCCTTATCTAATACACACAGTTATGGTAAGACGTGTAAAGCACATGTATGTGGCTCTTCTTAAATCCCCAAAACAAGACAACAAGGCATGACTAGTATCATGGGCTGAAGCTGAACCCTTTTTAATTTTTTTATTATTTGTCTTGAAGTTAGGCAAGATTTTGCATTGTACTCTTGCCTATTTTTCCTTTTTTATTATCCCGCAGTGCAGGGTCAATGATAATAGAGTTATTCCTTTTTTGTGAATTCCAATTATTTTATTATCATTTTAACCTTCATTTGGATGGAAAGTATTGTCATTAGAAAATTATGCTACAAAAAAAGAAGAAGAAGAAGCACAGTCTGCACAGATTCATAGACGAAAGAGGGAGCACCATAGTTTACAATGAGTTAGTCAAATTCAATTTACAATGGGTTAGTCAAATTCAATTTATTCTCAACCATAGTTTCGCCTGTCTGATACATTAGTTGTGTTTTTTTTTTTTAATAAGATCTTTCGGGTCGGGTTGGACCCGAAACCGACCCGAACCCAAGGTAGACCCGAATATTGGATCCGAACTCGACCCAAGCATCCATTCAACCCGCCCAAGACCCTTCGGGTTGGGTTGGGTCGGGTCGGTTGAGTGGGCCGGGTTGGCCGGGTCTATGCTCAGTCCTACCTAGTATATTGTTTAGTGGACCAAATTATGGACCAAAGTTTAACTTTATTGAGCATAAACAAACTTAGGCTGGTCACAAATCTTTTTTAAGGGTAGATAAATATAAAATTTTAAGTTATTATATATAATTTTTTTTTTTTCAAAGATACAAAAAGCCAACTCTTTTCCTTGTATCAATTGGATAAGGTGAAAATGCGTGGATGCATTTGTATGGATCTCTAATTCATTGTTTTTGTTCAAGACTGGTGATTATGAAGCATTTAAAATCAAAGCAATATTGTAGAAAAGTCTAAATTAACAAAAATATTCTCTTTATAGAATGAAATGTTAGATTGTTTAGTGTGCTTAAAGTAGATAAAGTTGTTTACCATAACCTTCCCAAGACCACGCAAAAATAGAAGTTTAGTACATTGGGTAAGATTTTTTTTTTATTTTTTATAATCTCTTCTACACAATTTAAATTGTTTGAAAAACGAACGAAATGTGCAATCAATCTTACAACAATATAACATAAAAAGGTAAAGAGTATTCCCACCCCCTCTCCCCAAAAAATAAAATAA
The DNA here is from genome assembly GCA_019022515.1 of Quercus aquifolioides. NCBI lineage: Eukaryota > Viridiplantae > Streptophyta > Magnoliopsida > Fagales > Fagaceae > Quercus > Quercus aquifolioides. Next base: position 201,773 of record CM032331.1, read on the forward strand.
AAGGAAAGGAAAGAAGACATGTATTCATGAAATATGTGTTTATACATTTCTACTATTTTTTGAACCTGAATTGTGGTAGGAAATAAAAATAATACCATTACCCCATCCTCTTGATTAAAGCATAGTTGTATGTGTGTAGTTGAATTTGATTTAGAGAGTAGTTGAATTGAATATATATAATAAAAAAAATAAGTACATCTACTAAAAAGGTAAGGTTATACGGTTATATATAACAGTAATTTTGTCATATCTCACATCACATTAAGAGTTAAAAAATAAAGTGTTATATCAATTTTCTATTCTTTTTTTCTTTTTTTCACATTAGTGTAAAAAAAGATAGTGTGGGGGGTGAAAGCCCAACCTAATATAATGGGCCTGGACCCTTATTTAAAGACTACTGTGTGTCTGAAGAGAGGAAAATGTTCGAGAAGGAGTCCGCGTGGAAGAAATATACCTGAAAACGAACAAGGAGTGTAGTTCGAGGAGATCACCATTGGTCCGAAGAGCTCATCTTCCTCGGACATAGGGAGCCTTGATCAAACAAACACCTGGAAGGTTCAAGTAATCTTCCTAACAGTTCTAATGATAAGTGCGAACCTCAGGCACGCATGGAGATAGCAGGAACGGAGAAATATCTAAAAGACAAACTTTAACCACCACATTAAATGCACTGCAACTACTTTCCTGGCCGCATTAATGTGGAGAAGACCCCTGAACAGTACAAATTCAGCTACCGCCACTCACACAAGGCTAAAAATGATATCTGATGGGACATGTACTCAAATGGATGTTTAGATGATGAACAAGTGGACGATGAAGATGAAGGAAGAGTAAGGGGGAGAAACCTCTGATAAAGGGAGGGGGGAAGAGAGAGAAGAAGAAAAGAACTTTACTGTAGCTCTAAGAATTGTAATCAACGTTCATTCAATAAAATTCCTCTTCGGACGTTCATGTTTGCATTTGTCCGAGTACAATTGCATGTTAGTTCACCTATAAGCATCATTGTTCATCACTGTTTAATTCACTACTAGCCCAGCTCTTTCACCCACTCTCTACAAATTCATTGTTTAGGGTTCATTGGGCCCATAATCCGAACCTATTGGGCTTGGGCTACAAAAATTGACCCTACAATTGGCGCCGTCTATGGGAAGAGCTCGTGCAAGGGTGAAAACAACAGTTGGTGATGGCAGGACGAGGTCAACAACAAGCAGAATCTAGGGCATCCCAACACGTGGACCCTTTTCTTAACTTAGAGAGGAGACAGGATCATGAAGATAGTGCGCACACTACGCATACCAGTCACAGCCAGTCACATGGCGGAAGTCATGCGTCCCATGCAACTAGACGTAGAAAAACTAAAAAGGGAATTGCGCCATGCAAAAAGGAAACGGGCTTCTTTGTATTCGGATGAGGATTCCGATGACGAGCACGACGTCTCTTATAGACAGAAGTCTCGAACACCAATCAGTGAGTCCTTTTCTTATGAGAAGGAATCTCACCGTCAAAGGCAACCTAGAGGCCCATCACGTGAAGGCGTAGCAAACGATGCTATGAGTAGGGCGTTGAATCAGATTTCTAGGTCACCCTTTACGCGCAGGATTGAGGACGCGAGACTCCCTCGGCGCTTTAACTAACCAACATTTACCATATATAATGGTAAAACAGACCCTGTGGAACACGTGAGTCACTTTAACCAGAGGATGGCTGTATATTCCAGAGACGTAGCTTTGATGTGCAAGGTCTTCCCCTCCAGTCTAGGGTCGATTGCAATGAGATGGTTCGACGGCCTGAAAGCAGACTCTATTAACTCCTTCAAAGAGCTTACTCAAGCATTCGGCTCCCGTTTTGTCACATGCCGAAGAGTGGCCAGGCCCTTGTCTTCACTGCTATCCTTGAGCATGCAGGAGGGTGAAACCCTGAAAGCGTATTCGGATAGATACTGGGAGATGTTTAATGACATGAAGGACAACTCTGATGCAATGGCCTTTAGCACGTTCAAGCTTGGCCTCCCTACTGACCATGATTTGAGGACGTCCCTATTTGGTAAACCAGTTACTAGCACGCGTCAGCTTATGGACCGTATAGAAAAGTATAAAAGAGTTGAGGAAGATCAGCAGCAAGGGAGAGGAAATGACAAGGTTATCCCTTAGGAGAGAAGGGATTTCAAGTCGGACCGTTATAACCACAGTAAACCGTGGAGAGATTTTGCTGGACAATCAGGATCAACAAATCCTCAAGCAGTCAACACTGTATTCAAAGAACCAGTGCACCAAGTGTTGGAAAAAAATCAAGAATGAACCATTCTTCAGGTGGCCAAATAAGATGGTGGGGAACCCTGAAAGACGTAATCATAATCTCTACTACCAGTACCACCAAGATCATGGGCACACCACAGAGGATTGCAGGAGCTTGTGGGATCACTTGGACCAACTGGTCTGCGAAGGTAAACTAAGGCACCTCTTGCACCACTCTAGTGGCCGAAGAGGCCAGGCGAACTCGGGGCCCCGAAGAGATGACCATTCGAAGCCCCATTGGGAACTATTAACGTCGTCTTCGCCGCACCAGGAAAGACAGGATCCTGGCCATCGAAAGTTGTGTCGGTAGTCCGACCACCCGCGGGGGACTTTGGCCAACGTCCGAAGAGAGCTAGGTCGGGTGCTCAACTGGTTATAGGGTTTTCAGATGAGGATAAGATCAGGATCAACAAATCCTTAAGCAGTCAACACTGTATTCAAAGAACCAGTACACCAAGTGTTGGAAAAAATCAACAATGAGCCATTTTTCAGGTGGCCAAATAAAATGGTGGGAAACCCTGAAAGGCGTAATCATAATTTCTACTGCCAGTACCACCAAGACCATGGGCACACCACAGAGGATTGCAGGAGCTTGTGGGATCACTTGGACCAACTGGTCTGTAAAGGCAAACTAAGGCACCTCTTGCACCACTCCAGTGGCCGAGGAGGTCAGACGAACTCGGAGCCCCGAAGACATGACCATTCAAAGCCTCCGTTGGGAACTATCAATGTCGTCTTCGCCGCACCAGGAAGAACAGGATCCTAGCCATCGAAGGTTGTGTCGGTAGTCCGAACGCCCGTAGGGGATTTTGGCCAAGGTCCGAAGAGAGCTAAGCTGGGCGCCCAACTGGTTATAGGGTTCTCGGATGAGGATAAGGTCAGGACCATTCAACCCCATGATGATGCTCTAGTGATCACCCTCAGAATTGGAGGGTATGACGTGAAGAGGGTAATGGTGGACCAGGGTAGCGCGGTAGAGATAATGTATCTTGACCTCTACAAGGGGCTAGGCCTGAAGCCTCAGGACTTAACACCATACAATTCTCCTCTTGTGAGTTTCGAAGGAAGGTCTGTCACCCCGAAGGGCAGGATACGACTACCTGTGCAGATCGGCTCAGAGGTGGTGGAGGTGGATTTCATAGTTGTAGACGCGTATTCACCCTACACGGCACTTGTAGCCAGACCTTGGCTTCATGCAGTAGGGGTTGTTCCCTCTACTTTGCATCAGAAGGTTAAGTATCCATCTGAAGGGCAGATTTGTGAGATCCGAGGAGATCAGTCCGCGGCTAGACAGTGCTTAGTGGCTGCCATCCAACATGAGCCCGAAGCCGAGTCCTCGTCCAGAGCCGAAAGAGGTTTATAGCAACCAAAGTCTCAAGAATTGCCCGTCGAGGATCCAGACGAAGGCACTCGATGTGAAGATTTAGTGAAAGTTGTTATTGGAGACGATCCAGAAAAGTTCTTTCAAGTCGGATCTCAGCTACCTCATCAAGAGAGGGAGGAGCTAATAGAGTTCCTCAAGCGAAACCTTGACGTATTCGCATGGAGCGCTTATGAAGCCCCAGGGGTGGACCCGGAGTTCATATGTCACCACTTGAAGGTAAACCCACTGATCACCCCTAAGAAGCAGCCTCCTCGGCGCCCATCCAAGGAACATGCAGATGCGGTAAGAGAAGATGTGGCAAAGCTCAAACAAGCTGGAGCTATTAAGGAGGTATTTTATCCTGAGTGGCTAGCAAATACTGTGGTGGTGAAGAAAAAGAGTGGGAAATGGCGAGTGTGCGTGGACTTCACTGATTTGAATAAGGCTTACCCCAAAGATCCATTCCTTATGCCAAAAATTGATCAACTAGTGGATGCCACTGTCGGCCATCCTCGGATGAGCTTCCTGGATGCCTTCCAAGGCTACCACCAGATACCACTAGCCCTAGATGATCAGGAGAAGACTGCTTTTGTCACTCCTATTGGTAACTACCACTATAAAGTGATGTCATTTAGCTTGAAAAACGCGGGGTCTACCTACTGAAAGATGATGACGAGGATGTTCGAGCCACAGTTGGGTAAAAATATCGAGGTCTACATAGATGACATGGTGGTGAAGAGCAAGGTTGTTGTTGAGCATGTAAAGGACCTTGAAAGTACCTTTAAAGTTGTAAGAAAGTACAAGCTGCGCCTAAATGCGTCCAAGTGCTCATTCGGGGTAGGGTCCGGCAAGTTTCTGGGGTACATGGTGACTCACAGGGGAATTGAGGTCAACCCCGATCAGATAAAAGCCATCAACAATTTGCAAGCTCCTCGGAATCCCAAGGAAGTTCAGAAACTGACTGGAATGACTGCTGCCCTGAATCGATTTATCTCTCGATCAGCAGACAGGTGTCGGCCTTTCTACTCTTTGATCAACAAGTGGAAAGGATTCGAGTGGACTGAGGAATGTGCTATGGCTTTTCAGTAGCTTAAAGATTATCTAGCTCAGCCCCTAATCATGTCCAGCCCAGAGCCAGATGAAGTCTTGTTTGCTTACATTGCTGTAGCTCCCTATGCTGTGAGCTTGGTGTTAATACGAATAGACCAAGGTGTGCAAAAGCCAGTTTATTACGTAAGTAAGTCGTTGCATGAAGCCGAGACCCATTATCTACCCCTGGAAAAGGCCATCTTAGCAGTGGTGCTTGGTACGCGAAAGCTGCCTCACTATTTCCAGGCCCACACAGTCATCATTCTCACTCAGCTCCCACTCAAGGCTGTACTCCAAAGCGCTGACTACACTGGAAGGATTGCTAAATAGGGGACGATCTTAGGAGCTTTCTATGTCAAATATATGCCACGCACATTGGTCAAGGGCCAAGTCCTTGTGGATTTGGTGGCCGAGTTCACGGAGCCCCGACTAGAAGAGGTAATGCCAAAATCCGACATGGATGAAAAATCAGTTGGCATGATCTCGCAATAAAACCCCTCCCACTGGGAAGTGTATGTGGATAGCGCGGCAAACCAGAAAGGTTCTGGAGTGGGGCTAGTGCTGATATCCCCTAAGAGAATTGTCATTGAAAAGTCGTTAAGACTGGATTTCTCGGCAACGAATAATGAGGCGGAGTACGAAGCCCTACTGATGGGAATGGCTATGGTCCGAAGAATGGGAGGAAAGGCAGTAGAGTTGTTCTCGGACTCATGGTTAGTCGTGGGTCAAGTCCAAGGCGAGTTTGAGGCCAAGGATGAAAGAATGCAGGGTTACTTGAGCCGAGTTAAAAGTCTGCAATCGGAGTTCGAATCTTTCAGTTTGCAGCACATCCCCAGAAATGGTAACGCACATGCTGATTCTTTGGCCACACTCGCCACCTCTTCAGCACAAAATTTGCCGAGAGTCATCCTCGTCGAGGACTTGCATGGGCCTACGGAGGCAAGAAGGGAGGTAGTTCAGGTTCACCAAGTCAGGACCGGACCCTGTTGGATGGACCCTATAATTAAGTTCTTGAAAGAAGACATCTTGCCTGAAGAAAGGGGGGAAGCTGACAAAATTCGGAGGAAAGTGGCCAGATTCTGGCTATCTGAGGACCAGAAATTATATAAACGCTCCTATTCAGGACCGTACTTATTGTGCATGCATCCTGAAACAGCCGAGTTACTACTAGAGGAATTACATGAAGGGATATGTGGAAGCCATACTGGAGGGAGGTCCTTGGCTCACCGGGCTATTACTCAAGGTTATTGGTGGCCGAAGATGTAAAAAGATGCACAGGATTACGTTAAAAAGTGCGATCAATGTTAGCGATTTGCCCCAAACATTCATCAACCAGGGGGAACTCTCAATCCACTATCCAGCCCGTGGCCTTTCGCCCAATGGCGCTTAGATATCGTGGGGCCATTCCCTAAAGCTGCAGGAAACAAAAAGTATCTTCTGGTCGGCACAGACTATTTCACCAAATGGGTCGAAGCTGAACCACTGGCCAACATCAGAGATGTGGACGTACAGAAATTTGTGTGGAAGAGTATTGTCACTCGATTTGGGGTTCCTCATACTCTCATCTCGGACAACGGCCTACAGTTTAATAGCAAGACATTCAGGAATTATTGCAGCGAGCTGGGAATTATAAATAAATACTCCACTCCTGCCTATCCCCAGGGTAATGGGCAAGCAGAAGCTGTCAACAAGGTTATAGTAAATGGCTTAAAAAAGAGGCTAGATGATGTGAAGGGCAAATGGGTAGAGGAATTGCCACATGTACTTTGGGCTTACAGAACTACGCCCCGTAAATCTACTGGAGAGACCCCCTTCTCAATGACCTATGGGGCTGAAGCTGTCATACCTTTGGAAACTGGGTTCCCAACATTGAGAACTAGCTCGTTCAGTCCGACCGGCAACAATGAGCAGCTAGAGAAGAGTTTGGATCTAATTGAGGAAAGGAGGGAAAGTGCAATGGTTCGGCTGGCACATTACCAACAAAAGCTCAGGCAGGGCTACGATGCTAACGTAAAGCTAAGGCCTCTAGAACCTGGTGATCTGGTGCTGAGAAAAGTTGTGGACACCGCAAAGAACCCAGCTTGGGGAAAGTTAGGACCCAATTGGGAAGGGCCATATCGTATTACCTCAGGAGCTGGCATTGGGGCGTATTTCCTAGAAGACCTTGATGGTCATGTAATACCACGTCCTTGGAATGTAAATAACCTCAAAAGGTACTTTTATTGATCGAATCTCTTCTTCAGCCGATATGCCAGTTCGTTGTATGAAGCATTCTCTCAAGTGTTTAAACTTAAATCCAATCATGCCTGTAGTCCTCGGACCAGATGATTTGGGTTAGTTAACACTCCGTTCCCGTTCTCTAAGTGTTTAAACTTAAATCCAATCATGTCTGTAGTCCTCGAACCAGATGATTTGGGTTAGTTAACACCGTTATGATTCTCTCAAGTGTTTAAACTTAAATCCAATCATGCCTGTAGTCCTCGGACCAGATGATTTGGGTTAGTTAACACTCCGTTCCCGTTCTCTAAGTGTTTAAACTTAAATCCAATCATGTCTGTAGTCCTCGAACCAGATGATTTGGGTTAGTTAACACTCCGCTACGGTTCTCTAAGTGTTTAAACTTAAATCCAATCATGCCTGTAGTCCTCGGACCAGATGATTCGGGTTAGTTAACACTCCGTTCCCGTTCTCTAAATGTTTAAACTTAAATCCAATCATGCCTGTAGTCCACGGACCAGATAATTTGGGTTAGTTAACACTCATTCCCCGTTCTCTCAAGCGCTTAGACTTAAATCCAATCACGCCTGCAGTCCTCGGACCAGATGATCTGGGTTGGTTAGCATTCGTCTACAGCTCTCTTAGGTGTTTAAACTCAAACACGTTCATTCCTGTAGTCCTCGAATCAGATGACACAGATTAGTCAACACCCCCACGCAGCTATTACCATTGGGACTTAGCGTTAAAATGAGTCATGCTTGAAATTCTTGAATGTGTTTAAATTGACTTTAACTTATGATAGGCTTCCTTAGTTATGTTTAATTCAAAGCCGAGGGGTAATAACACTTTCTTTATATATTTGGAAAGACGTGTGAAACTTCCATAATTACTCGCTACATGCATTGCTTATTAATAATTCTTATACAAACTGTTCTTTTCAGTACCAATTTCGATTATTCATATCATCAGTATGATATAGTGGTCAAGTTTATCCGCATTATTGTAATTACAAAGTACAGTTATATGCTGTAATGATAAGTCATAAGACATGCAATGAAGACATTAGCAACAAAAGAGGAACTGTTTCATTGATCGAAAGAAGATGGCTTACAATTCCTTATATAAAAACAAAATTAATACAAGTACAAAACAAAAGCCCCTATGTCTAAATCTTTGGTTGGGGGACCAAAGGATCAGCAGCTTTACTAGACTGAGCTGCAGCAGCTTCTGTGGCTTGGTCCTTAGACTCTGGAAGGGATTTCTTTTTTCCCAAGCCCTCGTCCTTATCTTTGGGAGCCTCAGCTAATTTGCTCTGGTCACCAGGCTGGCCAGATATCTTGGGATCCTCGGTTGGTTTGCTCCGATCACTGGGCTGACCAGATTCCTTAGAGGCCTCAAGGCTGGTAGGAAGGACCTGGCCGACAAAGGATTTCTCCGAAGCCCCTTGGAGTTGTGTGGGAGGAGGGGGATTAGACCCTAGGAGCTCACGAATGTCTGGATCATAATATATGCTCCCAGGCAGTCTTAGGTTTGAGTCCGCAGGGACCCTAGCAGCATCCATCGCTTTCCCCCAAGTTATGTCACAGTAATCTCGGCTGAGCGAGGCAAACTGCTCAGTGAGGTTGAGTTGGGTCTCCTCCACCCCCAGGTTGTAGGCTGCCTGCTTTTCAGCCTCGATTGCCTCCTTGGCCAGCTGAGTATTCTCCTCGGCTAATCGGGCTTTCTCCTTGGCTTTCTGGAGCTTAGCCCTGAGACCTTTCACCAGCTCCCTCTCTGTCGCCACGTTAATCTCTGCCGCCCTCAGTAGTTTACATTGCTCTTCGACCTGCTTCTCTGTGTTTTTGAGACTAGCATCAAGACTATTCCTCTGGCTGGTCATGTCTTTCAGCTGCTCGGACAGCAGAAAATAGTCCTCCTTCAGGTTGCCCAGGGATTTTTCTGCCTCGGACCGATGCTGATTTGCTGCTTGGGCCTCGAGGTAGGACTTCTTGTTCCACTCCTCGGCCACGTAAATTTGCTGAGTGATCTACATAACAAAGATTTTCAATAGAGAGCAAAGGAAAGGGGTAAGTAAAAATCAATACGCCAATCAAGCAGACTAGTTCACCTACCATGGCTATATCCCTCTTAAGGGATAGGAAGAGCTCATGTTGGTTGAAACGCCTGTAGGACTCCATGTCATGTGGGAGGAGGAGTGGCTGCTCCAAGGCCTCAGCAACGTGACCTGGTCTCCCCCATCATAATTCCTAAGGGAGGCCTCCCGGGGGATTAGAGCACCATCCAGTTCCAGTCTTGGGGACCAGGTACGAGTCACTCGGCGCACATCAGCCACATGGACTTCATCTCGGCTCTCTGTTGATGAAGCCCTCTTGCTCCGGTGATCTTTCACCACTTTTTGCTGCTTGGTTCCCTTTGGAGGAACCACCTCTCCTTCGTTCGTAGCAATGGCAGGCCTTTTCTTTTTCAGATCCGGCAATGGCTTCAAGCCGAGATCAGGAGCCTGAAGGGGTGGAGGAAGATTTGCGGTTGGTTTGGACGTACCGGTTCCTTTGGGCTTAGCTTTTTTGCCCTTATTCTTCATTAAACTCCTTAAGTCAGCCATATCTTCTTCGTCCGAAGAGTCTTCTGGAGTAGCAGTTATTAAAACAGGACGAACGCTAGAGTGCTTGTTAGTTTTCTCCTCGGCGTCGGAAACCTGTATCACTTGAACCCCTCCCGAAGCCTCTTCTTCAAACCTAAACTTGTCAATCTGCTCGTCAAGTGAAGGGGTTGAAGAAGCGACTCTTTCCCCAACAACGGCCGGTCCGAGAGGAACCTGTTGAATTGGCCGAAGAAGCAACGGCATGCCCTGAGGATTGGGATGTGGCACGGGCGCAAGATCGTCTGGTGCGAGGAAATTATGCCGTTCGACGTCTATCCGTTTGAGACGATAGTCCCCTTGAGTAATGGCGTTGCCGACTGGCTGAAGATCTTTTTTCTTCAATGCGTAACCAAGAATAAGGGGAACAGATCGGAACTGCCCGTCTTCGCTCACAAAAATTTTCGACCGTAATAAATAATTTAGCGCGAGGACGTTTGAAAGGCTAAGCCGAGGAGCAACGTGCCTTTTATCTGTTAACACCACGACAAAAAAATGAACCTGGTCAGAAACTTGAAAATGATGATACACAGTAAAGATCCTAAATCTATTGTCAGGAAACCTAATTCTAGAGGGTCCCACTTGGCTCTCCTGGCTTGGTCGGGCAATGAAGGCCGTTATGCCACTCGCCCGAAACGATCAGATAGTCGTCTTTCATCCCTTTATTGGATTTGGGAAGGCAGGAGACGAGCCTAACGGCATCAGTCCGGGACTTAAGGTAGTACCCCGCCCCCTTCTGGCTATGACACTCGTACATGTGCACCACGTCATACCAGGTAAGTCCTAATCCTAGGTGAAGGTTCAGGGCATCGATCGCTCCTAGGATCCTAAAGAGGTTGGGTGCGCACTGCTCAGGGGAGAGCCTGTGGTTACGAAGATAGCCTTCGGTGACTGAACCCATAGGAATAGTCATTCCCCCTTCTATGAATGCTATCATGGGGATTACGACTTCCCCCTCTCCTCGGTCGATCAATATCCGCTCCGGAGGACAATACCTCAGATTTACCCCCCGCGGTATGTCGTAGGTCTCCTTAAACTCCTCTATCCGAGCGGGACTATCAACAAGTTCCTCGAATTTACCCATTCTTGGCTAACTAGAGGGGGGCGCAAGACAGTAACTGACAAATAAAAGGTTTGAAGGCCGAGAACACTGGCCGAGAAGAAGATAGATGGTTAGAGATGTCGAAACTTACGCAAACTAAATCGAAAAGTGATCTTCAAACTCGCGGAAGGATTCTTACAGACTCTGGGATGAACGGGGATTGATGATTGAATGTATTCGGTGGTTTCGAGTGCTCGAGTTTGCTGGGCAGTCTGAGGATTCGTAAAGTAAAGAGGAAATAACCTCTTCTGAGGTTTTATATGGGAGCAAGCGAAGGGTCAGGGATCATCCCGCCCAAATTCTAAGGAAGGATCACGTCTGTTGGATCAGCAGCCCACCGTTGGATGCCAAAGACAAAACGCCGCCTGGAGTAATTGATAATGCCTCGAGGAGACTGAAACGACAGCAGCATTAATGAGGCGCCTACATCTATGCCCACACGTGTGTCAGTTCAGATGTTTTTGCCGTTTCAAACTCATTTCGTGACAAGTCAAAATCCTATTTTTTCTCCTCGGATGCGAGGGAAAAACTAACATTTTGAGGAGCTATTGTGGGGGGTGAAAGCCCAACCTAGTGTAATGGGCCTGGGCCCTTATTGGAAGACTACTGTGTGTTCGAAGAGAAGAAAATGTTTGAGAAGGAGTCCGCGTGGAAGAAACAAACCTGGAAAAGAACGAGTAGTGTAGTGTCCGAGGAGGTCACCTTTGGTCCGAAGAGGTCATCGTCCTCGGACACAGAGAGCCTTAATCAAACAAACACCTGGAAGGTTCAAGTAATCTTCCTAACAGTTCTAATGATAAGTGTGAACCTCAGGCACGCATGGGGATAGCAGGAACGGAGAAATATCTAGAAGACAAACTTCAACCACCACATTAAATGCACTGCAGCTACTTTCCTGGCCGCATTAATGTAGAGAAGACTCCTGAACAATACAAATTCAGCTATCGCCACTCACACAAGGCTAAAGAGGATACTTGATGGGACATGTACTCAAGTGGATGTTTAGATGATGAACAGGTGGACGATGAAGATGAGGGAAGAGGGTGCTATATAAGGGGGAGAAACCTTTGATAAAGGTGGGGGGGGGGGGGAACAAAAAAGAGAGAGAAAAAGAAAAGAACTTTACTGTAACTCTAAGAATTGTAATCAATGTTCATTCAATAAAATTCCTCTTCGGACGTTCATGTTTGCATCTGTCCGAGTACAATTGCATGTTAGTTCACCCATAAGCATCATTGTTCATCACTGTTTAATTCACTACTAGCCCAGCTCTTTCACCCACTCTTTACAAATTCATTGTTTAGGGTTCATTGGGCCCATAATCCGAACCTATTGGACTTGGGCTACAAAAATTGACCCTACAGATAGTGTTATATCAAATTTGATGGTTGTCACAAAATAACTAATATTTATTTTAGTTCATTCATTCTCATATCCTCTTTTTCTTAGATATTTTATTTAAAATTCAACAATTACCAAAGGTAGTTTCATTCATATGCTAATCCTACAATCATGAGTACTGTTCAAAAGATAAATAAATTTGTAACATTTCACTATGTGGATGAAATCTGATACTTTTTTAAGAAACCCAAACCAAACGAGCATGTTTAACCCAAAAAAAAAAAAAAAAAATTAAGGACAAATTACACTCTTTTCCCTTGAAGTTTGGGGGAATTACTCTCATCCCTAAACCTGAAAGGAAAAAAAAATACTTCCCATTTTTAAGGTTTTAAAAAAATGACACTCACCCCCTTCCATTAATATTAGTAATAGAATATTCCAAATTTTTAACAGATTCCTTTTACCAAAGTTTTACTATCATTAGAAAAAATAGCATTCACATAAAAAAAAATAAAAATGAAAAGAGCATATTATAAAACATGTTGCTCAAGCAGATTTTTTAGTCACTCTTAGTCAAACCTTAACAAATGATATATAATAATAATTAAAGATAAAAGCAAAAGGACATAAGAAAAGAGAATAAATAAAATTAAGTAATGATGACATAAGAGAAGAGCAACCAACATAGACAATTCTACAGAATCATTTCATCAAGAATGGTGACCAGTAAGATAGCTTTGAAATCCAAATAGTTCATTACAGGCCTAGTGCTTGGCCCAGCTATTGGTTGGGTATGAACAAATCAGGCCTAGCTTTAAAACGGTCTCCTTTTCCTCAAACTGCATGATTATTTTTTTTTTTTTTTTTTGTGTGGAGAAATGCAAGATTAGTTCATTACCCTTCAAATTTATGATTACTTGTCTTGCCTCATAAACCTGTTACCCTAATACAATACAACCATCATCATCGTACCACTCTTAGGCCATCGCACTAGTTACAAGCTAAACCAACTAAGATGTTCTATTATGAGATGGATAACAGTAACTGACTTGGTAATTTAGTACTATCAATGCATTAAATCATGTCTTTGACCTATATTATAAAGGGAGATATTCACATTTGTTGCATCGGTTTGGACTTTTTTCAACTTACATGCTGCAAAAACATTTTATTGGTAACTATAAAAATCTTCTTCCAACAAAGGAAGGAAATCTTTATATACATAAATAAACTACTTATCGATACATGGAAGTCAAAAACAGCTCAGAATTTCGTTTCTTTATCAACAGTTGGGTTCCCCTCTCGGTTGGCTTGGAGGATTATGCAATGGTTTTCTTTCCAACAAATTGTAGACAAGAAAATATACATGAAATATGAATTATAATATACCATAAAGAGAAATTACACCATAGCACATGGAAACCATAACATGGTCGGGAACTTGTTCAAATTACCTAACATCGAGATACAATTGACCAAGTGATTTCTTACCATTGGAACTTCAATAGAATAATTAGTATCAGATCATGCATGTCTGATGGTGATGGTTTTTAGTATCGATACGTGGAAGTCAAAAATTGATTGAAGCTCGTTAACATGTGTCCATACACTGAGGATCAAAATTGAAAAAAATATAAGCATTGGCTGAGATCCGAGTGTGTGATGGTGACTCTTTAGCCGAATGCACATTGGTGGAAATTGGCATGGGTGATGTTGCGTTTCAACTGAACTCATAGCTATGTATTTGGACAATTCCTCATGTTGGAGCAAAGTCACAGCATCCATCATACCACACCTATATAACCAGGAGTTCTCTTTGAACTCATTGCCATGGATATCACGGGAGAAAGCACGTCTTCACTGGGCTCAAGTTTATGCATTATATACTCCTTCACTGAAACAACCTTGTTCATATTTGCTCGCCATTATTATCTGCTCGCCATTATTATCTGCTCGCCATTATTATCTTGCTTTCCACCTTCAAGAGCAGCAGAGACAGAATAAGTTTGTGGAAAGCACTCTGAATTTCTGATACCGCAGCAAAAGCTAATGCCAAATTTTCAGTTACAGTTTCAGTTAATGTCCTTTTAAGACTTGTAGGCATCTGTTTTTCTTTTTAATAGTAAGACTAACAGTGCTTTCCAAAACATGCTTCCTGAAATTATTATGTATTGCTCTTGGATTATGTTTGGTGATTTCCTTTTACCCCTCAGGAGCCAACTTTGATTCAAATGCTGCAAATCAAATGATAAGGGGCATTAAGAATTAGGAACCATGTTGGAATGTTTCCATTTTACCTCACAAACTGACAAAAGCAATAAAAGAATAAAGAAAGAAAAAACATGGGAACAAATGTGTTGAGCAAAATAAGGGTGTAAAAAATATAACCTAAGGCTTCAAAGAATTCAGCATCTTCTTCACCTTCATTGTCATCCAACCTGACATCCCAAGAAGGTGTGGTGCTAACATCCTGATTATGTTTCTTCACGCTGAGAGTATGTCTCAAATTCTTGGCCTTCTTCAATTTGGTGGGAACTGGTTTCTTGTGATGGTGAATATGTTCCTTCTTCTGGGTCATGATCCTCCCCAAATGTAGGAGATGAGGAGGTAGGAAACCACTTTGAACCTTATAAAAAGTGTGTTCAAATCATGGAATTTTCATTCAAGATTAAATAAAGATTTCTAACAAATATACCAAGCTGAAAATGCTATATATGGTTTAAAAGTGATGGTCTGAGGATGTACCGGAAACCTCTCTACCACCAAGACCAAGACACAAGTTTATGTAGGATGCTTAAACCATGATGGCATGGTTGGAATTACCCTGGAGAAGCTTCAAAGAGGTGCTCGTAGGACTTCTACTATTGTCACCATTTCTTCGGATGCAGTCAAGTAGAGACATTTTCATAATGTATTTACGCCATCAAATATATGTTGGTTTTATTGCTCCTTTTATCTCCTATAACAGAGAGAAATTTAAGAGAGATGAATGATTCTTGCGTTGTATAGGAATACATGCATTTGTGCACATAAGCATATATATGAACTTTATAGCTGTTTCCTGGCTGCAATTAGCAGGCATATTGAGTCCTCAAATAAGCATATGCAGCAGATGTGATTGCTAGATGGTGGATATACAAAATGCTAGTATTTCTTAATATTAGATAAGAGCCATTATTATTAGAAAACTGACAAGTCAAAACATTATAGTCAAGACAATGCAATAGTAACAAGTAGACCAGAATTTACTAGGTAAAATAAATCCAAAAAATTTGATGGAAATGTTTGAAACAAAAATTTGAAGGTTTACATATGCTAACATAATATGTTGGCAGTACTTAGAGATACAAGATTGACACAAAAATTGAAAGGAAATCTCTTTAAAATCGCTTTGAGAAGAAATATGAATTTAAGATTATTTTGAGCTTAGAATAGAAACCATATTTTTATCTGGATATTTGGAATAGGGCGAATCTAGGATCACTCTGTGCTGAAGTGCATGACTACTAATTGGGATATGAAGGATGACCAAAATCTATAAATAGTATACAAACAAAAAATTTAATAATAATAATATATGAAATTGAAAGAAGAAAAAAGAATCAAAAGGAATCATATTAGGTTTTGAAGAGAGAAATGAAATGAAGAAGAGAATGTGACAACTCACAAATTTCAATGAAACAATTAGATTGGAAATTTGGAACCAATTCAAGCTTCAATTCTTCATTTAGCTTTCCATGGAAAGTGAGTGGGCCACCTGCTTTGCTGGTAGGTAGTTGCACTCCTGCTCCTGAACTTCTGTTCTTGAAGAGATAAAAACATTACCCTAGCCCCAAATAATCATGAAGCATCCTTGACACTGGAAAAGTTTTCACTGATAAAAAAGAAATTACTGGTGGCAGTTACATCAAAAGAATTGTCAAGTGCTGCTAACTACGGCTTACAGAAATCATAGTCATAAATTCAACATTTTTGCCCATAAGATTCAGATATACCTAACAGTGAATGCAATATAATCTGTTTAAAATTTGTACAAAAAAAAAAAAAAAAAGCATGGCATTGACAAAGTAAGGGTGGACACGATACTATAAAAATGACTTTTAAAATTTGTACAAATAAAGAGCCCTAATTTTAAAAAAAATTGACAAGTCAAAAATTTATAGTGAAGTAAATCCAATAGTAACAAGTAGACCCGGAATTTATGTACAAAACAAACCAAAAACAGATAAAGGGAATTGATTGAGAAAAAAAAAATTGAAGATCTACATTCACTACACAGATAAATATGTTGACTACATTGAATACAAGTTCAAAAAAAAAAAAAAAATGAAGTGATATCACTATAAAATAAGTGAACAAGATATCTAGTATTTACAAAAATACAAAACAACTAGTTTTATTTTGAGAAAAGGAGATTTTGAGAGAAAAAACCAATTTTAGATTATTTTGAGCAAAGAATAGGACTCAAAAGTTTATCTGGATGTTTGAAACATGCTGAATCTTGGACCACTCTGTGCTGAAGTACATGACCAATAATTAGAAAATGAAGGATAACAAATCTATAAATAGTACATTAACAATAACTTTAGGAAACAATATACAAAACTGAAAGTAGAAAAAGAACCAAAAATAAAGGAATCACAATAGGTTTTGTTGGAAGAGAGAAATTAAATGAGAAGAATACAAGAACGAAAACTAACAAATTTCAATGAAACAATCTCATTGGAACCAATTTGGAATTCCCTCCACTGTGATTCTCGGACTATGAAGAATCTTTTACCAACGGACCACTCTTGCTGCAGAATCCCTTTCAAAGCAAACAGTGAGAAACAAAACAACCAGCTTTTACAACCACTCCAGGAAATTTCCACTTAGCTCTCTATAGAAAGGGAGCACACCTCCTGCTTTGCTGGTAAGTACTGGCAGTTCATGTTCCAGAACTTCAGTTCTTAAAAAGATGAAAAGCTACTGCAGCACCTCTGCAGAGGCTCCAACTAAGGACATATAGCTGTCAAAGTTGGCTGAACAGCTGAGATAACCAAAAGAAGATTAGGTTCCAAAAATGGGTGGTGCATGAAGCATCCTTGACATTGGAAAAGAAAATTTTCTGGTGACTCTTACATTAGAAGAATTGTAAAGCACTAGATTAATACAATGACATCTATATATATATATACACACGGGAATATCAAGATGAAATAGATGCTAATTAACAAGTTAGAAAATGTTGTAGGAAAAGTTAGAGGGAATATGGGATAATTGGCATGAATAATATACTTACTGGATTGAGTTAGTGCTTTATATATTAGAAAATAAGAGAAGATTTGAGAAAACTTACCAATTCTTATAAACTTCCATTAGCTTGTGGTTAGATTAATACTTCTTAAGAAATAACCATAAACAAAAATATTGGGGGAAATTGAAGAAAGAAAGGAAGAAATTGGGAGTAATTATTAAATAAATAAATAAATCACTCCTAGGTTTTTTTGAAGGAGAGTGTAACAGAAGAAAGGAGGACGAGGTAGGAGAAAACTTACTGGTCATCTTCAAACTACTTTTTGTTTAAGACATTTAGTGATCCAGCTATTTGATATATGGGCAATCCTGGACCACTTTGCACATGTTTCCTTTAATTTGGGGAAATGGCGAATATGCAGCTCTTGAATTGGCTTGGGAACGAATTAAAACTCTACAAATTAATTTTTCCTCTGGCAAAACACAATAGATATGCTGTCCCTATTGCCTGCACATTGAGGCAACATATTTAACTGATTGAATAATCTTCTAGTTCTTTGAATAATGAAGAATCCATGTGTTGTTAGTTTTGGTAGTTTTTTAACATCCCATGCTCCTAGCAATTAGTTCGTTATATACTTGTCAGCAATTAAAAGACTCAAAACAAAGGACAATCACACTGTTTAGGATAAGGCATAATAACACCATATGCACAACTAGAACTGGCGATCACATAATTTCATTGACAGTTAACAGTAACACTGAACTTCACCCACCCAAACGTGAAAAGAAAAAACAGCAAGACCTTGATCCACCCAAATCAATAAAGTCTACTGTCAAGTTTTAGACAGCCCTAAGAAAAAGAACTGATCCATGAACTATTACAGTATATGTGAAGTTTTACAAGAAATGCCGAGATAAAGAATGAGCATGTGGACATAAAACAGGCTCTACCAATGATGAATCCAATATTCCAAATTTCCCAATGAACAGAAAATTTCAGTTTTGAAAAAATTTCAGAAAGAAAATAGCTTAGCAGACTGAAATTGTATAGAAGCAAGACAAATTGGTAACAGATTCAGCTATTTCAACCACTGGCATGTGGTCAACCTAAATTGTACGAGTAAACAATACTTTTAGCAACTTTTTAAGTCTTGTGACAATTTGCAGAAACAAAAATTTGAATAGCACCTGTCAATTGGCATCAATAACAAAAATTTTAATTATACTCTGCTTTTAGGGACTCATTTCAAATGATTGGAAATAGTAATTTCATAAATTGAATATTTCAAGTATTTCCCGAGTAGTTGGATATATTAATTTCTACTATTTATTTCAAGAATCATTAACCCAAATTGTAGCATTTATAAATTTTCTTAGTCGTGTCCAATTAAGTATTCATACCAGGAACACTCTCACCCATTACAAATATAAGAGAATAGTAGTATGAGTAGACTTACTGAGTATTGATTTGAACCAGTGGAATGTGGTTAATCTTGGACTGCTCATTGTTTAGTTTGGGGCAATCATAAATCATCAGCTTTTCCAATTTGGTGAGGCGTTGCATGGATTGCTCTGTGGGCAGATACATCAGCTTCTCGCAATCCACAATATACAGCTTTTGAAGAGAGGAAATATTGCCCAACCACTCTGGCAAAGCTACCGTTTCATGAAATTTCTCCATCCACAGAATTTTAAGGGCAATGAAGTATTGAATTTGATCTAGGACCAGGAGAGAGTGGACTGTAACCTTTATAGACGACCCACACAATTTGAGCTTTTGGAGGGAGAGGTGGGAGTGTTGAATGGAAGTAGAACCCACACAATTCCCATTCCCCATATATTGGAGAAGAGAGGTATAACACTGTAGCCCATTGGGTGGTTCTTCAATACCACACCTTATTATGGACGGGACACCTGGCAAAGACCTCAGATCAAGACAGTCCTTTACTACCAAATTTTGAAGGAAAACGTAGGTATGCAGTGAGTCTGGCAAATGATTATTTTGTGAGTAGCACTCTGAATTTCTGATACCACAGCAAAAGCTGATGCCAACTTCTCAGTCACAGTTTCAGTTAATGTCCTTTAAGCCTTGTAGGCATCTGTTTTTCTTTGTAACTCTAAGAATGATAGTGATAGACAAAACATGCTTCCCGAAATTCTTATGTATTGCTTTTGGATTATGTCTGGTGGTTTTCCTTGAACCCCTCAGGAGCCAGCTTTGACTCAATGCTGAAAATCATATGATAAGGGGCATTAGGAATTAGGAAGCCACATTGGAGTGTTAGCATTTTACCTCACAAAAGCAGTAAAAGAATACTGAAAGACAACATGGGAACAAATGTATTAAGAAAAATAAGGTTGTAATGACATTACTTGGGGCTCCAAAGAAATCAGCATCTTCTTCAACTTCATCATCATCCAACCTGACATCCCAAGATGGGTGCGGTGCTAACATCCTGATTATGTTTCTTCTTGCTGAGAGTACGTCTCAAATTCTTGACCTTACCCTTCAATTTTGTGGAAACTCATTTCTTGTAATGGTGAACATGTTCCTTCTTCTAGGTCATGGTCCTTTCCAAATGAAGGAGATGAGGAGGTAGGCCAACCATTCTGAACCTTATAAAAAGTGTGATGAAGTCATGAAATTTTCCTTACTCCAAGATTAACTGAAACCTTTGACAAATAAACCAAACCAAAAATGCTATATATAGTTTAAAAGTGATGGTCTGAGTATGTACCGGAAACCTCTCTACCACCAGGACCAAGACACAAGTTTCTGTAGGATGCTTAAAGCATGATGGCATGGTTGGAATTACCTTGGAGAAGCTTTAGTATTGTCACCATATCTTTGCATGCAGTCAAGTAGAGCCACTGTCGTAGTGTATTTATGCCTTCAAATATATGTTGGTTTTTTTGCTCCTTTTATCTCCTATAATAGAGAGCAATTTAAGAGAGATGAATGATGCTCAAGCATTGGCTTATGGGATTCTTGCTTGGTTCTGGAATAAATGCATTTGTGCACATAAGCATATATATGAACTTTATAGCTATTTCCTGGCTGCAATAAGCAGGCATATTGAGTCCTCAAATAAACAGATGCAGCAGATGTGATAGCTAGATAGTGGATATATAGAGAGACTAAGAAAGCATATGGTTCTAGCTTTTCATTTTTAAAATGAAATCAGATTATGACAAAAGCATATACAAAATGTTGTTTCTTAATATTCAATAGAGCATAATTATTAGAAAACTGACAAGTCAAAACATTATAGTGAAGACAATGCGATAGTAACAAGTAGACCAGAATTTTTTATGTAAACTTAATCCAAAAACTTTGTGGGAAATGTTTGAAACAAAAATTTGAATGTTTACATATGCTATGCAGCAGAATATGTTGCAGAACATGGAAGCACAATTTGACACAAAAATTGAAGGGAAATAGCTTTAAAATATGTGGATAAGAAAGATGGTAAATTAATTATAAAAAAAAACTAATTTATTCCAAAATGAAATGTTAGAAAAAAAGGACCTTTCAGAGGAAATAAGAATTAAGATTATTTTGAGCTTAGAATAGGAATCAGATGTTTATCTGGATATTTGGAATAGGGAAAATCTAAGGCCAGTCTGTGCTGAAGTGCGTGACTTCTAATAGGGATAAGAAGGGTGGCCAAAATTTATAAATAGTATACGAACAAAAAATTTAATAATAATAATATATGAAGTTGAAAGAAGAAAAAAGAATCAAAAGGAATCATATTAGGTTTCGTTGGAACTTGGAAGAGAGACATCAAATGAAAAGAAGAAGAGAATGCAACAACTCACAAATTTCAATGAAATAATTAGACTGGAAATTTGGAACCAATTCAAGCTTTAGTTCTTCATTTAGCTTTCCATGGAAAGGGAGTGCACCTGCATTGCTGGCAGGTATTAGCACTCCTGTTCCTGAACTTCAGTTCTTGAAGAGATGAAAAATTACCCCAGCACCAAACAATTGTGAAGCATCCTTGAGATTGGAAAAGTATCCGCTGATAAAAAGGAAATTACTGGTGGCAGTAACGAAGACGAGAATTAGAGTACTCACAAATTTTGATGAAACAATTTCATTGGAACCAATTTTAAATTCCCTCCATTGTGATTCTTGGACTATGAACAATCTTCTACCAATGGACCACTCTTGCTGATTCCATACCCCTTGCAAAGCGAACAGTAAAACAACAAAACATCAATCTAGCTTCCCATAGAAAGGGAACACCTCCTGCATTGCAGATAGGTAGTAGCAGTTCTTGTTCCAGAATTTCAGTTCTCAAGACAATGAAAGGTTACCACGGTTCCTCTGCAAAGACTCCAACGTCATCAAAATTTAATGCCTGCCCAACAAAGAAACAGGTGCTATGTGAAGTATCCTTGGCATTTTAAAAAATATCCTCTGATAAATGAGAAATTTTCTGGTGGCTCTTACAACACTGATACAATGACATCAACACATGAAAACTACATATATATCAGAATATCAAGATGAATAGATGCTAAGTAACCAGTTATAAAATGTTGTAGGAAAGTGAGAGGGAAGAGGGTATAGTTGGCATGAATGATACACTTATCAGATTGAATTAGTGCTCAATTTATTCAAACATAAGAGATGGCTGAACACAATAGATATGATGTCCCTATTGTCCATGTGTTGTTAGTTTTGTTAGTTTTTTAACATGCCATGCTTCTAGCAATTAGTTTAATATATACATGTTAGCAATTAAAAGAGTGAAAGGCAAAGGACATCTGTTCAGGTTAAGCTATAATAATACCAGACGCACAGAATGACTTTCATGTTAACGATTACTGTCAAACCATAATTCTGTGATCTGACTACTCAATCTAACTCTATACATTGTCTTGGTGACATATGAACACATACATGGAGTTGACATGCACACCTTTACATAGATTAACAATTTTGTTTATGTAGATATGCACACAATGGATACAGAACCCAGTGACTGTACAAATATATATAAAAACTGAATTGGATCTCGCAAAGAACCAGTTAAGAAGTAAGTTATATACACATATCTGAAATGGTAAAGAAAAAGCATACCTGAAGTACCTTGGCATCAGTTGTCATCAAGTTGGTTATTTTCCAAGATAGAATCTTCTTGCAAGCTTCATGAGTTAGCTGAAAAAATTTATGTGTTAGCAACCTTCAAAAGCTAAAAACAATATATAAATATTAGAACCATCAACCTTCAGTGCTGTCTAAAACTTTATAAGAAATTTAAGCTTTGCTTCAACTAGTAGAACTGGGGATCACATAACTTCATGGACCAGTAAAACTGACCTTCCAACCCAAACATGAAAACAAAAATAAGCAAGACCTGCTCCCACCCAATGTCTAATCTCATTCTTATGCAACCCAACTCTAATTTCCCAAAATAAATTCACTTAAAATAAACATAGGAATTATGACCCTGCAGCCCAAATTAACAAAATCTATTTCCAACTTTTACAAAGCCCTGAAAACAAGAACTGCTCCATGTATTATATTAGAATTCCAGCTCATGAAATTGAAAAGAATGAGTATGTTTTCATCAATTTGACACCAATAAGTGAAGGTTATAAGAAGTGCTGAGAAAAAGAATGAGCATGTATGTTATCATGAATGGACAAAAGGCAGGCTCTGATAGTTGCCAGGAGGACATGCATTGTGAAGTGCAAAGTTTTAGATTTTTTGAAAAATTCCAGTAATCAGAGTGGTTGGTGAGATAAATTTCTATTAATTAATTCAATATGCATTAATCTAAAATATTTATTTTTTTTATAATTAACTTAAAATGTTAAGATGTGAAATTTAAGAATAGCCCGTTTAAAAAAAAAATTACATAAATAAATTGGGGCCAGCAGGAAATGGAATATACTTCTAGTCCAGATATAAGTTCACTTACTAATCATCTTCAGTCTTCAAAGTCTTCAGAGTCGTCAGAATCCTCTCCCCCTTGGATGTATTCTTCATCGATACTGATGTTTGGAACATGGGCAATCTGGAACCGCTCAGCGCCGCTCCCTTCTGCATATCTTTTCTCTAAATTGCGGCAATGACATATGTGCAGATGTTTTAAATTGGTGAGGTGTTGAATGGGAAGATACATCAGCTTTTTGCAGCAGCTAAGAGACAGCTTTTGAAGAGAAGAAAGATAGCTGAACCAATCAGGCAAAGCTTCCATTCCGTTAAAGTTCTGTATCCGCAGCTCTTCAAGGGCAGTAAAGAGTTGAATTTCGTTCGGGAGAGAGTTGAGTGTAAGCCTCCCAAGCAATGTTAGCTTTTTGAGGGACGCGTACGAGTATCGAATGGAAGGATAAAGCAGAATCGGGAAAGCATCCAACTCTTCAATAAACCCACCGATTACCAAAGTCTTTAAGCGGTCCTCTCGCTGCCAAAGCTTCAGTACATTAGGACAGTTGCTAATTTTTAAATGAATAAGAGAATGAAATACTTCTCCTAAATCTGGAATTGATTTCAGATTCCGACATTTCTTAATCTGCAAATCTTGAAGAGATGCACAGAATTGTAGCCCACTGGGTAGTTCATCAATACCACACTCTATTATCTCCAAGTGTTGAATAACTGACGGGACACCTGGCAATGACCGCAGCTCAGGACAATTCTCTACTACGAATTTCTGAAGGGAAACGCAGGTGTGGAGTGATTCTGGAATTGATTTCAAATTCCAACAGCTCTCAATCTTCAAATATTGAAGAGATGCACAGAATTGAAGCCCACTGGGTAGTTCATCAATACTACACCTTATTATCTCCAAGTGTCGAATAACTGACGGGACACCTGGCAATGACTTCAGCTTAGGACAACCCTCTACTACGAATTTCTGAAGGGAAACGCAGGTGTGGAGTGATTCTGGAATTGATTTCAAATACCGACATTTCTCAATCTTCAAATATTGAAGAGATGCACAGAATTGTAGCCCACTGGGTAGTTCATCAATACCACACCTTATTATCTCCAAGTGTTGAATAACTGACGGGACACCTGGCAATGACCTCAGCCCAGGACAATCCTCTACTACGAATTTCTGAAGGGAAACGCAGGTGTGCACTGATTCTGGAATTGATTTCAAATACCGACATTTCTCAATCTTCAAATATTGAAGAGATGCACAGAATTGTAGCCCACTGGGTGGTTCATCAATACCACACCCTATTATCTCCAAGTGTTGAATAACTGACGGGACACCTGGCAATAACCTCAGCTGAGAACAATCCTCTACTACGAATTTCTGAAGGGAAACGCAGGTGTGGAGTGATTCTGGAATTGATCTCAAATTCCAACAGCTCTTAATCTTCAAATATTGAAGAGATGCACAGAATTGTAGCCCACTGGGTGGTTCATCAATACCACACCCTATTATCTCCAAATGTTGAATAACTGACGAGACACTTGGCAATGACCTCAGCGTAGGACAACCCTCTACTACGAATTTCTGAAGGGAAACGCAGGTGTGGAGTGATTCTTTAATTGAACTCAAATCGCAACAGCACCCAATCTTCAAATATTGAAGAGATGCACAGAATTGTAGCCCACTGGGTAGTTCATCAATACCACACTCTATTATCTCCAAGTGTTGAATAACTGACGGGACACCTGGCAATGACCGCAGCTTAGGACAATACTTTACTACGAATTTCTGAAGGGAAACGTAGGAGTGCAGTGATTCTGGAATTGATTTCAAATTCCAACAGCACCTAATCTTCAAATATTGAAGAGATGCACAGAATTGTAGCCCACTAGGCAGTTCATCAATACCACACCCTATTATCTCCAAGTGTTGAATAGCTGACGGGACACCTGGCAATGACCTCAGCGCAGGACAATCCTCTACTACGAATTTCTGAAGGGAAACGCAGGTGTGGAGTGATTCTGGAATTGATTTCAAATTCCGACAGTGCTCAATCTTCAAATATTGAAGAGATGCACAGAATTGTAGCCCACTGGGTAGTTCATCAATACCACACCTTATTATCTCCAAGTGTTGAATAACTGACGGGACACCTGGCAATGACCGCAGCTCAGGACAATCCTCTACTACGAATTTCTGAAGGGAAACGCAGGTGTGCAGTGATTCTGGAATTGATTTCAAATTCCAACAGTGCTCAATCTTCAAATATTGAAGAGATGCACAGAATTGTAGCCCACTGGGTAGTTCATCAATACCACACCTTATTATCTCCAAGTGTTGAATAACTGACGGGATACCTGGCAAATCTCTCAGTTTATGACACCCTGTAATAATCAACTCCTCAAGGCAAGGAAACACCAACACCACCTCACCTGCGCTTGTCAACTCCTTTGCATCCTTCCACTCTTCTAAGCTATTCATCCACTCCAATTTGAGTATTCTCAATGCCGGAAATAATGTAGTATTTCTGTAACTCCCATCACAATTGTAAAACTTACTTCCAATACTTCTTACCTTGAACATATGGTTTATTTCAAGAACCCTAAGACAAGGTAATTGCCCCAGAGTGGGAACTTCTTCACATTTCGTACACCAATTCAATTTGATATGAATCAGATTGTGAAATAGCAACAAATCATTAACCCAAGATGGGAATTTCTCTCCTACATACCTTTCGATTGTTAAGCTTTTCAAATTTGAGCGAGGATGGAGGCCTTCCAACACCTTTTCATCTTTATCATACCGGTCCATTGCAATTGGATATTTCCCTCCCCAGTATAATCCCAACTTTAATATTTCCTTTTCTTTTAATTTTGCCCTTTTGGCTTCTTCCTCATTTGTCACCTTCTCTAAATTGTATATGTTTATCTCTCTAAGATTCTTTAAGGGTCCTATTTCATTAATCCTATAACCTTCATCTCGACCCACACCAAAAAAATTCAATGTTTGAAGGCAAGTCAACCGTCCCATATTTTTGAGTAGACAATCTTTGTACTGACCAGTATTAATACAAATATGTCTCAAGTTAATCAAATTGCTTAGGTCTTCCGGAAGCTTCATGAGTTTAGGGCATTCTTCGATTCTTAAAGTTTGCAAATGGTAGAGTTTGGTAATGGATTTTGGTAATTCCACAATGTTAGATTGCAAGATGTGAAGAAGCCTCAAATGTATCAACTGCTCAATTGAATTTGGCAACCCTATTATACTATGCCCGGATAATTTTAAAACACGTAAGCATTTAAAATTTGATAACATGTCATCAAAGTCTAGATTTTTTGAAATTAATGTGCGCATTTTTATGAAACCATCTCCACTAAATGAAGTTCTTGGTGTTGTTTCGCCATCGGATCGAACAAATAAAGGTTGTACTTTACTAACATTATCCATAGAATCTTCTTCCAAAATCAAAATTTCAGATTTTGAAATTGAGATGGCAAAATCATGCACCAAATCATGCATTTTGCAACTAGTAATATCACCATAGACATCCTTTGTAGCATTTTGGAAAAAGGAAGTGGCCAACAAAATATTGAAATACGTGTTACCAATATCTTCCATCACCGTATTACCTTCTTTAGATGGTTCAAGGAACCCTTCAGCCATCCAATGCTGAATTACTTCGTCCTTTTTCATGTCATAATCTTTAGGGAAAATTGCACAGTATGCGAAACATCGTTTCAAAGATGGTGTTCGAAGATGATCATAGCCTAACTTTAATATGTGAAACACTCCATTGTTATCATTGTCTAATAAATCCCAAATTTTATTATTTTGAATCGATAGCCATTCATCTTTATCATGTATAAAGTACATTATTCCCCCTAAAAATCTTGCAGCCCATGGAAACCTTTTACATTTTTTAACAATCTCCTTTCCAATTTTCTCCAAATCTTGAGTTAGAAGTCTTTCATTTGCAGATGCTATTTTCTTGAATATGGACCAATAATCATATTCTGTTAATTCACATTGGGGAAGAGTCTCTGTGATTTCTATCACACTATCACAATAGGTTGCTCCAACAATGTTATTTCCAACATTTTGATTAACTTTTGAATCATCAAGGAAGGAGTCTATCTCCATGTTAAAGCTAATATCAGGGATCGAATTCACAAACTCCGCTTGAAGATCATAACTAGCAATGTCACCTTTAAATCTATTTAATGATCTGTTGATGGTCTTAATTTTGTTTGCCATATTGATAATGTCATTAGAGGGTGAAGAGTAGTTTAGTACCTTTTGCTGAAGAATGTTATAGCCAAACTCGCCTAGCACATCATCAATGTCATAAGCAACATATCTAAGCTTTGCTAACCAAATCCTTAGAAACTCATCACTTGCTTGTCTTTTCTCAACATCATTTAACACAAGTTGAATTTGGGTTAAGAAACTAAACAGGTCTGTTAGCCCTTCCTTGAAACCCAACTCAAAACTCATGTGTTGCTCTATAACAATTGATCTCAACTTGGCTAGAAGTCCCTCCACAAAAACACCCAGTAAAATTTCAGCTATGTATTCTGCCTTACTCTGCATAAGAGACAATAGTATGAAAATGTTTGTGGAGTGTAGAGTATAATTCTATTAAAAATAAACAAGGTGGGTCCAGATATATTTATATATTGGAAATATAACAATTTTTTTTTTTTTTAAGAAGGCAAAAACTTATATTACAAGTTTCACCTTCTTAATTTTTATACAATAATTAATAGTTTTTTTTTCTTCGGAGTTTTATAATGACTAGTCGCAAACACACTCGATACATGGAAATATATATATATTTTTAAATGTGGTATAATATATAACTTATTATCTAAATTTTATTGTAGATAATTTGTTCTCCCCAAAAATTAAATAAACTCTAAAAGTAATTTATATTTCTCTATTTTTACAAATATATAATTTTATCATTTATGGTGTTTTTGATTGATATTATTTTGTTAAACTGTCCATATTTTTCTAACTATTGTTATTAGACATTATATTTTCCTAATCTCTTTTTGTATAACTAAAATTTTTAAGTTTCAAATATTTGAATACAACTAAAATTTTTAAGTTTCAAATATAGTATTTAAATTTTTTATTCTCTTAAGAAGATTGTCATGATAATCAAAACTGATCATATAGTTACAATGAATATTACTCAAAAAATTGATTGCAATATAGTACTCCCAACCCAAACCTTTTTTTTCCCCCTATTTTTAAGTAAGTACAACAAAATGGATTGAAGTTGACCATTATGGACTGAACTAGAATGAGTTGGACCAAATTGGACTGTAATAGATCAAATTAGACTGTAACGAACTGTCATAATTAGTAAACAGAACTCAAAAAATTAATAATAATTATAATAATAAAGTGATGTAAAAACATTATCTGTGATAAGTAATGTATTCCAATGTGATGGAAGTGGTTTGTTTTAAAAGTAATATCAATAAGTTTTGTTATCACATTAATATTTTTAACTTAATTATTATGCATGCACTTGTGATTCTACGTGCCTGTTGAAAGTTTTATTCAAATTAAATTCGATACTATGTACACCATAAAAAAAAAAAAAAAAAAAACCACTTACAAGTAATGTTTTATACAAAAAGAAAAAGAAAGGGGGGGGGGGGGGGGAGAGAGAGAGAGAGAGAGAAACTTTGTTAAGAGCTTTATTATCTCTATCTTTTGACGTTGATGAAAATGACATATGGTTAGCAGAATTGGACCCAACATTGAAGGTTATCAAAAAAAAAAAAGGAGCGGAATTGGACCCTTCAACTTAGCCTTGAATACTACATTAGCATATGGATGTGTATACAATGGTGGAATAAGATTTTTTTCAGGCAAGTTTAAACTAAAAATAAATAAATGGTGTCTCCACCCAATGTTTGCATTACATGTATTTTCTGTTATAAGTTACATTTAGGTTTAAGAATGTGTAAAGTGATGGTCATATTGTGATTGATAAGTTATAATTATTTTTGAGATTGAGTAAAGGCATAATGTATTATTGCATACATTAATTTTTATATACATATTTTTTGAAGAAATGATGGAAACAAAATGAAGACTTGGCCTCCGACGTGGTTCAATAAAAACGTAATAATAATAAATGCTATACTTCAACTTTTAGATATTATATAGATTAGTATTTTTTTTTTTTTTTGATACAAAATAGAAATTCTACTATAGCCTAATCTATGTGTATATGTGTGTGAAACTCCCTCTTAGAGACTTGAACCCCGGCCTTTACCCCCCAAACCCCACAAGCATTTATACTTGTAGAGTGACCATCGCACCAAGGATGTGCGGTAGTAGTATTGAATACAAATCTTTTGTCCCATTTTTTGTGTTCCACCTTCTCTCTCTCTCTCTCTCTCCTCCCTTAAATTTCATAAACACACCTATCCCCTCTTCCCTATGTTATAACTATCAAATTATATAAATAAATAAAATAATAATAATGCTAAGAATTTTGTAGTTTACTGATATTACACTTCTCCAATGGAAGAGAACATGAGTTCAAACTCCCCTTCCCCACTTGTTGCTAGGAAAAAAATTCACTTAATAATATAGAAATTTATTATAATGTTTTACTTGATTCAAACAATTAAAATCAATAACTGAAAATGTTATCACAAGTTCACGGCTAAGATTATGATGAAATATAATCTAAATATAAAATATTTACATATTTACTCACCTTTTCAAACACTCCGCTTAACATGTCATCCTTTGATATTGAAGTTGAGCTGATTTCCCTCTCCTTATCCTTGTTTGAAGTTGATGCACCCTTAAGTTTTTTGTTAGGTTCACCAACTGTTAGAGAAGCTTCCTCTTGGACCTCTTTAGGCACTTTTGTACAAATATTAATATCGTGACCCTTAGCTCCAGCCAAGTGATATTTAATCCTTGTAGCACCTCCAGCAAAAATACTTTCACAATAATTACATTTGAAACGACCTTTATTTTGTTTTTCAACATGCTCCCAAAATTGATCTCTCTTTCGAACCATATTTCTTTTCCCTTACAACAGATATATAAAGAGTTAAATATTAGAATATAAAAAAAATTGATAGTAAAAATGGATCTGTAGAGTAATAAAATTAATTTAAATAATATAGATCTATAGAATAATAAAAATAAGCTAGTTATATTTCTTTAAAAATATTATATAATTATTTTATGTCTATCAAAATCACCTTCAAGTAGTTTTTTGCTAAGCCCTCTAACGGCTAGATAAGCTTTGAATTCGTGTATTTTTAGGACCCTTTCTACAAATAGCAATATCACGATCAATAAATCTAATCCTTGAAACATTTCCATCAAACTTTTCATCTTATTTTGTTTACTGTGTTAATACTTAATAAACTATATATAATATTTAGCCAAGAAAATATAAAATCCATAGCATGAAAGACATGTCAGAGTGCACTTTAAAGTCTGAGAACAATAGAATGAAGAAAAAAAATTAACACTAACACCTGATGATTATAACGTGTTTTTTATCACTCGCCGAAAGGCTCAGATGATTAGAACAAGCAGTAAGACTAACACTATGCCGAAAGAAGATGATTTGGATTCGATGCGTACATGACAACTTAGGGAAATGCCATAGACGTTGGACTTAACATGTTTTACAGTACATGCCTTTCTGTTTCGGATTCTAAGGC
Source organism: Quercus aquifolioides (assembly GCA_019022515.1). Classification (NCBI taxonomy): domain Eukaryota; kingdom Viridiplantae; phylum Streptophyta; class Magnoliopsida; order Fagales; family Fagaceae; genus Quercus; species Quercus aquifolioides. The sequence continues at coordinate 232,673 of CM032331.1, forward strand.
AAATTTGGTTCCTACGTTGTTGGAAATTTTAGAAAAGTTCCAAATAATAATTACTATGTCAGCCTGCAAATTAAGTGTGGGTTGACTCTTGTTACCCAAAATGGGAATTACAGCACAAACATATATAACAGATGTTTACTTCTGTGGGTCAAAACACTGGAAGCATTAATCACTGGCCCTTTTTATATACAGCTTTGTTTCAAAAAGCCTCATGAGTCATGAGATTCTCTTCTTCATTTTTTTAAAATTTTTTAAGGAATGAGATTCTTGGTTTTTCCCCCAACCAACTCATCAATCATCACCCGGAATGAGTTTATATTACTAAACCCATCTTGCAGTTTTTTTTTATTATTATTAGTTTGGCGAAAAGCACATTTTAGTCCCTACATTTTAAGGTGATTTCCGTTTTAGTCCCTAAGTTTTATTTTTACCGCTTTTAGTCCCTATCCTGAAAAACGGTTCCATTTTTGTCCCTCCCGTTACATCATAAACGGATTTTGCTGACGTAGCAAACGGAATTGATACAAAATGATAAAATAATAGCTAATTAATTTAAAATAATAGCTACAGTAAATGCCACATCAGAAAATTTAAAAAAAAATTAAATTTAAAGAAAAACCTTAAATCTAATTAATTTAAAATTTTAATTAAAATTTTATTTTCTTAATATTCATGATCTTCAACTTTCCTCTTCGTGTTCTTCACAGCCAAGAACCATATCAGAAGATCACAAACAAAAACAAGAAGAAAAAATTAAATTAAATACTAAGAAGAAATATGTTCTTCCCAAATCCAAGAAGCAACCAAACCAATCTTTAGCAAACCCCAAATCCAAATCCAGCAACCAAACCCAATCTCCATCAAATCCAGAAAAACAAAAAATAAATCCAAGAAACAAACCCATAAACACAGTAACTAACCCAATCTTTAGCAAACCCATAAACCCAGAAATTTTCTTGGGAAACAAACACACAAAAAACCCATAAAATAAAAAACGGGTTGCAAGACTTGTCGGAGGAAGAGGAGATAGTTGGGGCGGAACCCATCTGTTCACTGATGTTAAGATTTCGGGCTCAGATTTTACCGAAACGAACATATCGGGTTCTGATTTTATTACTTGGGACCGGAAATTGAAAGACTAAGTGGGTACTGGAGCGAGAGAAGGGAATGGAACCCAGCCAACATTGACGGCGTCACGGAGAACGCCGTAGAGCACCATGTCCTCCGAATCATCTTCTTCGAGTGGCAACTCGCCCCAGTTTTCGGTGAGACAAGGATACAAGCTACCGAAACTGGAGCTCCAACCGAAAATTGGACCGTTTCCTGAAGAACCCACTTCAGTCTCGCCTAGTAGATGTTGGCGAATCGATTCAAGAAGAGCAAAATCGAACTCTGTAGAGCTCTGTCCATACATTTTTGGATCCGATATTTTTGAATTCTGAATCGGAAATTGCAAAAGCTCAAGGTTTTGGAGTGTTCAAAGAAACTAAGAGAGATAGAGAGAGTTTGGAAGATTTCAGGTTTGTGTTGAAGAAATGAATATTTCAGGCTCCGAAAACGTCAGATCTGACATTGCGAAAAAAACGTAGGTTGGTTTGTGATCTGAATTCGTTAGTAGTAGAAGTGGGTTTGATGTAGATCTGGGAAATTATAAGCCATGTGTTTCTGTTTCTGTTTCTGCTTTTTTGTTTTATAAAATCAGTTTGGTTGCTTCTTGGATTTGGGAAGAACATCAAGAAAATTTCTTCTTAGTATTTAATTTAATTTTTTCTTCCTATTTTTGTTTGTGATCTTCTGATATGGTTCTTGGTTGCTGGGTTTAGTCTGTGAAGAACACGAAGAGGAAGTTGAAGTTCATGAATATTAAGAAAATTAAATTTTAATTAAATTTTTTTTTGAGAAAGCATTTTAATTAAAATTTTAAATTAATTAGATTTAAGGTTTTTCTTTAAATTTAATTTTTTTTAAATTTTCTGATGTGGCATTTACTGTAGCTATTATTTTAAATTAATTAGCTATTATTTTATCATTTTGTATCAATTCCGTTTGCTACGTCAGCAAAATCCGTTTATGATGTAACGGGAGGGACAAAAATGGAACCGTTTTTCAGGATAGGGACTAAAAACAGTAAAAATAAAACTTAGGGACTAAAACGGAAATCACCTTAAAATGTAGGGACTAAAATGTGCTTTTCGCCTATTAGTTTTCCTTCATTTTTTATGGATTATTTATCCAATTCTTTTTATTTATATCATAATTAATAGATTACAATTTCTTTAAATGTCAAATTTCATTTGAAAAAGAATAAGAACTCTTTTTTTATTTTATCAAAGATTGTTAAAGGTTTAAACCAAGCCAAAAAAAAATTTTGAAAAAAAGAACTAAATGTTATAATTTTTTTTTTTAAAAAAAAAAAAAGAAGAAGAAGAGAAAAAGAACGTTATTATTAACTTTTGAGAGCAATAACTTAAAAAAAAAGAAAAAAAAAAAAAAAGAAAAAAAAAAAAGAATCACAAATTCATGTAATAACTTATTCTTTTTCACATAAATTTGTGTACAAATAAGAATTATCAAAATTTTAATATTTTTTTGAAGTTCACTATAATGTTCCAAGGATATATATTCACATTAGTTGTTAAATTATTACAACTTGATCATTCTATGAGTATATTAACCAAAATTTCAGAATTGACACAAGTTTTATATGAGATATGACAAGTTTCTAAAAATTCCTTTCATGAGAGAAGTGGAAATTTTCTTTAAAAGAAAAAAACAAAATAAATTATTCATGTGTAACACATCCTTTAAAATAAAAATAAAAAACAAAAAAAAAAACCCTCAAACAAATAAATACAATATGAATTTTTTATTATTATTTAGATTAGACTCAAGTACTCGTATGCATGTGTATGCATATGAGAGTCGCTTTGGCTTCACCACTAGTCTTGCTCTTGATTGAACAAGGTTGATATATTAAAAGGCAAGTTTAGATTCGAGGTTTTCTAATTTCAATTCGCTCTGCTTGTTTCGAGTTTCGACAATAATATTTTTTAAAAAAAGTATTTTTTATAAAACTTAAAACTACCTCATTTTTCAATGTTGATAGCATCCTTAAATAAGTTGAAAAATATTCTCCAAACTTTTTTTATATAGCTTATTGATACAATGTTTTCTAAAAACATTTAATTGAAAATAATTTTTAAAAATAAGCCATATTTTTCTATTGACCCCAAATAGTTTTTCTTTGAATTATTTTTTCTTATACTAAAATATAAAAAACTATATTTACACAATTCTTTCCATCAAAACAAATGAACATGACTTAGATAAAAATGGTCTGAATATCTCATGAAACAAATAGCAAGAGAGACGTTTAACCAAAAAAAATCATATAAGAGATAAGTCCGTAAGTGTCATAAAAAATGAACCACATATTAGTTGCATATATTAAGAATATACCAGATATATGCAATTTACCCCAAAAAAATAATAATAAAGATTTGGATTTTATCTTCTAGTTTAAATAACTTAAATGAAGTAGTTTTTTTTTCCGATTTAATATATGAATTGAAATAATTAATGATTAGTAAAACTATAATTCAGCCAATTTAAAATAATAATAAAATTGAATAGCATGAAAGAGATGTCAGGGTGCACTTACTGGAGTAGCTTGCAAATAGGTAGATGCAGTCACTGGACGTCAGGAAGAGTGAGAGAAGGAGAGAAGGAGCTTATCAAAAAAAAGAGAGAGAAGAAAATAGAAATAGTCTGAGAAGAATAAAGAGGAAGAGAAGAGAAAGACGTAAGTGGTGTTTGATATGTGTTTTTAAACCAGGATTTTCAGTTTTTAGGGGGTGTTTGGTGAGTGTTTTCAAACAACAATTTTTAGTTTTTAAACAAAATTTTATGTATTTTTACACCTTTTTTCACTTACTCGTATTTTCATAAAAGTTTTTCAATAACAATATTCAATTTTTAAATATATTTATCAAACGAAAAACATTATACATATTTTAATATATTTTTTCAGTTACACATATATTTATATGTATTTTTAAATAATAATTTTCAGTTTTTAAATACATGTACATGGGTCCATAAGGTGTGTTTTAAAAAATTAACTTATTTTACTATTTAATTTATTTTTTTACTATTTATCTATTTTACTTTACTTTTTAAAATTATTTATAAATTTTATTATATTATTTTAACTAATTTTTACTTTTATCTAATTACTTCTAACAAAAAAAAATTTTAATTTTAGCAAAATAAACTAATCCAAACAAAGCCGTAATGGAGAGGCAACGTGTAAAACGCGTCTGTGAACCTTTGCTAAAGTTTCCTTCCGTATCTCAATTATTGAAGAGCAAATGGATCCGATGTGTCGGTAGATGGAATTCCTGTGCAAATATAATCATCTCCATCTGCCGGTCAACAGGGAAGCTCTTGTGCAAACATCACATAATGTTTTACTTTTACTATGCGTCAAAGCACTGAAAGCATTAACCGCAGACCCTTTAAATATAGCTTTGATTAAAAAGGGGTGAAAATTGTGATTTAAAAAATATGGTAAAAAATATGTGTTTAAGGTACACTTATAATAAAAAAAAATGTTTAAAATACTTTACTAAACATTTTTTTTTAACAACAGTTTTTTAGTGCTTAAATACTAAAAATAGCCTCTACTGTTTTACTTTTACCCCCAACTAACTCATCACTCATCGCCAGACATGCATATACATAATCACTACTTTCAGGACACATTTATAAATTAATTCAAAGGTTAATTTGGTTATTATCTTGGAAATTTTAGAAGAGTTCCAACTAATTACCATGGCCCTTCTTTCTTATATTAAAAGCGGCAATGCCCGCTACAGTGTTTATTTACTGTTTATATAATGTGTTGCACTGTTCATCTACACTGCAGTTTTGGTGAGACTTTTTTTTTTTTTCGTTTTTGAATAGTAGCTATCGGTTTTTTTTTTTTGTCTTCCGTTTGAACTTTATTTTTTTTTATATATATTGTTATACTAACGCAATAAATTGTACAATATTTTCACAATTATTAAGGTATTAATTTCTTATTTTAACCTACTGTGTTTGTTTACTGTTTGTTATTACTTCTTTTTTTTTTTCGTTTTTGAACAGTAGCTACCTTTTTTTTGTCTTCCGTTTGAACTTTTTTTTCTTTTATATATGTTGTTATACTGATTATCACTAAAAATAAATGTTTCTTTTTATATATAAAAGCGGCTATGCCTGCTACAGTATTTATCTACTGTTCACATAACGTGTTGTACTGTTTATCTACAGTGCAGTTTTGGTGAGACACTTTTTTTTTTCTTCATTTTTGAACAGTAGCTACCGATTTTTCTTTTGTCTTCCGTTTGTACTTTTTTTTTTCTTTTATATATATTGTTATACTGACGCAACAAATTTCATAATTATTGAGGTATCAATTTCTTATAAGTCAAAATAAAATAATAAAATATGAAACTGTGATCAATTACAACTAAAAATAAATGTTTTGTGAAAATGTTGTGACACTTGTAAGGTGAATGTGTAAAAGTTACAGTACTTTTGGTTTGTTTAATATGTATTTTTTTTTTCTAATCATCGATTTGTGCTCTTTTTACTTATATATAAAAGCGCGAATGCGCGTACAGTATTTTTCTACTGTACATCCAGTGTTTTTGCATTGTACATCTATAGTGTCATTGTTGAGCCACTTTGTCTTTTTTTTTCCTTTTTTTTTTTTTTAAGTTTTGAACAGTAGCTACCGTTTTTTTTCTTTTTTTTTCCAGTAATCAGTTTGTGTTTTTTTTTTTCCTTTTAAATGTTTATGTAAGCTGGTATATATATTGTTATATTGACACAACAAATTTCACAATATTTTCATAATTATTAACGTACGCGAATGCACTAAAGCATTGTAACCACGGTGCTTTGGTTTCGTGAGCCACTTTTTTTTTTCCCAAGTTTTGAACAATAACTATGTAGTTACAATTGATGGGATAGCAAAACACACATCTATGGTTCGTCCAGACCAGTCGTCCAGAGAGTTGCGGTCAGCCAAACATCAGGCCATCTTTGATTCGTCCCGATATCTCGTCCATAGGATGTTGGGCAATTGATCACTCCAGGGAATCAGATCGAGAGAATCGTCCATGCACAAGGTGCATGGACGACCATACAACTACACAACAAAGTATCGTCCATGCGCAAAGCACATGGACGACTACGCCAACACTTGGCGAACCTCGTAGCGGTTCATTAACCCGCATTCATAGCCGCCAATCCCTCCAACTTATGTAACTTCCAATGGCAGTTACGATTCTCGTAGCCATTGAGGAGGTTATGTCCGAATTCCAAGATTCTGGGGGAAGTTATTGGACTAATAACCGCCCTAGAGTATGGTATATAAGGTCTGGTCTTCATCATGCAAAGGTATGAAATTCCGGAGATTACATTAAGTAAAGTTGAAACTCTATTAGAAGACCATAAAACTCACTTCACCATCGGAGGGTGTTTGGCCGGCTCAACCCGGTCACCCTTTGACTGCTTTCTCTTTTTGTAGGCCGCCGCTAGCGCTACAGTCCACTGAAGCCGAAGTGTTCAACCAACTGATTTCTCCACCATCAGTTGGCGCCGTCTGTGGGAAGCGTAAATTGTTTTTACGATTTGGCTTTCTGGGACAAAAGGTTGAATGGTTCGGACTAGGTCGAGGGCTACAAGCCCAGGCCATCAGGGAAGCAGAGACGCTTCAAGCAACCCCCATCGTGATCGCCAATCAGCGCCTGTCATGCAGTCGCCTTCCATCCAACAGATGCAATCCATGGCGGCCGCTATGGCGGAGGTAACTCGCCAGAATCAAGAGTTGACTAGGGAAATGGAGAGGCAGCGCCGTGAAGAACATGCCGAGAGGCAATCCCAGAGTCAAGTAGACAGAGGGGGACACGCTGAGCCCGAGACTCAATCAAGAGGCACCACTTCGCGAAGGGTGCCACATTTGGAGAAGGAAATGGATCAGATGAGGAAGGTTATGGACGAGATGAAGGAGAACATGAGAAGGGCAAATCCCGTAGAGGATTTGGTTCATCGAACAGATTCCCCATTCACGGCTTCCATCAACGGGCATCCTTTGCCGCCGAAGTTCAAAATGCCTTCCCTGGATTCATATGATGGAGCATGTGATCCCTTTGATCACATCGCTACTTTCAAGACCACAATGCATCTCCAAGGGGTTCTAGACGAGATTATGTGCAGAGCCTTCCCTACCACCCTTAAGGGACCAGCACGAGTGTGGTTCAGCAAAATACCCCCGAATTCCGTAAGTTCATTTGAGGAGTTAAGCAAATTATTTGTCAATAATTTCATTGGGGGACAGAGACACAAACGTTCCTCATCCAGTTTGCTAACCATTGAGCAAGGAGAGAATGAAAGCCTGCGTTCCTTCATCACGCGCTTCAACAGGGAAGCCCTGACAGTAGATGAGGTGGACGACAAACTACTATTGGCAGCCTTCCACAATGGCGTTAACTCAGACTTATTCATTCACAAGCTGTATGAAAAAGAGCCCCAATCCATGGCTGAACTCGTCCATTCAGCCCAAAACTTTATGAATGCAGAAGACGCCATCATAGCTAAGAAGAGGAAGAGAGCTGAGAGAATGGAAATCAACCCCCCACGTCACTCTGATCAAGGGCCTCGTCCAAAGAAGGGACGAACGGAAGATAAGAAGGATCGAGACAGGGATAACAGGAAGGCAGGCCCATCAACAAGGAATCAGAATTACACACCCTTGAATGCCCCACTCGATCAAGTGCTCATGCAAATCAAGGATGATCCCTCCTTGAAGTGGCCAGAAAAGATGAAAGGAGATCCTAACAAGCGCAATAAGAATAAATATTGTCGCTTCCATAGGGATCATGGGCATGACACGGACGAGTGTTTTGACTTGAAGCAGCAGATCGAGAACCTCATTAGACAAGGGAAATTGAGGCACTTTGTTGGAAGGGATCATAAAGATGAGAAATTGAAAGCAAAGATGGAAGAGTCATCACGGCCCCCACTGGGAGAAATAAGGGTTATCATTGGAGGGACTTCTGAAGGACAATCCTCTAGATCAAAGAAGACGTATCTTAAAGTGGTACAAAATGTCCAACTCTCTGGACGATCCCCAAGGACGAGGGATACGGACAAGCCAACCATTTCTTTCACAGATGAAGAAGCTGAAAGAATTCATCATCCACATGACGACGCAATTGTCATTACCCTACTGATAGCAGATTACAGAACTAGAAGGGTGTTGGTGGATAATGGAAGTTCAGCGAACATACTGTATTATCCTGCCTTCCAGCAGATGAAGCTTGGACGAGATCAGCTTCGTCCAGCATGCTCACCACTGATAGGATTTGGAGGAATGAAAGTGCAGCCCGTAGGTACCATTACCTTGCCTGTAGTGGTAGGGTCATACCCGCAGCAGATAACTAAGGAAGTAAATTTCCTTGTGGTGGATTGTTCATCCTCATATAATGCCATCATTGGAAGACCGACCTTGAACAGTTGGAAGGCGGTAACATCTACCTACCATCTATCAGTCAAATTCCCTACGGAGTGCGGAATTGGACAAGCACAAGGAGATCAGTTGGCAGCCAGGGAGTGTTATCTAGCTATGTTGGCTATGGACGAGCAGATGCAGACTATGAGTATAGAAGAAAGAAAAATTGTTGCAGAACCGATTGAAGTATTGGAAGATGTTTTATTACAAGAAAATGATCCTGAGAAATTCACTAAAATTGGAACAAGTATGAAGGAGAAGACGAAAGAAGACCTCGTCCAGTTTCTAAAGAAGAATGCTGATGTTTTTGCATGGAGTCATGACGACATGCCTGGCATTGAACCAAGTGTGATCACTCATCGACTGAGCGTGTCCCCCTCCTCTAAGCCCATTCGTCAAAAGAAGAGGGTGTTTGCCCCTGAACGAGAGAAGGCTATCAAGGAAGAGGTTCAGAAACTGACCACAGCACAGTTTATCCGGGAAGTCTATTACCCGGATTGGTTGGCGAATGTAGTGATGGTGAAGAAGGCAAATGGCAAGTGGAGGATGTGCGTCGACTTCACTGACTTGAACAATGCTTGCCCTAAGGATAGTTATCCTTTGCCCCGTATTGATCAACTAGTTGATTCTACAGCCGGCCATCAAATGTTGAGCTTCATGGACGCCTTCTCAGGATATAATCAGATAAAGATGGACGAGGCAGACCAGGAAAAGACATCTTTTATTACCAGTCAAGGTTTGTTTTGTTACAAAGTGATGCCCTTCGGTCTGAAGAACGTAGGGGCAACTTATCAAAGGTTGGTGAACCACATGTTTCGTCCACAAATAGGACGGAATGTGGAGGTGTACGTGGACGACATGCTTGTGAAGAGCTTAGACGAGGGAAGCCACTTGGACGATCTTCAGGAAACCTTTGAAACACTTAGGCGATACAAGATGAAGCTGAATCCAAGTAAATGTGCATTCGGAGTATCTTCAGGAAAGTTTCTAGGATTCATGGTTTCAGAGAGAGGAATTGAGGCAAATCCAGACAAGATCTAAGCCATATTGAACATGGAGCCACCGAAGAACATCAAGGAAGTCCAATCCTTAACCGGACGAGTTGCAGCTCTGAACAGGTTTGTCTCAAAAGCCACTGACAAGTGTTTACCCTTTTTCAAAATTCTCAGGAAGGCATTTGAGTGGACGGACGAGTGTCAAAGGGCCTTCCAGGACCTAAAGCACTATCTTACTACAGCCCCATTGCTAAGTCCGTCCGTGCTAGGAGAAGAACTATATTTATACTTAGCAGTGTCCCCACATGCCGTGAGTTCAGCGTTGATCAGGGAGGAAGAAAAGGTGTAGAAGCCTGTGTATTACACTAGCCGGGCACTGAGAGGGGCAGAAGGAAGGTACCCATTAATAGAGAAGTTAGCCTTCGCACTAATAACAGCTTCTAGGAAGTTAAGACATTACTTCCAAGGTCATGTCATCAATGTCATGACGGATCATCCGCTTAAGAAGGCAATGAATAAACTTGAAGCTGCAGGACGACTAATTCAATGGGCAGTTGAGCTCGGTGAGTTTGATATTCGGTACAAACCGAGGAATGCAGTAAAAGCTCAAGCCCTGGCAGATTTCATTGCAGAGTTCACTCCAAGTTATGAGGACTTAGATGACAAAGAAGACAATAAAAAATGGGTCGTCCATGTAGATGGATCATCTACGCTGTATGCAGGAGGTATAGGAGTGGTTTTGCAATCACCAGAAGGAGATAAATTGAATCACAAGGTTCGCTTGCAGTATCAAACAACTAACAATGAAGCAGAATATGAAGCCCTTCTTAAAGGGTTGGAGTTAGCTAAATCTGTGGAGGCAGACTCGGTACTCGTCCTGGGAGACTCACAGTTGGTCATAGGCCAAGTAAATGGAACATGTGAAGCCAAGGAAGATAGAATGAAGAGATATTTGAAGAGGGTGTTACGCCTTATGAAGAAATTCAGAGGGGCTAATTTCGTTCAAATCCTGAGGGAAGAGAACATGGAAGCAGACACTCTAGCGAAGGAAGCCTCCGCTAATGAAGCAATGGACAAGTTGGATGAAATACGATACATGCCAAGCATAGACCTTCCAGAAATGTTGCAGATAGAAGGTGAAGAGAACTGGATGACCCCGATAGTCTCATACCTGAAGGACGGAAGGCTTCCAGCAGGGAAGGACGAAGCCAGGAAGCTCAGAGTTAAATCAGCCAAATACATCCTTATGGACGAAGTGTTATACAAAAGAGGTTTTTCACAACCATACCTGAGGTGCTTAGCTCCAGACGAAGCGAATTACGTATTGAGGGAAGTTCATGAAGGAGCATGTGGTAATCACTCAGGAGCCAGATCACTCGTCCACAAGGTCATTCGTGCAAGGTACTACTGGCCAACCGTCCAAGCTGATGCTAAGGCATATGTTAAGGTATGTGACCAATGTCAACGTTTCAGTAATATCCCTAGACAACCTTCAGAATACCTCACCCCAATGATGGCCCCTTGGCCTTTTGCACAGTGGGGTTTGGATATTTTGGGCCCCTTTCCAACTGGAACCAGACAGATGAAGTTCTTGGTGGTGGGGATAGATTATTTCACTAAATGGGTGGAAGCTGAACCCTTAGTGAAAATTACACAACAAAATGTCAAAAATTTCGTTTGGAAGAGCATTGTATGCAGATTTGGAGTACCAAGAGTACTAGTATCTGACAATGGACGACAGTTTGACAACACCTCCTTCAGAGAATTTTGTGAGCAGCTTGGAATCAAGAATCATTATTCCTCACCCTCCCACCCACAAGCTAACGGACAAGCAGAAGTAGCAAACCGATCCTTGTTGAAAATCATCAAGACTCGGCTTGAAGGGGCAAAGGGAAAGGGAGTGTGGCCGGATGAATTACCAGGTGTTTTGTGGGCTTACAGAACAACAGCAAGGACTCCCACAGAAGAGACTCCTTTCAAACTGGCTTACGGGAGCGAAGCAGTCATACCTGCAGAAGTGCATATGGCCAGCCATAGGGTGATGAAGTATCAAGACGAGGAAAACAACGAACAGCTTCGTCTTAACCTCGATCTCATAGACGAGGTAAGAATGGACGCGGAGCAAAGAACAGCAAGGTACAAGAATCTCATGGCAAAGCAGCATGACGCTATGGTGAAACCCAGGCGCTTCAGCATTGGGGATCTCGTCCTTAAAAGGGTCTCTTTGGCCACCAAAAACCCGGCCCATGGGAAGCTGGGGCCAAATTGGGAAGGACCTTATAGGGTAATCAACTGCAAGAGGCAAGGATCCTACTATTTGGAAGCCCTGGACGGAAGGAAGTTGGAGCACCCGTGGAACGTTGAACACCTAAGGAGGTACTATCAATGAAGGGTGATCACGGACGAGCCACGAGATGGACGAGACCCTTGGACGTTTGGAGTAATGTGTTCAATATTTTCCAGTACTTTCTTATTATTATTGTGTTTTAAGTAAATAAGTATTTTATGCTACTCATGGACGAGGTTATGTTGTATTATGTATTTTTTAATTCCCTAAAAGCACAAGCTCTTAAGCATGTGCCATGATTGTGGACGAATGATTACATAGTATGGATTTCTGAATATATATATGATGTGTTTTAAATATATGTATGATTGTATGGGAATCCTTCATTTTCTATGATTCAAAATGATCCACGGAAGGCGAAAAGCCAAAGACGAGTAAAATCCTTGGACGCAAGGAAGTATCGTCTAAAAGCTTTCCTTTAGATAAGGATAAAGCAAGAGAAATTAAGGTATGTCCGTCTAAGATCAAGACGAGACAAACCTGAAGTGTAATTGTCTATACCATGGACGAACAATGTGCGTGCTAAAACACAAGCCCATGGACGAATCTAACCAACAACAATCCAGCCCATGGACGAGAATTTGTTGGAAAATTTTAGACGAATCTAACCAACATAACAATCCAGCCCATGGACGAGAATTTGATGGGAGAATTTTATTAAGGACGAATAAATAATCGTCCTAAGTTTGAGACACAAATTAAATTTGGCAAAAAGACATCATTCATATACATGAAGGATCTCGTCCATATGTTCAAGACGAGATAAAACCTAGTCCCACAACCACAATGGTATGGACGACATGAATGAAGTTAGTTCATAAAACTAAAGGAATATTGGCACAATGAACAATGAAAGAAAAGCATTCATACATTTATAAAATTTTAAGGGTAGACGACCACCGTCCAAAAACCCTTAAAAGAGTAGTGCTTATTCATAAAAGCTCGTCCATATACTTGGACGAGGAAATTGTGCTTGAATAAACTATAAAAGAAATAAACAAAAGCCCAAAACACTGGGCACCTCCAAACAAAATTAAAATAAAAACGTTCTAAAGGAAAATGAAATCACTTGGATTCACCACTGGGAGCAGTCTTTGGATCGTCTTGTGTCACCTCGTTATTGGCGTCGTCCACCACGTTGACGTCCTCAGAACTCGTCGCTAGCAAAGAACTCTCTGTAGCAAGAGGAAGCTTGAAGGAGTCAAAGTTTAAGTCAGGGAAGGCTTCCTTGGCATCAGCACGGAAGTCTTCATAGCCAGCGGCATAGTGACTATCTAGACGACTCTTAAGCTCGTCAGACTTCTTGAAGGCTAAAATGGCTTCCTCACGAGCTTTTTCCAAGGACGAAGCAAACCCTGAAACTTCTCCCTCCAAGTAAGCAATACGAGTGTCCTTCTCGACACCATCTGCTTTGCGTTCTTCCACCTCTTCCTTTAATTTCGTCTCACATGCTAGCAAACGGTTGACTTCATCAGTCAGCCTAATCACCTCTCCCTTCTTCAACAAATTTTCATTAGTCAACTCTTTAGCCTTCTCTCTTGCCGTCTTGGCCTCCTCAGCAAGTTCCTTGGCCTGGCGCGTCGATGTATAAAACTTTGACATAGCCTGTTCATGGACGAAGGAGAGTTAAAAAAAAAAAAAAGAGGAAAAGACAAGAAAAAGTACACAAGGACGAACTAAAATCATACCTTGAAGAGGTCATGGACGCCAGAGCGTTCAAATTCCCTCACTGACATGTTGTAGCATTGCTTAACTTCATTGTCAGTGACGATCCCTTTGAACGTCCTCCAGGCATACTCTTCGTCCAATATCAAGTTAGAGGGACGATCTGATTGCTCTGACGGATGAGACTTGCGAAGAGTCTTAGTTGGAGGGGGAGTAGGGTTAGACTGAACAGGATGAATTATTTGGACGGGCTCCACGTCGGCAGGAGGGTCGTCCAGATTCGTCGTCGGAGAAGAAAATTTGGGGACCTTGGGAAGGGAAGTCTGAACGGTCTTTGGTTTTTTGGAGCCTCGACGACTGGGAAGGTTGTCCAGGTCCACAGCACTTGAAATCTTAGATTTTCTCTTCCCAGCCTGGACGGCAGTCTTCTGGACGACAGGAGGCACAGGAGCGCCCTCGTCCCCACTAGTTACTGTTTTGTCTTTATTTTCTCTCATTGTCATTATTCCTGTGATGAGGAAAATCAGTTGAGAAAGAGAAAAAAAGAATAGAAAGAAGTATTGAGGGACAGACGACACTTACTTCGTCGAGTGGTCTCCTCGTGACTTAAATTTTCAGGGGTAGGTTCTGGGCCAAGTCCCCACGTAGCCAAACTACTAAAACTTACTAAGTCGTGGAAAGTCCTTCTAGGGAAGGCACGTACGTGGTCGATTCGATCCAAGTAAGACCTGTCCAAACGTGGACGAGTAACAGCTGCACCAATAGAAGAATGGTGGTTAGACGATTGAAAGTTAGAAAAAGTGCAAGGAATAAAATAAATAACATGGAAAGAAAACATACCCTCAGGACGAAGGCGACCTATGGGGCTGGTAAAAGGAGGGAAGGGGGCATTACTAACATCTGTTGGGTCCCCAGCCCAGTTTCCAGAAATGATAAAAAATTCTTGCTTCCAGAGCCTATCAGACGAGCTACGGCCTTTTATTAAACTATAGTGAGAGCCTCTGGACGAGAACTGGTAAAAACCAGCTGATTGTTTTATTTCTGAGGGCTTATAGCAGTAGAGGAACTCGTCTACTGTTATAGGACGATCCCCTTCCAGCGCCTCACGCCATAACACTTGCATAGCAACTATCGTCCTCCAACCATTGGGATTAAGTTGGTTAGGACCAACACCTAACCTATGAAGGAGACCTCTACAAAATGAATTTAGGGGAAACCTAAGACCAGCTAAAAGATAAGACGAATATACTCCTAAACCAGAAGAAGGTGAACAACACCACTCTCCTTCCCTGGGCAGACGAGGTTCAAACTCGATAGGAATTTGGTATCTATCTACTAAGGTTTTTAACTTAGGAGCGTCTAAGGTGGACGCTACTTCAGGTGCACAGCTATATATTACGTTTTCCTCGTCCTCCTCCTCATCCTAAGAAGGGCTGGGTGGCGCTCTGGACGAACTAGCTTCAGTTCCAGAGGCCATCCTACGTTGTATCTCTTGAAATTCTTCTAAGGAAACGCCTGGTACCCCGGACGAATATTGCTCGTCCGAGGAACTGCTACTAAAACTAGTGCTACCCTCACCACTCTCGTTACTTCCAGATGACACGTCCTGATATTCGTCTATTTCCCTCTGTGTACTACTAGACGAAGCCATAACTAAAGTAGATCAAAAAGAAAACCTAAAGGGAAGAGGAAGTACCTGAGAACTAGGACGAATGCTAGACGAGAACCTTGGACGAGATAGCGGAAGGAAGTTTATGAGAGAGGTGAAGGGTAAGAAAGAGAATGCGCCTATTTATAAGGCCCAGAAGTAGGGTCAGCGAAACGACACCATCCACTAAGAAGGTGACACGTGGCAATCGCGTGGGGAAACGTAATCGATTTGATTGCCCAACGAATTAAAGAATGACAGGTGGCAGGAGAAAGGGGGCAAAATCCCTATAATACCCCTGGACGACACCCTGGACAAGGGGGCAACTGATGGGATAGCAAAACACACATCTATGATTCGTCCAGACTAGTCGTCCAGAGACTTGCGTTCAGCCAAACATCAGGCCATCTTTGATTCGTCCCGATATCTCGTCCATAGGATGTTGGGCAATTGATCACTCCAGGGAATCAGAGCGAGAGAATCGTCCAGGCACAAGGTGCTTGGACGACCATACAACTACACAACAAAGTATCGTCCATGCGCAAAGCACATGGACGACTACGCCAACACTTGGCGAACCTCGTAGCGGTTCATTAACCCGCATTCATAGCCGCCAATCCCTCCAACTTATGTAACTTCCAATGGCAGTTACGATTCTCGTAGCCGTTGAGGAGGTTATGTCCGAATTCCACGATTCTGGGGGAAGTTATGGGACTAATAACCGCCCTAGAGTATGGTATATAAGGTCTGGTCTTCATCATGCAAAGGTATGAAAAAATTCCGGAGATTACATTAAGTAAAGTTGAAATTCTATTAGAAGACCAGAAAACTCACTTCACCATCGGAGGGTGTTTGGCCGGCTCAACCCGGTCACCCTTTGACTGCTTTCTCTTTTTGTAGGCCGCCGCTAGCATTGCAGTCTACTGAAGCCGAAGTGTTCAACCAACTGATTTCTCCACCATCAACAATAGCTACATTTTTATTTTATTTTTCAGTAATCGGTTTGTGTTTATTTTTTTCCTTTTAAATATTTATGTAAGCTGGTATATATATTGTTATACTTACACAATAAATTTCATAATATTTTCACAATTATTGACTTGTCAATTTCTTACAAGTCGAAATAAAATAATAAGATATGAGACTGTGACCAATCACAACTAAAAATAAATGTTTTGAAAAAATATTACAACACTTATTGTGCAATGTTTTTGGTTTATTCAACTAGCACGGTAGCTACAGTGCCTAAAGGTTTTTTTTTTTTTTGTAATAGGTTTGGGTTTTTTTTTTTTTTTTTTTTTTCTTTTAAATATTTATGTAAGCTGTTATATATATTGTTATACTTACACAATAAATTTCACAATATTTTCACAATTATTGTCGTGTCAATTTCTTACAAGTCGAAATAAAATAATAAAATATGAGACTGTGACCAACCACAACTAAAAATAAATATTTTGAGAAAATGTTACAACACTTATTGTGCAGTGCTTTTGGTTTATTCAACTGGCACGATAGCTACAGTGCCTAAAGTTTTTTTTTTTTTCCCAGTAATTCATTTGTGTTTTTTTTTTTCTTTTAAATATTTATGTAAGCTAGCATATATATTGTTATATTGACACAACAAATTTCACAATATTTTCACAATTATTGACGTGCCAATTTCTTACAAGTCGAAATAAAATAATAAAATATGAGACTGTGACCAACCACAACTAAAAATAAATGTTTTGAGAAAACGTTACAACACTTATTGTTATCACAATATTTTCACAATTGTTGAGATCTCAGTTTCTTATAGATCAAATAAAAAAAATGCTAAATCCACAACATTTTAACATTAATTTCTACAGTGCCTAATTTTTTTTTTTTTTCCAGTTATTGGTTTTTTTTTATAAATATTTATGTAAGCTGGCGTATCTATTAACTATATAAAAAGAGGCAAAGGCTCATGAATAGTGTTTTTTTAGTTTATTCAATTAGTGAGGTGCACTTTTTCTTTCTCTCCCCCCCCCTTCAAGTATGCCAGTTGGTTTGAGCTTTATTTTTGTTTTTGTTTTTGTTTTTTTTTTAAAGATCTTTATATGTTTACTTTGTACTTGCAATGCAAGTTTACATTGTAAATACACAAAAGTGGTTAATATTATACACATTTGCACAAAAAATGATAAATTTTGTACAAATTTTGTAAATATGTAAAAAAGTTGCTATTTTTTTTTTGTTTAGAATATAAATTTATATTGTAATTAAGTACAATGTATGCATAGAGATATTATGAAAATGTTATGACACATGTGTCAATTCCTTATGGATCAAAATAAAATAAAATAAAATAAAAAAAATATTATACCAAGATCTAGCACAACTAAAAATGTCGTGACATTTTGTTGTTATTATAATATATTCATAACTATTGAGGTGTAAGTTATAGGTTAAAATAAAATAATAAAATGTTGGACTGGGATCTGTCACAATCTTATACGAATGAGATTAACTTTTTAGGACATAATTATCAAAATTCTTAAAATTAATCCCTTTTTTTTATTAATGTAAATCTCTGTGTATTTTAAAAATCAAATAATTTATATATTTATTTTGTGATACAAATAAAATCTAAAATTGATCATACTCACTACTTTTTTTTTTTTCTCATGACTACTGACTAGTGTTTTAAAAAGGCTCGTGAGATTCTTTGGTTTTTCGGTTTTTCCCAACCAACTCACCCAGAAAGAGTTTATATTATAACAAATGTAAAGTTTATAATAAATTTGTCCTCCACATCACCCCACTTTACCCATCTTATAATGTTTTATTTTTTATTCTTTTTAAGTTTTCCTTCATTTTTAGGGATTATTTATGCAATTATTATTTTTATTTATATCATAATTAATAGATTATTGTTTCTCTTATGTGTCAAACTTCATTTGAAAAAGAAGAAGAAAGTCTTCTATTTTTTATTTTTTGTATTAATGATTATTAAAGGTTTGAACCATACAGAAGGACAACAAATGTTGAAAAAAAGAACTAAAGAGTTTAATTTTTCTAATTTGAATCTACTACTTAAATTATTTTTTCTCATTCATAACAATTAATAATAACCAACCACGTATAATTTGTTGGAAAAATTTTATACCCACGGCACTAGCATTTCATTCTAGAAGTAGACAGAACAGAAGAGATTGTTTTAACTCCGATTTGTTAATACAATTAATTAATTTGGCTTAACCTTTTGTTGTCTGAAAAGTGAGGTTCGAGATCTGAATGGACTTGTCAAATTCAGCGGCAGATCAGACCAGATCACGTGAAAAAAGTGTAGCTGGGATGTGATAGGACCAAATTGATGTCCCCAAGTTGTTGGTTAGATTTGAAACTTGGAATTATTGAAGAGATTGCTACATGCCCAGACTCAACCAACCGATAAATTATACGCTGAATCAAAAAACTCTTTTTCTTTTTCATTTTTTGCTAGAAATTTAAGTGGATGTTAATAAATGAAATTAATAATTGAAAACTTCGTTTTGTTAGGCATATTTTGATTCTTACTAGGGGTAAATTAGGTGGTCTTTCCTTTGGTTGGAAAAATGGTATTGATATATAAATAATGGCCCAAAACTGACATTTTTTAATCAAATTATTTTGGTCTTCAAGGTTTATGAATTATGATCAGTTGAGTCACTCAATTATGAAAAATTCTGGTACCATAACTTTGTCACGCAAATTGTGCACAAAATTATAGCACTAGGACCACTCCTCAATTATTGTAGCACGATATTTCTGCGACAAGCTGTTAAAGCAAGTCAATGTCATAGGAAGATGCAGTCAATAATGGAGGTCAGGAAGAGTAAAAGAGAGAGAGAGAGAAGGTAATAATAGACTGTGAAGATAATAAAGAAGATGGGTTGTGTCGTGTCTTTCAAGATGGGGCCCAGGCTTGAACAAACAGGACCAGCACTCGTTAACTTCTAGTAATTTTTAAAGATCAAATTGATAACAAATATAAATTTGACAAATATGAATTAATGAGAAATAAAAATTACAAGTTAACGAGAACCAAAGCACAAAACTAAGAACTTGTTTTGCCATGTTTAAATTTAAACAATTTCAATCTTGTTGTATAAGAATAAGAGTTGTTTAATTTTTCCTATATATCAATGATCATTACACGTTATTACTGTCACTATTAAATGTTAAACAACATTGCAAATGTTTTAAAGCCTAAATCAATCTCAAGCTTAGGGAAAGCGGTGCTCTCAGCTTCAAAACTGATTTTTATTTTGTTCTAGTTTAAGAAAAAATAAAAACATTAAAGCATCTCTTTTTGCTAATTTTCTTTTTTATTCCAAGATAACAGTTTTTTTTTTTTTTTGTAAACATAACAAAATTAAGTCCTTGATTTTATTCTTTGTATCCCAACTTGTAATTACTTTTATTAATTTTTATAATTTTATTTCTTGTTAGCGCATATTTGGATTTAACAAAGAAAACCAATTTGGTTCCTCAATATTTAGATTCTTTATTAATTTTTCTTGATTGCTTAAATTTAAAAAAATTCTAACTTATAAGCCAAAAAAATAATTGGCAAGAAAGAAAGAAAGAATATTTATGCCATTTCCTTATGAAAAAAAAAAAGAATTAAATGATAAAACAAAAATTTAACAGACAAGAAAGAAAAAAGAATTAAATGATAAAACATACACATTGAATAATATTTATGCCATTTCATTATGAAATATGCATACTTGGTCAAGATGTAGGGATTTGGAGGCTTATATGAATAATGTTGTGACGTTTGCTTTATACAAAACACGTGCAAAATAATTATTTTTGGCTATTTAATTTCATCTTTGCGAGGAATATTAAAAATAAAAGGAAATAAATAAATAAAAGAAAAATAAAATCTCAAAGCTTGAGATTTATAGTTATTACATTGTAAAAAAATTATTAACAAAATTGATGTTTAGCTTGAAGTATTTGGAAAGTAGAGAAGAATTGGAGTCATTTGGGTAAATATTGTTTTTTTTAAAACTAATTTGCGTTATAGTTACTGTTAGAAGTTATTTAGGAAAGTGAGGAGAGAGATTGAGAATATTGGAGGAGAGAGAAAAACTTGAATTACGGCAATGGTATTGCCGTAATTCCTCTGCCCAATTTGCCCGGGTTTGTGCGTGTGAGAAGTGCAATGTGTGAGTGCCCCCAAAAAAAAAAATCCCACAATTTCGGCAATACCATTGCCGAAATTGGGGGGGAAATTTTTTTTTATTTTTTATTTGTGGCAATGGTATTTCGGCAATACCATTGCCACAATTGTGGGGAAACTTTTTTATTTTATTTTATTTGTGGCAATGGTATTTTGGCAATACCATTGCCACAATTGGGAATTTTTTTTTTTTTTCAATTGTGGCAATAGTATTTCGGCAATATCATTGTCACAATTGGGAAATTCACAATTTCGGCAATGCCATTGCCACAATTGGGAAAAAAGTTTTTTTTTTTGTCCTCCAATTTTCAACAATGGCACTGCCACAATTGCCATAAGGAGCAACTTGATTCTTATTCTAAAATAGAGGACAACATTATTTTTTTGACCGATGTAGTGTGTATGTTATGTTCTTTTCTTTATTGTAAAAGTACCATATGAAACAAATAAGGATAGATTCAAGTACAATGAGTACATTGATTCTTATTTTAGAAAAAGTATAAAGAAGAAAAAATGATTGATGTGCACGTTGTAAATAAAAACAAAAAAAGTACATACATTCTTATAGAAGAAAAAAATAATTGATGTGCACGTTGTAAATAAAAACAAAAAAAGTATATACATTCTTACAGAAGAAAAAAATAATTGATGTGCACGTCGTAAATAAAAAAAAAAGTATATAGATTCTTACAATAGGAAAGAAAAAAATGATTGATGTGCACATTATAAACCAAAAAAAGCAAAAAAAGTACATAGATTTTTACAATACGAAAGAAAAAAATGATTGATGTGCACATTGTCGAAAATTGGAGAAAAAAAAAAAACTTTTTTTTCCAATTGTGGCAATGGTATTTCCGAAATACCATTGCCACCAAAAAAAAAAAAAAAAAAAAAAATTTCCCCACAATGTATTGCCGAAATACCATTGCCACAAAAAAAAAAAAAAAAAAAAAAAATTTCCCCACAATTGTGGCAATGGTATTGCCGAAATACCATTGCCACAAATAAATAAATAAAAAAAAATCCCCACAATTGTGGCAATACGGAAATACCATTGCTACAATAAAAAAATAAAAAATAAAAATTTCCCCACAACTGTGGCAATGGTATTGCCAAAATACCATTGCCACAAATAAATTAAAAAAAAAAAAAAATTTCCCCACAATTTCGGCAATGGTATTGCCGAAATTGTGGGATTTTTTTTTTTTGGGCACTCACACATTGCACTCCTCACACGCACAAACCCGGGCAGATTGGGTAGAGGAATTACGGCAATTCGAGTTTTTCTCTCTCCTCCAGTTTTCTCATTCTCTCTCTTACTTTTTCTTGAATTTCGGCAACACTGTTGTCGAAATTCAATCTCTCTCCTCACTCTCCTAAATAACTTCTAACAATAACTATAACGCAAATTAGTTTTAAAAAAAGCAATATTTACCCAAATGACTCGAAGAATTGCAACGTTAAAAACTGGCAGGAACTGCTATTATCCAATTAAAAAGATAAAAAGCAACTATTTTTTTTTTCTTTTATTTATTTAGTGGGGAACACCTTTCCAGTTTCCACACGTTTATCAGGTCCGCGTCTCTTTTCTAAAAGGAGCCTTACGGGATGGGACATTCCCATGTGCTGGAGCTTGATAGATCATCATTAAAGATTTTGTTAGATCTTGATAGAGACTTGCACACACTCGCTTTACTCATTCCTTTGAAAAAAAAAAATTGTAAACAAAAATTCAATTCAAAATGCGAATCAATAAATTTTAGTTAAAATTGTGTTCACAATTTTAAAAAATTGTGCATAAAATATACAAAAGTATTTGATACAAAATACTTCTCCTTAAGTATAAGATAATCAGTACTCTGTTCCTCAAAAAAATCAGTACTCTTATGGGCGTTTAATTCGTTCTGATGTGCTTTGATGTAACATTAAGGACATGTTTAGTAAACTGTAATAGTAATTACATAAGAATGGGTATTATAAGGAATACAAGATACTTTAATACAATACTTATTATTATTCATTTATTTGGTAACAACACAATAATAAAACTCTAGAAACAATGAAATAAAAACATTTTAAATCAAACTTAGGATATATTTTAGAAAATATCTTACTAATATAATTATATTTTCTAAAAAATAATTTTTTTTAAAAAATTTGAAAGAGAGATTAGTTATTTTTTTATGATTTATTATTTTTATAATTATTATTTGCATATAGAAAGTTTGTTTATTTGAAAATATGTTAATTTTAGAAATTAAACGCACCTATTAAGGAATAGCTATTACAACCCTTTTTGAAATGAATAATTATTTCTCATTTTAAAAAATAGTTATTCATAAAGAATGATTTATTCTATATAATAAAAATATAACCAATCTACTGAATAGTTAAACCATAGGTTTAAGAATTACATTACAGTGTTTATTACAATCTACCAAACATACCCAAAGATTTTTGGTTTATTTTATTTTTTCTAACATTACCATAATCTAAAATTACAAAATATATAACACCACCTTAATCTCATCACTTTCCTAAACAATGTAATATTATATTTTTGTATTGATATTATATTAAGGTAAGATTATAAAAAAGTAATATTACAGTGTGATGTAATACGCCAAACCAAATGCCTCCTTAAGAAATGCAGATACATAGTTATATACTAGATTGACCTTGTCAAAAACCAGCTTAAAGAACTTTTTTTTAATGTCAAATTTTTTATTTATTCCGATTTGAGGTTTATGCCTAGTTCTATGAGATTTTTGTGTTTGTTAATCACCAAAATAACGAAGTGTGGGACGAGACATAATTTAAAAAATGATTCTTTTAGAGGAAAAAGTTATGAACAACAAAATAGTATTGAAGTTTGATTCTTAAAAAAAGAAAAATAGTATTAAAGTTATTATCCAATGTGTGGGTGTGGGTTTATTCATTTTTTGGACTAGGTCTCATCCCATTCAGGAGTCCTCACTATTTGGATATGGCAAATGCATAAATCTCATTGGATTATGAGATCGGAATGAAAATTTTGACTAAAAAACCTCTAAACAAATATAGTGCACACAGTTAGCCTAGTTTCTGTTATTAACAGAGAAATGTTAGAGATTTTAATTTTTTTACAAAAAAATTTACAAACTGTTGATGTAGGGTCAGGTTTTGCAGCCCAAACTCAAGGAGATGTGGATTTGGAGCCCACTGAACCCAAAACAATAAATTTGTAGAGAGTGGGTGAAAGAACTAGGCCAATAATGAAAATAACAGCATCAAACGGCCATAAAGACAGGAAGATATGAATTAATATGTGCTCGGACAGAGGTGAATGACTCGTCCGAGGAGGTGATTATCATTGATAGGCTGAGGTTACAACTGTTGGAGCTACAGTAAAATAATATGCTCTTTTCTCTTTCTTATTTCACGGTCCCCCTTATCAGGGACCTCTTTCTCTCTTATATAGTACTGTCTTCCTACATCTTCACCGTCCACTTGTTCATCATCTGGACGCCCACTCGAGTACATGTCCCATCACACTCCCCCTTTAGCCCTGTCTGAGTGGCGGTAGCTGAGGATGCACTGTTCAGGGGTCTTCTCCACATAAATGCGGCCAGAAGGGTAGGTGCAGCGCATTAAATGCGGTGGTTGAAGCCTGTCTCCTTGATATTTCTGTCCCTGTTACCTTCTTGTGTGTCCGAGGCTCCCTTTCTCCCTTAACACTTGTCAAACAGATCGCTTGACACACGTCGGACGAAAACCTCGTCGGGTCCGAGGGTATCGGTCTCCTCGGACAGTGCTCATATTCATCACTCCTTTTACATGGGCCTCTGACTCTGTCTTGGTCTCCTCGGACGAACAGTATTCCTCATATAGGGCCTTGGGCCCAATAAGTTGGGTTGGACTTTCTCCCCCCACATTAGCCCCTCGAAATTGTAGTTTTTCCCTCGCATCCGAGGAGAAAAAGTAGGATTTTGACTTGCCACGGAGCAAAAGCTTGGAAACACGCACAACCGAGCTGGCACGTGTGTAAATGTGGGAACAGACGCCCCATTAATGCCGCTGCGGTTTCCTTATTCCCAAGGCGCTGCATTAACTGCACCAGATGACGTTTCGTCCTTAGCATCCAACGGTGGCTAATCGATCCAATGGCTGTGATTTTTTCATCAGGATTTGGGCGGGAATGCCCCTGACCCTTCGCTTGACCCCGTATAAAGCTTCAGAGGAAATCATTTCTTCCTTACTTTGCAAATCCTTTGACGCTCCAACAAGAACAGACGCCTCACTCCGTCCAAATCTCTCCTTCCGAATCTCTCAGTCGCCGGTACCAACCTCGCTCAGAATCCTCACGAGTCCTCCTACAAGCCTGCAATCACTTCTCCGGCCTAGTCCTGGTGAGTTATCGTCCACCAAATCGCTTAGTTCTCTCTTCGGCCAACCGTTTCACTTAAGCACCATGGGAAAACTCGAGTACATGATGGATAGCCCTGAGCAAATAGAGGCGTTTAGGACCACGTATCGCATACCCCCTAACGTAGGTGTGAGGTATTGCCCCCCAGAGAAAATACTAACAGATCGGCAGACGGGAGAGGTGGTTATCCCCCTCATCGCCTTCAAAGAAGGGGGAATGACAATCCCCATGGGCCCCATCACCACTGCCTACCTTCGGAACCATAGACTTACTCCTTGGCAATGCGCGCCCAACATGTTTAGGATCCTAGGAGCGATTGAGGACCTTGAGCGCCATTTGGGGCTGGGACTCACCTGGCTTGACGTCGTACATCTGTACGAATGTCATAGCCAACAAGATGCTGGGTACTACCTAAAATCCCGGTCGGATGTTGTCAGGCTCATTTCCTGCCTTCCCAAATCCAACAAAGGGATGAAGGACGACTATGTGATCGTCTCGGGCGCCTGGCGCAACGGCCCTGGTTGCCCTACTAAGCCTGGGAAGCCAGGTGTGACATGTAGATTTAGGCGCACTGACCATAGGCTTAGGGTTCCCGTCTTTTAACTGTTTTTGATTTCTCTTCGGTCGCTATTTCTGAGCTTCTGACCATTTTTTCTTTTTACTTGCAACAGATAAGAACCAAGTTTCTCCTCGGATTAGCTTAACGAATATCGTTGCCCTCAACTACCTTTTAAGGTTGGAGATCTTCGTGAGCGAAGACGGGCAACTACGATCCGCCCCCCTTATTCTTGGATACACAGCGAAGTCGAAGGGTTTTCAGCCGGTCGGCAACGCAATCGTCCAAGGAGATCATCGCCTTGCGCGTATCGACGTGGGTCGGAAGGGCTTCTTAGCGCCAGACGATCTTGAGCCTGTACCCCGTCCAATTCCTCAGGCTGCACCTCCCCTTATCCAACCACTCCAGCAAGTTCCCTTCGGACAGGAGATTGAAGGTGAGGGGGCTAGCTTTTCTACTTCCTCGCTTGAAGAACAAATAGACGAATTTCGGTTTGAGGGAGAAGCTTCAAGGGTAAACCAGGTGGTAGAGATCTCAGACGCCGAGGAAGAAACCTGTGAGCAGTCAGGCGCCCAACTTAATTTGCTAGCAACTCATTCAGAAGATTCCTCGGACGAAGATATGGACCTGAGGAATCTGATGAAGGGCAGAGGCAAAAAGCCCGAGCAGAAAGGCACAGGGACTTCCAAGCCAGTGGCGAATCTGCCACCAGTGCCACCCCAGGTTCCTGACCTCGGCTTAAAGCCTATCCCTGATTTGAGGAAGAAAAGGCCCCATACTGATGAAGAGGAAAGGCAAGTGTTGCCAACCAAGGGGACTAAACAGCAAAAAGTGGCACAGGACCACCGAACCCGCAGGGCTTCGTCCACCGAAAGCCGAGACGAGGGCACGTTGGCAGATGTGCGCCGAGGAGGAGGAGGAGGACCGCGGGTGTGGTTGCCAAAATTGGAGTTAGAAGGCGCTCCAATCCTCTGGGAGACCTCCCTCAGGAACTATGATGGAGGGAGGGCTGGCTACGTGGCTGAGGCCCTGCAGCAACCCCTTCTCCTCCCTCATGACATGGAGTCCTTCAGGCGTTTCAATCAGCCGGAGCTCTTCCGATCCCTCAAGAGGGATTTGGCCATTGTAAGTAACCTCAGTCCGATCAGTTGAATCACTGATTTTTGCTTTTCCTATTCTTTTGCGTTTGACATTCAGAGTTTCCATCACGCAGGTCACTCAGCAGATTTACGTAGCCGAGGAGTGGGACAAGAAGAATCGCCTTGAAACCCAGGCTGCGCTCTGCTCCCGAGATGAGGCGGAGAAATCTCTGGGCCAACTGAAGGACGATTATACCCGTCTGTCCGGGGAGCTCGCGGATATGACCAGCCAGAAGAAAAGCCTGGACGCTGGGATAAAGAACGCTGAGAAGCAGGCTGAGGATCAGCGTAAATTGCTGAAGGCGGCAGAGGCCAATCTGAAGACCGAGAGGGAGCTGGTAAACGGGCTAAGGGATGAACTCCGAAGAGCCAAGGACAGCGTCCGATATGCTGAGGAGAAAGCTCAGTTGGCCCAGGAGGCCGTTGAGGCTGAAAAGAAGGCAGCTCACCAGCTGGGGGTAGAGACGGCCACGTCCCAGCTTTTAGAACAGTTCGCCTCGGTCAGCCGAGACTACTGCGACATAAGTTGGGGCAAAGCCCTGGATGCAGCTGGAGTCCCTGCCGACTCGGAGCTGAGGCTACCTGGGAGCGTATACTATGATCCTGAAATCCGAGAGCTCCCAGGAACTGACCTCCCTCCTGCTCCACAGCTCCCAGAGGCTTCGGAGCCAATTTTGGTCAGCCATGCTCCTCCACTCACTCTTGGTGCAGGCAAGGAAACTGGTCAGCCAAACGGCAAGGATAAGCCAGCTGAACCAGCCAAAGAGAAAGTCCAAAGGCCAGGCGAAGAGAGAATTCCTTCTGAGCCCAAGGACCGAGCCCCTGACGCAACTGCTCGGACAGGCCAGGCTGCTGACTCCGTTCCCCCTCCAGCAAAGGAGTAGATATATAGGGCTTTTATTTGTGCACTCTTTTGTTTTATCCGAAGAATTGTAAAATGTCTTTTTATTAATGGAATAGATTTTCACCTGTCTGTGACGCTTTTAGATACATGTCTTACTACTTATTACTGTCATATACAACTGTACATTGCACTTATAACCAAGTAATGGGAATAAATCTGTTTGATACATCATACTTAGGGTGTAAGCGATCAAAATTATCATTGAAAAGGACAGGCCAACTAAGAGTTATTGATGAGCTGCATGTCTTTCCAAGTTAAACATAAGTTATTATCCCTCGGCTTTAAACTAAACACGATTAGGGGAGACATTTATAAATTAGAATCAATTTAAACGCGTGGGGGTATTGACTAACCTGTCGTTTGGTTCAAGGATTATAGGATCCGAATGTACTCAAGTGCTGACTGACCCTAGTCATCTGGTCCGAGGACTGCAGGCATGATTGGATCTAAGTTTAAACACTATAGAACTGTAACTGAGTGTTAACTAACCCAAATCATCTGGTCCGAGGACTACAGGCATGATTGAATTTAAGTTTAAACACTATAGAACTGTGACTGAGTGTTAACTAACCCAAATCATCTGGTCCGAGGACTACAGGCATGATTGAATTTAAGTTTAAACACTATAGAACTGTAACTGAGTGTTAACTAACCCAAATCATCTGGTCCGAGGACTACAGGCATGATTGAATTTAAGTTTAAACACTATAGAACTGTAACTGAGTGTTAACTAACCCAAATCATCTGGTCCGAGGACTACAGGCATGATTGAATTTAAGTTTAAACACTATAGAACTGTAACTGAGTGTTAACTAACCCAAATCATCTGGTCCGAGGACTACAGGCATGATTGAATTTAAGTTTAAACACTATAGAACTGTAACCGAGTGTTAACTAACCCAAATCATCTGGTCCGAGGACTACAGGCATGATTGAATTTAAGTTTAAACACTTGAGCTAATGGTGTTTGAGTGCTAACTAACCCAAATCATCTGGTCCGAGGACTACAGGCATGATGGGATTTAAGTTTAAACACCTGAGAGAAAACTTTACGCAGCTAATGGGTATATCAATTGAAGAGAAGACTTGATTAATAGAAATACCTCTTGAGGTTATTTACATTCCAAGGGCGAGGGATTACATGACTATCCAGGTCTTCTAAGAAATATGCTCCAATACCAGCGCCTGAAGTGACGCGATATGGTCCTTCCCAATTAGGCCCTAATTTTCCCCAAGCTGGGTTCTTCGCGGTGCCCACAACTTTCCTCAGCACCAGATCACCAGGCTCTAAAGGCCTCCGCTTCACGTTAGCGTCGTAGCCTTGTCTGAGCTTTTGTTGGTAGTGCGCCAGCCTAACCATTGCATTCTCTCTTCTTTCCTCAATAAGGTCCAAACTCTTCTCTAGTTGCTCGTTGTTGCCGGTCGGACTAAACGAGCTGGTTCTAAGTGTTGGGAACCCTGTTTCCAGAGGAATGACAGCTTCAGCCCCATAGGTCATTGAGAAGGGGGTCTCTCCAGTAGACCTGCGGGGCGTAGTTCTATAAGCCCAAAGCACATGTGGCAACTCTTCTACCCATTTGCCCTTTGCGTCATCTAGCCTCTTCTTTAAGCCGTTCAGTATGACCTTGTTGGAAGCTTCTGCTTGGCCATTACCCTGGGGATAGGCTGGAGTGGAGTATCTGTTCGTAATCCCCAGCTCACTGCAGTAATTCCTGAACGCCTTGCTGTCGAACTGTAAACCGTTGTCCGAGATGAGGGTGTGAGGAACTCCAAACCGTGTGACGATGTTTTTCCAAATGAACTTTTGCACATCAACGTCCCTGATATTGGCTAGCGGCTCAGCTTCTACCCACTTGGTGAAATAATCTGTTCCGACCAGGAGGTACTTCTTGTTTCCTGCAGCTTTGGGGAAGGGTCCCACAATATCCAAGCCCCACTGGGCAAAAGGCCAGGGGCTGGATAGTGGGTTGAGGTTACCGCCTGGCTGATGTATGTTCGGCGCGAACCGTTGGCATTGGTCGCACCTTTTTACGTATTCGTGTGCCTCTTTCTGCATATATGGCCACCAATAACCCTGCGTGATGGCCCGATGGGCCAAGGACCTACCTCCCGTATGGCTCCCACAGATTCCTTCATGCAGCTCTTCCAGTAGTGTCTCAGTCGCCTCGGGATGCACGCATAACAAATATGGTCCCGAATAGGAACGTTTGTAAAGTTTTTGGTCTTCGGACAGCCAGAACTTAGTCGCCTTCCTCCGAACTTTATCGGCTTCTCCCTTTTCATCGGGCAATATGTCTTCTTTGATAAATTTGATTAAAGGGTCCATCCAGCACGGCCCGGCCCTAATCTGGTGAACCTGGATTCCCCCTGACTTCGTCTCTGTAGGCCTGTGCATGTCCTCAACGAGGATAACCCTCGGCAATGCCTGTGCCGAAGAGGTGGCAAGGGTGGCCAAAGAGTCTGCATGTGTGTTGCCACTTCTGGGGATGTGCAGCAAACTGAAAGATTCGAACTCTGATTGCAGATGTTTAACACGACCCAAGTATCCCTGCATTCTTTCATCCTTTGCCTCGAACTCGCCTTGTACTTGACCTACTACCAGTCTTGAGTCCGAGAAAAACTCCACGGACTTCCCACCCATTCTACGGACCATAGTCATCCCCATCAGTAGAGCCTCATATTCTGCCTCATTATTCGTTGCTGAGAAGTCCAACCTTAGCGATTTCTCGATAATGATTTTCTCGGGGGATATCAATACTAGCCCAACTCTAGAGCCTCTTTGGTTTGCCGCGCCATCGACATACACTTCCCAATGGGAGGGATTCTGTTGAGAGACCATGCCAACTGATTTTTCATCCATGCCCGACGTGGGCTTCATCTCTTCTAGCTGGGGCTCCGTGAACTCAGCCACCAAATCTGCGAGGACCTGTCCCTTGACCGATGTGCGGGGCATGTATCTTATATCGAAAGCCCCTAAGATTGTACCCCACTTGGCAATCCGACCAGTGTAATCGGCACTTCGGAGTATAGTTTTGAGTGGGAGTTGTGTGAGAACGATCACCGTGTGGGCTTGGAAGTAGTGAGGTAGCTTCCGTGTGCCAAGCACTATTGCTAAGATAGCCTTCTCCAGTGGCAAGTAACGAATCTCAGCCTCATGCAGCGACTTGCTTACGTAATAGACGGGCCTCTGTACACCAGAGTCCGACCGTATCAGCACTAGGCTCACCGCGTAGGGAGCTACAGCGATGTAGGCGAACAGTACCTCGTCTGGCTCAGGACTGGACATGATCGGTGGCCGAGAAAGATAATCCTTGAGTTGCTGGAAAGCCAAAGCACATTCCTCAGTCCATTCAAATCCCTTCCACTTGTTGAGCAGAGAGAAAAAGGGCCGACACCTGTCTGCTGATCTAGAGATGAACCGATTGAGGGCAGCAGTCATTCCGGTCAGTTTTTGAACTTCTTTGGGATTCCGAGGAGCTCGGAGGTTGTTGATGGCCCTTATCTGGTCGGGGTTGACCTCAATTCCTCTGTGGGTGACCATGTATCCCAAGAACTTGCCGGAGCCTACCCCAAACGAGCACTTAGAGGCATTTAGTCGTAACTTGTATTTCCGCAGAATCTCAAAGGTACTTTCAAGGTCTTTCACATGCTCGGATATAACCTTGCTCTTCACCACCATGTCATCAATGTAAATCTCGATATTCTTGCCCAACTGTGGCTCGAACATCCTCGTCATCATCCTCTGGTAGGTAGCTCCTGCGTTCTTTAAACCAAAGGGCATCACTTTATAGTGGTAGTTGCCAATAGGAGTGACGAAAGCGGTCTTCTTCTGGTCCTCCAGGGCTAATGGTATCTGGTGGTAGCCTTGGAAGGCGTCTAGGAAGCTCATCCGAGGGTGGCCGACAGTAGCATCAACCAGCTGGTCGATTTTCGGCATAGGGAACGGGTCTTTGGGGCATGCCCTATTCAGATCCGTGAAGTCAACGCATACTCGCCACTTCCCACTCTTCTTCTTTACCACCACGGTATTCGCTAGCCATTCGGGATAAAAAACTTCTTTGATAGCCCCAGCCGCCTTGAGTCTCGCCACTTCGTCTTTCACTGCGTCGGCATGTTCCTTGGATGGGCGCCGAATAGGTTGCTGCTTGGGGATGACCAGTGGATTCACCTTCAAGTGATGGCATATAAACTCCGGGTCCACCCCTGGGGCCTCGTAAGCACTCCAGGCAAACACGTCGAGATTTTGCTTGAGGAACTCTATCAGCTCCTCCTTCTCTTGAGGAGGCAGCTGAGATCCGACTTGAAAGAACCTGTCAGGGTCGTCTCCAATGAGCACTTTCGTTAGATCCTCGCATCGAGCGCTTTCATCTGGTTCTTCGGAAGGCACTCCTCGAGACTGTGGTTGCTATAAACCCCTCCCAACCGCGTCCGAGGACTCGGCTGGGGCCTCATGCTGAATGGCGGCTACCAAGCACCGTCTAGCCACAGACTGGTCTCCTCGGATCTCATGTATCTGTCCATCTGATGGATATTTGACCTTCTGGTGCAAAGTAGAGGGGACAGCCCCAAGTGCGTGAATCCAAGGTCTGCTTACGAGTGCCGTGTAGGGCGAATATGCGTCCACGACAACAAAATCCAGCTCCACCACCTCGGAGCCAGACTGCACATGTAAGCGTATCCGGCCTTTTGGGATGACAGGCCTCCCTTCAAAGGTGAACAGGGGGGAATCATATGGCGTCAGGTCTTGGGGCTTTAGGCCTAGCCCCTTGTAGAGATCTGGGTACATTATCTCCACGGCACTGCCTTGGTCCACCATTACTCTCTTTACATCGTACCCTCCTATCCTGAGGGTGATGACTAGTGCATCATCATGGGGTTGGATGGTGCCAATCATGTCTTCGTCCGAGAATCCCATGACTAGCGGGGCACCAGGCTTAGCTCTTTTTGGTCCTCGGCTTGACTCTCCTGCGGATGGTCGGCCCACCGACATGACCTTCAATGGCCAGGATCCTGTCCTTCCCGGCGCGGCGAAGACGACGTTTATAGTCCCTAGCGGCGGCTTTGAGGGGTTGTCTTTGCGTGGCCCCGAGCCCGTATGCCCTTGGCCACTTGAGGGGTGCAGAAAGTGTTTCAGTTTACCATCACGAACCAGCTGGTCCATGTGATCCCATAGGCTCCTACAGTCCTCCGTGTTATGCCCGTGGTCTTGATGATACTGGCAGTAAAGATTGTGGTTGCGTTTCTCGGGGTTTCCTATCATCTTGTTCGGCCACCTGAAGAATGATTCGTTCTTGATCTTTTCCAGGACTTGGTGTACTGGCTCTTTGAACACGGTATTGACCGATGGAGGATTCATCGATCCTGATTGTCCGGCAAAATCCCTCCGCGGTTTGTTGTAATTGTATCGGTCCGACCGCGAATCTCTCTTCTCCTGAGGGATAACCTTGTTCTTTCCCTTACCCTGTTGCTGGTCTTCTTCAACCCTCTTATACTTCTCTATGCGGTCCATTAGTTGACGCACGTTTGTGACTGGTTTGCCAGATGGGGATGCCCTTAAACCATGGTCAGTAGGGAGGCCGAGCTTGAACGTGCTGAGGGCCATTGCATCGTTGTTGCCCTCCACTTCATTGAACATCTCCCAGTATCTGTCTGAATATGCCTTCAAAGACTCGCCTTCTTGCATGGACAAGGATAGCAGTGAAGAGAAAGGCCTGGCCACTCTTCGGCACGTAACAAAACGGGAGCCGAACGCCTGAGTGAGCCCCTTGAAGGAGTTGATGGAGCCTGCCTTTAAACCATCGAACCACCTCATTGCAACAGGCCCAAGACTGGAAGGGAAAACCTTGCACATCAGAGCCTCGTCTCTTGAGTAGACAGCCATCCTTTGGTTAAAATGACTCACATGCTCCACAGGATCAGTTTTACCGTTGTATATGGTGAACGTTGGCTGATTAAAGCGCCGAGGGAGTCTGGCCTCCTCTATTCTGCGCGTGAAGGGTGACCTAGATATCTGATTTAGAGCCCTGTTCATGGCATCGTTCTCCACATCCTCGCGTGATGGGCTCCTACGCTCCCTTTTACGATGAGACTCCTCTACATAGGTGTATGACTCGCTAGCTGGTGTCTTAGACTTGCGTTGATAAGAGACGTCCTGCTCGTCATCAAGATCATCCTCAGAGTACGATGAAGCCCGCTTCCTCTTTGCATGGCGCAACTCCCTCTTTAGTTTTTCCACCTCCAGTTGCAAGTCACGGTTCTTCTCTGCATGGGACATGTGACTTCCGCTCTGTGACTGGCCCTGGCTAAGGTGCACAGTGTGTACACTGCCCTCACGGTTTCGTCTCCTCTCTAAGTTGACAAAATGGTCCACATGTTGGGATGCCCTGGATTCTGCTTGCTGTTCACCTTGTCCTGCCATTGTCAACTGTTGTTTTCACTCTTGCACAAGCTCTTCCCACAGACGGCGCCAATTGTAGGGTCAGGTTTTGCAGCCCAAACTCAAGGAGATGTGGATTTGGAGCCCACTGAACCCAAAACAATAAATTTGTAGAGAGTGGGTGAAAGAACTAGGCCAATAATGAAAATAACAGCATCAAACGGCCATAAAGACAGGAAGATATGAATTAATATGTGCTCGGACAGAGGTGAATGACTCGTCCGAGGAGGTGATTATCATTGATAGGCTGAGGTTACAACTGTTGGAGCTACAGTAAAATAATATGCTCTTTTCTCTTTCTTATTTCACGGTCCCCCTTATCAGGGACCTCTTTCTCTCTTATATAGTACTGTCTTCCTACATCTTCACCGTCCACTTGTTCATCATCTGGACGCCCACTCGAGTACATGTCCCATCACACTCCCCCTTTAGCCCTGTCTGAGTGGCGGTAGCTGAGGATGCACTGTTCAGGGGTCTTCTCCACATAAATGCGGCCAGAAGGGTAGGTGCAGCGCATTAAATGCGGTGGTTGAAGCCTGTCTCCTTGATATTTCTGTCCCTGTTACCTTCTTGTGTGTCCGAGGCTCCCTTTCTCCCTTAACACTTGTCAAACAGATCGCTTGACACACGTCGGACGAAAACCTCGTCGGGTCCGAGGGTATCGGTCTCCTCGGACAGTGCTCATATTCATCACTCCTTTTACATGGGCCTCTGACTCTGTCTTGGTCTCCTCGGACGAACAGTATTCCTCATATAGGGCCTTGGGCCCAATAAGTTGGGTTGGACTTTCTCCCCCCACAGTTGATATAGTGAATAATTATTTGTAAATGAAAATGTGATATTAATGAAAAGTCTAGATGAAAACTAATAAGAAGTTTGTCACATCAACAGTTTGTAAAAATGTTGTAAAATAATTTGTGGCTATACCATTACATTTATTAATACTATAAAAAAATAAAGGTAATTCATTTAATTAAGACAAAATCACATTAAATTGTCAATAAAAATCCGTATTAGAGAGAAAGGCATAAGTTAGAGGTCTTTTTTTTTTTTTTTAATGTTTATGCATCTGTACATTCAAATTCCAAAACTAATAACAAATATTAAAAATTGAAAATAAAAATTACATCCAATCACTTGGTCGAAACCATTGTTCTCCATTCTTCATCAGTGAATTTTCAATCCAAAAAGGGCCCTTCCTTCTCAAAAGTGAAAAATGCTAACCATAACACACCTCTTCTATATGTTCCTTGAAACCCCAGGCAAGGCTGATTTGGTCAGTAGTAAGTGAAATCAGCTTGCCTAGTATTTCCTCAGCAACAACATTAAGGATAATCTCAGCCATTTTTACTTTGGTACTCCAGTATGTCACAGATAAATATGTTGTAAGTATTTGGAAAGCAGAGAAGAAACAACCATTTGAAGAGGGGAACTTCACGTCTATTAAGTCCCTTTTTTTATTAATGTAAATGGAGCCTTGTAGGACCGAAGCCATCACTATCTTCTTTAATTTCCGTTCACACTTGAAAATTTTTAACTTTTTTTTTTCCCCTCATGTTCACATTTTTAGATGGAAAAAATGTCTTACAAATTGCCCTTCACCGATTTGAAAGTCTCTTTAGTCTTTAATACTTCACTTTGCATGAGTCACTTTCTGCTTTATTTATTCTTATCTTCAAAGAAATTTTGCTCGTTTGGAAGACTCCTCTAAATGCTCCTCTTTGGAATAATATTCCACCTTAAAACATTTTTAAATGGGAAAAATTAATGAATTCTCTGAAAATATTTATTTTTGAAATATTTTTAAAATTTTGATTAATTTCTCTTTAATTTTTAATAGAAAAAAGAAAACTTATGGGTTAATTTTGACCTAAACTAAACTCCTATCATACGTGTTTAACAATAGTGACTCCTTTTGATTGAGGTAGTTTTAAGTCAATCCATCTTGACCCTAATCAAATCTTACCTGATGTCTAATGGTGTAAACAAATAAAATAAAAAAGCAAAACCAAAATAAAAAATCTTACCTAAAGTCTATCTAAATTTTGGCCATTATTTTCCCTTTCTTTGGTGTGTGTTTGTTTCAAAAAAAAAAAAAAAAAAAAAAAAAAAAAAAAAAAAAACAAGTTCTCAGAAAAAAAAAACCAAAAACAAAAACGACAACAACAGCTGGCCATAGTCACCATCCACTTGAATAAGTTTCAACCTTTACAATAACGTCTGACCATTTTTGTCGTTATCCAATCAACACTTATTACTTTACCTTTTTTCAGTTTTTCTAATTTATACTTTAACTTCTTTTTAGGCCTTTCCTTTCTAATCAACTTTAACTTTTTTTTTTTCATAAAAAAAAAAATGCCTTTCTCAAAATCATTGAAAAAAAAAATCTTTTTAGGCGACGCTTGTCTACATAATTTCTTTTTCATTTTCTTTTAAGTGTCCATTTTGAAATTGCTTTTTATTTTTGTAATATATATATATAATATGAAATAAAAAAAAAAAGTTAAGAGTTAACTTATTTTTAAAAAACTAAAATTTAAATTTTTTTAAATAAAACTTGAACAAAAAGTATTGTGAGACTTACAAATAAATAGGTCATTTAAGTAAAATGCTAGCTTTTTTATTTTTACAATGAAATGCTTAATCAATTGTCAAATGTACACAAATTCTACATCAAATCTTACATAGATTTACTAAAATTCTACCTCAATTCTTACGTAGTTTTATTAATAATATTTTATCCTTTCCACCTTTAAGTAAAAGCTAGCCAAACAATGAGGTGTTGTATACGTGCGAGAGGGAGATTTGTCTCAGATCTCAACAAAGAAATTGTTCACTTTGAAAATAGGTTGAGGAGACCGATGCCATCCTCATGAATTTGTTTAATTTCACATTTGAGAGAGACGCCTCCCACCCATTCTTACGTAGTTTTATTAATCATATTTTATCTTTTCCACCTTTAAGTAAAAACTAGCCAAACAATGAGGTGTTGTATATGTGAGAGGGAGATTTGTCTCATACCCCAACAAAAGAATTGTTCGCTTTGAGAATGGGCTGAGAAAACCGATGTCGCCCTCATGAATTTGTTCAATCACTCATGTGTAATAGTAGTACACTCATGTCTTAGGTTTAGACTTACAAGACATAGGTGAGAGGAGTCTCTCCTCAATGTGAAATTAAATAAATTTGTGAGGGTAGCATCTGTCTCCTCAGTCTATTCTCAAAGCGAACAATTTCTTTGTTAGGGTATGAGACAAATCTCTCTCCCATCATAAAAGACGCCTGAATAAGTTTCAACCTTTACAATAACATCTGACCATTTTTGTCATTATTCAATCAACACTTATTACTTCACCTTTTTTTAGTTTTTCTAATTTATACTTTAACTTCTTTTTAGGCCTTTCCTTTCTAATCAACTTTAACTTTTTTTTTTTCATTAAAAAAAAAATGCCTTTCTCAAAATCATAGAAAAAAAAAAAAAAAAAAAAAAAACCTTTTTAGGCGATATTCCTACGCTTGTCTACATAATTTCTTTTTCATTTTCTTTTAAGTGTCCATTTTGAAATTGCTTTTTTTTTTTTTTGTAATATATATAATATGAAATAAAAAAAAGTTAAGAGTTAACTTATTTTTAAAAAACTAAAATTTAAATTTTTTAAAATAAAACTTAAACAAAAAGTAGTGTGAAACTTACAAATAAATAGGTAATTTAAGTAAAATGCTAGCTTTTCCTTCTTTTTTTTTTTTTTTTTTAAGAATGAAATGCTTAATCAATTGTCAAATGCACACAAATTCTACATCAAATCTTACATAGATTTACTAAAATTCTACATCAATTCTTACGCAGATTTATTAATAATATTTTATCATTTCCACCTTTTAAGTAAAAGCTAGCCAAATAATGAGGTGTTGTATATGTGGGAGAGGGAGATTTGTCTCAAATCCCAACAAAAGAATGATTCACTTTGAAAATAGGCTGAGGAGATTGATGTCACCCTCACAAATTTGTTCAATTCCACATCAGGGAGAGACGCCTCCAACCGATTCTTATGTAGTTTTATTAATCATATTTTATCCTCTCCACCTTTAAGTAAAAGCTAGCCAAATAATGAGGTGTTGTATATGTGGGAGGGAGATTTGTCTCATACCCCAACAAAAAATTGTTCGCTTTGGGAATGGGTCGAGGAGACCGATGCCACCCTCATGAATTTGTTCAATCACACATGTGTAGTAGTGGTATACTCATGTCTTAAGCTCAGACTTATAAGACATGGGTGGGAGGCGTCTCTCCCCGATGTGGGATTGAATAAATTCGTGAGGGTAGCATCAGTCTCCTCGACCCATTCTCAAAGCAAACAATTCATTTATTTGGGTCTGAGACAAATCTCTCTCCCATAATAAAAGATGCCTGAATAAGTTTCAACCATTACAATAACGTCTGACTATTTTGTCATTATTCAATCAACACTTATTACTTCACCTTTTTTCAGTTTTTCTAATTTATACTTGTTGGGGCCTTTTTTGTGTGCGTTGGGCTAAGCTGCCTTCCGCGGTAGTAGGCCCGAGTGTTCTGAGTAAGGGAGTTGAGACCGGTCCAACTGCAACTCAATTTGGTCCGGCTTGTGCGCAAACGTTGAGTCTAAGTCCAAGGGAAGACGCAGTAAAGTGGGCTTACCCTTTGTTTCTGCCGCAAGAACTTTTCTCCAGTTTCTGCCGCAGGATTGACTTTTTTGTTTCTGTCGCTACTAGTTTCTACCGCAGGATTGATGTTTCTGCCGCAGGAGGAAATTTTCTCCGGTTTCTGCCACAGGTCTGACTTTTATGCTATGCAGCAAGTCTGTCTGCTGTGCAATGAAGCTTTCTGTTGTGTAGTAAAGCTTCCTGCCATGCTTTAAAGCTTCCTGCCGTAAAGCCTTGTGCAATAGAGTTGTCCGCTGTGCATTAAAGCTGTCTGCCGTACTTTAAAGCTTCCCGTCGTACTTTAAAGCTTCTTGCCATAAAGTCTTGTGCAATAGAGCTGTCTGTTGTGCATTAAAGCTATCTACCAAGCTTTAAAGCTGTCTGCCGTGCTTTAAAGCCTTTTACAATGTGAATGACCACTCTTCGTTTTTACTGCATAAACACTTTTCTACTTCCTGCGCATAAACAAATCTAAAACCCAAAGAAAATACCCATCAAACAAATGTTAGTTTAAATGAGCTAGCATATTCTCAAATATATACATATATATATAAGTATATATGCTTATACGCATTCACATATATATCTATAAATGTATTTTTCCAGAACATGAGAAACAACGTATATGTATATATATATACTTATGGCAGGATAATGATTAGTTTATGTCAAAAGATAAAACACATGATAACAAACAAAGGAGAAAGTTTCGGCAGGAAAGGTTTAGCTGGTAAAATAGTTAACACGGTAAATATAATGAAAATGTGCTACAACAGAATAACAAGTACAGCAAGTAAAAACACCACAGCAGGACAACTGATGCGGCAGACATGATAAAAACGTGCTACGGCAGGATGCCTAAATACGGCAAATATAAGTTATAATGAGAGAAATCCAATATATTTGCAATCAAAATTAAGTATTAAATCTACCTATAGAATAAGTAAACCAAGAAGAAACTCAAACTCCAATTTCAACAACCTTATCATGGGCTCCTGCCATAAAAGTTGTTCATTTTGGAGAATAGGCCTAAATGACTACTAGTTATTACTTTTGGAGATTTCAAAGAGTGAGTTTGCTAAGAGGGAGAGAAAAGATGGTCTTTTGATGCATGTCCCTATTCCTGCCGCGTTTTCTCTCTTCTTTTTCTTTCTTTCTCTCCCCTCTGGGTGTTTTCTTCTTCCTCTGTTTTTTCCTCTACCTTCGTTCCCCCCTTTCTGTCGTGGTTACCTCCCTTTTATAGTGAGCTAATTCAATGAGATTTCTCCCTTTTACCCCTAGGGCTTCACCAACTGTTTTTGGTTTGTTGTGGGTATCCTTTCAAGATTACCCACTCACCCATTGGTTGCCCCGACCACTGCCATCTGCTCAGAACATGTTTGCTGCACGACAAAATTCTCTTCTGTTTGTTTCTGCTGTATGCCTCTACCTTACTACCTAGCTCTATGGCATGCATCAGTGGTCCTAACCATTTATTACTTCTTTTGGGTAAGATATCATCCCAGCCGGATATGTTTCCAAAAGAAGTCATGGCAGGAAACCAAATATAGACTCCATTTTCCCCCCACTACCAAACCATGCCCTCTGAATCCCCTTGACCGTGGGCCCACCTCCCTTGTATTGGCTGGGTATAGGTTGGTGGTGCCCCGACCCTTTTGTGCTTGCTCCACTATCTTTTATTTTTGTCTCCCATGCCATTCCTACCGTAGCAGATTATTTCTGTTTCGTCTGCTGCGTGTTTTTGTCTTATTTCTTCACGCGTTTCCTGCTGCATTTGTCGTTCCTTGATTCTTTTCATCGTTCTTCTTCATATCAGTTTTCATGCCTATCTTTTTTATACAAAAGGATTTGGGCTTTTGTGGGCCAAATAATTTTGACTGGATCAAAAGGTTCTTGGGCCCAATTTATCTTCATCTGTTGAAGCCATCCTGCCAGAGAACTGTATTCTGCGGCAAAGTTGTATTCTGTGGCAGACTTGTATTTTGCTGCAGTTTTGCGTTTTGCCGTAGTTTGCTTTCACTTGCATTTCTTTCTTTGAACCCTTCTTGTTCTTTGGTCTTCTTGGTGGGCCTTTGGGCCTTGCTCTTCATTGGGCTTTCTTCCTCATAAGCCTTGGGGTACAAATTTGCAAAAATGGGCATCAACATTTAGCCCCCTGAGCATATGGATTGCTCCTGCAATACGTATGCGAAACTCATGCAGTTTTTCTTTTGCGGGTTGTTTAACAACTCACATGCGAATGCTTCTCTTCTTTTCTTCGCGTGCCTGCTGTTTCAATATTTACTCTCCTTAGGCAAGTTATTCTCTTTCTTTCTACAACTTTACGACCCTCCAAGGGTGGCCAAAAAGTTGATGTTCATGAGGGTGGTGCTGGGTCTGCTGGGCCTCTTTGGGCCTATTGTATGCTTTCCTTTTGCCCTTCATGACTTGTGCCTGCTAGGCCTCTTTGGGCCTGCTGTATGTTTTCCTTTTGCTCTTCATGACTTGTGCCTGCTAGGCTTCTTTGGGCCTGCTATATGTTTTTCTTTTGCTAAATTCCATTAGCCCAATACTATCATTGGGCTTGTACTATGCAGTTTCGGGCTTCCTTGGCTCATTTCATTGCTTTCGGGCTCCTTTGTCCCATTTTATTCTTTTGGGCATTCTCGGCCCGTTTCATCACTTTTGGGCTCCTTTGTCCCATTTTACTCTTTTGGGCATTCTCGGCCTATTTCATCACTTTCAGGCTCCTTTGTCCCATTTTATTCTTTTGGGCATCCTTGACCCGTCTCAATTCTTTACTCCCGTGGGCTTTTACTAATTTCATTGGGCTTCCTCGGCCCAATCATTGTATACTCATCCTTGGGGCTTATGGGCTTGCCATCAACCCCTACTCTCTTTGCTTACATTACTTTTGAGCCTGCCACGGCTCATTCTTACTTTTTCACGTCATACACTGCCCATGGGTTTGTTATTCTCTCTTTCCTGGCTCCTTTAAGCCCGTTTGCTCCCTCAAGGCCCATTTGTTTATTTCATGGACCTGTGATCAATTATTCCTGCTGCTTGCGCTTAATGGTTTTCTTCTTACTTTACTAACTCTTTTCTTCCCATATGGTTTTCATTCAAAAGGATTGTTGATGATGATGATGTGTGCATCCTTCTCTTCATCATTTCTTCGCTTGTTTCTTGGTTTGCTTCTTGAAAATTCCTTGTGATCTTGGACTTCTACAATGGTACTCAGTTCTTTATGCCTGCGGCAATTTGTATACTTATTTCTTCACGTTTCTGCAGCAGCACGTACTCATTTCTTTGCTTTTGTAGGGATAAATACTCATTTTTCTGCTTCCGCAGGATATGTAGACAGTTTCTGCCACAATACACGCACTTATTTCTCTGCGTCAATACACCTCTTACTCTGCTCCTGCTAGAGCAGCATCTATACTGTAGGAAGTGAAGGTTGTAGCAGATTCTGTGGCGGAAGAATTAGGCTTGACTGCTTACTTTCCCCACGCATTCCTTAGCATCATCTCTTCATCCTTTCTTGTTGGGTTCTTCTTCATTATGATGTTTTACATTTTCTCATCTTTGCAGAATGCTTAAAATTGACTCTTTGGATTCTTTAACTCTTCTTTCTGCCAACTTCGCGAACAACACTTTTGCGGAGCAAGGATCCTTCTTACAGTCTTCATTTTTCTTTTCTTTTAGCCACTTAAGGTTGCTTCACTTCGGGCTTCATTCATTCTCTAAAAATAGAGAAAGTGTTGTCTTCTACTACCTTCGCATCTAAGCCGACGACTGAAAAGAGTTTCATCAAAACAACTCTGCCACATCACTTTCTTCAAGTAGAGTTCTTTCACAAGAGGAAAGCTTCCTCTAAGTGTGTAGATTAAAGGATGGCTTCACTCCCTTTTCTTGTGCCTTCTTCTTCTCTGCATCTTCATTTCTTTTGCTCAAAACAAAGCGTAGAGCTAACATTGCAAGCCCTCATCGTAGTGGAGTACTCTTTCATTTGCTGATAATACTTTCTGCTGTGTTGAAAAACACATGTATTCTTTGCCAGGATGAAGTTTCTTTTAGCCCCCAAGATCATCAATACTCTTGTACCTCTGCTGTTTGCATTACGGGCTGTTTCTGATTCTGCCATAAATTCTGGTCCTGCTGCAAAATTGATCTTCCCACAGAAGTGACTGAGTCTGCCACTCATTTTAAGGCGCCTACAAGTGGTGCCACTATAGATATTTTTCCAAGGGGACATGAGGATGCTTTTATGAGAAATCTTCACTTTCTAAACACTTTCTTTGTCATTCTTCCACAGCAACTATTGATTCATTTGTGTTTGCTTTTTTTTCTTCTTTAACATATTTTTCTTATCATTCTGCCATAGTCTTCAGTCATCTTTTGTCTATATTCGCGGCTCCGCTCTTGGGCCTTTTCCCTCCTTTCATCAAGCCCCTCTAGGTCTTTGCACCTTTCTGCTGCAAAGACTTCCTTTTCTTTTTCTTTCTACCGCATCTACATAACTCTTAGAGATGGAGTCATTACTTCTGCCAGGCTCATTACCTCTGTCCCGCAGACTAAGGAAAGGTGAAAACCCTGTGGCTGACTTTGGTGAATTTCTATAAGCCCAAGGAGCGTCTGGCAAGTGCTATGTAGATTCTGCGGCTGAGTGTGAATCAAGTTGGCCTGTAGTTGGCAGCTGTGGCATTTTTTTTTTTTTTTGTTACAAATTCTGTCGTGTCTGTCTTCATGGCAGGCTAGTAGTAGCCCATTTGCAGCAGGCATCTGTAAAGCTTTTTCTTCCCCTAGTGCTCTCCTGAGTGTACTTCTTTTATCATTTCTCTTGCTTCTTCAGGGCCCAAACATCTTAAGGGGTTCCCATCGCACCCTTTTTTGAAAATGACCGTATTGTGCAAAAAGTAGCGCGTTGCCAACCTCTTTAAGCTTGTATCTTTCACTGTGCTCTTGTGGTAGGATGCCTTCTGTCAGGTACTGCATGAATGGGCTTCTCCAGTCTTTGCTGATGAACACAGTGTAATTTTCCTTTCTGACTGCCGCAAGCTGGCAGGTCCCACACTAGGTTTGGACTTGATTTGTATCTTCACCCATACTTGGCCAATAAAAGTCTGCCTTCTGGAGTCTGCGGTAAAGGCTGACTTCCCCGCAAGATCCGTAAGTCTTGTCATATACTTCTTTTAACTTTCTTTGGGCTTCCTCCTGCCGCACACACCTGAACAAGACACCACCCGGCATCCTGCGATACAATTCTTCTCTCACCAAGACGTAGTCTTTTAATACTTTTAGTTTTGCGTCATTTTCTTCCTTCATCAAAGCTTCTTTTATGGGGATCTGCCAGTCCCCTTCGCACTGTTCTTCTTTGAATCTCTCTTTCAGCCTCTCAATTATGGACTATTTTCCCTTACCGACCTCTACTCTGGTGCTATCCCCTTCAAACATTATTTGCGAGCCTAGTGCTGCCAAAGCATTAGCAAACCGATTTTCATTCCTTGGAGCAT
This sequence comes from Quercus aquifolioides, assembly GCA_019022515.1. Classification (NCBI taxonomy): domain Eukaryota; kingdom Viridiplantae; phylum Streptophyta; class Magnoliopsida; order Fagales; family Fagaceae; genus Quercus; species Quercus aquifolioides. The sequence continues at coordinate 276,697 of CM032331.1, forward strand.
GTTCTATTTCAAAAGTTGAAAACTTTTCTTCCATCTTTTGGGCCATTAATGCACTAATGACACATGAATTGGTGGCTAGGTAGAGTGACAATGATTTTTTGTGGATTGGGGCTTGCACAGTAGGAAGGTTCATCATGATCTGCTGTAGCCTTTCAAAGGCTGTCTGCTGTACTTCTTTCCTCAAAACTTTGTCTCTTCTATCTCAGCATGGAATACCCTGTGGAACGCCCTGGCAGGCAGTATGGAACGCCCTGGCAGGCTGGGCTACTAACTTCGCCTCGCGGTCCACATTCAATGTATGCACTGTTAGCCCAAGATCCCATCCTGGCATTTTCACTGTAATCCCATGCGAAGACATCTTTGAATTTTTTTAGCAATAGTATCAATTATGATTTCTCCTTTTCTGAAAGTCTTGAGCTAATTGAGATGGGTCTTAGTTCCTGTGGGTCCGACCCCAGGTTAATTTCCTCCAATTTTTTTTCTGCCACAACCTATACATCCTTTTCTGCCACAATTTCTTTGTTTTTTTTTTCTTCATTACTCTCCTCCTCCAAGCTTTCTTGAACCACGCAAAACACTGAGCTTTTGTAGAAGATACATGATGTTGCTACTTCATATTGATACTCTAAGCACTTTGCGGCAGGCTTTCTAAATTTACTGCAGAATGGGCCTTAGCCCCCCAGCATGTGAGACAACTGCATGAGTCTTTAGCTTTCTGAAGAAGACTTCCCAAATTTTGTTACAGAATGAGACAACCCCCAGTATATAAGAATAAGCCCTTAGCTTTCAAAATGAGGCTTCCCATGTTTGCCGCAAAATGAGCTTAAGCCCCCAGCGTGTGAGACAACTAGATGAGCTTGATATCATTTTCTCTTGGTGTTGATGCTCCATCATGTGGTTTATGCATTCTTCAGAAAAAAATTAGATGCCACAGATCTACAAGTTGCCATATTGTAGAAATTCTTCGTTGCTAGAGAATTTGGGAAAAAGTTACTTCCTAAGCATGCTTTGACTCCGTTCCACTGCAAGCACAATTGCTTACCATGTATTTTATGCTACATATGATAGTGCTATAACTCTTCCGCAGATTCTTTCTATAGACTTGCGATCATGGCTCCTTTGCAGGTTTTTAGCCAAAAATTGATAACCACGACACTTTTGCTGGCTATTGCTACCAAGACCCATATTTCATGGGTGTCTTCTTCGCTTACTTTGAGTATGAGAATATTTAGATGGAGCTTGCTACGTCTCTTGCTTCATGGTTGGCTAGTAATGGCCAAAAGTCAGCGGCCTCTAATATAGAATTTTCCCATGACGTACCCACATCTTTCTAGAACATCATGCTTCTTTATTCTTCTGGTAGAATGCCCTTGCAGCAAAACGCCTTCAATAAAAAACAACATGATAGCTTTCTACGACAATAAGACAAGCGACTCTATGTACGGTAGGATGTGAGTGATCGATTGTTTCTGCACTTTGTTTCAGAGTTCTTCTAGGATGAGACATAGGCATCAATGAGCTTCATGACTTGAAGAGTGATGGTGGAGTTGCATAGTTTGTAGAACAAGTAATCTGATACATTTTTTTTTAGAAACATTATAAAGATAATGATCATTAATGCCATTCTAGGCATAAATCTTCTGAGGTGCTTCGCAGAAAACTTCTCAACTCTTCAAGATTGTTGAATCGGTTTGCTAGACCCGATAATGGACAAAGAGCAGCTTGCAAGCAACTTGTAGATTTGGGCTTCTTTACGGAGAGTACGCAATTAATGAGTTGTTGGCTTCATCCCAAGGTCTGGATTTAATTTGGACACTTTACCACCATATCACATGCCTTCAATGTGTGCTTTGGTTGAAAGCGGATGTTTCGATATCGTCGAATTGATTACTTCTCCCTCCACCCTCCACCCTTCATTGATATTGATATATTTGCTGATGTAGTAGCAAAAAATTGATTCAGCAAAAATGAATATGAAAGGCTTTGTATGCACCTCTCTTACTTTGAGAACAAATCTCAAATTTGTTGTGCTGAATTTTGTGGTAGGATATTCTGTAAAAGGGACTGTTGGAATACGAAATTCTGCTGCAAAATATTCTGCTACAAAATATTCTGCCGAAGAACATTCTGGAATTCAGCAGATTCTGCTGTAAATAATCTGCAGAGAGATCTACAATCTGACTTTTGAAATTTTCTGCTATAAAATATTTAGCAGATGAACATTCTGCACTTTTGAAATTCAGCAGATTCTGCTGTGAACAGCCTGCCGAAGGATCTGTACTTTCTGCTACGAACTTTCTGCGGTTTACACTTTTGGAAAAGTCTGCTAAGGAATACTTTGCGGAGGAAATAGTGATTTGCAATAGTATAGTAATGATGAAAGTTTTTCTTTAGCTGCTATAGCTTCATTTTTTTGGTTTCTAGCTTTTGGTTCTTGAAGGGAAGTAAAGCTAGAATTACTGGCATGAAGAAAATTATTGAAACCTTGTGAGGGAAAGAAGAAATTTTTCTACTTTAAATGCTGGACCTGAAGGTGGAGATGGAGAGAGTTTAGAAAGCTTCTAGTGCTTCCTTAAAATAAATGAGAGCAAAAAGTGGTGGAACTTTTGATTTTGCATGTTTGAATAAGTGGCTTGCCACATGTCCCACATGCATCACAAGGAGAACAAGTGGCATTTAAAGGATAGGACCAAGTATAGTGAAGGCCTTCTATTGTAGAGTTCTCAATATATTTCTGCTCTGTTTTAACATCGCTGTGCAGAATTCTGCTACGGCATTGTCCTGCTGTAACGTTGCTGTATTCTGCCACAGAATTCTGCTACGATACTGTCCTACTATAACGTTGCTGCATTTTGTCATAGAATTCTACTGCAACACTGTCCTGCTGTAACGTTGCTATATTCTGCCACAGAATTCTGCTACGGTATTGTCCTGCCATAACGTTGCTGTATTCTGCCACATAATTCTGCTATGATACTTTCCTGCTGTAACGTTGCTGTATTCTGCCACAAAATTCTGCTATGGTATTGCTATGACGTTTTGGATACTTCCCTTAGAGTATAGCTTGGAAGGTTTAAGAACATCTGTATATCATGTTTTTGGTAAGGACTTGGAAACATGTTTACGAGGGAGAAATTTCTCATTCTTCCCATCTTGATCTCAACTCTCCAGCGGAGTCGCCATTTTAATATGGGGGCCTTTTTTTGCTGTGTGCGTTGGGCTGGGCTGCCTTCCGCAGTTGTAGGCCTGGGTGTTCTGAGTAAGGGAATTGAGACCGGTCCAACTGCAACTCAATTTGGTCTGGCTTGTGCGCAAACGTTGAGTCCAAGTCCAAAGGAAGACACAGTAAAGTGGGCTTATCCTTTGTTTCTGCGGTAGAAGACTTTTCTCCAGTTTCTGCCGCAGGATTGACTTTTTTGTTTCTGCCAATGGCGACACCACGTCTAAGTCAGGGTGTTCCCAGGAACACCCTGACTTGAAAAAAAAAAAAAAAATTTATACTTAATCTTAATTAGGAACACCCTGATCACAAAATTAGGAACACCCTCAAATTAAAAAAAAAAAAAAGCCCAAAAAAAAATTTGAACTAAAATCTGAAAAAAAGAAAAAGAAAAAAGTAATAGAGCCAAGCCCATGGTGAGCCACGGCAAGCCCAATAGATTACACAGGTAGCCCGTAGCCCACAGATTCTCCAAAAAAAAAAAAAAAAAAAAAAAGAGAGAACAGAAATCAACCCACGCCACGGTCACTTCGCTGCCAGGGAAATTAGAAACCAAACCCCAATACAAGCAGTCCATCAGCAAAGCAAAACAAACCCCAACTAAGTTAGTGTTTATCTAAAAAAAAAAAAAGCTCCTAATACAGAGAAAACAAAAACAAACCCCAACATACATTGATACACTGCCCACAGACCGTCGCCGTCGTCGCAGATACACTGCCCACAAACCCCAGCATACACTGAATCACTGATACAAACCCTAGCATACACTGAATCACTGATACAAACCCCAGCAGAGAAAACCGTTTGTCGTCGCCGTCGCAGTCTCGCAGATCGGTGCTCGCCACTCGCCGCCTCGCCCTCATCGCAGTCTCGCAGTGGTCGCCGTCACAGATCGCAGTCGTCGCCGTCGCAGATCGCAGTCTCGCCGCTCGGACCTCGGTGCTCGCCGCTCGCCGCTCGAATCTCGGTGCTCGCCGGTCGGACCTCGTGCTGGGTATTTCTCTCTCTTTACTCTTTTTCTCTCTTTTTCTCTAAGTCTCTCAGTTTCTCTCTTCTCTTTACCTATGAAATGCAAAACTGAAATGAACTCTCTCTCTCTTTATTCTTAACTTTAATACCGGTTACTCTCTCTCTCTCTCTCTCTCTCTCTCTCTCTCTCTCTCTACAATGATTATATAATTTATATGCTTTTGCCTGCTTTTTTTTTTTTTTTTTTTGTCTTTTTGAATTTGTCCTTATCTATCCTATTGGTCAGTGTGTTGGTGTAATGGTGTTGGTGAACACCATTACACCAACACACAAACCAATAGGATTAGGACAAATTCAAAAAGACAAAAAAAAAAAAAAAAAAAAAAAAAAAGCAAAAGCAAGCAATTGGTCAGATTGGCTGGCCGAATTGCTTGCATTTGCCTCTTTCTTTTTTTTTTTTTTTTTTTTTTTTTTTGAATTTGGCCTTATCTTCCCTGTTGCTTGTTGGTGTTGGTTCTTGTGTAACGTGTGTTGCAGTGTTGGTGTTGGTCAATGTGTTAGTAATATATTGATTGTCTTTTAGTGTGAAGTAAATTGTCTATTGTGATTGTGAAATTTTCTGATTGGCAGGTTATTGTTTGTGATTGTTGATTAGCAGTGTAATGTGCTACACATTATACTGTTTTAATTATTGTGATGCACATAGAATGTGTAACGTGCATAAGACAAATAAAAGACAAACAAATATAATAAATTAAAGTAGTATAATTAATGACAAACAAATTAAAGCAATATAGTTTATTGTTATGCTAAATAACAATAATTAAAGCTATATAATTAAATTAACTAATACATTATAAAAGACAAATAAATTAAATTATGTTAGGTTAAATAACAATTAATAATTTTATAATTAATGCAAGAATAATAATTTCAAATAAACTTATAGTTTATTGTTTATTCTTTTGCTAGAATTATGGACAAATATTTGATAAGAAAATCACGTACCCAAGATTCATCTCCTGTGCAAGATTCATCTACATCTTCTAAGCGAATTCGTATTGACTTTAACTTAGAAAATCTTCCTTCAGATCCTGGGCTACGACAAAAGATATCATCTTATCATCCTAATAATCATGATGAAATCAGAAGATATTATTTAACAAAAGGCCCTTGTCAACCAGTTGTTCAGGATTACCCTGTATCATATTTTTCTGGAAAGCCCCGTAAATTTAGATCGGAATGGTATAAAAATAGAAAGTGGTTGGAATATAGTATAGACAAGGATGTGGCATTTTGTTTTTATTGCTACCTATTTGGGCAAGATGTTGGTAAGCAAGGGGGAGGTGAGACTTTTGTAACGAAGGGATTCAAACTTTGGAATCATGTTGCAAAGTTAGATTCCCATGTTGGAGAAGTTAATAGTGCTCATAACCAAGCTGTCAAGAAGAGTGAAGATCTACAGAAGGAAAAGCAACACATTCAAAATGTTTTTGTTAAGCAATCAAAACAAGATAAAACTGAATATCGGATTCAATTAAATGCAATAGTTGATTGCATAAAATTCCTTTTATGCCGAGGATTAGCTTTTCGTGGTCATGATGAATCTCAAGATTCAAGTGATAGAGGAAACTTCCTTGAGCTCTTAAAATTTTTGGGGGATCACAATAAATCTATCAATAAAGTGTTGCAAAAATCTTGGAAAAATTGCAAGCTTACCCATTCTGATATTCAAAAAGACATTGTGAATGCAATTGCACGTGAAACATCCAAAGTCATCATCAACGATCTTGACAATGGGTTCTTTTCAATATTAGTTGATGAGTCATGTGATATCTCAGTGAAAGAAAAAATGGCCCTCGTTCTTCGTTATGTGAACAAAGAAGGAATTGTTATAGAGCGGTTCCTTGGTATTGTACATGTAGCAAGTACCACTGCTTTGTCACTCAAACATGCTATTGAAGGTTTACTTTGTGAACATAATTTGAGTTTATCGAACTATGTGGGCAAGGTTATGACGGGGCTAATAATATGCAAGGTGATATCAATGGACTCAAAACTTTAATTTTGAAAGAGAACAAGTCAGCATTTTATATCCATTGTTTTGCTCATCAACTTCAATTGACACTTGTTGTTGTTGCTAAAAATCACATTAACATTGCTGAATTTTTTTATGTGGTTAGTAATTTAGTAACTGTTGTTGGAGGCTCTTGTAAGAGACGAGATGCTCTTCGAGATACACAATTTGCCAAAATTAAAGAAGATTTAGAGAATGGTGTACGTAGAAGTGGGCAAAGTTTGAATCAAGGGACAAATCTTAAACGTCCTGGTGATACACGTTAGGGATCATATTATGGGACTATTCTTAACTTGATTTTGATGTTCTCTGCCGTTGTTGATGTATTAGAGATTATTGAAGAAGATAGCCTCTCCAACCAAAAAGTTGAAACTCGATCTATTATGAGGTCAATTCTAACTTTTGAATTTGTCTTTGCTCTACACTTGATGAAAAATATTTTAGGGATCCCAAATGAGTTGTCAATAGCATTGCAAAAAAAAAAAATCAAGATATAGTAAATGCTATGGATCTTGTTAAAGTGTCTAAGCAACGGTTGCAAGTGATGAGAGATGATGAATGGGCATCTTTATTGGCTACAGTATCTTTATTTTGTAACTCACATGATATTCCTATCTTGGACATGGAAGCGATGTTTGTAGTTAGTGGGAGGCCGCGACGCAACATCTAAAAAAATACAAATTTACATCATTATCATGTTGAGCTATTCTACACAGTCATAGATATGCAACTTCAAGAGCTTAACAACCGCTTTTTTGAGGTGAATACTGATTTGCTACTTTGTATGGCTTACTTGGATCCAAGTAATTCATTTGTGGCTTTCGATAAGGAAAAATTGATACGTCTAGCTAAGTTCTATCCCTCTAATTTTCTTGGGACAGATATTTTAGCACTTGACTCTCAACTGCAGAACTACATTTTTGATATGCGCAGCAATGACTTCTTTTTAGAGCTTCAAGGAGTTAGTGAACTTGCTGAAAAGTTAGTGAGCACAAGGAAGCACATGACTTATCCATTAGTCTATTTGCTTGTGAAGCTAGCTTTGACCTTTCCAGTTGCTACTGCAACAGTAGAAAGAAGTTTTTCAACAATGAAATATATAAAGAATAAACTGCGCAGTTGAATGGGAGATCAATTGATGAATGATTGCTTGGTTATGTATATAGAAAAAGATGTAACTTGTAACATTGGTAATGAGACTATTATGCAACGATTTCAAAATATGAAAACTCGTAAAAGGCAATTTTAATTTTATGTATTTGCGTATTTTTTTATTGTTGTTGTTGTCAATATATAAAATTTTCTTTTTATTAGATTGTGTAATTTATGCTTGTTGAGGAATACCCTGAAAAAATTTCCTAGAGTCGCCACTGGCCCCAATAATGCATGGAAGCAGGAAAGAGATCAACTTAGATAATGGGGAAAAAGGCCCAGCATAACTAGCCCATCTTGTCAATGAATTTTTTTTTTGTTACATTAGATAACAGCAAAACAGAAATACCAATTAGCACCTGACTGAACATTTTAATGGCAACCCAACCTAAACAGTATGAGAGAGCATACACAATAAAGTAGTCATAATAACTAAAAAGCTAGTTTAGCACCAACATACTAAAATATCCTCAACATCAAAGTTGCCATGCCTATAAATTTTTAACTCTTGGATACAGTGAGCTGCCAAAGATAGCAATGTACCGAAAGCACGGTACATTGCTGTTCTTTTTTCTCTTTTTAGTTTTTTGTAGTGTTTATTGTGTAGGATATATTATTTTATTATGTTGGTTATATTATTTAAATATGTCATATGCTAAACTAGAACCTTTAATGTTAGGTGTATTGTAAAGTGTATTGTTAAAATAGATAAAGTAGCTTTTTGAGTTGTTAAAAACTATATTTTTTAAATGTTTTGTTGTTAATGCTCTAAGACAATGGTACTACTCAGTCAGCCAAGCAAAGTCCATGAAATGAACACGTATGAGGTGGATGCTAATCTTGCATACGGTCTTTCTCAAGCCTTTTTTTTTTTTTTTTGGGCTGAATCTGTCTTTCTCAAGCCTGCTCAAGTGTGTATTGTCCATTTGATACTGTTTCTCAAATTAAGTGTTTGCATGAATTAACAAGGGCCTTATACACCTTTGTTTGAGGGCTCATATTGAGCCCAACCCAAATCAAAAGGCCCAAGTTACACTTTAGCTTGCCCAAACAGAAACACACCCTTTTTATTGAGCAATCAAGCTAAAGACCAACTCTTAACTTAGTAAACCATGTCTTTCTCTCAAAAGTAAACCATGGTAAGAATTTGTGTCATGGACTCATGGGCTTGGGTTTTGGACTTAATAATAGCCTTATTTAATAACAAATAAAAAAATAAAAACCTTTCTTCAGCCATTTTGTTGTATTCACCTAAGGTTTTAATAAAGGTTTATGTTCTGTATTTTCTTGAAGATTTTAGAGTTCAGTAAATTAACCAGTTTTATGTGATGTCTACAGAGTTGCAGATTCAAAACTACCAGATGCACACTCAATATTGTGGCTACTACAGAGTCTTATGCTGCCCCACAAATTCCAACAGCCACCGTACCACACCTAGATGGAAGATCAAACCATGAAAATGAAAATTTGTTGCAGCAACATGGAATGACTAGAGTTGCGGTGATGCAAAATGATAAAAAGTGTTAATATAAATTGTGTCAATCTCAAAAGCATATCTAAAATGGCACCCTATGATAACCAGGACACGAACAAAAGTACTTCCATTGCCAACAACACACTAGAAACTATTAGATATAGCACTTAAATCACATATCTGTCACATGCTGTAAAAACAATCCACAAAAATCCAAATATGTTTAAATACCATAACTATAACAATTTTTTTTTTTTTTTTACCAAACATTAGAACCATGATAATTACGAGAGAAACATCACTAAGATAAGGGAAAATGACAGCATGGGAATTAAAGTTCTTTTAGTACCGAAATATTTAGTGATTGTAGATTTTTACAGTACATAAATATATTTAGTGATTGTAGCCATGTCAGTACAGCACATAAAAATGCGTCTTTACTTGTCAATGACTATATTTATACACTAGATTTATTTAAGTCTTTCCAAAAATTGTTGACTGCTTAGTATAGTTTTAAAAACTGGACCGAAACTAACCCACTGGAACAACCGTGAACCAAAAGCACCAATTCAATTTAGTAAAAACCCCCCAAAACTGGTCAAAACCAAGAACCGAGAGCAAAAATGGTTCTTTGACCGTACTGGTTTATAAAACCATGCTGCTTGCACTAATTAGCAAGTTTACAGTTTTAAAACATCATCTTCCTTTTGTACAACTTCCGAATCAGAGGAGATTATCTCCCTATCTAGAATAATCTCAACGATTAAATTCACAGACTCCACTCTAAGTCCAAAGCCAATAATATTATCTTGAATTCTATCCAATGATTGACAAATGGCTTGAGTTTGTTTGTCATATTGCAGTAGAATACAACAGGATTGGAGATTGAAAAGAAGTTGCATACCTTTTCCTTCATTAGGCTTTAAACTTTACCTTTAGCCACAAGATCTCATGGCCAAACTTGTCTCCACTAACCAGATCCCCACAAATTCATCACTTGCATCATGCAATATGACTTGATTCTTGGATACTGAGACAAGAAACTTAGTTCGCTTCGTGAAACCCCAATCAGAACCAATATGTTTAGTAGTTGGCTGGCTAGCACCCCCCATGACAACACAGGAAAATTTCAGCCATATATTCTTCCTTACCTTACACAAAAGAAACTAGCTAGTATGGAAAGCTTTGCAAAGAACTGAGTATACGCTTCTAGTAGAAATAAAAAACCATGCAGAACTGGAGCAAGATAAATACTTGTATGACATCTTTTCCTAAAATAATTAACAGTTAGTAAGTACACTCAATATAGGACAGGTATGATTCAGCCTCTTTTAAGAAAAGTATGTTTCAAGAATTTGGAGCAACAATTCATAAATAGTATATGGGCATAACATGGTTAAATTTAATATATATGGAATTTTTTTCATATTTTCTATTTAATATATATGGAATTTTTTTTTTCATATTTTCTTTCGATAAATTCGATGAGATTTGTATAACATTCACATAGCAAAATCTTAACAATTCAATTTTAAATAATCTAAACTAGTAAAGAAAATTACTACAATAACCCTAATAAACAAATTTAGTATCATTATAATGTTTTGATTAATTAAAATGTCTCAAATAATTGATCCTAAGTAATCAGTCATCAATAACCTTTTCTACTACTCTGCTGAATGCATCATCCACCAAAAATTGTTCATGATCAACATATTCCAGAAGCTCATATGGTTTGTAGAGATCAATTGGCTCCAAGTTTTGAGATTCACCTATGTTGAATTTCTCCATCATCATTGAGTTCAATCTTACATACACCATATTATCCAACATCTCAGATGACAACATGTTTGTCTTCTTTGTTTGTGCTAGCTCAGATGCATTCCAATAACCCTTGGACAAGGTAGAACTACATGGTTGACTCAAAATTCGAATGACATACTTTTGTAAGATAGGAAGATGATCTCTACAGAAATCCCACCATATTCCTACAAATAAAATTACAATTTATATGCTTATAAAATTTATCAAGAAATAATATAGTTAAATATTAAAATTATATCAAAGCTATTGAACTTACTAGGATGAGATGTTTTCAACATTGTCTTTGCCGTAATTGTAAACAAGCTCGGTACTTTATTGCGATAAAGTTGCACCTCTTTCATGAAATCTTCCCTTTCTTCGATAGCCACCAAATTCTCCAAAACGAAACTTATACCATCTTTCATCTCGCGACTCTCTATAAATTTCTCACTGCACAAGTAAGTAGGATTCAGAAATGTCGCAGTAGCATGAATTGGGTGCATTATATTTTCAGTATGCCTACAACTAAATAATTTCCATATCTGCATATATTTGTCTTCATTGCTATCATACTGTTGCTTAATTGTTTCTTTTGCCATTTCCATTGCTTCATATAAGTATCCTACAGTTGACAAATCACTACCAACTAATGGAAGAACTCGAACCAAAGGCTCCAACACTAGTAATACTTCTTTCCCTTGACTCCAAAATTCTGCACTTTGAATGATACTAGCAACTTTAGCAATGTCCTTTTCATTATGATTCAACTCTTTCCACTTAGAAGATAATACAAGTAACTGCAATTCGTCTTGAACATTCAAAATAGATTGAACAATCAAGAAATTAGAAGAAAACCTCCTTTTACAAGGATGTTCCAATTCCTTATGGTTTGTGTACTCTCTCATGAGTGACGAAATGATACCGTCCTTATACATGTATGAAACAATTGATTTTGCATCAATAATTATCTTCTGAACCCAATCAACTTCCTTGCATATTTCCTTCAAAAGCAATCTAATGCCGTATGCTGCACATTGAGTTCTGTACAACCAAGGGTACTCGCTAATAAGCATATCTCCAACAGACTCAAAATTAGTAGTACTATCATCAGTGATCAACTGAACAACATTATCTGACCTAATTTCTTCAATTACTAAAGAGATAATATCTTTAATATATAGTGTTGTTATTTTATCTCTTGAAACTTCAAGTGACTTCAAAAATATTACTCCACTAGGAGAATATGCAATAATATTGATAAATGCTCTATGCTGCACATCACTCCATATGTTTGACGTAAGAGTACAACCAGATAACAACCATGATTTCTTAATATTTTTAATGTACTCTTCCACTTCTACCTTCAAGTCTGGAATTAGCTTCCTTTGAAGAGTAACATAAGAGGGTAACTTATAGTCAGGACCATATTCAGCAACACCTTGCACAAAGTGAATAAAGGATGTCGTTTGAACAACATCAAATGATATATTATTTACCATAACAAGTTGTGCAAGCAATCTGTCCACTACACTCTTATCTTTTTTACCGCACATCTTTGAATTGGTAGCTTGGCACAAATATTTCGATATTGAACACGAAGTGGTTTTACTCTCTTTAGCATTGCTTGAACTTGATGCACTCTTAAGTTTTTTGTTAATCCCTCCAATTGCTAGATAAGCTCCTTTTTTAACATCTTCAGGCACACTTGTACAAATATCTATAGCATGACCTTTAACACCAGCCAAGTGATATTTAATCCTATAAGCACCCCCAGCAAAATCACGTCGACAAAAGTTACACTTGAAACGGCCATCTAGGTCTTCAACGTAGCTCCAAAATCGATCTTTTTTTCTAACCATATTTCTTTTTCCTTAAAAAAGAAAAGAAAAGAATATCATATTTGAAAATTGTTAGGACATATGTGGTTCACTTGTTAAGAACATATGTCATTCTTTTATGTAATTGGCTAATCCTTTGACAAAACGCAATTTACTTGTAATTGGTTAGTTTTAAGTGTTTTTAATACTTCAAGAAATAAGGTTTCAAGATCAAGTGTTGAAGTCATCAAGTCTGTCCAAGAGATAAGCTGAGAAGTGCAAAATCATTAAAGCTCGACAGCTGGCTCGACAGCTATATCTATCGAGCTTAAGAAAGCTATTTCAGCCCCGTGTGCTTGACACCTGCTCCACAGCTGCTCAACAACTCCTATTTGTTGAGGTTTATGAAATTCAAAATTCAAATATGATTTTCTTGGAATCTGTGAATGTATCTTTAGGCTTTCTTTTCTCCTAACCCTAGACATATAAAATGATTGTTTTAAGGGCCGTCAAAGAGTTCACAAGTTGCACAAGCATTGAGCAAAGTCTGTTCAAGCAAATTGTGACTGGAGACAAAATTTCGTTTTAGTTCATCATTCTTGAAGAAGTTGCTGTATATGTGTACTATAGGGTTTTGTGACCAAGTATCTTCTTGATATTCATCGTGGATGAACTGAAAAACTTTGCAGCCAACAACCTTCTCTAGTTGGTGATTGAAGTCGTGTACTGGGATCCGCGCAATTGGTTAGTCACGTACTTGGGAGCCGTGCATCAAAAGGAGAAATTGTTACTACAGAACAAGCCCAATTGGGTATTGTGGTAAGGGTTCAACTGTAGGTTGGTATAAGATACTGGGATTCATTTATTTGTAACCGTTTGTTGTGATAATAGTGGAGTTTCGGGAGTGGTGACCTGAAAATCACCCGATGGGTTTTTGCCGTGTAGGTTTTTCCCATTCGTAAACAAATCTCCGTGTCAAATTTATTTTCCGTTGCACTTAGTTTAATTGGTGATTTGTTTATGCTACCACGCGCTTTGCATGTTAATTTGATTAATTAATAACTTGGCTAATTAATTAATTAATTTGAATCACAAGTGGTCAATACACGTTTTTGGCCTATCAAGTGGTATCAAAGTAGGCACACTCTGATTAGGTTTAATCTTTGCTGTGTTGATCCATTGACCCCTATTTTTCATAAATAGAGGACAATCATTAATTATACCTCCTTTATTTGTGGCATAAACTATGCATACTGAAAAGTATGCATGAGAGCTTTCTTGCAATCTTTAGATGAAAAGGTATGGCAAGCTATAAAGATTGGTTGGACCAAGCTAAAAGAAGCGCCGACCGATTGGGATGAAGCTAAGATCAAGGCGGCAAACTTTAACAGCAGGGCATTGAATGCTTTATTCAGTGTGGTCACCAATGAGGAGTTCAAAAAGATATCCTTTACCGAAACTGCTAAGGAAGCATGGACCATCCTCCAGACAACCTATGAGGGTACAAAGGCTGTCAAGGATTCAAAATTTCAGAGGCTCACTACAAGCTTTGAAAAGATGAAGATGGAGGAGGATGAGTTGTTTGATGAGTTCTATGCCAAGCTCAAAGACATAGTGAACTCAGCCTTCAATTTTGGGGAAACCATTCCTGAATCCAAGATTATGAGGAAAGTGTTTAGATCTCTACCCGAGAAATTCCATGCCAAGATTACGGTAATAGAGGAATCAAAGAATATTGACAAGATTCCTTTGACAAAGCTGGATGGTAATCTGCAAACTTACGAGCTAGGGTTATCAAGGATTGGCAAGTCGGGTAAAGGTAAGAGCATGGCTTTGAAGGTCAAAAGCAGTGACACTGATGAGTCTTCAGATGATGAGGATTCTAAGATGAAATCCTACATTACAAGGCAGTTCAAGAAGTTTATAAAAATGCCAATGGAAAGGGCTTCGACAAGGACTGTAGGCAATCCAGTTCTTCTCAGTTTAAGAGCCAAGATAAAGGGAAGAAGGATGCAAGGGATGACGGTCAGTACACTGTTCCTGTAGGACCTAAGTGTTTTGGGTGTCATGGCTTCGGTCACATGAAGCAAGAGTGTCCCACATATCTCAAGAGAACTGGGAAGAGTAAGGCATTTGCTACAACCTTGAGTGACATTGAGCCTAAGGATGATTTCGACAATGAGGATGACAGAATCTTGAATGCCTTCACTGCCACAATCAATCCTACTAAAGAGATTGTTAAAGACATGGACGAAGAAGAAGAATTGGTAGATTCTAAGTATGAGAAGATGGATGATCAAGATGATATTTAGACAGCCTATGAAAAACTGTACAAGCTTTCTGAGAAACATGAGAAACTGTATAGGCTAGCTACCAAGAAACTCAGTGATGTGGAACTTAACCGTTAAGAGTTGTCCACAAAGTTTGACGAGACTAATCAGACTATTGGAGCACTAAGGTTTGAGAACAATTCTTTGGCTGAGAAGACCAAGAAGCTTGAAACAGAGCTGTTTCAAGTTAGAGCTCAATTGGAGAGGACCTCAAGTGCAAAGCTTGATGAGATGCTTAGCATTTAGAAATCTGCTTCGGATCGAACAGGTTTAGGGTATGGTATTTCTTCCTCTAATATTACTTCTACTAGTACTACTGTTTTTGTTCCTCCTACTAATAATTCTGAAATTGAAAACAATGATGTTAAAACTGAATTAGCTAGTAAGAATTTAGTGAGAACTTAGACAAGGGTAAATCTATCCTAGAAGCACCCACTAAACAAGATAAGAAAGATGTCAAAAACCCTAGGGCTAAGAAGGCTAACTCTCAAAAGCCTAAACAGAAGAAGCATCATCTCTGTCATCATTGTGGAGCTGCCGGTCATACTCGACCAAATTGCTATAAGTGGTTAGCCACTCAATAGAGTAATGGCAAGATAGCATCTGGAAGCCAGAATCAGCTTCAATCCTCTATTGCTCCTCTTGGAGATCTTCTCAAAACCTTCATATTCCTTTCGAACTTGAACGGTTTCAATTCTTCCCCCTCACCGCCGATTCAAAGGTTTAATCAACGGAAATGTTCTTCCAAGGCGTGGAAGGAAAAGGGCTCGAAGTGATTCTATCACTTTCTTCTATCTTCTTGTTTTTGTTTGTTGCATTATTTGTGTGTTTTGCTTTACTGTTTTGAGTAAGTCTAGTTTTATACTTTGCTTTACTTAACATGTTTTTGTTTGTTTGTTTGTTTTCAGTTTTTGTTTATTTTGTTTTTGATATTAAAAAAAATTGAAAAAAAAAAACCAGAAAAATACAAAAACAGTGTGTGTTTTGTGTACATTGGTACTTGTGTACTTTGAATGGCCATTGAAACAAAATTTTCTAAATTTTGTAATTTAGATGAGCATCTTAATGCATAACTAAGTAAGTGAGCTTTGTGACTCTTATTTGTGATGAGTAAGATTAAGTTATCTCTTGTACTTAACACTCATATCACTCTTTTTGACGGGAAAGACTAGAAAATCCTAAGAGAAAGGCATAAATAACCATCTCACCACTGTTGCCCGCCAATCATGAAAGACATCTGTATGCTTCGGCATAGCAAAAGTGTGATGTCAATGACATTTGTGTGCTTCAGCATAGCAAAATTGGAATGTCAAATATCAATGGGTATTTCTTTTCTCTCTCTTATATACCCATGCATGATATGCTTAAAAAGAAAAATGCAAAGAAAATAAAAAACAAAAAGATCAAAAATGCTTTTAAATATGATTGCAAGCATGTATTCTAGGAGATGTGGGAGTTATAGGATGTACCTCGAAGGTGATAGTCCCCATCAAACAGTTATGATTGTGTGTGAGTTAAAATGATTTTCTCATATCTCAAATCGTCATAACATGTATACACTTATGTAATCTTGCGATGTTTTTCACACACAACATGCAATATTCTTTGCTACTCTTGATACATGTGCAGGTACAATGTGATTTGGCCATCACAAGGTTTTACATGTGTTAATGTATGCTCACTAAACTGTCATAACTTGTTTTTGAAATATAAAATTGGTTAGACTTGTTTAGTGTGTGTGTGTGTGTTTTTGGGATCCATGTGCTTAAAATTACTATTGAGAGATGATTTTGAGAGCTTAATATGTTGATTGGATCACTGGTTGAGTTGCATGTTGGATTGCATTCATGACTGTGTTTTTCACTTCTCAAAAAACTGTTTTTAAAAGCTTGCTCGACACCTTCTCGATACCTAGCTATCTGTCGAGCTTCTTAAGCTTTTTCTTATCGCAATCTCGACAGCTTCTCGACACCTGATGGATCGATCGAGGAAGTTTCTGTCTCCTCGATAGCTTCTCGACACCTGGTCGATCGATCGAGCTTTTGTTTTGTTTCTGGTGTTTTGTTCCTCGACACATTCTCGACACCTACATTTGTTGAAGACCATTTTCTCGACACCTTCCTCGACAGATGGCTCGACACTTCTTGACACCTTCTTCTGTTGAGCTTTATTGAGATTCTATTTAAACTTCCTCGTGCGATCCAAACCTTACTTCTCTCGATCTCTCTCTCGATAGCTCTGTTTTTTTCTCTCCCAAACTCTCTCATCTCACTCCAATCTTGATCCTCGAGGTTTCTTTAAGCTTTTTCAAGTTTCTCTTCACTTAGTAAGCTTCTAATCTCTCATTCTTCATGCATTTCATGTTTTAAAACCTAGGTTTTGGGGTTTTTGAAAATTTTGGAGTTTTTCAAAATTGATGAGTTGTTGTTGCAATTTTGGATTAGGTTATGCTAATATGATCTTAAAACTTCATGCATTGCATCACATATGCATTATAACAGTATTTTCATATATTTAGATGTGTGCAATCTGTTTGTGTGGTGGTAGGTTTGGATTAGGCTGAGCCCATGATGAATTTCTTTTGCATGTCATATGTTCATGGATTCCCCATGCATACGTACTCTCTTTTCAATATACTTGTTATATTTGAATTGCTTTGGGACTTTTCTGATTGTCTCTCTCTCTCTCTCCCCCTCTCTTTCTGTTTACGTTAGTCATGTCTGTGGCACTTAAGCGTAAATCTACTCCGTCTTGGAACCCTCTTTGTTCCGGGGTATCATCTTCATCTGATCCTACTCCTTCTAACATTCGGTTTTGTGATGAGGATGCCCGAAAGGCTTTATCGAAGAACTTTTCTAGATGAGGTGTTCATTCGGAACGCCAAGTCATTTTGGGGGACTTCGCCGACATCGACCTTCCCAATGTCATTCATAGTCGGGGATGGGAGTCACTGTGTGACGTCCCGGTCACTTATCCTCTCGTGCTTATCCAGGAGTTTTACTCCAACATACATGAGATTGATCGTTCAGTACCTCTTTTCTTCACTCGCATTCGAGGTACGCGCATTCTTGTCACACCGCAACTTGTTGCGGATATGCTTCGGGTTCCTAGGGTAGAGTTTCCTGACTATCCTACTTGTGAGCGTTTAAGGACTATGTCCAAAGATGAGCTCATGTCTGCTTTCTGTGAGTGCCCTTTTGATTGGGGTAAGCGTCAGTTTACACTATGTCGGCCTTTTGCTAAAGGTCCTAGATTCTTAAACATGGTGATAATTTTTGTTTTGCACCCTCTCTCTCATTATAACTCTATTACAAAGCCTCGTGCTTGATTTTTGTTGTCCCTACTTGAGCATCTTACTATAGATTTCCCTTCCCATTTCATTCTCTCTATTATAGATGTTCATCTAGATTCGGCGTCCCGTGATAAACTCATTTTTCCTTCCGCTATCACGAGGATTCTACACCATTTTTCCGTTCCTTTTTTGGTGTCCGACCATTTCACCTTCATGTGTGCCATAGATGCCGCTACCGTAAAACGTAGTGAGGCGCAATTTAGGTCGCGACAGGAGTCAGCAGCTCCTCCCTCCCGTTCGACTCCATCTCCTTCGGCACCATCTCGGTCTGCTCCATCTACATCCGTTCCCTCCTCTTCCACGAGCGATGTGTCACATGGAGACATCATGGCGCAGCTTCAGCGCATGGATGCTCGCCTTGATACACTCTCTACTGAGTTGTATCAGGTGAACGTTCGTGTCAGTCGTATTGCACGACAGCAGGCGGCTATGGGTGGCTATGCATCTGAGCCTTCTCCTCCACCACCTCCTTCAGTGGCTTTTGATTCTGATGCTGAGGATGATGATGATGATGGTGATGACGATGATGCTTCTTCTGATGATGATGGAGATGCTAGCTTTACCGATGAGATGTCTACTTGACACTTTACCCTTTGTCACTCGTGACAAAAAAGGGAAGTAGTTTTGGGATATGAGAGTAGTCATTCTTAGGGGTAGAGTTAGTATAGGACCGTTTTGTTAGGGGGAGTGTTGTTGATATGAGGGATGTAGTAAGGATTTTATGTATCTTTTCTTTTCTTTCTTTTATAGATACATTGTTCTTGTACATTAGGTCTTGTGACCATTTTTACACATACATTGTACTTATTCTTTTCTATATGTGGATGTATGTTTTTTCTTTCACCTATCCTTACATATGTTGTTTCCTTTTTTCCTTTATGCACATGCTTCTTATACTTGTATGCAATCTATTATTTCTGTTTCACACAAAGATGCCTTGATGAGTTTTGTTTAAAGTGTTTCAGAAATACAAGTTGTCAAAGTCTACTTGCCATAAACTCTCTTCTTGCAAAGTTTTTCAAGAGTTTCTGTTAGGATAGACTTTATTGTATTCAACAAGTGAATATGAGTTGAGTGATTTATGGCTTCTTTCATATGTTCATTTGTTTGTTGTGGTTTTGTCTCGGATTGCCAAAGGGGGAGATTGTTAGTACATATGTGGTTCACTTATTAAGAACATATGTCATTCTTTTATGTAATTGGCTAATCCTTTGAAAAAACACACTTCATTTGTAATTGGGTAGCTCTAGGTGTTTTTAATACTTCAAGAAAAAAGGTTTCAAGATCAAGTGTTGAAGTCATAAAGTCTGTCCAAGAAACAAACAGAGAAAGTGGAAATTCATTAAAGCTTGACAGCTGCATCTATCGAGTTTAAGAAAGCTGTTCCAGCCCCGTGTGCTCGACATCTGCTCGACACCTCCTATCTGTCGAGGTTTATGAAATTCAGAATTTTAATATGATTTTCTTAGAATCTATGAATGTATCTTTGGGCTTTCTTTTCTCCTAACCTTAGACATATAAAATGATTGTTTTAAGGGTCGTCAAAGAGTTCACAAGTTGCACAAGCATTGAAAAAAGTTTGTCCAAGCAAATTGTGACCGGAGACAAAGTTTTGTCCTAGTTCATCATTCTTGAAGAAGTTGCTGTGTATCTGCACCATAGGGTTTTGTAACCAAGCATCTTCTTGATCTTCATCGTGGATAAACTGAAGAACTTTACAACCAACAACCTTCTCTAGTTGGTGATTAAAGTCGCGTAGTTGGATCCGCGCAATTGGTTAGTCACGTACTTGGGAGCCGTGCATCAAAAGGAGAAATTGTCACTATGGAACAAGTCTAATTGGGTATTGGGGTAAGGGTTCAAATTGTAGGTTGGTATAAGGTACTGAGATTCCTTTACCTGTAATCGCTTGTTGTGATAATAGTGGAGTTTCGAGAGTGGTGACCTGAAAATCACCTGATGGGGTTTTTGTCGTGTAGGTTTTCCCCATTCGTAAACAAATTACCGTGTCAAATTTATTTTCCGCTGCAGTTAGTTTAATTGGTGATTTGTTTGCACTACCACGCGCTTTGCATGTTAATTTGATTAATTAACAACTTAGCTAATTAATTAATTAATTTGAATCACAAGGGGTCAATATGGCCTATCAAAAAAAAAAAAAAAAAAAAAAAAAATCTAAACAAAGATTCTATAAATGAATAAAAATAAATTTATTCTATCTCTTTCAAATATTAAATACTTACTTTATGCCGACCAAACCTTTTTATCGAAGGCATTCTCTAAACGATAACTTTATGCAAGACTAAAAATATATCTAAATTAATATGACTAGCACTTTTTACAAATTAAAATCTAACTGTTATGATATATCATTACTCATACTAAATTTTTTTAACATAGCTGAAAGGTGGAGTTTGAATGGGAGCTTAACTCCATATTTGCAACAGTTAGCTATAAAAATCTTGAGCTTGACTTGTAGTGCATGTGGTTGTGAGCATAATTGGTGTGTGTTTGGGCAGGTGAGTTTTAAGTATAACAAGTAGATTTTATCATTTAATGAGCAGCATTATTACATAGAAATTTCCAAATATGTAATTAATCATTAATACTTAGTTTTCATAAGTACTTGTAGATTCACACAAAAATAAGGAATAGACTTGCACAAAAAATACTAAATGATTTGTTCTTTGTGAAGTATGATAAAAAAATGAAGGCATGATATGATAAGTGTGATGTTATTGATTCCATCTCCTTCGATGATATAGATGAAAGTAATGAATGGCTGTTGGGGAAAATTGGTATTGAGCCATCTATGGATGCTGAAGACGAGTTGGTTGATGATGATGATGATGGTTTGATATGGGGTGCAGCGGCAAGAGCTGCCACTGTTGGAGAAGCTAGGAAGAATACTAGATTCTAAGCACAATCAAGGGCAAACTCAAAGGCCTTAACATCACAACCAAATATATAAGAGGAAGATGTTGATTCTGAGGAGACCGGGGAAGAGAATGTTGATGGTTATAAATCAGGTTCAAGTGGCTTTGAAAGTGATGGCAACTTGAATGAAGGAAAACATTTCTAATGGAAAAATTATTACAGGACAAAAGAAGTCTCAATGAAAATTCATTGAAGAGAAACAATTACAACGTCAATGACTCACAAATTAACTAGGATACATAGATACTCTATTTTTGACTCACAAATATTAACTAGAATACACAGATACTCTATTTTTTTTTTTTTCTAAGTATCCATATTTGATACATTTTGAACTAGATTCCTTTGCATGTGTGTGAGATGTGTGATATTCGTAATTTTTTTTCTTGAAGAAAAAAGTGTTGATACGTCAAAGATATGCCTGTGATACAGCTTAGATAAGATTGTAATTCAACCTCTTGACAGTGAGAGATAGTCCAAACTTATAAGGATTTTTTTTCTTACATATTAGTTTCAATGTTGAACACTATTTAATTATCTAATTATCTTTTATTTACACTTTTGGATCTTGGTTTGTATTTTAAACATCATATAATGGCTATAGATTCACTTTATTATTGTGGGTTCTAGTTAGCTCAACTGGTAAAATCTCTTGCCATATAGGTTGAAACTATCTTTAAAAAAAATATCATTAACAACATATAAAAAATAAATTCCTAACATTAATATATTTAAAATTAAAAATAAAAATATAATTAATAAGTTATTAATATATGTATTCCCCTTATCCTAATTTTTCAAGTTATCGTCCTATGTATCATACCCGTATTTGTGCATTCTAGCTCACAAATTCTTTGTGACCAAGATTTATACAACTCTTGAATAAGATTTGGTTTTGATTTGGAAAAGTATATATACCCATTAATCATTTTATTCAATTCTGGTTGGTTTTATTGTAATCTGATTTTTCGTCCAAATTGTACGCATACTCTTTTCTCACTGAGGATTAATGAGTTTTGTATGCATATAAAATTCTTGTTGTTTTACTTTTTACTTTTTCTGAAGGATTATAAACATGCATTTAATTTAAAACACTATTAATACAATTTTCGTTTTTTCTGAAGGATTATAAACATGCATTTAATTTAAAACACTATTAATACAATTTTCGTGTGTGTTTTAGTAAATATTACTGTTTACTAAAAAAAAACCATGCATCTAAGAAAATAAGAGTACTATACCCATTACTCATTGTAATCTGATTTCTGTCAATTTTTTTGACCATATCTTATTGCCCATTTTCGTTTCATTGTATCTATTAATAACATATTCTTGTATACTATGAAAGCTAGTATTTTCTAATATGTAAATAAACAATTGTAGTAAACAACACCAAAGGTTTTACAGAGAACATAACAACAAAGAAAAAACGCAATCAACCACCATTATTAGTAATATATATTTTGCTCAACTTACTCAGTCACTGGTCCGCAAACTGCAGAAGAAAGAGCTTGAAGCTTGGTCCATCGGAAATGCCAGGAATTCTTGTTTGAGGGATCCCAGTTGCACCCGAGACTGATCGGAGATTTGGGGTTGAGTTGAGGCTAGAATAGCTCCGTCGTGGGCCTCGTGGCGACAGGTGTAGCGCATGGACAAAAAGTCATGCATGGGTGGCACGTAGCCTCCTAAAAAAGTTTAAGTGGGTGGAATTTCATAAATTTATACCATTTACTTTTA
The DNA here is from genome assembly GCA_019022515.1 of Quercus aquifolioides. Lineage (NCBI taxonomy): Eukaryota > Viridiplantae > Streptophyta > Magnoliopsida > Fagales > Fagaceae > Quercus > Quercus aquifolioides. Next base: position 299,565 of record CM032331.1, read on the forward strand.
AAAAAAAAAAAGTTTTCTATCTTTATTATGGTTAACAAATTTATTATATATTTATTTTACTTGTTAATATAAAGTATAAATTAATTTATTTATGACGTTATAAGTGGTTCAACCATTGGTTCAATATCAATCGGACTAGAGAATATTCTTTGATTGTTTGATCGGTCTGATTTCTAAAATATTGCTTGAAGTAAAATTGTAAAAATAAATTGTGTCATACAACTTATAATGTGATCCATTATAAATAATCGTGTCATACAACTTTTATGATATACACATTGAGTTACATTATGGCATGTTGTTATTTTATATTTTTATGAACTCATGGCAGTAAAATTTTAAACATTACAAAAACTTGTGTCATACAACTTATGATATTCACATTGAGTTACATTATGGCATGTTGTTATTTTATATTTTTATGAGCTCATGGTAGTAAAATTTTAAATCTTCTTTGGTATTGGCCATGGTGTCTTTGATGTCTAAATCTTGAAAATACTTTACATGTCATTCAAGACTGCCCTTAGACAAAGGAATTTTGGATTGCTTTTACTAGACAGTGAGAAATATTTTTTTTTTTTTTCATAAATCACTGGTAGAATGGTTACATGAAAATTTGACTAATATATCCCCCAACTCTTTTCAAATGATGCCTTGGAATATTTTATTTGCTTATGGAATTTGGCAACTTTGGCTTTCTAGAAATAATAGGATATTCAATCCTCCTTTTGAAACACTTAACCAGCTTATGCATAAAGCTTTGCATTTAGCTGCAAAATTTATCATCTTGCATATCATAGAAAAATAAAAAGGTACAAAAGTCACTAAAATAATATATTGGCATCCTCCACAACCCCCTTTTTTTACTTTAAATACAAATGGTAATTATAAATATAATCCTGATAAAGCAGGAGATGGCGATGTATTAAGAGATAGTAAGGGAAGATGGATAAAAGGTTTCTCAATTCAAATTGGCATTGCCTCAAATAATATTGCAAAAATATGGGCTATTAGTATGGTTTAAAAATGGCCTTGAATTAGGGTATAAACATATAAATCTAGAAATTGATTCTCAAATTCTCCTCAATTGGCTAACAACATATGGTGTTCTAGCACTTGAACATTCTGTTTTGATTTTGGATTGTAGGATGCTGCTCGGCCAAGAAAGGAATGTCCTTCCATGTCGTGTCTTTCGTGATGCAAATTAATGGTGTGGCAAATGAACTAGCAAAGAGGGGCCAAGAGCACCAATGCAGTATTAGAGAATATAATGAATGTCCAAATTGTTGTTGTTGTTGTTGTTTTTTTTTTTTTTATGTAAAATATGTGTGTGATATTTTGCAACTACGCACTTCTCGCAAGTGCCCAATGGACAATACATATAACAGTGCTCCTTAGTTAAAAAATAAATCCTTTGTTTTATCAAAAAAAGAAAAAGAAATAGAGTCTTCAATTATGGTAATTAAATTAATTATTTTAACGGATTTGTAGTGCGCCACATGATTATGGAGAAAAAATGGAAAATTAATAATAGAAAAAAGAGAGTATTCACTTGACATAGCTATAATATCTTGGACACTACTTTATTATATAGAATATGATATGATTTGGACAAGAAATTAGATAACTTTCATGAAATAACTTTTTGATGACATTAATCAAACAACTAATTATTATATGATTTAATAATTCTCTTCTAATGTACTAGAGGCCTAATATTTTCACATAATTCAAAAAGGTTTTATACGTAACTTATGTGAATTTTTGTTATTTTAGTTAAGATTAACTTTGGGGTTCAAGTTATTACAAATAATGACATCATTTATAGTGTCCTCTGCCTATGGTCCTTTCCCACCATCTACTTATCATTAAAGTTAATAGTAACTTGTTGAGGGCATGAAAGGAAACAAATTAAAAATTCATATTCTAGTTAAAATTTTAAAAAAATTTAGAGTTTAAATTGAAATCACCCAAAAATATTGAGGAATTGTGAAGTTTGTCAAAGTTTTTAATAAATGATAGTCACTAGGCACAAAAAGAGTACATCTACCTGGCATTGAAAAAAGGCTGGCACTTGGCCCAATTACGACTTTTAAGCCTAATTTTAAGGTCTATTTGGTTGAAGAGGTGTAAAAGTGGGAGGATAAAAGAAATTTTAGTTTCCTTTATTTTGTGTTTGGTTGGGAGTGGAAAGTGGAGGATAGAGAAAATGAGTTTGTATAAATTTACTCATATGTCCTTATTAAAAAATGATGCCTAATTAAAACAAAAATGTGTCAAAGAACCCCAAAAAAAAAAAAAGCAATTGCCCAAAATTTTTTAATAAAAATCATGCCTAGAAAAAAAAAAAAAAGCTAAAAAAAAAAAATCGAATCTCACTAAACCCAAAAAAAGAAAATAAGAAAAGAAGAAGAGCAAAAAAAAAAAAAGTACCCACAACCTGTATCACGCCCAAAAAAAGAAAAAAAAAAAAAAAAAAAAAAAAAAAAAAAAAAAAAAAAAAAAAAAAAAAAAAAAACCCTACAAGTCCATGCCTAGGGGCCAAGGGAGGAAAGACCTAAATCTCACTAATTTTTCATCCTCTCCTTCTCTCCAACTAAACACCTAAAAAATAAATTCTCTCCTTTATTTTCTATCCTCCTTTAAGTGGGGGCATTAAGTTTTTTACTTCAGCAACTTCAATTTTTTGCTTTCTTCTCCTCATAATTCCTTTGATCTCATTAAAGCCAAAAAGATAAGTTGTGACTTGTAAGAATAAGTAAGCTTGTGACTCGTGATGTAAATTAATTTCCAGGTGTTGTGTAGTGGAATGCACCCTTTAGGGAATGATTTCTAGCCTTAGGCTATGATTTCTGAAAGTGGTAGTGGGTTTTTGAAGCAACAAAATGTGATAATGGATTTTTGGGAAAAAAATGACTTATTTGGTCTGGTTTGGTTTGGTTTGATTATTTAAAGGGATCAAGAGAAATAAGCAATTGTTGATATTGTCTCCTTTTTCTTTTTAATGAGCAATGGCCAAAAATGTGTGATGTTGAGCAAGCACATGTGAGCTTGAAATTGACTTTAAGTCTTTCGGCTGATTTTTGAAGATGTAACTGATTCTTGGAATCAATTTCAAGACTAGAGAAAGATCTGTGATGTCAAGCAAGCTTGTTTGTGGATGATGCTATTGAACAGTGATGTGCAAGGTTGCATAGTGATGGACAAAACCTATTGAAGGTTACAAGAATGTGGCTCTAATACCATGTTGAGAGAATAAGAGAAAGAAAAAATGATATCAATTGATGGAATAAACTGTGTCATTTTATATATTACTAGTATGTAGCCCCGTGCTACTGCATGAGAATGGATATATTATTAATCATGAGTTTATTCATGTTTAAAAGGCTCGGTTAAGTCTAAATTCATATTATTAACCAGAAAATTTCATTAACAAAACTTAACAATATATATATTTTACACAGAAAGATGAACCTTGGTGACAATGCTTATCCAAAAGATCCATTCACGCTTTTGAATCTTCAATCTCGATTGATGTTTGAAATTTTCGTAGCTTAAAAAATTTAAAATTAAAATTTAAAAAAAAAAAAAAAAAAAAAACCTCAAAGTTGTACTCATTTTGTAGTTTTACGATGTGTCATTTTGTAACATGATAGGCATTTGTGTGAAGAAAAAACCTCTGAAGTTCCATGACTGATAAAAGAAATTCTCTCCAATATCTTTTTATAGAGAGATGGGTTTGTGCGTGTTTTTATACATCCTTCATAGTTGTATTATCACGAAGCAAGTCCAATGGATTTTGATTGATACTACCGATTCCTAAAGCATGAGTGTTTAATGTGTTATTAATTTCATCTCATTGGCTTCTACACATGACAACAAAATTAAAAATAATTAAATTGTACACGTGTATAGTAAAATTGGACTCCAATTTCAGATTCTAATTGAACAATTGGAATGATAATATATGATAGTAACAACAATAGAAAAATTCAAATAAAATTTTGGATTAAATTGTAACAATCTGAATTAAAAAATTCCAGTAGAAAGACAGGGTGGAGTGATCTACTCCAAGAAGGCGACCAAACTTGCGTAAATATAGAATAATAAATCTCTCTCCGGAAAATTTACATTGTTCATAACCTTTATCTTCACTGAAAATTTTAAAAACATAGTGACTCACATCTGCCATCTAGACATCTACAGTCGGGTCCTCTCCAATTTGCGTGAGATTCCATTAATCACTAAGTTCCTTTGCAGCCTCAAAAAGTATCATCCATCGGTCCACAGTAGTGCTTTCTTCATTGTTATAAGTGTCAAACCTGAACAAAAAGCCAAATATAAGGATAGTGAATTTTAGGCATAATGTGCATCTAATTACATATTAGCAATTTATAACAAATAAGTGAATAGTAAACAAAAATCAGTGTCAAAATCAAGAAGAAAGCACTTTAATTCGAAACTCAGTGCAAATGTAAAGATGCAAACTTTGTAAGCAATTTATAACAAAGATGCAAACTCTGGCTTTGCTATCTTTTTGGAAATTATGCAATGTACCCAAACCAAGTTCTTATCCCCGATATTAATCTCTTTGGTTTTCACGTTTAACTGCAAAATTAAGAAAAAACTTAATTAGCACAGTAACTCACTTGACCGATACATAGAAGTGGTTTTAATAAGAATGAGCTCACATACATTTAGCCACATGATACAAAATTCAACTTCAATTTCACCGATATTAATCTCTTTGGTTTTCACGTTTGACTGCAAAATCAAGAAAAAACTTAATTAGCACAATAACTCACTTGACCCGATACATAGAAGTGGTTTTAATGAGAATGAGCCCACATACATTTAGCCACATGATGCAAAATTCAACTTCAATTTCAGATTCTAAACACATGGCACAAAATTAGAACTCTAATTAAGAATTCTAATTTGGTGTGTACACGTGGCACACAATTAGAGTTCTAATTTGGAATTCAATTTCACACTCTCTCTGCTTCACCTATTATAAATTCAACTTCAATTTCAGATTTTAGACACATGGCACAAAATTAGAATTCTAATTAGGAATTCTAATTTGGTGTGTACACGTGGCACACAATTAAAGTTCTAATTTGGAATTCAATTTCACACTCTCTCTGCTTCACTTATTATTATATATATAGATTTGTGTTTTCTATATGTCGAAATACATGATGAGACCTAGAGAGATCCTTGACTGAGCTAATGAATATGTAAACTTTGATCTTGGCCTAGGGAGATCCTTGACTGAGCTAATATCAGGAAATTTCTCCTAATTTTTGCACAATCAAGGATTTGAACATTAGCAATATATGGTATTATAAGCAACAACCGCTGCTCTTGGCACTATGTTACATGTATTTTTGTTGTAATCATGTTTCCCAAACATGAATTGAAGATTTAAAATTGTGTTTCGGAAATATGATTTTGATATTTTGCTATAATTATGTGTTTGAAAACATGATTTCAATTTGGACAAATAACCTTTGTAGGTTTCATTAAATCATAATAAAACATTATAAAATGGTGTTTTGAAGACACGATTTTAACGACGAAAAACAAAGTGTAAATAAAAAGATGTTAGATTTTCCAAATAATTAAAAGTATTTTTATTTTAATAAGAATGCGCCTGGTAGGTATTGCTAGGCCTCTCAATAAAAAAAAAAAAATAAAAAATAAAAAAGGTTATTGCTAGGCCTAATTTGAGTAGCCCAAAGGTGAAGAAGAGAGTCAAGACTCCATAGACTGTAGATTTTTTTTTTTTTTTTAATTTAAATGTTTTCTATACTATATTGTATAGAATTGGTTTTGTAGTTTTGTTTGTCGGGGGGATAGAATGGCTTTCCATCAATTAAATAAGGTGGGAAATTTTAAATCTATCCAAAAGACCAAAATATAAAAAAAATGATATTTGCCTTGAGAATCCAACGTGGCATAAAAAAAAATCCTGATAAACCAATAAAAATATTATTGGATTGTTTAAGAGTCATGCAACAAACACATTTTTGTTTTTCATAACTTTACAAAAATAATAAGTTGCAATTATCCATCGTCACTTTTACATGTACTCTTGTTAACTAGGGACAGAGCCAGAACTTTGAGTTAAGGGGGGCAATTTTACTGTTGGTTGTGTGCCGTGATTTCAACATCTGATTCTGCTACTTAGCTGATGAGTTTTTTTTTTTTTTTTTTTTTTTTTTTTAAGGTAAGAACAAAATTATTTTTGTTTAGAGTTTTTTTAAAGGGTAGAGTTATTTATTTTAGATAAAATTAGTTAATTGAGTTTAATTTTGTTTTTAGTTTTACTGGTAATTTTTGTTGTTGAGTTTTTTTTTTGGGCTTGTATATTTTGTTTTAGATTTTAGATCTATAAATTTTTTATGGTCACTAAAATGAGGAAAATACTAGAGCTACAAGTTTTTTTAATAAATTACTTATGTAAAGTCGTTATTGGTAAGTAAAAAATGATGTAAGTGGTATGCCCATATGCGAACCAATAAGAATTTGCTAGCAAAAAAGTTTGTGAGTGTAGCATTACTCTTAAAAGAATCAATGATATTATTAAAAGAAAATAAAATGTAATTTTATAAAACAAAATTGCTAAAAATAATACCCATATATATATAATAATATATATATATTTTAAATTAGGGGGGCCATTGCCCCCCCCCCCCCCCCCGGTCCAAGGGTAGTTCCGCCCCTGTTGTTAACATAAAACTTTCATTCATATAACTATGTGTCCAACTCGCACAAAAATTTTTAATTTTTAGCAATTTAAAAACTTATTTTATCTATTTTAAACACCTTACTTTACAATACATCATACATAAAAATTCTATTTTTTTACCACTTCATTTAAAATTAAAAAAAAAAAAAAAAAAAAAAACAACAACAACAACAACAACATCTATAAACACCAAAAGCAATCAGCCACTTCATTTAAGGAATATAAATATATTTTTTATTATAAACTTTGAGCTATTTGCCAAAAATTTTAAGAATATCACCATTGTAGTAGTAGTAGTATGTTTTTTGTGAAATGAGTTACTAAAAAATAGTTTTTTTTTTTTAAGATTTTAAGAGATTTATTGTGATTTTGAATAAAGCCTTTTGCTATTGAATACAAAATATGAGGTTTTAAATACCGACTTAAAAAATAAAAAATTTAGTATTTAAATTTAATGATAAAGAGCAATAATTTAATTATTATTATTTATTTAATAAAAAAAATAGTGGCACATTAGGCTGGCTGGGATTGCTGGGCCTAATTTACCTAGCCAGCCCAAAGGCTTAGAACAGGGTAAAAAATGCTCCATAGACTATGTAAAATTGAATTGCCTTTTATTTGTTCAGTGTCGGTGAGAGATCTCAGCAGTGTAATAGCCTATATTCCATCCCCACAAATCCAGCCTGTTCCCACTTAAACCCCGAACACCTTCCCTTCCAATCCACCGTCCATTCCTCAAACTTGCACCCCACTTAACCACTCTCTGACCCCACTCTTTCTCAAAAGAAAAAGACCTTCGATCCAACTCTCTCCTCTTCCTCTTACTTCTTCCTTCGCATCACAACCAAAGCATAACAAAAAAAACACATCCCAGAAAAACCCAGAAGCTCAAACTTGCATCTTTGTCCAAAACACCACCAAAGAAAATGAAAATGAAAGCGAAGGGCATTTTGGTAATTTTGGCACTGGTGGTGCTGGCAGTGGCGGTGGAGTCTGACCCGGACACGGTGACTAAGGTGAAGACGGTGCGTGGCAAGAAGGTGTGTACCAAAGGTTGGGAGTGTAATCAGTGGTCACAGTTTTGCTGTAATGAGACAATCACTGATTACTTCCAAGTGTATCAATTTGAGGAATGGTTTTCCAAGAGGAACACGCCTGTGGCTCATGCCGTTGGGTTCTGGGACTTCCAGTCGTTCATTCTTGCTGCTGCGCAGTACGAGCCACTTGGGTTTGGGACCACCGGTAACAAGACTGAGAAGATGAAGGAGATCGCTGCTTTTCTTGGCCATGTTGGGAGTCAGACTTCTTGTATGTGGTATTTTTTTGTGGAAAATGTGTGATGGGTTTTTGAGATTTGTTGTGTTTTGTTTGTTGGGTGTTTGATTTGGTTGTTTCTATTTGTGGGTGTGTGTGTGTCTTTTGATTAGTTGTAGGAAAATGTGTTTAGTTGACTAGATTGGAATTTTGGAGTGGGTGGTTAATTTGATTGTGTGTGTGTGTGTTTCTTAAGTTTGTTAGTTGGATAGAGATTTTGTTTACTTGATAAACAGAAAATTTAGGGTGAGTTTTGAGTGGATTTTATACTTGGGTGTGTGTTTGTTATGTTAGTTGAATGAGATCGAGTGTTTCTTTTAGCTGGGTGTTTGATTTGATTGTCTATCACTGTGTTTGTGTTTCTGTTTTTTAGCTAATTGGTGGTAATTGTATTTAGTTAATAGATTGGAATTCAGAGTGGGTTTTGAGGGAATTTGATTAATGCTTGGTCATGTATAAAGGAGTGTGATTCATGTACAAGCGAGAAAGATTAACTGTGTGAGTTGATTCAAGTTGAGGGAAAAAAAGGGTAGAGAAAGACCTCAAATAAAATTAGTTAAAGTAGTTAAAAAGGACATGTCAATTATGGAGGTAACAATGAGTATGGTTTTAGATATAATAGAACAGCAGAAAAGAATCTATGTTGTTAACCCGGCTAATTTGTGAGAATTCATAGCTGACCTTGAGATTTTGGAGGATAAGGCTTGTTGTTGTGAGGGTATTCGATTATCTAGGTGTTTAATTTGATATTTTGAGATAGTGTGTGTGTTTTACTTAATACATAGAAATTTTAGAGAGTGGGTTTTGGGGGGATTCTTTTACCAGTGTGTTTGATAAGATTGAGTGTGTCTTTTGGGTGGATTGGATGAAATGGTGATTACCTGGTCGTGTGTGTGTGTTTGCAGTGATTGGAGGAAATTGTATTTACTACTTTAGTTACTGAAGACTTTTTGTTTGTTCACATAATTGTTGATGCTAAATGGTGATTATAATTGGGTTCTAACCAGGTGGTTATGGAGTGGCAACTGGAGGACCGTTAGCTTGGGGGCTTTGCTTCGGCAGAGAAATGAGTCCCAGCGAGTCATACTGTGACGACTTCTACAAATACACCTACCCTTGTGCTCCTGGAGCTGAATACTCTGGCTGTGGTGCCTTGCCTATCTACTGTTCTGTATATATTTCAGAACCAACTGTTTCTATTCTTTTTCTCAATTTCATGGTGCTATCTTTGTTTTGTTACCAAATCTATCTTTCTTCAACCAATCTACTGGTCTGATTTCATTATTTCTGTTAGTAATTCCATTTGATTTGTTTGTTGTCTTTGCATTGCTTTCATTGCTGTGAGTTTAGAATCATAAACACATTGCACTTTTGATATCAATAAAACTTTTATTACCTATCAAAAAAAGAAGAAATGCCAAATATGAAATATAATTTGATGATGATGATGATATACTACTTGTACATAAGTTCTAAGATGGTCATTATAATAAGCATCTTCACTAGATAACTGACCCATGCACTTGGAATCATTTTATAGATCAAAGATGATGTGTCATGTCACTAGTAGTTCTTAACTTGTTTATTTGCCCCTGTTTGTATTATTAAACTTCTTGCAAACTTGATTCTTAGATTCTTATTTTTGGTGGTGTTGTTATCTGTGTCGTTATTTGTAGGAACTACAACTATGGTGCAACTAGGGATGGTATTAAAGCAGACCTGTTGAACCATCCAGAATACATTGCGCAGAATGCTACCCTCGCTTTCCAGACTGCTATTTGGAGGTGGATGACCCCAATCAAAAAGTCACAGCCTTCAGCCCATGATGCCTTTGTTGGCAACTGGAAGCCTACCAAGAATGACACTCTATCTAAGCGTGTTCCTGGTTTTGGTGCCACAATGAACATCCTTTATGGGGAATGTACTTGCGGCCAAGGTGATATTGATCCTATGAACACCATCATTTCCCATTACCTATATTACCTTGACCTTCTTGGTGTTGGCCGAGAGCAGGCAGGGCCCAATGAAGTGCTCTCTTGTGCAGAGCAGGTTGCATTTAACCCTATCACCACTGCCAACACCGCAACTTCTTGAGCTCTACATGATTGATTACTAGGTAGCCTATTTTATTGTTGGATTGATCCTCTCCAAGAGGGAAGTGTTAATAAGAGTTGGCAATGATGATATTATACTCAGGCCACAATTCTAATGTGTGGAGTTATTTGTCGGTGCCGTTCGTTATTGCTGTAATGTGTAGATTTTGAGGGCCATTTATTTCTACCTAGTATGATGTTCTGCAATGTATGTTCACTACGAACCATCTTCTTGTTATCTATGTTTCAAATACAAATTTGTAAAGTTAAAAAATTACAATGTGTCTTATTTATAAATTCTGGTCCCAATTAACTGGTTTCTATGGTAAATTTCTCTCTCCTTTCTTTTTCTTTTCTTTTTCTTCTATTTCATGTGCCATGACTTTTTGGCTAACCAGTATTGTGCTGAGAAACTCCAACCTCGTACTTGCATTCAATTAAGATGGTAGTATATAATGATTGACTTCCAGCAACTGAGTTAATTATGTTTCATGAACTGTGTTTTTGTTGTCTAATGAGCTTTCCCCTTGCACCAAAAATTAGAAGGAAAAAAAAGAAAAAGAACAAGAAGAGGATGAAGATCTTAAAAACTCCATGGAATTCTTATAATTATATCCATTCATATAATTCGATTTTAGTGCAAAATATGCTGCTGGTTTATAAGTTTTAGCCCATTAGCAATTTTAGTCCTTAAAACTAAAAGTGATTACATTTAGTTCTTAACAATTTATAGTGATCGGTTTTTTTTTTTTGCTGAATTTATAGTGATCGGTTCGAGTCCTTAACAAAGATAAATTGATATTTTCAGTAAGTAAAGTGATATTTTTAGTAACTACCAAATTGAAAATGATCATATAAGTCCACCATTCGAACTTAGAGAAAAGTAATTTAATTACTACTTGCCACATGTCTAAGTTGTGTCAAAGTGTGTGTGCAAGTGTGTGTGACTTTTTGACAACCCCACCCCCACCAATCTTCTTATAACAAAAAATTCATTAATGAAATTTAGTATAATGTTTTACTTGATTTTTTTTTTTTTGGTTTCCCAAGGCGTCCCCAAGTTTTTATCTCAGGACTAATCCTTCGAAGTATTGTCGGGCGCCAATGCGAGGACCTCTCTCAAGAAAGTTTGCTGCATCCACAAGGGCTCAAAATCAAGACCACTTGCTTAATTGACCAAAGCTCCTTCCACTCAGGCCAACCTTCGTTGGTAATGTTTTACTTGATTCAAACATTTAAAATCACTAATTGAATTAGTTATCTCAACCAAAATTGTGGCAAAATATAATCTAACAATAAAATATTTACAACATTGATTACAAACATCACTCACCTTTTTAAAGAGTCCACTTAATGTGTCATCCTCAATATTGAAGTTGAGCCATTTTTCCTCTCCTCGGCCTTGCTTGAAGTTGATGCACCTTTAAGTTTTTTGTTAGGCTGTCCAATTTTTAGAGAAGCTTCTTCTTGGACTTTTTTAGGTATCTTTTTTACAAATATCAATATCATGACCTTTGACTCTAGCTAAGTGTGCTTTAATCCTTGTAACACCCCCAGCAAAATTACATTCACAAAACTTACATTTGAAACGACCATTTAGTTCTTTAACATACTCCCAAAATCGATCTTTCTTTCAAACCATATTTCTTTTGCCTTACAATAAATAGATAAAGAATATAATATTAGAATATGAAAATTGATAGTAAAATTGGATCTATAGAATTATAAAAATAAGCTTTTTTATGAAAAAGAATAAGCTTTTTTCTAATTTTAAAAAAATATTATATAATTATGTTGTGTCTTTTTCTCTCTATACTCTATAGCACATACATATACTATAAATATAATTAAATCAAAATCAGATTAACTTTTTGTACGCCCCCTAAATTTTAAAGGCTAGATAAGCTTCTTATTTTCTTTTCTTTTCTTTTCTTTTCTTTTTTTTTTTTAGAGAAAAATATCTTCTTCTTGAACAATTTTAGTAGCTTTTTTACAAATAACAATATCATGATCAATAACTTTAGCCAGATGTGATTTAATCCTTGAAACACCTCCATCAAACTTATGTTCACAATACTTACATTTTAAACAACAATCTAATTTGAAAACATTTAAACAACAATCTAATTTCTCAACATGTTTCCAAAATTGATCTTTCTTTCTATCCATATTTATTTCTCCTTATAATAAATACATAAAGAATATTATATGATTCTCAAAAAAAAAAAAAATTAAATAAATAAAGAATCTCATATCAATAAATTTTCATCTTATTTTATTTGTTGTGTTTAATAAACTATTGATTTAGCCTAGCAAAAAAAAATCAATGGCATGTTAAGAGTGAACTTACTGGATTAGTATACAAACAGGTAGATGCAATGAGTGGACCCCAAGAGAAAGAGAAGAGGTAACAACGTCTGAGAAGAAGAGGTAGGATGAAGAAGAGAAGTAATAGTGTAGCAATTGTGACTTGTTTGATATCCTTATACTCATTCATTTCAATTTAATGTTTTTACGTGTATAGTACGTATATTGTTAAGAAAAAGATATATCGACAACACTTTCATAACTACTTAACAACAAATCCTAACTGGCAAGTTATTGTTAATTTGTAAATCCATTGTAACAGTTTGGAGTTAGAAGTAAACAAAATGTTTTTAAACTCTTATTGCTAATACAACATTTGATTAAGGTGCCCTTAATTTATTGTTTGACTGTGATAGGTAGAAAACAAATTGAAGATGCCTTCAAGAATTTTTTCCAGGTGGTCCTTAAGAAATTCACATATTGATGACAACAACAACTACAACCAAAAAACACGACCAAACCCACTGCCTAATTTAATTAAACTAACAATAGCTAACATGAGATAGGTTCAAGTTACACCTGATGTAACTCTTATAGAGTTATACCTTTTTTGTACCGTAGATTTCTAATAGATCCAACGGTCAGAAATATAGCATTAAATGATTATTTCTTTCCACCTTATTTAGCTAATTAATAATAATTTTTCTCTGTCTTCATTTATTACTTTCCATAGATCTCATTGGATTTTTTTTAATGGTGTCCCTTTCTTCATAAAATTTCTGTTGTTAGACAACATTTCTTCTTCTTTGTTAGACTTGTTTTGTGTTTCAAATGGTTTTAGGGTTTCCGTTTTCCTAATTTCCTAATTCACATATTCTTTGTTAGATTTGTTTTGTGTTTCAAATGGTTTTGGGGTTTCAGTTTTCCTAATTTCCTAATTCACATACTCTCATAAAAAAAAATGATAGAAAACTTTATGGATAGAGGTGACAGCCATAGAGACAGAGCAAAGCCTTAAAGCCTCATACAAAACATAACTCAAATCACGTACAATATTTGCTCCACCCAAAACACCGGCAGTGACACAAGCAATAGTGGCAAGATCTGTCTCATCTACAACAATTCGAGAGCAAATGTGACCTAAAAATTTCTTTCTGGAGGGTCCAATCAACATGGGAGCATGAGAGACACCGAAACTTTTTCTTGCAATCTCGGCAGGGATGTTTGGTAATCCCACTAGTATGTCCCAATTATGTTCAGTTTTCTTTGACAATCCAATTAAAAGTGGTTTATGGGACTGGCCACAGAGAACCTCTGTCATGGGTATCCTTAATGTGACGCCAGATAGTTTTAGTGATGGAGGAAAGTTTGTCTCTGTGGAGGCTACAGTTACTCAGGCCCGCTTGATGATTTCTGAAGGGGCTAATATGGTCGATATTGGTGCTCAATCTACACGGCCAATGGCCTCTAGGATATCCGTTGAAGAAGAATTAGATAGACTAATGCCTGCTTTAGAAGCTGTTGCAATATATTGCACGAACCGATGTTTTGGGTGGAGCAAATATTGTACAAGTAAACTTCATAAAAAAATCATTTTGTTTTTTCTTTTCTTCCTCCACTCAGATTACGGTGAAAGAAAGAAGCAGAGAATTTTGTTTTTATTGGGTAAGCAAGAGAGAGAAAATAGGTGAGATCGTGAGAAAGAGAAGAAGAGAATTTCTTTTTATATTGGGTAAGAAAAAGAGAGAGAAAAAAAAGGATAGAATTAATTGGTCATAAATAAGGAAGAGAAATAAGATAATCATTTAATGCTATTTTTTCAACCATTGGATCTATTAGTAATCTACGGTACAAAAAAAAAAAAAAAAAAAAAGGATGCTAGGTCTACAACATTTTTACAACAAATCACATGTGATTAGTTGTTATTGGTTCAAATTTGAAACTAACACTAAGATTACTTTTTTGCCTCAACAATAACAACCAGTAACAACCTACCACTTATGATTTGTTGTAAAAATGTTGTAGACATATCATTTCTCCAAAAAAAAGTAACTCTTATGGAGTTATACCAGGTGTAACTTGAACCCATCTCAACTAACTTAATTTTTTTTTTTTTGTCTTTTTGTAATGTCTTGTTCAGTGTTCACTTACTACCCCCAATTCAAATATTCAATGCCACGACTCATCTACCCCCCACTGAAGAGACGAGCCAATCAACAGTTTTATATTTTACATAAGTACCCGAAAAGACAAAAGCTGAAAAGCCAATTTATATTGTCAAAAGATAAGAGCTTGCCTAAGTGCCCGTTTGTTTCCACTTTTTCAGCCCAAAAAGCCTGTTTGAAAAAAGCCACTATCCAAAGCCCATTTGGCTTAGACCAAAACGCAACTTTTTGGAAAAAGTTGCGTTTTGGGTTTGTGAAGAGAACGCGCAGGATGGGAAAGGAGCTTAGAGCTCCATTTTGGAAAAAACCTGTGCACGTTGATTTATATCCGTTGGACTCACAAGGCAATTACCAAATTACCTTTTGATAAATCAAAAGATAAGCTTCATACCATTTCTCATTCCTCTCATCTCTCTACTTTGCCCTCTACCCCCTCAATAACAAATTTCCAAATCCAAACACACAAAAAATCTATAACAAATTCCCAAATCAGCTAAGGAAAAAAAAAAAAAAAAAAAATTCAATCCCTTGCAAATTAGGATTCCTCAAAATGCAAAACAAAAAAAATCAGAATATAGCAAAATCTTTCAAATGGAGTTTGTACCCATCTTGCGGTGGGTGGATTATGGAGGTTTGGAGAAGAAGTTGAAGAGTCTCTCCAAGAGGACGGATGAGTTCTTGCAAGCACTTCCCGATCTGATCTGATCCCGTTTGCTTTGCTCTGATCCAATCTTCCCGATCTGAATCATCCCCTTTGTGAGTGGTTGAATTTAGAGAAAAAGAAAAGAATCAAGAAGATCAGGGTGAAGAAGTGCATGGGTGTTATAGACGAAATGCTAAGAGAAAGAAAAAAAAAAAAGAAAAAAAAAAAGAGGAAGAACGAGAGCTCTGGAATGTTCTAGAGTTTGGAGGAATGGCAAGGGAAAAAAAAGGAGGAAAGAAGGAAAAAAAGAAAAAAAAAAGAGTAAGAGTACGTGTGTGGAGGAGAAAAATAGGGGGAAAAAAAGGAAAAAAAAAAAAAAAGAAAAGAAGGAAAGAAATGCCGTGTGTGGAGGATAGAAAAAGAAGGGAAAAAAAGAAGGAAATGTTATCACAATATTTTCACCATACTTTCTCAATAAATTTTAAAGGGTAGGTTATTATTTGCTAATATTGGTGAGAAGAAAATAATTGTAATAGTACATTCAAATTAAAATTAGTATCAATTATCACTATATTTTCACAATACTTTCACAATAAATCTTAAGTGATAGGTTATTATTAGCTAATATTTGTGAGAAAAAAAAATTGTAATAGTATGTTCAAATTAAAATCAGTATCAATTATCACAATATTTTCACAATAAATCTTAAGTGATAGGTTATTATTAGCTAATATTTGTGAGAAAAAAATAATTTTTTTAGAAAGAGAAAAATTGATTTAAGTATTATGAAGTAGTTGATTTAAATATGAAATAAACTCCTTTATATATACATTGTTATTTTTGGTAATTTACCACTCAAACTACCACTTTTATAAGTGCTAGCCAAATACTCAGTTTTTTCAAAAAACACTTTTTAACAGTTTTTACCAAACACTCAGCTTTTACAAAAAACACTTTTTCGTTATGTACTTTTTGAAAACTCCACTTTTTTGAAAAAAACCCACTTTTAAAAAGCTGAACCAAACTCATCCTAAGTCTAAGTCACAACATAAGTCAGTAGTCAATTTAGCAAAAAAAAACACAAGTCAGTAGTCAGACTATGAGTATTAGATAGAGAAAAATAGAGAGAGAGTCGCTCTCAATCAGAGCAGAGATGAGATAGAGAAAAAACAGAGACAACTGAAATACCTTGATGTTGCCGGCTGAGGTTAAGGACGATAGCACGTTGAAGGCTGAAGTTCTTATTTCCTGATCTCGCCATCGCCATCTTTGGGTTTTGCTGTTGCTGAGTCCTTGACTGCTGAAGACCCTAATATAGTTATAGAAATTTAATTATTATCTATCTATCTATCTATATATATATATATATATATATATATATATAACCAAAACCTCTGAAACTTTCATAATTCTCCATGTCAGTACAATATTTAAATAAAATAATTTTTTTTTTAGTTCAAACTTAACCAAGAGTGAAACTCTATCTCTCTAATAAGTCCAACTTAAACTCAAATTCATCATTATCATTTTTTTAAAATAATATTATTTTTGTTTAATCAAAACTTAATAAGGAGTGAAACTCTATCTCTTTAACATATCTAATTTAAACTCAAACTCAAATATTGATAATTTATATAGAAACAAAAAATATGGTAGGACTAAAAAAAAAAAACTAACGTTGAAAAAAAAAAAGACTCACGTTGATAATCGTGAGTTTGGTTTTTGGGTTGAAATTTCCACTAATTATTTTTTTATATTGTATATGACAAATAAAGCATCTCTATTTTTTTGGAGAAAAATCAAAGATGCAACCTATGTCTTCCAGCCTAAGGAACAATAAATTTTTATTTGGTATGTTATATATAAATTTGTTAAATTTGGTTTGGTTCTGAAGAAAAATTTGGGGATTCTATAAATTTTAAAGTTTTAAGTTTTGGGGTTTTTGGTATTTGCGTCTCAGTAGGTTGATCTTAATTTTTCACCTCAAATGCTTTTTATTTAGATTCATGTGATTTTTTGTTTTCATATTAAAAGCTATATTTTTGGTTGGTTAATTATTTGTTTAGAATAATTTCAAATAAATTTTTTTTTTCAAAATTTCTATTTACTCATTGTTGGATTTTTTTTTCAGAGTTAATATTTTTTCCGTGCATCGCACGGGTTAGTGACTAGTTATTATTATTATTGATGATTTAAAAATCTGTCTTGGGCTTTTTTCAGGAATTTATTGGACATTTGAGCTTGTTATTATTATAATTTTTTTTTTAGATTTTAGATTAAAAATTCTTTTTTAGGCTTTTTCTTTTTGCTTGGAAGGCCTTAATAAATTGTTAAGTGGACCAAAATTTAATTTTATTGGGCAAAAAAAAAACTTTGGGTGATCACAAATCTTTTTTTAAGGGTAGACGAATATAAAATTTTAAGTTATTATATATAATTTTTTTTTTTTCAAAGATACAAAAAGCCAACTCTTTTCCTTGTATCAATTGGATAAGGTGAAAATGCGTGGATGCATTTGTATGGATCTCTAATTCATTGTTTTTGTTCAAGACTGGTGATTATGAAGCATTTAAAATCAAAGCAATATTGTAGAAAAGTCTAAATTAACAAAAATATTCTCTTTATAGAATGAAATGTTAGATTGTTTAGTGTGCTTAAAGTAGATAAAGTTGTTTACCATAACCTTCCCAAGACCACGCAAAAATAGAAGTTTAGTACATTGGGTAAGATTTTTTTTTTATTTTTTATAATCTCTTCTACACAATTTAAATTGTTTGAAAAACGAACGAAATGTGCAGTAGATCTTACAAGTTACAAAAATATAATATAGCATAAAAAGGTAAAGACTATTCCCACCCCCTCTCCCCGAAAAATAAAAATAAATAAATAAAATGAAAGGAAAGAAGACATATTTTTTGATGAATAGAAAAGAATTTTTTTTTTTTTGAGAATGAATAGAAAAGAAACTTGTATTCATGAAATACGTGTTTATACATATCTGCTATCTTTTGAACCTGGATTGTGGTAGGATATAAAAATAATACCATTACCTCATCCTCTTCATTAAAGCATAATTGTATGTGTGCAATTGAATTTGATTTAGAGAGTAGTTGAATTGAATATATATTATAAAAAAAAAAAAAAAGAAGCACATCTACTAAAATGGTAAGGTTATACTGTTATACATAACACTAATTTCGTCATATCTCACATCACATTAAGAGTTAAAAAAAAAAAATGGTATATCAATTTTCTAATCTTTTTTATGTTTTTCACATTAGGGTAAAAAAAAGATAGTGTTGTATCAAATTTGATGGTATGTCACAAAATAACTAATATTTATTTTAGTTCATTCATTCTCATATCCTCTTTTTCTTAGATATTTTATTTAAAATTCAACAATTACCAAAGGCAGTTTCATTCATATGCTAATCCTACAATCATGAGTACTGTTCAAAAGATAAATAATTTTTTAACATTTCACTACGTGGATGAAATTTAATACTTTTTTAAGAAATCCAAACCAAGCGAGCATGTTTAGCCCAAAAAAAAAAAAATTTAAGGACAAATTACACTCTTTTCCCTTTAGGTTTGGGGGAATGACTCTCATCCCCAAACTTGAAAGGAAAAAAAATACTTCCCTCCCTTAAGGTTTGAAAAAAATGACACTCACCCCTTCCATTAATATTAGTAACAGAATATTCCAAAATTTTAACAAATTCTTTTTACCAAAGTTTAACTATCGTTAGTAAAAATAGCATTCACATAAAAAAAAATGAAAAGAGTATATTATAAAACATGTTGCTTAAGTAGATTTTTTAGTTGCTTTTAGTCGCACCTTAACAAATTTTATTATAATAATAATTAAAGACAAAAGCAAAAGGACATAAGAAAAGAGAATAAATAAAATTAATTAAAGATGACATAAAAGAAGAGCAAAGAACATAGCCAATTCTACATAATCATTTCATCATGAATGGTGTCCAGTAAGATAGCTTTGAAATCCAAATAGTTCATTACGGGCCTACTGGTAGGCCCAGCTATTGCCTATTGGTTGGGTACGAATAAATCAGGCCTAGCTTTAAAACGGACTCCTTTTCCTCAAACTACATGATTAGGGATTTTTTTTTTTTTTTTTTTTTTTTTTTTTTTTTTTTTTTTTTTAATTTAAGAAATGCATGATATGTTCATTACCCTTCATAAATTTTTTTTTTTTTTTTTTTTTAAGAAATGCATAATCAGTTCATTACCCTTCAAATTTATGATTACTTGTCTTGCCTCATAAACCTGTTACCCCAATACAATACAACCATCATCATCGTACCACTCTTAGGCCATCGCACTTCTTACAAGCTAAACCAACTAAGATGGGGTATTATGAGAGTAATTTGGTACTATCAATGCATTAAATCATGTCTTTGACCTATATTATAAAGGGAGATATTCACATTTGTTGCATCGGTTTGGACTTTTTTCAACTTATATGCTGCAAAAACATTTTATTGGTAACTATAAAAAACTTCTTCAAACAAAGGAAGGAAATCTTTATATACATAAATAAACTACTAATCGAAACATGTAAGTCAAAACCAGCTCAGAAATTTGTTTCTTTATCAACAGTTGGGTTCCCCTCTCAGTTGGCTTGGAGGATTATGCAATGATTTTCTTTCCAACAAACTGCAGACAAGACATATACATGGAATCCATAACATGGTTAGGGCCTTGTTCAGATAACTAAATATCGACATAAATTTGACCAAGTGATTTCATACCATTTATCAAATGCATCCCATGGTTACCAAAGACTGTACAATGGAACTTCAAAAGAATAATTAGCATCAGATAATGCATTTCTGATGGTGATGGTTTTTAGTATTGGTACATTGGAGTGAAAAACTAATTGAAGCTCGTTAAGATGTCTCCACATACATTCAGGATCAAAATTGACACAAAAAAAAAAAAAAAAATTATGAGCATTGGCTGAGATCTGAGTGTGTGATGGCGAGTCTTTAGCTGAATGCAAATTGGTGGAAATTGGCATGGGCAATGTTCGGTTTCTAACTGAACTCATAGCTGTGTATTTGGAAAATTCCTCATGTTGGAGCAAGTCACAGCATCCCTTTGAAACAACCTTATCCATATTTGCTCACCCTTATTATCTTGCTTTCCTCTTTCAGTAGCAACAGAGACAAAATAAATTTGTGGAAAGCACTCTGAATTTCTGATACCGCAGCGAAAGCTGATGCCAAATTTTCAGTTACAGTTTCAGTTAATGTCCTTTTAAGACTTGTAGGCATCTGTTTTAATTTTTAATAGTAAGATTGACAGTGATTTCCAAACATGCTTCTCGAAATTCTTATGTATTGCTCTTGGATTATGTCTAGTGGGTTCCTTGTACCCCTCAGGAGCCAGCCTTGATTCAAATGCTGAAAATCAAATGATAAGGGGCATTAAGAATTAGGAACCATGTGTTTATCAAAAAAAGAATTAGGAACCATGTTGGAGTGTTTCCATTTTACCTCACAAAAGCAGTAAAATAGTAAAGAAAGAAAAAACATGGGAATAAATGTGTTGCACAAAGTAAGGGTGTAAAAAATATAACCTGGGGCTCCATGGAATTCAGGATCTTCATCATCATCCAACCTGCCAACCCAAGGAGGTGTGGTGCTAACATCCTGATTATGTTTCATCATGCTGAGAGTAAGTCTCAAATTCTTAGCCGTCTTCAATTTGGTGGGAACTCATTTCTTGTAATGATGAACATGTTCCTTTTGGGTCAAGATCCTTCCAAATGTAGGAGATGAGGAGGCAGGCAACCACTTTGAACCTTATAAAAAGTGTGTTCAAATCATGGAATTTTCATTCAAGATTAAATAAAGCCTTCTAACAAATATACCAAGCTGAAAATGCTATATATAGTTTAAAAGTGATTGTCTGAGTATGTACCGAAAACCTCTCTACCACCGAGACCAAGACACAAGTTTATGTAAGATGCTTAAACCACAATGGCATGGTTGCAATTACCTTGGAGAAGCTTCAAAGAGGTGCTCGTAGGACTTTTAGTATTGTCATCATTTCTTTGGATGCAGTCAAGTAGAGCCATTTTCATAATGTATTTACGCCATCAAATATATGTTGGTTTTGTTGCTCCTTTTATCTCATAGAACAGAGAGAAATTTAAGAGGGATGAATGATGCTCAAGAATTGGCTTATGGGATTCTTGAGTGGTTCTGGAATACATGCATTTGTGCACATAAGCATATATATGAACTTTATAGCTGTTCCTGGCTGCAATTAGCAGGCATATTGAGTCCTCAAATAAACATATGCAGCAGGTGTGATAGCTAGATGGTGGATATACAAAATGCTAGTATTTCTTAATATTAGATAAGGGCCGTTATTATTAGAAAACTGAAAAGTCAAAACATTATAGTGATCAGAATTTCCTAGGTAAAATAGTAACAAGTAGACCAGAATTTCCTAGGTAAAATAAATCCAAAAAATTTGAGGGAAATGTTTGAAACAAAAATTTGAAGGTTTACATATGCAACAGAATATGTTGCAGTGCATAGAGATACAAGTTTGACACAAAAATTGAAGGGAAATTGCTTTAAAATCACTTTGAGAAGAAATATGAATTAAGATTATTTTGAGCTTAGAATAGAAATCATATATTTATCTGGATATTTGGAATAGGGAAAATCCAAGATCACTCTGTGCTGAAGTGCATGACTACTAATTGGGATATGAAGGATGACCAAAATCTATATATAGTATACAAACAACAATTTAATAATAATAATTATATATGAAATTGAAAGTGGAAAAAAGAATCAAAGGAATCATATTAGGTTTTGAAGAGAGAAATGAAATGAAGAAGAGAATGTGCCAACTCATAAATTTCAATGAAACAATTAGATTGGAAATTTGGAACCAATTCAAGCTTCAGTTCTTCATTTAGCTTTGCTGGTAGGTAGCAGCACTCCTGCTCCTGAACTTCTGTTCTTGAAGAGATAAAAAGTTACCCCAGCCCCAAATAATCATGAAGCATCCTTGACATTTTTTTTGGAAAAGTATTCGCTGATAAAAAAGAAATTATTGGTGGCAGTTACATCAAAAGAATTGTCAAGTGCTATTAACTATGGCTTATAGAAATCATAGTCATAAATTCAACATTTTTTCTCTTAAGATTCAGATACACCTAACCGTGAAGGGGATATTATCTTTTTAAGCTTTGTACAAATAAAATAAAAATTCATGGCATTGACAAAGTAAGGGTGGACGTGATACCATAAAAATGACTTTTAAAATTTATACAAATAAAGAGCCCTAATTTTTAGAAAAATTGACAAGTCAAAAATTTATAGTGAAGTAAATGCAATTGTAACAAGTAGACCCGGAATTTATGTACAAAACTAACCAAAAACAGATAAAGGGAATTGATTGAGAAAAAATAAATTGAAGATCTACATTCACTACACAGATAAATGTGTTGACTACATTGAATACAAGTTCAAAAAAAAAAATTTGAAGTGATATCGCTATAAAATAAGTGAACAAGATATCTAGCATGTGAAAAAATACAAAACAACTAGTTTTATTTTGAGAAAAGGAGATTTGAGAGAAAAAACCAATTTTAGATTATTTTGAGCAAAGAATAGGACTCAAAAAATTATCTGGATATTTGAAACATGGTGAATCTTGGACCACTCTGTGCTGAATTACATGACCAATAGTTAGAAAATGAAGGATAACAAATCTGTAAATAGTACATTAACAATAACTTTAGGAAACAATATACAAAACTGAAAGTAGAATAAGAACCAAAAATAAAGGATTCATAATAGGTTTTGTAGGAAGAGAGAAATCAAAAGAGAAGAATATGAGAATGAGAGAACTCACAAATTTCAATGAAACAATCTCATTGGAACCAATTTAGAATTCCCTCCACTGTGATTCTTGGACTATGAAGAATCTTCTACCAACAGACCACTCTTGCTGCAGTATCTCTTTCAAAGCAAACAGTAAGGTACGAAACACCCAGCTTTGACAACCACTCCAGAAAACTTCCATTTAGCTATCCATTGAAAGGGAGCGCACCTCCTACATTGCTGGTACGTACTAGCAGTTTATGTTCCAGAACTTCAGTTCTTAAAAAGATGAAAACTACGGCAGCACCTCTGCAGAGGCTCCAGCTAAGGACATATAGGTGTCAAAGCTGGCTGAACAGCTAAGATAACCAAAAGAAGATAAGGTTCAAAAAATGGGTGGTGTGTGAAGCATCCTTGACGTTGGAAAAGAAAATTTTCTGGTGACTCTTACATTAGAAGAATTATAAAGCGCTACATTAATACAATGACATCAACACTTGAAACAACATATATATACTGGAATATCAAGATGAAATAGATGCTAAGTAACAATTTAGAAATTTTTTTAGGAAAAGTGAGAGGGAATATGGGTTAATTGGCATGAATAATATACTTACTCGATTGAGTTAGTGCTTTATATATTAGAAGATAAGAGAAGATTTGAGAAAACTTACCAATTCTTATAAATTTCCATTAGCTTGTGATTAGATTAAAACTACTTAAGAAATAACCATAAACAAAAGTATTGGGGGAAATTGAAGAAAGAAAGGAAGAATTTGGGAGTAATTATTAAATAAATAAATAAATCACTCCTAGGTTTTTTTAAAGGAGAGTGTAACAGAAGAAAGGAGGATAAGGAAGGAGAAAACTTACTGGTCATCTTGAAACTGCTTTTTGTTTAAGACATTTAGTGATCAGCTATTTGATATATGGTCAATCCTGGACCACTTCGCACATTTTTCCTTTAATTTGGGGAAATGACGAATACACAGCTCTTAATTGGCTTGGGAATGAATTCAAACTCTACAAATTAATTTTTCCTCTGGCAAAACACAATAGATATGCTGTCCCTATTGCCTGCACAGTGAGGCAACATATTTAACTGATTGAATAATCTTCTAGTTCTTTGAATAATGAAGAATCCATGTGTTGTTAGTTTTGGTAGATTTTAAAAATCCCATGCTCCTAGCAATTAGTTTGTTATATACTTGTCAGCAATTAAAAGACTCAAAACAAAGGACAATCACACTGTTCAGGATAAAGCATAATAACACCTATGCACAACTAGAACTGGGGATCACATAATTTCATTGACAGTTAACAGTAACACTGAACTTCACCCACCCAAACATGAAAAGAAAAATCAGCAAGATCTTGATCCACCCAAATCAATAAAGTCTACGGTCAAGTTTTAGACAGCCCTAAGAAAAAGAACTGATCCAAGAACTATTACAGTATCAAAATGTGAAGCTTTAACCAGAAATGCCGAGAGAAAGAATGAGCTGTGGACATAAAACAAGCTCCACCAATGATGAATCCAATATTCCAAATTTCCCAATGTCCAGAAAATTTCAATTTTGAAAAAATTTCAGAAAGAAAATAGCTTAGCAAACTGAAATTGAATAGAAGCAAGACAATTTGGTAACAGATTCAGCTATTTCAACCACTGGAATGTGGTCAACCTAAATAGTACGAGTAAGCAATACTTTTAGCAACTTTTTAAGTCTCGTGACGATTTGCAGAAACAAAAATTTGAATAGTACCTGTCAATTGGCATCAATCACAAAAATTTTAATTATACTCTGCTTTTAGGGACTTATTTCAAATTATTAGAAATAGTAATTTCATAAATTGAATATTTTTAGTATTTCCAGAGTAGTTGGAGATATTAATTTCTACTATTTATTTCAAGAATCATTAACCCAAATTGTAGCATTTATAAATTTTCTTAGTCTTGTCCAATTAAGCATCCATACCAGGAACACTCTCACCCATTACGAATATAAGAGAATAGTAGTATGAGTAGACTTACTGAGTATTGATTTGAACCAGTGGAATGTGGTTCATCTTGGACTGCTCATTGTTTAGTTTGGGGCAATCATAAAATCATCAGCTTTTCCAATTTGGTAAGGCGTTGCATGGCTTGCTCGGTGGGCAGATACATCAGCTTCTCGCAATCCACAACATACAGCTTTTGAAGAGAGGAAAGATTGCCAAACTACCCTGGCAAAGCTACCATTTCATGAAATTTCTCCATCTATAGAATTTTAAGGGCAATGAAGTATCGAATTTGGTCCAGGACCAGGAAAGAGTGGACTGTAGCCTGTATAGACGACCCACACAATTTGAGCTTTTGAATGGAGGGGCGGGAGTGTTGAATGGAAGTAGAACCCACACAATTCCCATTCTCCATATATATTGAAGATAGGTATAACACTGTAGCCCATTGGGTGGTTCTTCAATACCACACCTTATTATGGACGGAACACCTGGCAAAGACCTCAGATCAGGACAGTCCTTTACTACCAAATTCTGAAGGAAAACGTCGGTATGCAGTGAGTCTGGCAAATGATAAGTTTGTGGAAAGCACTCTGAATTTCTGATACCACAGCAAAAGCTGATGCCAACTTTTCAGTTGCAGTTTCAGTTAATGTCCTTTTAAGACTTGTAGGCTTCTGTTTTTCTTTTTAACACTAAGAATGATAGTGCTTGACAAAACATGCTTCCCGAAATTCTTATGTATTGTTCTTGGATTATGTCTGGTGGGTTTCCTTGAACCCCTCAGGAGCCAGCTTTGATTCAATGCTGAAAATCAAATGATAAGGGGAATTCTGAATTAGGAAACCATGTTGGAGGTGTTTGCATTTTACCTCACAAAAGCAGTAAAAGAATAATGAAAGACAACATGGGAACAAATGTATTAAGAAAAATAAGGTTGTAATGACATTACTTGGGGCTCCAAAGAAATCAGCATCTTCTTCAACTTCATCATCATCCAACCTGACATCCCAAGATGGGTGTGGTGCTAACATCCTGATTATGTTTCTTCATGCTGAGAGTATGTCTCAAATTCTTGACCTTCTCCTTTAATTTTTTGGGAACTCATTTCTTGTAATGGTGAACATGTTCCTTCTTCTAGGTCATGATCCTTTCCAAATGAAGGCTAGGCCAACCACTTTGAACCTTATAAAAAGTGTGTTCAAGTCATGGAATTTTCATTCAAGATTAAATGAAACCTTTAACAAATATACCAAGCTGAAAATGCTATATATGGTTTAAAAGTGATGGTCTGAGTATGTACCAGAAACCTCTCTACCACTAGGACCAAGACACAAGTTTATGTAGGATGCTTAAAACAAGATGGCATGGTTGGAATTCCCTCGGAGAAGCTTCAAAGAGGGCTGGTAGAAATTTTAGTATTGTCACCATATCTTTGCATGCAGTCAAGTAGAGCCATTGTCATAGTGTATTTATGCCTTCAAATATATGTTGGTTTTGTTGCTCTTTTTTCTCCTATAACAGAGAGAAATTTAAGAGAGATGTTGAATGATGCTCAAGCATTGGCTTATGGGATTCTTGCTTGGTTCTGGAATAAATGCATTTGTGCACATAAGCATATATATGAACTTTATAGCTATTTCCTGGCTGCAATAAGCAGGCATATTGAGTACTCAAATAAACATATGCAGCAGATGTGATAGCTAGATAGTGGATATATAGACAGACTAAGAAAGCATATGGTTCTAGCTTTTCATTTTTAAAATGAAATCAGATTATGACAAAAGCATATACAAAATGTTGTTTCTTAATATTCAATAAAGAGCCATAATTATTAGAAAACTGACAAGTCAAAACATTATAGTGAAGACAATGCGATAGTAACAAGTAGACCAGAATTTTATATGTAAACTTAATCCAAAAATTTGAATGTTTACATATGCTATGCAGCAGAATATGTTGCAGAACATGGAAGCACAATTTTGACACAAAAATTGAAAGGAAATAGCTTTAAAATACGTGGATAAGAACTATGGTAAATTTATTATAAAAAAAAACTAGTTTATTCCAAAGTGAAATGTTAGAAAAAAGGACATTTGAGAGGAAATAGGAATTTAAGATTATTTGGAATTTAGAATAGATATTTATCTGGATATTTGGAATAGGGCAAATCTAAGGCCAGTCTGTGCTGAAGTGCATGACTTCTAATAGGGATAAGAAGGGTGGCCAAAATCTATAAATAGTATATGAACAAAAAATTTAATAATAATAATATATGAAATTGAAAGAAGAAAAAAGAATCAAAAGGAATCATATTAGGTTTCGTTGGAAGAGAGATCAAATGAAAAGAAGAAGAGAATGCAACAACTCACAAATTTCAGTGAAACAATTAAATTGGAAATTTGGAACCAATTCAAGCTTCAGCTCAGGTAGTAGCAATCCTATTCCTGAACTTCAGTTCTAGAAGAGATAAAAAGTTACCCTAGTACCAAACAACATAATGGATCGTGAAGCATCTTTGACATTGGAAAAGTATCCATTGATAGAAAAGAAATTACTTGTGGCAATTACATCAAAAGAATTGTCAAGTGCTGCTAACAATGGCTTACAAAAATCATAGTCATAAATTCAACATTTTTTCCCTTAAGATTTAGATACACCTAACAGTGAAGGAGATATTATCTTTTAAACTCAGTACAAATATAGAGCCCTAATCACTAGAAAACTGATAAGTCAAAAATTTGAGGGTCTACATATGCTATGCAATAAAATATGTTCCTCTAAATGGCAATACATTTGAAGGGGTTTCACTACAAAATAAGCAAATAAGAAATACAAAATTGAAATGTTGGAGAAAATGACATTTGAGAAAAAAAAAAATACCAATTTTCAGATTATTTTGAGCATAGAATAGGAATCAAAAGGCTTTCTCTACATATTTGGAACGGGGCAAATCTTGGACCATTCTGTGCTGAAGTACATGACCACTAATTGAAGAATAACCAAAATCTATAAATAGTATGCGAAAATAAATGTTAGAACCAAAAGAAAGAATTCATAATAGGTTTTCTTGGAAGAGAGAAATTAAAAGAAAAGAAGACGAGAATAAGAGAACTCACAAATTTCGATGAAACAATTTCATTGGAACCAATTTTAAATTCCCTCCATTGTGATTCTTGGAGACTTGGACTATGAACAATCGTCTACCAATGGACCACTCTTGCTGATTCCATATCCCTTGCAAAGCGAACAGTAAGAAACAAAACATCCAGCTTTGACAACCATTCCAGGATACTTCCATCTAACTTTCCATAGAAAGGGAGCTCCTCCTGCATTGCTGATAGGTAGTAGCAGTTCTTGTTCCAGAATTTCAGTTCTTAAGACAATGAAAAGTTACCACAGTTCCTCTGCAAAGGCTCCAACGTCATCAAAATTTAATGCCTGCCCAACAAAGAAACAGGTGCTATGTGAAGTATCCTTGGCATTTTAAAAAATATCCTCTGATAAATGAGAAATTTTCTGGTGGCTCTTACAACACTGATACAATGACATCAACACATGAAAACTACATATATATCAGAATATCAAGATGAATAGATGCTAAGTAACCAGTTATAAAATGTTGTAGGAAAGTGAGAGGGAAGAGGGTATAGTTGGCATGAATGATACACTTATCAGATTGAATTAGTGCTCAATTTATTCAAACATAAGAGATGGCTGAACACAATAGATATGATGTCCCTATTGTCCACGTGTTGTTAGTTTTGTTAGTTTTTTAACATCCCATGCTTCTAGCAATTAGTTTAATATATACATGTTAGCAATTAAAAGAGTGAAAAGCATTCAGGTTAAGCTATAATAATACCAGACGCACAGAATGACTTTCATGTCAATGAGTACTGTCAAACCATAATTCTGTGATCTGACTACTCAATCTAACTCTATACATTGTTTTGGTGACATGAACACATATATGGAGTTGACATGCACACCTTTACATAGACTAACAATTTTGTTTATGTAGATATGCACACAATGGGTACAGAACCCAGTGGCTGTACAAATATATATAAACTGAATTGGATCTCGCAAAGAACCAATTAAGAAGTAAGTTATATACACGTATCTGAAATGGTAAAGAGAAAGCAGACCTGAAGTACCTTGGCATCAGTTGTCATCGAGTTGGTTATTTTCCAAGATGGAATCTTCTTGCAAGCTTCATGAGTTAGCTGAAAAGATTTAAATGAGTTAGCAACCTTCAAAAGTCAAAAATGATATATAAATATATTAGAATCATCGACACCTTCATTCAGTGCTGTCTATAACTTCATAAGAAAGTTAAGCTTTGCTTCCACTAGTAGAATTGGGGATCACATAACATGAAAACAAAAATCCGCAAGACCTTCTCCCACCCAATATCTAATCTCATTCTTATGCAACCCAACTCCACTTTCCCACAATAAATTCACTCAAATAAACAGAAGAATTATTACCCAGCCCAAATTAACAAAATCTATTTCCAACTATTACAAAGACATAACAATAAGAACTGCTCCATGTATTATTAGAATTCCAGCTCATGAAATTGAAAAGAATAAGTATGCTTTCATCAATGGACATAATCAATTTGACACCAATAAGTGAAGGTTAAAAGAAATGCTGAGAAACAGAATGAGTATGTATGTTATCATGAATGGATTAATCTAACAAATTTTATGAGAATTGGCTGAGATCAGATTTTGTGCAACATTCCAGTAATCAGAGTGGTTGGTGAGTTAAATTTCTATTAATTAATTCAAGAAGCATTAATCTAAAATATATATATATATATATATTTTATAATTAATCTAGAATGTTGAGATGTGAAATTTAAGAATAGCCCTTTTAAAAATAAAAAATTACATAAATAAATTGGGGGCCAGTAGGAAATGGAATATACTTGTAGTCCAGGTATAAGTACACTTACTAATCATCAGTGTCGCAAAAGTCTCCAGAGTCCTCAGAATCCTTCCCTTTGATGTATTTTCCATTGATTTTGATGTTTGGAATATGGGCAATCTTAAACCACTCTGTGCCGCTCACATCTGCACAAATCTTTTCTCTAAATTGGGGCAAAAAGCAATGTGCAGATGTTTTAAATCGGTGAGATGTAGAATGGGAAGACACTTCAGCTTTTTGCAGAAGTGAAGAGACAGCTTTTGAAGGGAAGAAGGAATGCCCAACCAATCTGGCAAAGCTTCCATTCCGTTAAAGTTCTCTATCCACAACTCTTCAAGGGCAGTGAAGAGTAGAATTTCGTCTGGGAGAGAGTTGAGTGTAGGAGTCCCAAGCAATTTTAGCATTTTGAGGGACGCGTGCGAGGATCGAATGAAAGGATAACGCAGACTTGGGAAAGCATCCAACTCTTCAATAAACCCACCGATGACCAAAGACTTTAAGCGGCCCTCTCGCCGCGAAAGCTTCAGTCTTTGATAAGGAGAGTGGCTAAGTTTTAAATTAATAAGAGAATGAAATACTTCTCCAAAATCTGGAATTGATTTCAGATTCCGACATCTCCAAATTTCCAAATACTGAAGAGATGTACAGAGTTTTAGCCCACTGGGTAGTTCATCAATACCACACTCCATTATCTCCAAGTGTTGAATAACTGACGGGACACCTGGCTAAGAACTCAGTTGAGGACAATATCGTACTACAAACTTCTGAAGGGAAACGTAGGTGTGCAGTGTTTCTGGAATTGATTTCAAATTCGAACAGCTTCTAATCTCCAAATATTGAAGAGATGCACAGAATTGTAGCCCACTGGATAGTTCATCAATACCAAACTCTATTATCTCTAAGTGTCGAATAACTGAAGGGACACCTGGCTATGACCTCAGCTTAGGACATTTCTTTACTACCAACGTCTGAAGGGAAACGCAGGTGTGCAGTGAGTCTGGCAAATCTCTCAGTTGAATAGAGTAATCTAAGGTCAACTCCTCAAGGCAAGGAAACACCAACACCTCACTTACGCTTGTCAACTCCTTTGCATCCTTCCACTCTTCTAAGCTTTGCATCTGCTCCAATTTGAGTATTCTCAATGACGGAAATAATGGAGTATCATTTCTGAAACTCCCATCACTGTAACTGTAAAACTCACTTCCTATACTTCTTATGTTGCCCATGGTATGTATTTCAAGAACCCTAAGACAGGGCAAATGCCCGAGAGTGGGGACTTCTTCACATTCCATACACGAATTCAGTTTGACATGAATCAGATTGTGAAATAGCGACAAATCATTAACCCAAGATGGGAATTTCTTTCCTCCATACCATTTGATTGTTAAGCTTTTCAAATTTGGGCGAGGATGGAGGCCTTCCAACACCTTTTCATCTTTATCATACCTGTCCAATTCTCTACGAAAACTAGTCCAAAATAATCCCAACTTGAATATTTCCTTTTCTTTTAATTTTGCACTTTTGGCTTCTTCCTCATCTTTCACCATCTCTAAATGGTATATGTTTATTTCTCCTCTGAGATTCTTTAAAGGTCCCATTTCTTTAATCCTAAAACCTTCATCTCGACCCACAACAAAGGATTTCAACGTTTGAAGGCAAGTCAACCGTCCCATATTTTTGAGAAAATACCATCTATCAATACTAATATGTCTCAAGTTAATCAAATTGCTTAGTTTTTCCGGAAGCTTCATGAGTTCACAGCATTCTTCAATTCTTAAAGTTTGCAAATTGTAGAGTTTGGAAATGGATTTTGGTAATTCCACAATTTTAGTGTGCGAGATGTGAAGAAACCTCATATGTATTAATTGCTCAATTGAATTTGGCAACCCTGTTATGCTATACCCAGATAATTTTAAAACACGTAAACATTTAAAATTTGATAACATGTCATCAAAGTCTAGATTTTTTGAAATTAATGTGCGCATTTTTATCAAACCATCTCCACTAAATGAAGTTCTTGGTGTTGTTTTGTCATTAGATCGGACAAATAAGGGTTGTAATTTACTAACATTATCCACAGAGCCTCCCTCCAAAATCAGAATTTCAGATTTTGAAATTGAGATGGCAAAATCATGCACCGAATTATGCATTTTGCAACTAATAATGTCACCATAGGCATCCTTTCTAGCATTTTGAAAAAAGGAAGTGGCCAACAAAATATAGAAATACATGTTACCAATATCCTCCATCACCATATTAGCTTCTTTAGATGAACCCCTCAGCCATCCAATGCTGAATTACTTCGTCCTTTTTCATGTCATAATCTTTAGGGAAAATTGAACCATATGTGAAACATCGTTTCAAAGATGATGTTCGAAGATGATCATAGCCTAACTTTAATATGTGAAAGACTCCATTATTATCATCGTCCAATAAATCCCAAATTTTATTATTTTGAATTGATAGCCATTCACCTTTATCATGTATAAAGTACATTATTCCCCATAAAAATTCTGCAGCCCATGGAACCCTTTTACATTTTTTAACAATCTCCTTTCCAATTTTCTCCAAATCTAGAGTTAAAAGTCTTTGATTTGCATATGCTCTTTTCTTGAATATGAACCAACAATCATATTCTGTTAATTCATATTGAGTAAAAGTCTCCGTGATCTCTGTCACTCTATCACAATAAGTTGCTTCAACAATGTTATTTCCAACATTTTGATTAACTTTTGAATCATCAAGGAAGGAGTCTATCTCCATGTTAAAGCTAATCTTAGGGATCGAATTCACAAACTCTGCTCGAAGTTCATAACTAGCAATGTCACCTTTAAGTCTATTTAATGATTCGTATATGATCTTAATTTTGTTTGCCATATTGATAATATCATTAGAGGGCGAAGAGTAGTTTAGACTGTTTAGTACCTTTTGCTGAAGAATGTTATAGCCAAACTCGTCTAGCACATCATCAATGTCATAAGCAACATATCTAAGCTTTGCTAACCAAATCCTCAGAAACTCATCACTTGCTTGTCTTTTCTCAACATCATTTAACACAAGTTGAATTTGGGTTAAGAAGCTAAAAAGGTCTGTTAGCCCTTCCTTGAAACCCAACTCAAAACTAATATGTTGCTCTATAACAATTGATCTCAACTTGGCTAGAAGTCCCTCCACAAAAACACCAAGTAAAATTTCAGCTATGTATTCTGCCTTACTCTGCATAAGAGACAATAGTATGAAATGTTTGTAGAGTGTAGAGTACAATTCTATTAAAAATAAACAAGGTGCGTCCAGATATATTTATATATTGGAAATATAAAAACTTATATTACGATTTTCACCTTCTAATTTTTGTACAATAATTAATAGTTTTTTTTTCTTTTGGAGTTTTATAATAACTAGTAGCAAACACATGCGATACATGGAAATATATAATTATTTTTAAATGTGGTATAATATATAACTTATTATCTAAATTTTATTGTAGATAATTTGTTCTCCCCCAAAAATTAAATAAACTCTAAAAGTAATTTAAATTTCTCTATTTTTACAAATATATAATTTTATCATTTATGGTGTTTTTGATTGATATTATTTTTTTTAGTTGTTTATATTTTTCTAACTATTTTTATTATGCATTATATTTTCCTAATTTCTTTTTGTATAACTTAAATTTTTAAGTTTCAAATATATTATTCAAATTTTTTATTCTCTTAAGAAGATTGTCATGATAATTAAAACTGATCATATAATTACAATGAATATTACTCAAATAACTGATAGCAACATAGTACTCCCAACCCAAACCTTTTTTTTCCCCTATTTTTAGGTAAGTTCAACAATATAGATTGAAGTGGACCATTATGGACTGAACTGGAATGAATTGGACCAAACTGGACTATAATAGATCAAATTGGATTGCAATGGACCGAATGCCGAATCGTAATTAGTAAACATAACTCAAAAAATTAATAATAATTATAATAATAAAGTGATGTAAAACCATTATCTGTGATAAGCAATGTATTCCAATGTGATGGAAGTGGTTTGTTTTAAAAGTAATATCAATAAGATTTGTTATCACATTAATATTTTTAACTGAATTATTATGCATGCACTTGTGATTCTACGTGTCTGATGAAAGTTTTATTCAAATTAAATTCGGATCTATGTACACCATAAAAAAAAAAATAGAAAAACCACTTAAATGTAATATTTTATACAAAAAGAAAAAGAAAAAGGGGGGGGGGGGGGGAGAGAGAGAGAGAGAGAGAGAGGCTTTGTTAAGAGCTTTATTATCTCTATCTTTTGACGTTGATGAAAATGACATATGGTTCTCTAAGTAGGAGCGGAATTGGACCCGACATTGAAGGTTATTAAAAAAAAAAAGGAGCGAAATTGGACTCTTCAACTTAGCCTTGAATACTACATTAGCATATGGATATGTATACGGTGGTGGAATGAGATTTTTTTCAGGTGAGTTTAAACTAAAAATAAATAAATAAATGGTGTCTCTACCCAAGATGTTTGTATTACATGTATTTTCTATTATAAGTTACATTTAGGTTCAAGAATATGTAAAGTGATTGTCATATTATGATTGATAAGATGTAATTAGTTTTGAGATTAAGTAAAGGCATTATTGCATACATTAATATTTATATACATATTTTTTGAAGAAATGATGGAACGAAAATGAAGACTTGGCCGCCAATGTGGTTCAACAAAAACGTAACAATAATAAATGCTACATTTCAACTTTTAGGTGTTGTATAGATTAGTATTGAATAAAAATCTTTTGTCCCATTTTTTGTGTTCCACATTATTCTCCACCTCTCTCTCTCTCCTTAAATTTCACAAACAAGCACACTTATCCCCTCTTCCCTATGTTATAACTATCAAATTATATAAATAAATAAAATAATAATAATGCTAAGAATTTTGTAGTTTACTGACATTACACTTCTCCAATGGAAGAGAACATAAGTTCAAACTCCCCTTCCGCACTTATTGCAAGGAAAAAAATTCGCTTAATAATATAGAAAGTTATTATAATGTTTTAATTACTTGATTCAAACAATTAAAATCAATAACTGAAAATGTTATCACAAGATAATCTAAATATAAAATATTTACATCTTCACTCACCTTTTCGAACACACTGCTTAACATGTCATCCTTTGATATTGAAGTTGAGCTGATTTCCCTCTCCTTATCCTTGTTTGAAGTTGATGCACCCTTAAGTTTTTTGTTAGGTTCACCAATTGTTAGAGAAGCTTCCTCTTGGACCTCTTTAGGCACTTTTGTACAAATATTAATATTGTGACCTTTAGCTCCAGCCAAGTGATATTTAATCCTTGTAGCACCACCAGCAAAAATACTTTCACAATACTTACATTTGAAACGACCATTATTTTGTTTTTCAACATGCTCCCAAAATCGATCTTTCTTTCGAACCATATTTCTTTTCCCTTACAACAGATATATAAAGAGTTTAATATTAGAATATAAAAAATAGTAAAAATGGATCTGTAGAGTAATAAAATTAATTTAAATAATATAGATCTATAGAATAATAAAAATAAGCTTGTTATATTTCTTTAAAAATATTATATAATTATTTTATGTCTATCAAAATCACCTTCAAGTAGTTTTTTGCTAAGCCCTCTAACGGCTAGATAAGCTTGGAATTCGTGTATTTTTAGGAACCTTTCTACAAATAGCAATATCACGATCAATAAATCTAATCCTTGAAACACTTCCATCAAACTTTTCATCTAATTTTGTTTACTGTGTTAATAAACTATATATAATATTTAGCCTAGAAAATTGTAAAATAACAAGAACAGAGGGAGAGAGAAAGAAAACTCCAATTTCTTATAAACCAGAACTGATACAAATGAATCAAGCAAAGAAATAATTAACATCTAAGCTATATATATACTACACGAAAACAGAGCATCACGCCAAGCTCTGTAACAACCAAAACTAACTGATTTATAACTAATCCACCAATCACAACGCGACAGCTGCCCTCTTTGTAACTAATTCCTGAGCTCTCCCACACGTGCTGTCTGTGTGGCTTCATTAAACCAAACGCTCCGTTTCAGCTTAACTGATTCCTTTAATTTCTTCTGTCGTTTTCGCACTACAGCCTTCTTTCTTTTCTGTCGTTTTGATGTTGCCGTTTATGACTTCAAATCTTTTGTCTTCAACACTCCCCCTCAAGTCCAGAGGTTTAGACTCTGAGACTTGAACTTCAATTCTTTTGTCTTCAACACTCCCCCTCAAGCCCAGAGGTTTGGAGGAAGCAACCTGCAATTGCTCAGATTTCTCCTTTGTCAATTTAGGCTGAAAAATATCTTTCAGTCCTAACTTCTCTGATAATCTCGCAAAAGATGAAACACCCAAAGCTTTAGTGAAAATGTCTGCAACCTGTGAATTTGTGTTGACATGGAAGGTTTTAATCATTCCCTCCAAAATTTTGTCTCTCACCAAGTGACAATCAACCTCTATGTGCTTGGTTCTTTCATGGAAGACCGGATTTGCTGCTATGTACAATGCAGCTTGATTATCACAAAACATCATAGCTGGTCTGGAATGTTCAATCTTCAAGTCCTTCAACAGTTGCAGAACCCAAGTAATCTCACAGGCCACACTTGCCATAGCTCTATACTCTGCTTCAGCCGATGACCTGGACACAACCCCTTGTTTCTTTGACCTCCAAGAAATTAAAGAGTCTCCCAAGAACACTGCATAACCAGTGAGGGACCTTCTTGTATCTGGGCATCCAGCCCAATCCGCATCACAGAAGGCCTTGATGTGTAAAACTGTATTGCTTGGGAAAAATATTCCCTTTCCTGGTGACCCTTTAATAAACTGAAGTACTCTATGCACTGCCTTCAGATGTGGTTCCCTTGGCTGAGATACAAACTGACTCAGCCTATGCACTGCATAAGTCAAGTCAGGCCTTGTCAAGGTAAGGTACAAAAGTCTTCCAATCAATCTTCTATACTGTCCTGGTTCCTCCAATAATTTGCCTTCATACTTTGATAACTTCAGGTTTTGCTCCATGGGAAATTTGACAGGCTTGCTACCAATGAAACCAGTGTCCTTGAGAATTTCCAAAGCATATTTTCTTTGATTGAGACTGATTCCTTCATCAGTCCTAGCCACTTCCAATCCCAGAAAATACCTTAATGAACCTAAGTCCTTCAAACCAAACTTAGCATCAAGAACTCTCTTCAAATTGTTGACACAATCAATGTTGTTTCCTGTCAAAAGTATATCATCAACATATACCAATAAGACTGTGATTGAAGCTCCTTGTGTGTGAATGAACAAAGAGTAGTCAGACTTAGATTGAACAAAACCCATTTGTAGAATAGTTGAAGAAAATTTCTCAAACCATTGTCTGGATGCTTGCTTGAGACCATAGAGACTCTTGTTCAGTTTACAAACCAAATTATGCTCCCCCTTGCTGTGAAATCCAGGTGGTAAGCTCATGTAAACATCCTCAAGTAACTCTCCATGAAGAAAAGCATTATTGACATCTAATTGATGAAGAAACCACCCTTTCACAGCAGCCAAGGACAAAACAATTCTAACTGAAACTGATTTGACAACTGGAGAGAAAGTTTCTGAATAGTCCAGCCCAAGTTTTTGAGTGAAACCCTTGGCAACAAGTCTGGCTTTATACCTCTCAATGGTACCATCAGGCAGATATTTAACCTTGTAAACCCATTTGCAACCAATGGCTGACTTACCAGGAGGCAAAGAGGTTAATGTCCAAGTATCATTCACTTCTAAAGCCTCAATTTCCTTGTCCATGGCAGCCCTCCACTCAGGAAAGTGCACAGCTTGCTGAAATGAAGCAGGCTCTGATGGAGGGGAAGATGCAGCCATGACAAAGGAATGAAAAGTAGGTCCAAGATGTGAATAACTCACATGATCCGAAAGATCATAGGGCAAACCAGAACTGGGTTTGGTACTGACAGAATTGCAAGAGTAATCAGATAGGTAAGAAGGAGGTTTATGGGACCTAGAGGATCTTCTTATAGGAACAATGGAACCACAAGACTGAGGAAGAGTAGGAATGGATTCTGCAGAAACAAGTTCTGCAGAATTGGGTTCAGTGGGAACAGAAATAGGACTAGAAGTGGGAGTAGAATCAGTGATAGATAAAGGAAGATGAGGAAGGGAGGAAGAACAAGGAACAAAAACAGAAACAGCAGGATCTAAATTGGAATGAGGAAAAACAAAATCATCCAAATAAGAAGCAGAAGGCTGAGAACAATCAGCATAGGGAAAAATATTCTCATAAAAGATAATGTCTCTTGAAATATAAACTGAATTAGATTGAATATCAAGAACTTTGTAGCCTTTAATGCCATGGGGATAGCCAAGAAACACACATTTTCTGGCCCTAGGTGCAAACTTGTGCCTATTATGAGGTAAGGTGGAAATGAAACATAAGCAACCAAAACTCCTCAAATGGTGATAAGATGGAGGAGAATTGAAAAGCATTTCATAAGGACTCTTATTACCTAAAATTTTTGAAGGAATTCTGTTGATAAGATGGACAGCAGTTAGGATGCAATCACCCCAAAAACACAAAGGAATGTGAGACTGAAATTTTAAAGCTCTTGCAACATTGAGGATGTGTTGATGCTTCCTTTCAGCAATACCATTTTGCTGAGGAGTATTAACACAGGAAAGTTGATGCAAAATACCATTGGAATGAAAAAAATCTTTCAAGAAAAACTCAGTCCCATTATCACTTCTAATAGTTTTAATCTTGCTATCAAATTGAGTGGAAACCATGGATGCAAATTGGGGAAACAAAGATTGAGTTTCAGATTTTTGTTTAAGTAAGTAAACCCATGTGCACCTAGTAAAATCATCCACAATAGTCAAAAAGTATTTGTAACCATCAATTGTATTGACAGAAAAAGGACCCCATAGATCACAATGGATCAATTCAAAGGGCTTAGAGGTTACATGAGAACTAGAAGGAAAAGTAAGCTTCTTTTGTTTTGAAAAATGACAAACATCACAGCAAGCTACCTTATTTTGAACAGCAATATCAACAAAAGGCTTCAACAATTGAAGTTTTGACAAGGAAATGTGTCCTAATCTAGAATGCCACAAGTCTGAAGAGGAAATGTGACTGACATTACTGGCAACAGCTGCTGACCTTGATGGTGAAACAGAAGCTTGAAGCAGATATAAACCAGTGCTTTGCTTACCCAGACCAATCATGCTCCAGTGAGCAAGGTCCTGGATGAAACACCAATCACCAAAAAATATGAGGCAGCAAAATATATGTTTAGTCAGTTTACTAATTGAAATGAGGTTAAAATGAAAAGATGGGACACACAATACGTCTGTGAGTGTGAGAGTAGGTGAAATTTGCACTGTGCCAATGTGTGTAACTAGAACCTTTTCCCCATTTGGCAAATAGACACAAGAATGGACAACAGAGGTAATTGTGGTTAATTGTGACACTGAGTGTACCATGTGATCAGTAGCACCAGTGTCAAGAATCCAAGAATTAGACTGAAAACAATGTCTATCAACAACATGGGCTGAAAAAATAGAATGAGACATGTTGGGAGCAATCCAAAATGGATTACCTGAGAAGTTAGAAGAAGATGATGAAGCAGAAGCAGAAGCAGCAAAAGGAGATGAAGTGGTAGGAAGAGCAGGTGCCATCACTGAAGCAACCTGTGAAGCAATCTGAGGACCAATGCCATTTGGAGCACCAAAACCAGAACTGGATGCATTATGAACCTTTAGAAAGTTGAGAAGTTGTTCACATTGAACCTGAGATATTGGACATTGAGGCTGAGGAGTCTGTTGGTATTGCTGAAATCCAAAATTACCAGGACCAAAAGAAGTCTTGTTCAAAGCTGGTTGTTGAAGACCAGTGTTGAACTGATTAGCATCACAGGACTGAACATTGGAGAGATTATCAAATCCAAAACTCCCTGTGATTTGATTAGCCATAGCCTTATTTCCACCTTTTGGCTTATACCCGGGGGGGTATCCATGAAGTTTGTAACATTTGTCAGCTATGTGACCAGTGAAGCCACAGTAGGTGCAAACTGGTCTTTCCCTCTTGAAATTACCTCCTTTGCCTCCATTGTTCCGAGCATTACCTTGAAATTGCTTACCACCATTTACATACATGGCAATAGGATCCAATTGCTGAACCACATTAACAGTGTTACCTAGGTTTTTCCTTTTCTCTTCTTGTAAAACCAACGAGCACACCTTGCTAAGGGGAGGAAAAGGCTCAATGAGCAAGATTTGCCCAATTAAAGTCCCATAACAGTCATTCAATCCCATCAGAAAACGAAAAACGTGCTCTTTATGCTGTGCACCCAGCTGAGATGACCTAGAACCACAAACACAAGCACAATTGCACACTGTGAAGGGTTGATTATTCACAAACTCATCCCACAGAGTCTTGAATTTGGTGAAGTAAGAGCTCACTGACAACGATCCTTGAACTAAATGTGCTATTTCCTTTTGAAGCTCAAATAGCCTTGGAGTGTTATCCTGAGATAATCGATTCTTGAGATCAATCCACAAATCCCTCGCTGAATTGATGTACATCACACTAGCCTTAAGATCAGGACTGAGTGAATTAGTCAGCCATGATAAGATCGTAGTGTTGCACCTAATCCAGGAATTGAATAATGGCGAGGTTGGATCTGGTTCTAAGATTGAACCATTGACAAAACCAAACTTATTTCTGGAACTTAGAGCCAGAAACACAGATCTCGCCCAAGTCATGTAGTTCTCAGGACCATTGAGAGGCTGAGAAGTAAGAACTAAACCAGGATTTTCATTCGCTGGTAAGAAAAAGGGGTTATTGGCATACTCATCCGCCATAGCTGCACTTCCAGTTGGTGTAGTAGAAGAAGCAGGTGCACTTGATGAGTTTGAAGCCATGAATGAACAAGAAAATAACGAAAATCAAGAGTAAATTTCTGTTTGGCAAGAAAGAAAATGAGAGAAAATACGCTCTGATACCATGTAAAATAACAAGAACAGAGGGAGAGAGAAAGAAAACTCCAATTTCTTATAAACCAGAACTGATACAAATGAATCAAGCAAAGAAATAATTAACATCTAAGCTATATATATACTACACGAAAACAGAGCATCACGCCAAGCTCTGTAACAACCAAAACTAACTGATTTATAACTAATCCACCAATCACAACGCGACAGCTGCCCTCTTTGTAACTAATTCCTGAGCTCTCCCACACGTGCTGTCTGTGTGGCTTCATTAAACCAAACGCTCCGTTTCAGCTTAACTGATTCCTTTAATTTCTTCTGTCGTTTTCGCACTACAGCCTTCTTTCTTTTCTGTCGTTTTGATGTTGCCGTTTATGACTTCAATTCTTTTGTCTTCAACAAAAATATCAAATCCGTAGCATGAAAGACATGTCAGAGTAAATGGACACCAAGAGAAAGAGAAGAGGTAAAGTCTGAGAAAAATAGAATGAAGAAAAAAAAGTAATCGTATAGCAATTTATTATAACGTGTTTTATATCACTCGCCGAAAGACTCAAATGATTAGAACAAGTAGTAGGACTAACACTCTGCCGAAAGAAGATGATTTTGGATTCTAGGTGTACATGACAACTTAGAGAAATGCCATAGACGTTGAACTTAACATGTTTTACAGTACATGCCTTTATGTTTTGGATTCTAAGGTAAATTTGGTTCCTATGTTGTTGGAAATTTTAGAAGAGTTCCAACTAATAATTACGATGTCAGCCTGCAAATTAAGACTCTTGTTACCAAAATGGGAATTACAGCATAAACATATATAACAGATGTTTACTTCTATGGGTCAAAACACTGGAAGGATTAATCACAGGCCCTTTCTATATATACAGCTTTGTTTCAAAAAGCCTCATGAGATTCTCTTCATTATTATTATTTTTTTTTAATTTTTTATTAAAGGAATGAGATTCTTGGTTTTTCCCCCAACCAACTCATCAATCTTCACCCGGAATGAGTTTATATTACTTTACCCATCTTGCAGTTTTTTTATTATTATTAGTTTTCCTTTATTTTTTATGGATTATTTATGCAATTCTTTTTTATTTATATCATAATTTACAGATTACTATTTCTTTAAATGTCAAATTTCATTTGAAAAAGAATAAGAATTCTTTTTTATTTTATCAAAGATTGTTAAAGGTTAAACCAAGCCAAAAAAAAGTTGAAAAAAAGAACTAAAAGTTATAATATAATATAATATAATATATATATATATATATCTATATATTAAAAAAGATGAAAAAAAGAACGTTATTATTAACTTTTGAGAGCCATAACTTAAAAAAAAAAAAAAAAAAAAAAAGAATCACAAATTCATGTAATAATTTATTTTTTTCACATAAATTTGTGTACAAATAAGAATTATAAGAGTGGTCAAAATTTTAATATTTTTTTTTGAAGTTGACTATAATGTTTCAAGTATATATATTCACTTTAGTTGTTAAATTATTGCAACTTGATCATTCTATGAGTATATTTACCAAAATTTCATAATTGACTCAAGTTTTATATGAGATATGTCAAGTTCCTAAAATTCCTTTCATGAGAGAAGTGGAAATTTTCTTTAAAAGAAAAAAACAAAATGAATTATTCATGCGTAACACATTCGTTAAAATAAAACCCTTGAACAGATAAATACTATATGAAAGACATGTCAGGTGTAAGGGTGCACTTACTGTAGTAGCTTGCAAATAGGTAGATGCAGTCAATGGACTTCAGGAAGAGTGAGAGAAAGAGCGACGGAGCTTATCAAAAAAAGAGAGAGAATGAGAGAAGGAAATAGAAATAGTCTGAGAAGAATAAAGAGGAAGAGAAGAGAAAGACGTAATGGTCTGGCCATGAATAAAAAGCCTTTGTGAACCTTAATTTTTTTTTTTTTTTTTTTTTAATTTTAATCAAGGAAATCAAGATTTCTTTAATTTGATTTAGTGTTCTTAAGTGTGTACTTAATTTGGGATTTTTTTAGAAAATAACAACAAAACCCAAACAATATTATTAGTTAGGCAACGTTTCAAACATATTGCATTTTTAACAATTCGACTTCAGAGGAGTCGATTTCTGGGTTATAAAATCGAGAACATTGAACTCAACTTTCCTTTTTAACCGCAAATGAGGTGGCTGAAAGTTTGGCCAGGTAGACCATAAATCGACTTCAGTGAAGTCGTTTTATAAGTGCAGAAAACGACTTCAGTGGAGTCGTTTTCTGGGCAAATGAAAACGACTCCATTGGAGTCATTTTTATAGTCCAGAAAAACGACTCCAGTGGAGTCGTTTTTCTTAAGCCCAAATCGTTTTTTCCACGCGTCCCTCGTCGCACGCTACAAGAAAAACTTCAAAAACAAAAAACTCACTCAGTCTCTCTCACGCTCACTCTCAGTCTCTCTCACACAAGAAAAACTGAAGTTCAAAAACAAAAAACTCAAAACACTCACTCACTCTCACTCTCTCTCACACTCTCACTCTCGGTCTCTCTCTCAGTCATCTCGCTCCGTCGCCGTCGGTGTCCCTCGCTCCCGTCGCTCCGTCTCCGCCTCGATCCGTCGCTCCGATTACCTCACAAAAAGTAAGGACTCTCTTTTTTCTGGGGTTATTACCATGCATGCTGATTGTAACACCAGACCAGTTTGTTTGTGCATTTTCTTTTCCTCTATTGTAAAAACTGAGATCAGTTTTTTTTTTTTTTTTTTTTTTTTGTTTGTTTAATAGGAACAAAGGCAAGGTGCATTTT
Source organism: Quercus aquifolioides (assembly GCA_019022515.1). Taxonomy (NCBI): domain Eukaryota; kingdom Viridiplantae; phylum Streptophyta; class Magnoliopsida; order Fagales; family Fagaceae; genus Quercus; species Quercus aquifolioides. Next base: position 343,458 of record CM032331.1, read on the forward strand.
ATTTTCATGCTTATTTTTTATGATTTTCCGTTTTGTTCTTCATATATTGCTGATTGATTACCTTAATTGAGTTGATTTGTATTTATGATAGATAGCCTATCAAGGTCGTGCTTGCTGTCAATATGCATGTATACTCAACTATGAAAAAACCAAGTTGTTTGTGTTGATTATCAACTTTTAGCACCTTTATTTATTAAGTGGTTGAAAGTAAATGGGACTGTGAATTTCATGTTTCTTTCTTGATAATGTTCTGTTTAACTTCATGTTTTCACAATTGTATTAAAAATGTTCTTCATGATCTCCTTGGATTTATTAATACATTTTTCTTAATCTGTCAATTGTGATCATAGTATGCTAAAGATGTTGCTTGTACATTTTAAATCTTTAATTGCCTCATATGCCATTCTTTTTACTGGAAGGATTTCCGTAGCACCATATTCATGGGCAAAGTAGCTCATCAATAATTAATTCTTGCTTTGAGTGGTTAAGAATTGAAAATAACTTTTAATGGGTCAGTTTCTATCCTTTTTTTTTTGTTTGATTTTCTTTAATGGGTCAGTTTCAATTTTTGTTTTAGTTTCTGTTTGGTTAGTGAGAAAGTGTGAGGAAAGTGTGAGGAAAATGTGAAGTGTAGGAGAATTATGGGTTTCATAAGTTTTGTCATCAGGTTCAGTTGTGTGGACCATTTTAGTTGCAAAACATGTTATCAGTAAGTCATTAACTGTATGGGAGCATGGTGTTACTGCTTTGTGTTCTGTGTCTTTGGCTGAATTGGAGTTGCATTTGTTGTTTATTTTGAGTGTTGAGAGTGTGTGATGTCTAAATTGAAGCTACATTGGTGGATAAGGTTGTCAATTTCATATGTTTTTCTTTTGGACTGGGTTTTTTGTATTTTGTAAGAGGACTTGATCGTTTTTTCTTTCTTAACTTTTTGCTCTAAACTGGAATTTACCACATAGAGGAGAATTTGATATCTTGAAGTATCAATTTGACACACACACACACACACACACACACACAAAAACAGTTAAGAGTGATGTGATATGAGTCTTGCAGTTAAAGGCTTACGGCTTATTTCACTTTACCTGCTTCTTAATCTCAAGGAGAGGTATTTTCTTGCTTTAAAGATTACTGTTTTGTTGCCTCTAACTTTATGTGTGAATGAAGGGAAATTGAGGGACCATTCTGTCACCATATTTTGTTGCCAATTGCTACACTAAAGATTGTGAGCGAATTCAAATCTTTTAATAAAACCTTATGTGTTGGCAAAACCTACTTTTTAAGTAGGGAAGGGGGGGGGGGGGGGGTTTGATAATATGGTTTATAATAACTGAAACGAAACAAAGTTTATAATAACTGAAAGAGTGATATATTTATATTTATATATAAATAGATATGGTATGTACGTACATGCATGTGTATACAAAACACGAGCACATACATACATATACATACCCAAATTTGTCAAATAGGAAAAAGGGACGGTGCTGACTGACGCTGGAATGAGCTGCCACACAAAAACAAAAATAAAACAAAGAAAGTTTTATAAGGAAGTTGCTATCGATCTATCGATTTCGTGTTCTGGAAAAAAAATTTATGGTTGGCTTTGGTTTGGGGGTTAGGTAGGTGAGAGAGGGTATTGAATCTTGGACCAATGGTTGGATGCCGTGTGGCATATTCCAATAGTATCTGAATCTTGTACGTGTTTGATGATAATGATGTACAGCCTTTTTAAGTTCTAACTTCTTCAGTTACAGTTTTAATGAGAAAAGTATTAACTTATTACGTTTTGGTTTTTTGCCAAAAAAAAACATAAAATGCCGGAAACATCATGAGGTTCAAATTCTATCCTATTTAGAAGATTTCAATTAATTCAACTAATAAAATTGATATTTTACTTTGATGATTGTGCTTTTTATCATCAGATTAAAATATCAAAAGTGGACGTCATAAATTGAAACTCTATAAAAAATAATTTTATCCTGTTTATGTAATATAATTTTGGGATTGAGTTTATAATATGGTTTTTTTTTTGTTTTTCTTTCTTGGGGGGTTCTGATAAAATGTTTGGGGAGCTTAAGGTTGTTTAATGTGATTTGAATTGAGGTTTTCATTGTTGGATTTTTATAAGAGGGAAGTGAAAGTGAAGCAATGGGAGAAAGCGTGGGCAATTCGTGGCTTGGTACTTTCTTTTGAGGAATTGAAGAAGTGGGCACATGTATTGGGTTACAATTAAGCAAAATTAGCTGTAATTTATTTGGTTCTTCAAACCTTTCAATTTCACTCATGTGCATTAAAAAACATGGAACCTTCAAAACCTCGGATTTCGTTGATAATTATATTGTCGGCTTGTTGCTGATCATTAATCTTTGTCCATGCTTACCTACCCCTCTATGCATTTATTTTGCTCTGAATATATAGGACGACTTTTTTTGGCTTTTATGGAGCTCATGTGTTTTGACAGAGATATGACGTAGACAGTAGCTGACTCGTGCTTAATGGTTAGAGCAACTGCAATATGTTTTGAATCTAAAACTTAGAACTTTCATCGAGTTGTTGAGTGTTTAGGAATCATTTTTCATTTTTAGAAGATCGTTTTATGGATTTTAACCAATAAAATTGACCAAACCTAGTCCTTTTCTATGGCTAGAATTTAGTAGTGATTTGTCCTATTAGAGTATTATTGTTGGAGTTTGCTTTTCTTAGGAGGAAAACAATTATGCTATTTGCAGAGTTAATTATTGGTAGGAAGCTCTCATGATTTATTTCTTTCAGATGAATCACTATTCAATAGACAATTAGCCAATCACAATTTGTACATTGGTACAACTAGTCATTATTTTTTTTCCCGAAGAGTATAAATGTTTGTTTATATGTTTCAGTTTATTCTATTTTTAAAGATTTTGGGATAAGCATGATCACCCCGTACTCTTTTTTTTGGTTGAGAAAATGATAAACATGATTACCCCGTACTCTTTAGCTAGTATTGATCATGACCTGCTGAGTCACATTTTAATTGATCATGATCCTTGCCAATTTATGTTCAACATGTGCTTATATTTACTCTTGATTCCCTAAACTCCATGCAGTATGGCTGCTGTTCCTGCTCAGAGTCGTGATGAGTTCGGACCTAGTCCCATTGAGAATTCGGTGTTAAGGTTTCTAACAACTCATCGATCGTGCGCTGTTTGGGAAGGCAAGGTAAAATTAAAACCGACCACGTGCTGAATATTCTCTTCTTATCCTTTTACATTATGTTGATATTTTTTTTCTTTCCATTTCTAAAATTCTAAGTTTGTCAATGGTATTACTAGGTTTGAATGCATAGTCATGCCCATTAGTTGAGTTAAGTTAGATTGGTTTGTCAAATACCAATAAAACTTAACATCACGCCCCTTAACCCCAAAATGCATATATCTTTCTAGAACCATGAATTTATATCCAACAAAGCTAAGAAAATTTATCCAACCTACTAACATCTTAGGTTTGATTTTTGTTAGGAGACTAAAGAACTATTATCTTATACCCCACAATCAAACAACTCATTAGAGACTAGAACCCAAATTTCAACTTTGGGGGCCAACGAATGAAGTATGAACTTTTTTTATTTTTTGATATTAAGAAAACAAATACGAAGATTCAAGATTAAACAAATTTATGAAAAAATGAAACTCCTATCTATTCATTGTTGAAAAAAATTTTGACAGCCTTTCAAGAATCATCTAACCACCACTTAGAAAATTGAAACAAAAGCTCTCAATCTAGCCGGCAACAATAAAACCAGCATTGAAAACCTTCAAAGTTCTAAGTTCTTACACTGACCAGTGATAATTAAGCATTCAAAACTCCATTAATGCTGGCTATATGTGGTCAATTATTTTATTTTATTTTATATTTTTTTTGAGAGAGAAAAAATTATCATACAATTGTTTGTATGATATAAAATTGTCAGATAATAATTTCAAATGGGTCTTTTTATAATTAAGTATTACATGAATAATATTTGGTTATTAATTATCAATTTAGTAAATGTTTGATAGCTCTACACTGTGCACTAGCATTCTATCAATTGTATCAAGTGCATTACATCCTTTTATTTTGCTCCCGTTGTTGCTTTTTTTTTTTTTTTTTTGGGGATGATATGTTAATTTCCCTTTATAACAGCTATATTTTTGTTTTTTGGGATCAATAGCTACAATCACATATACAAAGGTTATGACATATTACATTTCATCACCATAGTTCTATCATGTGCAGGATCCGGGGGCACTTAAATGCCGTGGTCGTAATGACGAGCTTCGAAAACGACGCCCCATAGTGGTGGATGATCGCGTCATCGACATTATCAAGAGAGTTGGATTAATTGGGTTGTATAGGACCCTATGTAGAGAAATTGATAATAACTTGATAACGGCCTTGGTTGAGCGATGGCGCCCTGAAACCCACACCTTCCACCTGCCATGTGGCGAGACAACAATCACATTACAAGATGTGGAAGTTATTTTCGGGATTCCAATTGATGGTGAGTCAATTGTTGGAAGAACTGATTTGACATGGGAAGATGAATGTCGGAGTATGCTTGGAATTCCCCCTCATGGAAATGTGTTTAACGGACAAAGGATCCTAATTAAGAAGCTACTAGAAAAAATTGACCACGGGTTGCCTAATGATGCAGCAGAGGTGGTTGTGCATCAATATGCACGGTGTTATATTCTAACACTGCTGGCAGACACACTTTTCGCCGACAAGTCTGGCGATCGGGTGCATATGATATGGTTGCAGATGTTGACGGACCTTCGCAATCCACGTCAGTACAGTTGGGGGAGCGCTTGCCTTGCATGGTTGTACAGAGAATTATGCAGGGCAACCGACAGTGGTGCCAGTCAGATTGGTGGGGCCTTGCTACTGGTTCAGTATTGGGCATGGTTCAGACTACTTTTTTTGTGCCCAAAGAAGGAGGACCTCCCACCAGATGATGCATATGGCCCACCATTTGCACCTTCTCCACTGTCCATTAAGTAAGTCTCTTCTTTGATCGATTTTGAAAATTGGAATAGAAAATATAATTTTAACTGCCTCTATTCCTCAAATCTTTAAAATTAATAGGATTTTTATTTATTTTTATATATCGTTTTATAACCACTGAGGTCATATGTTATTATTTATGTATAATACAAGTGTTATTAATTTCTAGCTCCACCACTAATCATATGTTTAGATAATCATTGTTTGGTATAAACTTAGTGGTATGTAATGTTAAATTTACGATTGCCCATCATTTATTGTTGTTGATTACTTCAAATTTTCAATTCCAAGTAACACCCTCTCTTTCTTAATTGTAGGACTGTGTGGGTCATGACCACGAAAAATAGCCCCAAGAAATGTGTTTGGTTCGATACCGTCAGCTATTAGATTGTATGCGTCCCAACCAGGTACCCAAATTGTGTTCCTTCTATTGTTTATGACTATTGTATTTACTGCTTGTAAAATAGCTCATACTCGAAAATAATGGAACATTGCATAATGTACTGCCTTTTTATTTGGCTATTTCAGGTGGTGTGGGAACCATATCAAGATGACTTAGCCCACCTGCCTCCGTTCTGTGTCGCAGGAAGGGACGTATGGACGGCGAGGGTGCCGCTTGTATGCTTTTGGCTTGTAGAAAAACATACACCGGACCGTGTTCTTCGTCAGTTTGGGATGGTACAAGAAATCCCCTTATATGTTGATACTGACGACGCCCTTCATGCCATAGACCTGAGGGGGAAGATAGAGGTGATTTGGGGAGACAGACATAATGCCCATATCCAAGTATGGAATAGTCGAGCACGAGCTCTATGTCATGAAGCACGACTACAGGGTGCTATGTCGCCTGCTCATCCATACTTCGATTGGTATCATAGGGTGACTTGGAGGTTCGTCAACCACACTTCCGCTTCACTTATTCTTATGGTAATCGCTTCGACCTTTCTTTTCAATTTTTGTTGCGTATCACCAGTTTTTTGTTACATGTACTAATTGTATTTTTGTACTTGCAGGTTGACAGTCACAAGCAGATGTTGACGCAGTATACAGTAGGCAGTCCCATGTACAAGCAAATCTCAGCTTTACTTAAATACGTGGAACGCCTTCATCGTATAACTGCCAAACTTCCCTTGGAAGAGATAGATGGGGCAAATCCAGATGCGGCAGAAGATACTGGACAACCAAGCACAAGCTCAAATCGTGCCAGCCATAGCCATGGTCACCGTGGTGCACCCCATCAGGCTGTCAGTAGGCCGGATCCCCCTCCACCCCCACATGCATCTCCTGCGCCAGAATTCCCTCCACCCCCACATGCATCTCCTGCCCTAGAGTTCCCTCCACCTCCACATGCATCGCCTTCCCTAGAGATCCCTCCACGTACTGCTCATGCAGTTCCTGACCTAGAGATCCCTCTACCCACTGCTCATGCATCTTTTCACCCCAAGATCCCTTCACACACCCCACATACATTTTTTGATCGCGCTCATCTTTCATTTACTCTGCCATCCTTTGATCTTGGCCCTGATTTCAGTTAGACCCCTCCTGTCATGCACACTCAATCCCCCTCGTACAGCATTGGTCATATAGACCATGTACCACCCCATAGTCACTCCATGTCATTCATGCCCACTCCTAGACTGCATACAGATCCCATGACTACGGGCCTCACTCACATTTCATCTACTACACCATCCTCCCCCGTAGTTGTAGGATCTTCAGTTGTTGGGAGTCAAGCAAAACAGCCAGATGTGCATGTTGAGAATGAGCAGGTAGTTGGGTTACAGTCACCCCCACAAGGTCGACCTAAACGCACAACAAAAGCACCTCCTTGTGGGACAGGTGGTCACAAAGCAAGACACAAGGCCGGCCCCACGGTATGACAAGTCATTTAATGTAATGAATTCAGAGTAACTATTGTTTTGGTTCGTATTAGAATTCATGTAATCCATTGTTTGGTTGTAACTCCATCTTTGCAGCAACGCAAGGAGCCTCACCAAGGAGATGTAGTACCCCCTCCCCCACATACCAGACACTATACGGGACAGCATAAGCGTAAAATGCATTAGGGGTCAACACCCCATTTGAATTTGTATGTGAATTTTGTTATTAATTTATATTACATGGAAATAATTATCCTAAAATCCTAGATTTAAATTTCTATTCACAAGTTACCTTTGCTAGTGTTATGTTAATGCAAATTCTTTATGTTATCTTGTAGGTACTAGTAATGACACCCTGGATATTTTTGGATGTCTTATAAAAGGCATTCTTGAGTCCAGAAGCAGTATGCTTAATGATAATTGATGAATGTCATTGTGCTATTGGTAACCGTCCATATACAAAAATATATTGGTGAATATCTATTACTTTCCATTTTCGTTGTTGTGCACCATCTTAATCTGATTTTTCTTTCTTATTTTTTATGAACATTTTAAGAATGTATTTCCTATTTGTTCACAAGTAACAATAGAGAGTGAAGAGGATTTCTTGAAAATGCGTAATTGGATTTCTTGTTTGTGATTTTCATCTCTTATTAGTTATTTATAATTTATGGCATCTCCTTATACAGTGACCTGACCCTTAACTACCTTAGCGGCACAATCCCTCAACAATGGGGCTCCTTCACAAGGCTTCTCAACATGTACTATCTATCTCTCTCTGTCCCTGTGTGTGTGTGTGTGTGTGTTTTTTTTGTGTGACTTTCATATTGTTATTCATGGCTTCTCCTGTATTGCAGTTCTCTTCTTGGAAACCGGTTGACCGGCTTGATCCTGCTCGAATCAGGGATGCTAATGGGCGAAGGCCTGGTGATAACTTTCTCCGATAGGTAGACACTTTATATACCACCAGATGCTTTGAAGAAAATGTCAGCATCTCAAAAACAATATTGGAGTGTCAAAAGTCAATATATGGATATTGCACTTTTCTTTAAAGTAATTAGAGATCAATAGTTATGTGTGTGTGTATGTGTGATAACAATTTTGCAAATATTGATGCTAAACTTGCAAGTTGCATGCTTTAGGAGGACGCTACAAGACAGCTCGAGATTCTATGGAAAGAAATTCAAGACTCAATGGATGAGCTTGACAAAATACATCCTTTTTATGAGAATCAAGTCATAAAGGAAAATGAGATAACAAAGGGGTATGTCTATGGCAGTTAGTTGTTACTGCAATGATTTCTATATACATGCTCTTCATAATGTATGCCAACTTTCTAATTTTTCAAAAAATTTTCTTAATTGAGAATTTTATCTGTTATTTCATCTCAATAGATGTATATATGTATCTATGGTACATATGTATATATTAAGGCAACGTTCCTTCTGTTTGCAAAAGTTGGTTTGTTTGGCTTGGCTAATACCTTATAGCTGAAATAAATCTGTTTAGTTGCACTTTTTTGTTTAAACCAACTGCAATTTTTTTAGATAGGGCTTGGTTAATGCATTTTAGTAGGCAAACAGTGGCCTTAGATTAGTTGTGCTTAAAAGTCAGTAAAAAATTTGACTTTGCCATTTCATCCCTTTTATTTTATGTGATTCTTCTTTCGGTTCCTATGCTGTACTTCCTTTTTATTCCTCTGAACTCTGGTGTGGAAGTAATGTATATACTGTGTGTAATTATTTTGGCTATATTATGCATATGTTCTGTATAGATAAGGTAGCTTCATTTTTTTTCAATAAAAGTATATTACTTATCCCAAAAAAGCCTTTTTTTGGGGTATTATATTACTATGAATCCTATGGTGGCTTCCATTTTTCAACAACACTACCTGTGCACTTAATTTTTTTGGGTTCAATAAAATTTATTACTTATCAAAAAAATAGGTGTGTTATGGCTGTTGACTTTTTCTTTTATTTGCCACAGAAATTCCTAATGTTGGGGAGCTTACACTGAAAGAAGAGTCTTCATTCTCAGCTAGAGTCAGGTATTGTTGCCTTCATAACTCTATAGTTATGTTTCAATTTAGCTTTGTGATTCTAATTTGCTAATTCGTGTCTTGTTTCATCAGATCTGACGAATTAAAAGAAGGTCCAGCTTGGCAATCCTCATCTAGCTTAACATCAGGTAGAGTAGTCAATATCTTGAGGGTTGCTCTTTATCATGATTTTTCTTTTGTGCCTGTTTGGCTGTCCCAAAATTAACTCATAAACAATAATGAAATTAATAGCTGTGTTTCATTGCTTAATTTGCTCAAATGAAAAGGAATTAAGTTGAGGAAATTTGAGATCTGGTTGATGGATGTGGTCTATACAATTGCAGCTGATAGGATTGGTGGTCTTGTTTGATCTGAGGGATCTGGAAGGAGGTTCAGATTTGTTGTAGCTGATTATTGGCAGCTAAATTGTAATTTCTGGAATAAGTCCACTAGTCTTAAAACAGTCCAAATAAGCCTTCAAAGATTAAAGATAAAGTTTAAAGCTAAGGGCCTGGAGTGTAAATGGTTTAAAAAGGAAGCATTGGGCATTAAAAAGGAGCCTTGAAAGGTCCAAAGATATGCCCTGGTTCCATTTAAAATATGGTCCTAGTTCCAAGCCCGTTGCTGGTGATTTTTAAGCAAAAAAAAAATGTCCATTTTGGGTCCCATAAGTTCCAGATATGTTCAGGAGACAAAGGTCACTTGTTGATATACTCTTAGAGGACATGGGAGCTGAGAATATTGTTCTGGATGAAGTGATTTTCTGTTGGCAGCAAGTGCTAGTTTGTAAGAAAATAAAGTTAATGGATGAGAGGGTCATCTAGATAAGGATAAACACAATCTGATTGGTGGGGGAAAAGGTTAATTAGGTCACAAACAGAATCTGATTGGCTGAGAAATCAAGCTCTACTACCTCATACCCTATAAATAAAGAGCTGCACTAAATATATGTGCATATATATATAGAGAGAGAGAGAGAGAGAGAGAGAGAGAGAAAGAGAGAGAGAGAAGGAAAAGGCTGTAAATTTGATGAATTTTATTTAGAAGATGCTGCTGTTGGAGATACAATTCTGTTAGCAAAAATGAGGATTTGAAGCATACTCAAAGGAAAGCTACAGGTAGATTTAAAGAACACAGAAAAAATCTGTTGGGGGCTTATTGAATTTTATTTGTTGTCAATGTTCTTTCATTGTCTTTCTGATTTGAAGTCTGCGGATAAATATCTATAGGAATGTATCAAAACTAATTAGAGTACCCTAACAGAATACGTATTATTTATGGAGTTTAGGTACAATTCCTTGGGTGCTGTATCTTAGTTTCCACAATAAAATTCAACTACATGTTTGCATTGACCAATGCAGTTCAAACGTGTAATGTTTCCCAAAAATAATTTAGTTCAATCACATGACTTATTGGCCATTACAATCACACGGTTTAATTTAATATGGTAACATAAGGTACAACACCTAAGGAATGGTACCAAAGTTTCACCCATTATTTATGTAAATTTTCTAATACATTTTGATTGATTTACCCCTCACATCTATATTACTCATAAACTTGTGGCAGTTTAGAAAATTAGGTAATCTGTACATTCATACTTGCCCTTAGTTACTTCTTCTTCTTCTTCTTTTTTAATGTTTTTGGCGTTATGATTGACAAAAGTATAAACATATTTGGCACAGAAACAGGCAAAGGTTTGGGTTCAAGTAGTGGCAACACATTCTCCAGTGTGATAAAGAAGGCTTCCAACAACTCCCAGATCAAGGATGGAATTAAAATGGAAGGTAGGCTTTCTGTATTTTACTATTAGTTGCAATCATTGCTAGCATACTGCTTTCTGCTTGATGGAAATTCTTGTAATACTTAATTTATTTGGCACCTTCCATTTAAATGGCATTCCTGTAAAAAGTTGATATGTAGAAGTAATTTGGTTGCTGGAGACATTATTCAAGTATGTGGATACTCAATAATATGATCGGCCAAAGAACTTCTTTGCTCATCTACAATGAGAAAAGTTGAGGGTTCATCTTGAATAAAGGTTTTGTTGAATCACATTAGGTTGTGCACAGTGCACAAAGCTTGCTTTTGGGGGGTCTAGGAGAGGTCATGATACGTAGCCTTACCCCCAATATGTTGGAGGCTAATTCCTAGATTTGAACCTGCAGCCTGCTTGTCATTGCACCAAGGCTTGACATCTTTTGTTGAATTACATTCAGTTATAATAAAAATATAATAATAATAAATAAATAAAAACACTAAACTAAACTAATATTTTTAGATTGATATATATACAGATTGCATATCCAAAACTTGGGGGTGGGGGGGAGAGAGAGAGAGTGTGTGTGTGTTGAGGCATTAAATATTTGTTCTTTTGTTGAGGCATTATGCGGGTTCTGAGCGTGCAGGTTGAGGCTCCAAAGAAAAAGGTAAAGAAAACCAACCTCCCTGTAGCAGAGTTGGTGTATGGAGGAATGTTTCCAGCAAATGTGCAAAAGGCAGTGGAGAAGGAATTTGAAATGGCTTTGCAAGATAGAGTAATGGAAGAAACAAAAGACAGGAAGAATGTTGTTGAGGCCTATGTCTATGACATAAGAAACAAGGTAGTATGCTTCGTGACAAATATCTGGCTTTTAGTTTTGGACTTCTAAACTAATACTTATTGTGGTATTTAAAAGAAATCTAATACTTCTTGTTTGTTTATCTGTTTCTCAGCTTAGTGATAAATATCAAGAATTTGTCACTAATTCGGAGAGGGAAGGGTTTAATACTAACCTCCAGGAGGTAGGAGATTGGTTGTACGAAGATGGTGAGGATGAAACCAAAGGCGTTTACATTGCCAAGCTGGAGGAGCTCAAAAAGGTAAGTGTGGTTTGATTTTCTAAATGGCTACTTTCCTCGCCCCCCACCCCCTTCTTTTTCCTTTCCCGGCCTTGTCATACAGCCACACATAGAAAGACAGTGATTACTGATTTTGATGTTTGTGTTACATTGCAGCAAGGTGATCCCATTGAGGAGCGTTACAAAGAGAGTGTTAACAGGGGAGCTGTAATTGATCAACTTGTTCATTGCGTTAATAGCTACAGAGAAGCAGCAGTTTCAAATGATCCTAGATTTGATCACATTGACATCTATGAAAAAGAGAAGGTAATATCCGAATTGATCTCGAATGTAAGAATTTCTTGCATTCCAAAACCTTTAATTCAAGAATTCATGCTGGTTTAACTTTCAGCTTTTTTTTTTTTAATTTTTTTAATTTTATAATTTTAATTTTAATCTTGGACAATTGAATTTATATTTGTCATGATCTTGTTTGATGTACAAGGTCGACAAACGTTGCAGCCCGTGCTGCTGTTGGAGGAGATGACATGCTTTCAAAATGGCAACTAATGGTTGAGCAAGCCCGGCAGAAACGTGAAGGAGGGGTGGATACCTCTGGTTCTCAACCAAGTAAAGATGTGAGTCGCAAGCCTTTATCAACATCTGGAAGAAAGGACAACCAAGCAACAGAGAAAAGGGGCAATGCAGCTCTTGTTGCTGCTTCTGGTAAGCGTGCTTTAATTTGATTTCAATTTTGGAAGGTAGCAATGCAGCTCCTTTTGCTGCATTTCCCTGATGTTGGCGGTCTCATTCTTCTGACTTTTCTCCTTTTGGAAAACTAATATGCTTAGATCAATGATGCTTTATTTTTTATTTTTAATAGGTAATAAGACAAAAATTGAAAGAAATGAACATTGTGTAGTGGAAATGAAAAATGATACGAAGTGTTTGGTTGATAAGAAGTAAGACATTCCTATTAAGTGGCCTATAATTGCTATGATAGACTTCAAATCCTGCCTTCTCAAAAATCTGTTTCTTTTGACTTTTTTGTGTACACTCTTGTGATCTGACAGCTTTCCTGATAAGAAAAGAGTTGGGGGAGATAACGTGGATGGTTCCTTTGAAGCCTCAGACCGAATAAAGATGGTAAGATTGGTTACTCCTTTCATCATTCAAGGAATTATCCACTTCATCTTATTATTTATTTGATTGTATTTCGCTCTGCATCTTAAGAGCCCATCCAGAACATTTGTAATCCTTAGTAATTGAGATATAAGGCCTTGTTGGGCTGAGTTGATGCCTTATACTAAGCAAATGATCGTTTTTTATAGCTCTTATGCAGTGCTCTCTCAATGAGTTTTACTTGTAGTAAATAAGTACACACGCAACTCTTGCATTTCTAATTTACTCCAATCTGGTTTCAGGATATGGGGCACTTAGAGGACCATATCAAAACCAATAAGAAGCAATCCCCTAAGGCTGAAGTTCAAAATTCTTTAAAGCAAGAGGTATGGAAGTGAATTTTTTCTTCTTAATAACCACGTTTTGAAGAACCACAAGACTTAAATCTAATCCTTTTCCTCGGTCATTTTGTCTATGCAGCAAATAACTTCTGTATCTCCATCTTCCAAGGATGAAAGATTAAAATCACCTATAAATACTCCAAGAGCAAGGATCCACAAAGCTTCCAGACCTGATATTACATCAAAGAGGGAAAGTTCAGTTGCACAAACTGGTTGTGAGTCGCTTGACAACCCATGTAAGGAATCCAATGGAATTGGCGGAGAGGAGAAGCTATTGGATTTTGGTGTTCATCGCTGTCACTCCTCATTATCTCAACGTTCAGTGTATTTGACTAGGACTTCACCTCCAGCTGATTCTTTGTCTAAGGCTTTACGTGCTTGTCATTCCCAACCTTTGTCCATGATGGAGGTAACTTGAGTCCCATCACATAACCATCTCTACTCTCTAGTTGGAGCTTGGCTCCCCCAGGACAGCCAATTGCATAGATCCACGCTACATCAAAAGATGTGTTAATTTTTTTAATTTTTTTTATTTCCAGAAATATATCCTATTAATTTCAGTTTTCTTTTAATCCAACTTTTTACGAAATAAAATGATGGAGACAAAATGTCACTATTGCCTTGATGCGGAGGTGTTATTGGCAATAAACTTGCAACTGCAACAGAGTTATAATTTGGAATTACTATAGTAATATATATTGCTATTGTTTGATTCTCTATGAGTATTTGGTTCAATTTTTATTTACTTACAAATGTTTGAGTCTCTATAGTAGTATTTGTACATCCTAAATTTCTAATTTTTCACCATTGAAAATTATTTGATAGGAGATGAAGATATAAAAATAAAAAATTAGATGTCTCATACTCCTTTGCATTCATCTAGGCTTTTTAATAAGGGCTTATGTAACATCGTGTCTCGGATTCATCACCATCGTCAACTATTCCGCAATCAATCTAATCACTCAATAATAATCTCTGTCAAAATGTGTCTTCTCTGTGTCAAAATACATAAATAAAAAATAACCTTTAGAAAAATTATATCAATATGACTCACAAAATAAAAAGTAAAAAAACTAAAAATGAAATTAAAAGTAAGAGAGCATGAGAGGAAAGAGAGTTACCTAATCGTGATTTGTGAGAGGGTGGATTAATGGTAGAGTACCATTTAAGCTCTTTCCAAATTTAATTATTTGCATCCATTATAATTTGAAATTATTACATTTTTCAATCACAAAAAATCTGGGGGTATGATGAACAAATTATTTCACCTACAAATGCATTATAATGGAAAATGTAAAAAGTGTGTATAAATATATTCTTATATTGGTGGATGCATGAGAACAAAAAATTAACCAATGTTTCACTTTTCTTCTATCATGCAACCAAAACACAAAGCAGTATATGTCAAGGCTAAAAAAAAATTCAACCCAACTTAACCCATTCCACAAAAATATTGAGTTAAGTTAATTTTGTCAAGTTAATTTCATTTTTCTTTTCTCATGCAATCAAAACACATATCATAATGATTGCAGGACCCTCTTCTTCACCAGCCATTCTTATTTTTTATACGAACACACACACACTTTGTCTCAATTGTCACTGAAAGATGTAGATGCAGAAGAACAATTAAGTCTTTTTTTTTTCTTTTCTTTTTTTGATAGGAACGGTTTGTGTTTTTGGTAAGCAGTAGAATTAACATGGTCTTATATGTAGTGTTTTTAGGAACTATCCCCACTTCCTAAAAAAGAGTCAAAAATTTATCTTCCACTAACCCTACAGTTACATAGTTACCTACTTTTTTGAAAAAATTCTTCCTCTAACTACTAAAACACAACCCCACTACCTTAAAATTAAGAAACGTTTTAAAGTTTTAACCCACCTCTTTGGCCAAAAAAAAAAAAAACTCTAAATTTAGACTTTTTATAATTATTTCTGATAAGTTACTGCAAGTTTAACCATTACCAATTGGCAAAATTTATCCATCAACTTCTAATCTCATTAACAAAAAAAAAAAAAAAAAAAAAAAACCATATACACCATGGCCATATTAATTTTCATATGTAAAAGTTTCAAATTTATTACATACCCCATTTGTGGATAGATTTGAGTTTTTATTTTTTGAGAGAGAGGTGTGACGGTGGTAAGATTGAATACCAGGTTGGTTGTATGTTTTGAATTATACGTGGGTTTTTTTTTTTTTTTGTTTTTGTTTTTTTTTTTTTTTTTTTCGACTAGAAAAATGGGTAGTGGGAATTGGGATTGTGGGAAGGTTTTTTTTTTTTTTTTTTTTTTTTTGTGGAATTATTTTTTGAGGGGAATGGTGGGTTATTGGAACTTTTCAATCCTATTTTACAGGAAATGTTTTTGCAAGAGTTAAAAGATGTAGTTTTACCAAATTATTATTTAGTTTTGTCTCTACTTAAACCTAGGGAAATAGGGATATTTTGGAATTAAAAAAATCCGGTCCAAATAGGTACAGCCCCTTAAATAGTAGTATAGATATCTACTACAATAAAATAATATATCCACTACAATAAACAATAATCACAACCACCGCAACCATAACCGCCCCTGCCCCAACTCTGCAATTGCCACTACCACTGCCATTGCCACCGCCACATAATTGCAAATATTTGTCTAATGTAACAATAATTTTTTTTTAATCCCAAATTATATATATATATATATATATATACACACATACATATACATTTTTTTTTTTCATCCTAAAACAATTTCTAATAACTTAACAACTAAACTTATTATGAAATTATTGTAAAACATTGTAAAGGTAACATTTATTATATAAAATATTAACTCAACAAAAAATTTTTTAAAAAAAAAATTCTTTTTCTTTTCATTTATTTTTCTCCTAATTCACCTATCAACTATCACTCTCATGTCTCAATTGTGTTGCTTGAACAAGTCCTCTAACAACATATTGGCTAAAGTATTTGGGAGTATTCAAATCAGCTGTATATATATATATATATATATATATATATATATATACAGCTGATATATAGATCTGCCTGTTGATGGTTCATTCTATACCAGTACGTAAATTTGCATTGCTTGTTTCTCTTGTGTTCTTTGGTGTAGGTTCAATAGTTCAAGCGTTTTGAATCTGGTTCTTAATATAAGATCAAAGTGTATCAGGTGTTGCTATAATAAACACATTTTTTAACAAATGATCCTGGAATCCTAAATCTTTTTAACTCAGGAAAAAATACATCCACCCAAAGGAAAGACTTTCAATTTCTAACAGTTTGTCAAAGTAACACCCGCTCCCTAAAATCTCCCGCCATAGCTGTTGTATCACTATATTCACCAAAGCCCCTTCTACCAGTGGCGAAAACATTGCCCACAATCAAATTGTTGAGACAAAATGACAAATTTAGTTCCTCAACATAATTTTAAGTCTCTCTTTCACACATAATAGGAAAAACAAGTTCATTAAATTATCCAATGATAATTCATTAGATATATAATACTTCGATTACAAGTTCATTCAATGATAAACAAATAATAACTGTCCGCATACAACATAGTGGTAATAATTGTCCGCATACAACATAGTAGTAATAATTGTCCGCATACAACATAGTAGTAAGTTCAAATACACAATAAAGAGAACCTCAATTTACATCTACAATGCCAGTCCAAAAGCGAGTATCTGCATGCCTGACAAAAATTCAAATATTGTTGTTAGATACCAAAAGCCAAAACATACGCACTAATCTATGCAACTTGGCTAATTGATACAATCATGGCATTTTATATAAAAGCATCCCTAGAGTACCTATTATGTTTTGTCTTAATTTGTAATAGTTAGTGAGTTTCTTGCTCTGTTGATACCTATTTCCTAATTTTTGTAGTATAAATATGCTCAGCAATCAATGTACTACATTGCAATGCCTTCTGCTCTGAACAATATGAATTTATGGCACTTTTGGCAATTCATGCAGTTCCATACAACAAATTTGGCATGGATCATGGAAGATACTAATTTGTTGTTTGAAAGTACAATGAAGAACTGAATTTTTTTGTTATTTTTATTTTGGGTTCTTTCTTTTGGTGGTGGGTGGAATAGGTTGAAGTGGATTAGATATGAAAGAAATTTTAGAAATTCTACTAGTAGCCCTAAAATCATTGGTTTTATACATGCAAGATTGGTTTTAATATCTAGCCATTTTCTAATTTAAATATGCTGAAATCAAGGCAACAACATTTATTTGATGTCCATAATGGCATTTTATATGAAAGCATCACTTACCTAGTTTGGATCATTACCGCTTGTCGAAGCCCCACAGGAAAGCAGGGACATCTTCTACGGTTATGCCCATGTTTATGACACAGTCCACAGCTCTGCTTTTGTTGAATCTCCCTCAAGTCAGAATTTGGCCTTCGGGTTCCTGGTTCTCGCCGAACCCCATCCATCTCATTCCGTATTCTAGATGCCACAGGTCGACCTTTGCCCCGCAACAGGTTTGGGTCAGGCACCCACTTTGGACCGTCACATCCCTCCACAATGTATCTGACATTGGCACCACAAATGGATGTGAGTAGGTGCGAATGGCATTCTCCAAACATAACATGGGTCAATATATGTAGTCGCATCTTGCCCCAAGTGCTGAAGAGCTTTAATTGCATGAGAACAAGGGATCTTTCGATTTTGCCACTTTCCACAACGACATGTTCTGGCTATTAGGTTTACTTCATGACTATGGTGTCCCCCTCCAGAGCTATTGATGTTGTATGCAGTAATTACTTGATATATACCATTCTGATTATTATACGCTGCTATTTGGTGTGAAATAGATTTTTGCAGGTTTTTTCCATAGATTTCTAAGGCATAATTACTCCATACCTTGGCATTTGAGAGATCATGAGTAATTTTTTTGTGTCGATCATGAAAATACGCAACAAGTTTGCTGTGTGTGAATTCAACCATTGCAGCAATGGGTAGGCCACGGGCACCTTTGAGTACTCCATTGAAGCACTCCGAGACATTGGTTGTCATAGCCCCATAACGGTATCCACCATCATATAGCTGGGTCCACATTTGTAAATCCTCTTTCATTAGATATGTGTATGGCATGATGGATGAGTCGGGCTCACTTTCCTGCCGCTCGATTCTTCGTTTCTTCCTAAGGGCCTTGATCTCAGCTTCCTTGATAGGTTGCATGTACAACTCAAATTTAGCTTCCTGAGTAGCATACCCCGCTTGCAAGGCCAATGACTTTAAAGTGGCGTCCTGAAAATGTGTGTTGAAGTTGCTAGCAACATGTCGAAGGAAATATCTGTGAACTACTCCTACTCGTCCATCATCATCTCTAGGCTAGTTTGCAATTGCATTTTGAATACCCTTATGTCGGTCAGAAATTATGCATATGTCCTTATCTGCTATCACATCCCCCAGTGCATTCCTGAGGCATTCTAAAAACCACCTCCAACTAGGCCCTGACTCTTTGTCCACAACAGCAAAGGCGAGAGGCAAAACCTTGTTGTTGGCATCAGTGGCCATTGCAATCAACAACACCCCTTAATATTTACCATACAAATGGGTCCCATCAATACTGATCACTGGCTTACAATGTCTAAATCCTTCAATGCATGGAGTGAAAGCCCAAAATACATAGCGCAATATTGTATCACCGAACTCGTCCCTAGGTATGGTGTGATACCAGAACCGGGTGCCAGGTTCTTGATCCAAGTATGCCAACAATAACTTTCTCAACCTTTGGTAAGACTCTTCCCAATCCCCAAATATCTTTGCAATAGCTCGTTGTTTCGCATCCCATATCTTATAGTAAGAAAGCTTATGCCCATAATACTTCTCTTTAATGAAATCTCTGAGGTGATAAATTGTTGCCGTGTGTTTTTCTTGCAACAATAGAACAAATTCTGCTGCAAGAAAATTACAGTTCATCATTCTACCATCAAGGGCTGTGGCAAGGGGTGTACAACTGTGAGGACCCATATAAGATGTGACCATCCATAGACCAAGTTCAGGCTTCTCGACTGCCCCAACGTACCATATGCATGACTCATCGACGCAATTCACAGACAATCTACTTTTGGTCGACCTACTAGTGCTAATGTTTCTGTTATGCTTTGCGGCGTAAATTGTTAATGCACGTTTCACCGCCTCTTTATTCGCAAAAATCAACCCTTTTGCAAAATTCATGTCCGTATTCCAAGAAGAACCAAATGCATGCTGAACAACTTCAGGATCAACCATATTTTCCCAAGTATTTTCATAAAATGATGAGGCAGGAGGTTCATAAACAGGGGTTGTATTTGTAACATGCTGAACTCTGACATTAGCGTCGGCATCATCTTCATCACATTCAGCCATATCATCAACATCAGGAATTGGAGAAATTTCATGATCATCAACACCTCTGTCAAAGTCACCATTATCAATCCTCTCTTCGTACTCATCTCTATTGTCAGGATCTTCCCCAAAACAGTCTTCATCTTCATCTTCAACTACTAGAACTGTAGAGGATTCACCTCGATGTGTATAAAATTGATCTTCATATCTATTTCCAAGTTCGCTCTCAATTGTTACTGGTATCTCTTGAAAAGGGGGTGTATAGCCTCCTAATGTGGTGCATTGATCATCTAGGACTGCAACTTGTAGAGATGTAGTTGTTTGTACAATTTCTTCCTCTACGCCGACTTCCACACGCAGCTCCAAAGTGACGTACAACTCAAAATCTGCTGTTTGTTCCCATTTCTGCATCTTACTAAACATGAATTTCACATGTTTGTCCTCTGTTATCTCCATATATCTATAATTAATGCATTGATTGAGGACTTCATATGGAGAACAGAAAGTAATATGTATGTCATGCAAAGTAGAGTTCACTTGCAACTCTTCCATAATTTTTACTTTCAGCTCATTCAGGGTCTTTAGTTTATGGCGTATCATCATATAGTAGCACTGCATACCTGGACCTTGAAATGAGGATCCGTCATAAGGGTTGGTATTGGTAAGGGGTCCACCGTAGTATATATTTATAAGGATCATTGTCAACCTATAGATCATCAAGTGCAATTGTGTTAGTTACAAATTCATAACGCTCAATCAACATTAATCACAAAACTTTGCGTATGAAATGCCAACAATACTAACCTCAACCAAATTTGCATACACTCACCTTTAGTAATCTTACAAAAATAGTCATTACCAAATTCATATTCTTTAAAAATTTCAAATCATTCTAGGGGCATGACTTTCAAAACCCATTCATGAACAAAAATATTATATACCAACCAGTTATCCATTGAAATCTTTGTTACAAATACTATCTTAGGTATCAACTCATAATCCATTTCATATCCATGATAAAGACCTAAAAGTACTAAATATACCTAACAATTGATCACAATATTTAGTACTAAATATTCCCAATACATCACAATAGTAATTTTAAAAAAAAACTTAGTATATTATCACAATATTTATACTAACAACCAAAACAAATATTCCCATATGTTGTAATAACATAATTAATCACAATATTTTGTACTAAATATTCCCAATAATCACAATATTAATTTTAAAAAAAAAACTTAGCAAATAATTTAATCACAATATTTACACTAACAAAAACAAATTCCCAATATGTTGTAATATCACAATATTTAGTTCTAAATATTCCCCATAATCATCATAATATAATGTGTGTATATAATGTATTCATGATCTTAAAGTATATAATGTGTTTTTGTTAGTGTAAATGTGTGTATATAATGTATTCATGATCTTAAAGTATTCATGATCTTATAAATGTGTGTATATAATGTGTCCAAAAAAAACTAGCAAATAACAAAAAAAAATTACAATATATTAACAATTTAATCACAATATTTACACTAACAAATAACAAAAACAAAACTTTTCCTAATATGTTTAAAAATTTTTCTTCAAAAAAAAAAAAAAAACTAGCAAATAATCACATTACCTGAGATGATGAGTGTTGTGTGAGTGCAAGTGAGAGAGAGCAGGAAAGTGGTTATGAAGAGGAGCTGTTGTGTTAGTGCAAGTGAAGAGGAGTTTTATGAAGAAGAGGTGATATGTTCAAAAAAGAGCTGAAGGTGTGACCCGGGTAAAAAGGAAAAAGGTCTCAGTTAGGACCCATGGCAACACGTGGAGGGGATGGGACCATTATTCTCTGAAAAAGGAGAGATAGATAGTACAGAAATAGACTCCAGAGGAGGCGATTTCTGTGCACAGAAATCGACTCCAGAAGAGTCGATTTCTGTACACAGAAGAGTCGATTTCGCCTCCTCTGGAGTCGATTTATGGCCTACGTGTCCACTTTCCTCCACCTCAGCTGCTGGCGAAATAGAGGACATGCACAGGGAAGTCGACTCCGAAGTACTCGAATTGTTAAAAATGAAAATAGTTTGAAAGTTTGCCTAACTAATGATATAGTTTGAGATTGATGGTTATTTTCTTAAAAATCCCCTTAATTTGTAAGCCCAGCACAAACGGTAATTTTCTGGAGTTAGAAAATTTGTAGGCAGAAGAGACTGTTTTAACTTTTTAAGTTTTAAGTAATACAATTATTTGATTAATTTGCCTTAACCTTTTGTTGTCTGATCAATTTGCCTCGAGATCTGAAATGGCCTTGCCAAATTCAGCAGCAGATCACGTGAATAAAGTGGAGCTGTGATGTGATTGGTCAAACAAAACTTGTTAACTTCGCAGCTTCCACGTCAAATAAAAAAACACTTCGCAGCGTCTCATTAGGTTGGGCCCAACAATCTCCATCCCAGATATTTCAAGTCAAACAAAATTCCTAAGTTGAGCTGAAATTCTCCATGATGGTCTCTTAAGCCCAGCAGAGGGGAAAATAAAGTCGAAAACTTTTTGATTTTTTTTTTTTTTTTTGATAACATAGAAAACTTTTTTGATAATACAAAAGTGATGGCGCCAGGGTTTTTTTTTTTTTTTTTTTTGAACAATGATGGCCCCAAGTTATTGGTTAGATTTGAACCTTGGAATCATTGAAGAGATTGCATAGATGAAGGCGAATCTAGCATCGTGAAAACAATAGGCTGTTTGGTAGTATATTTTGAACAACAGTTTTTAGTGTTTAAATAACATTACATATATTTTCACACACTTTTTCACCTACATATATTTCCAAAAAATACAAACAATATTACTAAAACAATATTACCAAACGGGCCACAAGTTTAATAAAACTCTCTTCTTCTTCTTTTTTTTGGATAGAAAGTAGAAACTAAGTTAATAAAATGAAATTAATAATTTTTTTTTTGAAAGTAAGTGAAATTAGTAATTTAAAACTTAGTTTTGTTAGGCATATTTTGATTCCTACCATAGGTGAATTAGGTGGTCTCTGCTTTAGTTGGAAAATTGACATTGATATATATATATATTGTAGGGACTCAATTTAGAAGGGTATCCAAACAATACATTTCTAGAGAGTGAGATGAAAAACTAGGCCCTAACAGACTAACAACAGTACACAGGGAACCTTTCACCATTGGAGGGAGATGAACTCAATTTTTGCCTAAGCGTCGCTCCTCGGCACCTGTCCGAGGAGGGTCCTTTTTCTCTTTTTCTCCTCCCCCTCTCTATTACTTTGCTCGCTTCACTTATATAGTCCTTTTTGTCCTATCTTGTTCTTCCATCTGTTGATCATCCATTTGCCTTCCCTTTGACCGTCCGTCCCATCAGGGGCCTTATCAGTACTCAAGTAGTTCACAATGATCAACGTTACCCTGTCAAGGGGTTACATCCCCATTAATGCAGCCAGGGGGGGTTAGGTGAGTGCATTAAGTGTGGAGGTGACAACCTGTTCTGGGCTTGTCCCACACCTGAAATTGACCTCGGTACGCCGAGGACAGGGATGTCCTCGGCGTGGATCCAAAAAAGCATCTCTTCATAAAACAGCCTCGGACGATCATCCCTCCTCGACATGGGCCTTGGGCTAACTGCAAGATGGGCCGAGGCTACCAGGCCCACGGGCCCCACACATATATATATATATATATTTTGATGAACAACATTGATATATAAGTAACCGCCCAAAACTGACATTTCATTAATCAAAATATTTTGGTCTTCAAGGTTCATGAATTATGGTCAGTTAGTTACAAAATTGTCATAGCATGACATTTCAGCAACATGCTTTTTAAGCAGGTCAATGTCGATTTGTGAAATTAGATTGAGAATGAAACAAGTTTAATGAAAGTCACTTTTTGCTAGAAACTAAAGTAGATGTTAATAAAATAAAATCAATAATTGAAAACTTTAGTTTTGATTCCTATTAGAAAATCAGGTGGTCTCTACTTTGGTTGGAAAAATGACATTAATATAGAAGTAATGGCCCAAAACTGACATTTCCTCCATCTTTTGGTCTTCAAGGTTCATGAATCATTATCAATTAGCCACTCAAATTGTCATACCGTGACATTTCAGCAACAAGATTTCTTAGCATATCAATGTTGATTGTGATATTATATTGAAAATTCATTCATTCATTCATCCTTCTTATCTACATTTTTAGCAATTGTTCAAAATACAATTTTTACATTCATGTTAGATGGTGAAGAATTAGAAAAACTATTTTGAAAAAAAAAAAAAAAAAAAACCTTGCTTGTAACTATTATGAAAGAGAAAATATTAACATATTTCATAATCCTTTGTCTCACAATGCCCTCTTGGCATCGTAACACAAGTCCTCCCACTAGGCCACAATTCATTCGACGGTCTGAACTTTTGACTTGACACCACGCCCTTGGTACCAAAATTGTCTGAGGTGGTGGCAACTTGGTATGCGGAAGGATCATCACATTCGGCTATTAGCTCTCAATCAGGTAGGGTTTATGACTTCGTTAGAGACTCTTTTATAATAGTTCTAGGATTCCTCTGGGGATTTCAACCAAGAGGTTCTTTCTTTCTCTCATGTAATTTCGCCCGCCCATTCCACTTCCGTGCCGGAGGAAATGGGATTCGAACCCATGATACAATCTTCTTGTATGTCAATTTAGCAAACCAATGCCTTAAGCCACTCAGCCATACCTCCAAGTTGTTGATCGGAATTTTATGTGCCGGGTTTGGTTGGTAGCTCGAAGGGTTATTTGATCCGATCAACTGCGTAAGCCGTAGCGCGCTAGCGCGCGTACTCTTCCTCTATCTACAGGCGAGACTCTATCCAAATCTATGGATCTCCCCAACATCAAAGCGAGACTTCATCCAAATCTGCCACTCGTTGGGCGACGCCTTCTTTTCTATGAACACCCCACCATTGAATGATGAACTTTGCCAGTCTTCGCCTCCGACCCGACCAGGAGAGAACACGGGGTCAAGCCAAGCCCTTACCCACCTGAGTTTATGCATGAATTGTTTTGTATCAAACCTAATTGCTCATGAACTTGTTCATGAACAAATTTTTTTGCTTGGGTTCCGCCTTGTTTATTAAACGAGCCTAAAACTAAGGTTTAAGCTTAGCTTATTTAAAACAAACAAACATGAATGAGCTATTTATCAAGCCGAGCCCGAATTATTTATGATCAACTTGATTCATTTACAGCCCTTGGTCCCTTAACTATTAATTGTTTCAATTTAACCCCTTAACCTTCAAAATGAAATCAATTTTATCCTTGAGTCTATTATCCATTTAAAATCATAATGGAATTATAGTTTGAATTGAATTGCTTTGAAAATTTTGAATTTTTAATAATATTTTCATTTGAGGGATAATATTTAATGGAATAATATTTTGTCACATTAAATTTATAATTTCATTAAATATAAACGAGAAATATATTTTAGAATTTTGAATAAATAAACTTAATATTGAACATTGAATGACTAAATTGAAATGATTAATATTTGAGGGATCTAATTGAAGTTTATCTTATAACTGGGGAATCAAATTTGTAATTTTATTGAAGATCATCCATAGATGAAAGCATGATTTTTATTTTTATTTTCTGTGGCCAAAACATTAATATCTTTTTTTTTTTGGACTATTTAAGAGTAAAACATATACTAAAATTTAAAACTAAATTATTATTATTATTATTATTATCTATATATACATATACATATACATACATATATATATATATATATATATATATATATATATAAAACCGAAGCCTCTGAATCTCCCACAAATTTCCACATCATCACTATTTTCTTTTTCTTTTTATTTTCGTTTCCCCACTACATATAGAGTTTTGGTCGTGGTGATGTCCTTCCTCCAAGGACACTTTGGAGGTAGTTTAAACATAGTATAATTCTAATTATTAGGCCATTGCACAGCCAAAAAAAAAAAAAAAAAAAACTTTGCCATACGTGTTTCAATCCATAAACATAACAATTTATCTGCCTATTTTTTTGATAGGTCGTCTGCCTAAATTTGTATCTACATTAGCTAATATTTTGTTTGGAGGGGGCGTAAAAAAATTATTGATATTGTTTGTTATAATTAGAATTCTACAATACAGACCAACACTCTTCTAATCCGTCATTTAAAAAAATAATAATAATAAGAGAGAGAATTCTATTATAGTCGTATTACGTACAAAGCTAGTTTTGTTATAGTAGTATTGTTGGCTCAGTTTTGTGAAAGTATTTGATTATGATTTTTTTATTACACATCTCTGTAGATTTGAATTTTGATTTAAACTATGAAATATGTTATTAATAACTCCTCTTTTCATTTTTTTTGATGGTTCTTCATGTTTTTCTGTTTTAGTTTTCCTTTTGATTTTGCAGGTTTCCTACGAACACAACCTAGCAGGTAAGAGAATCAGTAATGTTTTTATCTAATTTTTCTTTTAGGTACAATGATATTTTATAATATTCCTTACTTAATGTCACATATAATCTGGTATATAGAGAGTAGATAATTGAAGGTGCTTTAAAACCATCAAAATCTAAACCTTCCAAAGGTGGTGGTGTTTTACAAATATTAGAATCTAAACCTACACCTACAAAGAACTTGGTATGTGTTTTTTTTTTTTTCATATGAGTTTGTCTAATTCTATGTTTTTAAATTTTTAGTTTGATTTCAAAAATATGTGCATATTTATGATTCCTTTTTGTGGTAATAAGTTTCTATATTTTAAAGGATAGGTTTTTGTTTGCTTTTTATGTTAGAACATCCTCCTTCCTTCGTTGTAAGCATTGAATTTAAAACGAAGAATCTTTTAAACTAAAATTTTTACTTATCAATTTTTATGTTAGAATATATTCATGAACTTTGAGGTTTGTAAGATTTATAGTTGGAGTTTGTGCAAGTATTTGGTCAGGAATATAATTATGTGCTCTCTACTGTGTGGGCTAATCATAAGTTTGTTAGAGAAGTTTAAAATGTAATATCAACTTTCTCATTATTTTTATTTTTTTATGAGAGTAGACCACAAATAGAGAAGTTCTATTCTATTCAAAATTTACTATCAACTTTCTTCTTCTTTTCTTTCAATCTATAAACGTCTCACACAACTTTCATCCGTCAACTTCGTATATGCTAAAATCATATTACATGTTTAATGTCTATTTTAGTGCAGAGATTTGTATGTAATGTTTCTTATTGGCAAATTTATGGACACTGAGAACATGCTCTATTAGCTTGAACTCACATGTCTATAACAAAAACTACTCAAAGAAGAGATAAACCCGTGTATCGCACGTGTTAGTGATTAGTAATATTTAAAACCGAAACCTTTGAAACTCTTATAATTTTTCACGTCAGCATAATATTTAAATAAAATTATTTTTATTTAGTCCAAACTTAACAAGGAGTAAAACTCTACCTCTCTAACAAATCCATCTTAAACTCAAACTCATCATTATCATTTTTTTAAAACAAAATTATTTTTGTTTAATTCAAACATAACAATGAGTGAAACTCTATCTCTCTAACATGTTCAACTTGAACTCAAACTCAAATGTTGATAATTTATCTTCAAATTTGTGAAGTTAATCATGAAAATTATAAAAGCGATGTAAACACCAATATATTTTTTTTAAATCAAGTAGAGGTATGAGCTCTTCTTATGTTATTTTTTTATACTCTACTTTGTTAAAAAAAAAAAAATTTATGGCTTTTCATGTACTTTTTAAAAAGTAATTTTTGTACATGAACACATCTTTCTCTTATATTTTTCTATTGTTTAGTCATATATATTTTGTTTTTTTTCAATAATTTATAAGTAATGAATCATCTAATTCTTTAATATTTTTTAGTCTTTTAGAAGTTTTAAAATCTGAATTTTTGAGTTATTTTTTTTGCAGTATCTGAAACTGTTTGATAAATTGTAACACAAATTGAAGTTATACAAGAGAAAATCATGCAATGGTGTAGTTTTTTAATCAATTTAAGATTTTATAAAATTATTTTATTCAACCTCATAAATAGGTAGGTTTCCATGCATAGCACGGGTTAGCGATTAGTTATATATAAAACCAGCATCTATTAAGAACTAACATAATAAAATGCACAAAATAATTGTTTCTTAAAATCTTTCAGCTGAACTTAGTATATGACTTATCAACAAGAAATTCAACTTGTCTATGATTGATTCTGCTCAAAATCTCACAATAATTTTACTTTTAATACACAAAACGAAAGAGCTTAATAGAATATCATCTTCTAATTTGTCCGAACCTAAATTTGAAAATACTCTTTCCATAGTTGCAATAGAAGTTGGAACTTGGAAGTATACCCACTTTATTAAAAAAAAAAATTGTTAGGTTATTCATTTTTTAGCCCTTTCTAGCTATTGATAAAATTCAAAAATATGCAACACAAATTTGAAGCTTAGATATCAAATCACATTATGGTCTTAACAATGAAGTTCCATATTTCTAAAGTAATTTTTCATGATTTGTGAAGTGTTTACGATAAAACTTGTTTACTAAGAAATAAATATCATCAATTCTAAAAAATTCATACACATCTCAAGGATCTAAAGATGAGCTAATCATAAACAACTTCACTACATGCTTACTAAACCCATCATTCAATTATTATAATTCAGAATTTATTGTAGCATAAAAAATATTTAATTAATATGATGCTCAACCAAAGTGTTACGCCCAACATATAGCTAAATGCATTATGCGTGTCATTTTCTTTATTCTGTGCAAAGATTTCTTTTGATAAAGAAATTTTTTTTTTTTTTTTGGGTTAATTTATATTTTCATCTTGTTTTGGAAATGGGGTCACTGAATACAAATATAGGCTAGATGATCATTTGATATTGGGCTGGGGGACTTGAGGTTCATCGTTTCATATTTGGGGATTTTGAGATTGGGCTGTTTGGATTGGGTTGTGTGGGTGTGGGGCTAATTTTGTCTCACTGAAAATTTTAATCCACATGTGCCAATCATTGTGTAACACGCTGTTTATAATTTAAAAAATAAATTAGTTTAGTCTAAGTCAAAGACCACATCAGCACTTTATTAAGCCACGTAGAACATAAATTAACAGATATAAACGAAATGATGAAAATTAAAACATTTTACAAAGTTTAAGGACGAAAAATAAACTTTTAAAAGTTTAAGGATGAAAAATGAACTATTATAAAAGTTAAGGAAAAAAAATAATATTTTACCAAAAAAAAAAAATCTCAGCTTCTCATTAGATTGGGCCCAACAATCCCCGTCCCTGATATTTCAAGTCAAACAAAATTCCTAAGTTGGCCCGAAATTCTCCATGATGGTCTCTTAAGCCCAACAAAGAGGAAAATAAAGCAAAAAACTTTTTTGATAATACAAAAGTTATGGCCCCAAGTTATTGGTTAGATTTGAACCTTGGAATCAATGAAGAGATTGCATAGAAGAAGGTGAATCTAGCATCGTGAAAACAAGTTTAATAAAAATTCTCTTCTTCTTCTTTTTTGTTGCTAGAAAGTAGAAACTATGTTAATAAAATGAAATTAATAATTGAAAACTTAGTTTTGTTAGGCATATTTTAATTCCTACTATGGTAAATCATGTGGTCTCTGCTTTAGTTGGAAAAATGACATTAATATATAAGTAATAGTCCAAAACTGACATTTCATTAATAAAAAACTTTTGGT
The DNA here is from genome assembly GCA_019022515.1 of Quercus aquifolioides. Lineage (NCBI taxonomy): Eukaryota > Viridiplantae > Streptophyta > Magnoliopsida > Fagales > Fagaceae > Quercus > Quercus aquifolioides. The sequence goes on from CM032331.1 coordinate 372,827, forward strand.
CTTCAAAGTTCATGAATTATGATCAGTTACTATCGTAGCATGACATTTTAGCAACATGTTTTTTAAGCAAGTCAATGTCGATTGTGAATTAGATTGAGAATTAAAGATCACACATTTTAAGCACTACTATTTAATAGCCTCTTACACATATGCTAATCATTCCATAGAAGAAGGTTAATTTAGCATCATTAAAACAAGTTTAATAAAACTCTTTTTTTGCTAGAAACTAAAATATATGTTAATAAAAATCAAATCAATAATTGAAAACTTTAGTTTTGTTAGCAAATTTTGATTCCTGCTAAGGTGGTCTCTACTTTCGTTGGAAAAATGACATTGACAAAAGTAACGGCCTAAAACTGATATTTCCTCCATCTTTTGGTCTTCAAGGTTCTTTTTTTTTTTTTTTTTTTGGTCTTCAAGGTTCATGAATCATTATCAATCAGCCACTCAAATTGTCTTACCGTGACATTTCAGCAATAAGATTTCTTAGCATATCAACGTTGATTGTGATATTAAATTGAAAATGAAATCACTTATTTTAAGCACTAATATTTAATAGCCTCTTTACACATATGTAATCATTCTACAAACATATCGAAATAAAATATAAAAAAAATTCAAAACAATAGCAGTAACAAAAAATTAATTAAATAAGAATCCAAATTGGTGCACCTTGGAAGCAATAGTGATTAGTGAGTGAAGGTTAATGTTTAGTAAAGCCCATGTTAAGCACCATCCTGCAATAGTTTCAGACAATAAACTCATCATCTTAGATTCCAACCAAGGAGATAAAAGTAAATTTATGGAATTATGGACTAGAGATGGAAGAAACTCTTTTAGTAATCAAGAATGAGAGGCAAACGAATTTTTGGGGGGGTTTTTCTCAAATTCAATTTGGTTAATCAAATCAAAGAAGTAAAGTAGACCTCTTCGTGACAAACAGCCTGATTAATGTGGTATATAAGATCGTCTTACAAATTATGACCACTGGACCGAAGGGTGGAAGAAAAGTGAAGTTTCAAATTGATCCAGTACAATTTGGTCCCTCAACTATTAATTGTTTCAATTTAATCCCTCAACTTTCAAAATCAAATCAATTTTATCCGTAAGTCTTCATCAAAATAAAATAAATAAAAATTTATCCTTGAGTCTATTATCCATTTAAAATTGTAATGGAATTATAGTTTGAATTGAATTACTTTGAAAATTTTGCATTTTTAATAATATTTTCATTTGAGGGATAATATTTAATGGAATATGTAGGGTCACAATTTGAAGCCCAAGACCAAAAGAGATTTGGGTGATGGCCCAATGAGCTCTATATAATGAATTTGTAGAGAATGAGTTAAAGAGCTAGGTTTTAACGTGATTACTAACGGCTAATATGGTTTTAATGAGCGATCATGTAAGAATTGTACATGCAAGATTGGGTAAATGTCAGGTCCGAGGAGGACATGCTTTGTATAAATTAATATCTGTGCTTACAAGTATGGTTTAGACTACCATTCCTAACTGCTCTCACCCTCTTTCTTCATTTTTCTCTCCCTTCTTTCTGGGAGTCATTCTCATTATATAGGTCCTTTCTAGTGATCCTAGCCTTACACCTGTTGCTCATCCGAATCTCCACTTGAGTGTCTGTTCCATCAAACACCCCTTTTGGCTTTTTGTGAGTTGCAATGGCCAAGGAAACACTGTTTAGAAGTCTGCTCCACATAAATGCAGCCAGAAAAGTAGCTGTAATGTATTTAATGCGAAAGTGACAGCCTTCCCTTTAGATGTTTTTGTGCCTCCTTTCTTCTCGTGGGTTAACGTGGCGTACTACTGACTCTGGTGCTTATGTAGAGGTCCTTCCTTTCAATGGAGTACGTGTCCAGGCTGCTTCAGACATGGCCGAGGGGTTATTCCTCCTCGGACCACCATATACTCCCACATTTCCCAATTTAGATCTGGGCTGGGTCCACTTATGAATATCTGGTTCCCCCAGATAGGCTGACCTCCTCGGACTAGGCTCAAGGCCCAACACGCAAACTTGGGCCTATGTTCCTACAGAATAATATTTTATCACATTAAATAATTTCATTAAATATAAATGAGAAATATATTTTAGTATTTAGAATAAATTAACTTAATATTAAACATTGAGGGACTAAATTGATATGATTAATATTTGAGGGATAAAATGGAACTTTACCACGTAATGAGGGGATCAAATTTGTAATTTTATTGAAGGATCATCCATAGATGAAACCAAGATTTTTATTTTTATTTTTTGTGGCCAAAACATTAATATCTTTTTTATTTTGGACTATTTAATAATAATAAAAATACTAAAATTCAAAAATAAATTATTATATATTAAAAAAATAAATCTAGCATCTATTAAGAACTAACATAATAAAATGCAAAAAATAATTGTTTCTTAATATCTTTCAACTTAGTATATATGATCTATCAACATGAAACTCAACTTGTCTATGATTGATTCTGCTCAAAATCTCACAATAATTTCACTGTTAATACACAAAATGATAGAGCTTTATAGAATATCATCTTCTAATTTGTCAAAATCTAAATTTGTAAGTACTCTTTCCATAGTTGCAATAGAGGTTGGAAGTATACCCACTTTATAAATAAAATAAAATAAAATTGTTGTTCTATTCCTTTTTTAGCCCTTTCTAGCTATTGATACAATTCAAAAATATGTAACCCAATTTTGAGTTTAGATATCAAATCACATTATGCTCTTAACAATAAAGTTCCATATTTCTAAAGTAATTTTTCATGATTTGTGCAGTGTTTATGATAAAACTTGTTTACTTAAAAATAAATATCACCAATTCTAACAAAATTCATATACATCTCAAGGATCTAAAGATGAGCTAATCATAAAAAACTTCACTACAAGCTTACTAAACCCATCACTCAATTATTATAATTTAGAATTTATTGTAGCATAAAAAATATATAATTGATATGATGCTCAATTGTCAAGTTATCTAGCTGATAATGTTAAAAGAATAAAAAAAAGAAAAAAGCACCCTAACAACATCTAAATCCAAAATTCCTAAACTTTTAATATTAGATCCTAAACAAGCAAGCAATCAAAGTGTTACACCCAACACATAGTTAAATGCATTATGCATTCTTTATTCTGTACAGAGATTTCTTTTGATAAAGAATTTGTTTTTGTTTTGTTAGTTTTTATTATCATTTTGTTTTGGAAATGGGGCCACTGAATACAAATATAGGCTAGATGATCACTTTAAGTTTTAGTTTTTTTTAGCTAACTTCATGTATGAGTTTTTTGAACAAAAACTTTAAGGTTTAACCTTTGTCCCTCCTATTCTTGTGATAGATCGGCCACCGATTAGTACATCAATTATGATATTTTTAAGTAAAAACATAAGAGCATCCTCTATCCAAAACTCTGCATCACCTTTCATCTAACATATTGATATTGTGCATGCCTACCCAAAGCATGAGCTACTGTATTTCATTTTTCCCTTACGTGATTGACTTCCCCATCTTCTAAATTGCTGTAGTTGCTCTCTTGAGTTGCTCTCTGTAGTTGCTCAGGCTCTATTTCCCAGGCCTTAATAGCATTCACAGTGACCACTTCTTAAATTCCCACATCCTTTGCAAAACTCAGCACTTTCTCAGGGCCACTTGCCTTGAATTCGTCGAATTCATACTCAAACTTGCCCCCATTCCAGCTTTGATTATTGCCCCCATTCCAGCTTCCTCCTTGTACGCCTGCTAGCAATTATAATAAATTGTTCCTCTAGCTGGAAACAATAGACATTGTCTCAATTGCAATTTCCTACACATGATAACAATATAATTATGTGACAAAGCAAGGAAAAAAGAGAAATAGTTAGTATTGGGAAAACAGAATAGAGGAATGATGAAATATGAGTATATAATAAGTATGATATTCTGTTTTAAAAGCATGCTCAAAACGATTTTGAGACCATCCAAATAGAGTCCTCAATGTCCAAAGCTCCTTTCATCTGTGATTAATGGCACCAAAGACAGTGAGAGATCATTACAGGGCATGGTGATCATTAACTGTCTAGTGTTGCCCAAAAAAGATATTATTCAAGCACTTCAAGGGCAAGTTGCTTACTAATCTGCTCTGTTAAAAGAAACAAAGATAGCAGAGCATGTGTCGCATCTAGCCTTTTCTAAATCATTATGGAAGTCATCAGAATGTATGAACACATGGTGGCTTAAACCACTTATATCAGCACTGATCATAAACTTATAGAACTTTTCACTTCAATTTCTAAGGTAAACCAAATTGTACAAATTTTTTCGAATAATCAGCTTATATGTAAGTGAGTGGGATCTATCCTCCGAACAATTGCATGATCTAGTGCAATCAGAATGGTCACCTGTAGGGTATGAAAATAGAGTAAAGCTTACAAAAAGAAAACACCAGAATAAATGGAAAACTAGGTCCCAAGGCCACATGGCAGATAATTATGCAGCAGCAGATGAGGATAAATAAGCAGTAGTAGATTACGTTGATATTGTTTAAAAATTTATATTTTATAGAAGTTAGTTCCAATTTGTTAGGATAGTTATCTCACTATGAGTATTATATATGTACTATGAAGAAAGGAATGGAACTTAAGCAGAGAATTAATCCCAAAAATCCTTTCACCTCAAGTTCAGGAGGTTAATCTCCTTGAATTGACTAAGTAGTCTAAGTTTTCTTTCAATTATCTTGGCTCATATCTAAAACCTTAATAGAATATTGCATTTTTAAATGTCCAAATACAGATAGGTACAAATGATTTTTAGTGAAATGCTTATGAGTACAACCAACAAGTAAAAAGACATAGCTATAGATTTTTACCGCAGGATCCAGTAAGCTGTTGAAGTCATTTGATAGAAGCAACTATTCCATAAACACAGGAAAATCAATGGCCTCACCTATTGCTTTGCTGGAAGTGTTGTCATGTATAATATACTGATCAATACATGTAAATAAATGTACAATATGGTTCAAGTTGACTGACAACTAGATATTTCTGAGGGGAGAGAGAGAGAACTCAAGACAATAAAATCAATATAGTTTCAGTGCCATCTTCAAGCAGTCTAATTACTAGTTATATGGCATAACTATAGTCATAACTTGATATCAGAAACAAATGCAACGAAGGTCTAGTTCAATTTTAGTTAAATCTCAAGATTATGGGGTACAGTAAATAGGAATTTAAGCTCATGCACAAATCTAATCAGGACTAAATAAATAAATATATGTCATTGATTATTTCTCAACATTGAAATTTACCTTAAAATAATTTACAATATTAACAAACTATAATGGACTTTAAAATTCCAATTTCACTTAATGATAATGTTAAAAGCCACAGTCATACATTCGACATTTCTTCCCATAAGTTACAGATACACCTAATGGTGAACATGATACTATAAAATGACCCTTGAAATTTGTACAAATAAAGAGCCCTAATTATTAGAAAACTAACAAGTCAAAATTTTATTCTAAAGACAATGCAAAAGTAATGAGTAGACCAGAATTTTTTAAATACAAAACAACATTAATGGAATTTATTGAAACAAAATTTGAAGGTTCTACAAATGCTATGCATCAAAATATGATGCACCACATGGAAATATAGGTTTCTACTGAAAATGAAGGGATATTGCTATGAAATAACTGGATATTTGGAGATAGCTAGTTTATTAGAAAGTGATGTTAGAGAAAAAAGAAAAGAAAAATTTATCTAGATATATCCTTCTTTTTCATTTTCAAACTCTTCTATTACTCCTTTGTGCGGTTACTTTTGGGCGACTGCTGGGGAGGCTTTAAGCCTAAATCAACCCCCTTCCTTCTTCTTCTTCTTCTTCTTATTTATTTATTTTTTTTTTTTTTCTCAAAAAAAAGTAGTACAAAGTGATTAGACTCTTGGATGTAACAAGGGCATTCTTGGACCACTCTGTGCTGAAGTAACACTAATTGGGAAATGAAGGATAACCAACATCTGTAAATTGTATATGCCTACCAAATTTCGCAAATAGTATGAGGAATTGGAAGTAGAAAAAAGAAGAACAAAGGAATATTGAAAGGTTTTGTTGGAAGAGAGAAATCAAAAGAGAAGTAGACAGGAGAAATGACGGAACGCACAAATTTTGATGACATAATTGCAATGGAATCAATTTAGAATTACCTCTATTGTTATTCTTGGACTATCACCAATATTCTACCGATGGGCCACTCCCACTACTTCCATATCCATTTCAAAGCAAACAGTAAGAAACAAAACATCTAGCTGTACAGTATTCTAAGGATTCACATCGCTATAAGTTAAAATAAATCCTCTTTCCTCAACCACTCCTGCAAACTTTCATTCAACTTTACATAGAAAGGGATCTCACTTCTTGCTTTGTTGGTAGGTAGTAGCAGCTCTTGTAACTGTACTTTAGTTTTTGAAGAGATGAAAAGTTAGCCCAACACCTCTGGAAAGGCTCCAACATCATCACAAATTTAATGCCTCCAAAAGGGACATATAGGTGCCAAAGTTGGCCAAACAACTTCGATCACCAAAAGAAGGTTAGGCTCCAAAATGGTGGCATGTGAGGTATCCTTGAAATTTTGATACATCAGAAATTACTTTTGGCTCTTATATGTCAAATTGTCAAGTGCTACCTGTGGGTTACAAATATTGATACAATGACACCAACACTTGAAACTACATCTATCAGAATATCAAGATGGTGAAGATAATAAGTAACAGGTTCAAAGGTGTTGTAGGAAAACTGGAAAAGTGAGAGGGAAGAGGGGATAATTACCATGAATGATATATTTATTGGATTGAATTAATAATTCATACATTACACAAGGGGAGAAGATCTGAGTAAACTTACTAACTCTTATAAACTTCCTCTAGCTTGGGAGTATATTTAAACTCCATAATGTAATTAATTTTTCTCCAGCTGAATAGATATGCCATCCCTAGTATCTGCACATTAAGGCAACATATTGAACTCATTAAATAGAAAATGACCAAAAACAAAAACAAAAAGATCCAAGGAAACTGAAGAGAGAAAAAAAAATTGGGAGCAATTACGAAAATATTCCTAGGCTGATCTTCAAACTGCTTGTTTAATGCATTCATTGATGCAGAAATTTGGATTATGGCAAATCTTGGACCACTCTCCACTGCTTCCCTTTGAACATCTTTCCTTTAATTAGGGGCGATGACAAATATGTTCTTCTAATAAGGTGGGGGCATTGCATGGCTCATGTGCAGTGCAAGATACATTTGGATCTTGCAATTGTGAAGATTCTATAGTTGAACAGTTGAAATGTCCTAAACATTCAGGAAAAGCTTCCATTCTATCAAATTCCTCTGATTTAGAAACTAGAAGTGGCTAGCTCTTATACCTTAAGAATTGCCAAGTATGACCTGTGGATTAGAAATTTTGATATATTGTCCAATGATGCAATGACATCAACACTTAAAACTACGTATATAAGAACATCAAGATAGTGGGTTCCAATTAGCTCAACCGGTAAAATCTCTGATGGTTGAAAAAGAGATTTGGAGTTCAATTTCCGCTTACACCAAAAAACTGATTGGTGTTTTGGTTTGATGATAAAGAGCTATCATCAGAAGCGGACCCCATAGGTTGAAACTCTCTAAAACAAAAGAATATCAAGATAGAAAAAGCTTTCAATTTGAAGAGCTATTTTTAATTTTGGAGGGGGTCATGTATGAATTTTTTTTATCAAAAACTTTAAAATATGATCTACTAATATGTACCATTTAAAAAGCTATGCCCCCCCTATTCTGGTCATAGATCCGCCTCTAATTAGTACATCCATTTTGATATGTTTAAGCAAAAACAGAGTAGCATCCTCTATCCAAAACTTTGCATCGTCTTTCATCTACATATTGTGCATGCCTACCCAAAGCGCAAGTCACATTGTTTCCTTTTTTCTTTACGTTGTTGCTTTCCTTTCTTCTAATTTTCTGTAGTTGCTCTCTTGACTACTCAATGATGTGTCCACCTTGCTGTCTCCATTTCCCACATCCTTTGCAAAACTCAGCACCCTCTCAGCAGTCAGCAGCAATCACCTTGATTTCGTTGGATTTGTACACAAACTTCTCTTACTCATCACAGCTATAAGTAGTCCCTGTGCAACTCTGATTTTCAGTCCCACTCCAGCTTCCTCCTTGTCCTTGAAGGTTGCTCCCTCAATATTAATATATACATTCCTCCTCTGTTCATCGGCTTGCAATTATAATCAATTGTTCCTCAAGTTGTAAACAATAGGTATATTGTCTCAATTGCATTTGCCTACACATGACAACAATACAATTATGTGATGAAGTAAAGAGTCTTGGAAAAGCAGAATAGAGAAATGAAGAAATAGGAGTCAACTAGAGGTATGATTGCCTGTTTCAAAAGTATGCTCAAAACAATCTTGGAAGATCCAAATAGAGTCCTCAATCTCCAAAGCTCCTTTTATATCGTGGGGACTAACCATGATTGATAAAAGGTTTCATCTGTGATCAATGGCACTGAAGACTGTGAGAGCCCATCACAAGACGTAAGTGATCATTAATTGTCTGAAGTTTCAAAATAAAACATTGCACCAAGTAGAACCTATGTGATCTGTTTTTGGTCAGCATCCTCAACAACCAATAACATCCAACTCATTCACAAGAATCACAACTTGCACATTTGTTAAAATAAAATAAATATAAAAAAATTTAAGAAACTAGCAAAGTTATGTATTACCAAGCACTTCAGGGACAACAATATTTGCATTTGTTCCATCTTGCCTCTTCTAAATCGCTATGGAAGTCATCAAAATGTATCAACACTGTGGTCAGTTCATGGATACAGGTCCATCACCATATATGCAAGTGAGTGGGATCTGTCCTCTAAACAATTGCATGATCTAGACCAATCACCAATCAGAATGGTCACCTGTTGGATATGAAAATAATGTAAAGCTTACAAGAAGAAAACACCAAAATAGATGGAGAACACATTAATAAATTAAAGGGAAAATTACACTTTCCCACCATTTTGCATCCTAAACTTTTCGAATGCACGTTTTGCACCCTAAACTATGACTTTTATTACACTTTGCACATGACATTAAATTTGCTATTAACTTGGATAGAAATTCAAAATTTAGGGTGCAAAGTGTGATCAAGAGTATATTTTAGAATGGTAAGGTGTAATTTTTCCTTTATTTATAAGCGACTGAGGAAGAGGGAATTAGGACTTTTCACGCTATGCTATATTTTTCCATCCAAATTAACAGCTAACTTGATGTCGGAGTGCAAAATGTAACCAAGATTATAGTTTAGGCCCTTTAAGATGCAAAACATGCATTCGAAAAATGTAATCAATGGTATAGTTAAAGGTAATAAAGTGTAATTTCCGCTAAATTAAGATATCAAAAACAGGGAAAAAAATGAGGTTGGTGATGGCATGCCAAGAATACCTTCATGCCTAAATTGTAAATTGTAGTACCTTACAATGAAATGGTCTCAAATGTTGGAAAATGAGCAAAAGATTTCACAAAGGCTTTCCTCAGTTGACTGAAAAGCAACTACTAACACAAATCATGCAAAAATAATTTCCTAGGGTGCTTTCCTCAGTTGACTGAAAAGCTACTACCAACACCATTCAGGAAAAAATAATTTCCTATAAATATAACGGATTATCAAAATTTTCTTTTTTCTTTAGCTAAGTAACAGGTTAAAAAATGCTGTTGGAACAATGGGAGGAAGGAGGGGACAGTTGGCATGAATAAGACACTTATTGGATTGAATGAATACTTTATATACTAGAAGAGAATAGTAAATTGAGAAAACATACCAACTAAAACTTCTGTTGGCTTGGGAGTGGATTAAAACTTCATAATGTAAATTTTCATCTAGCTGAATACAACAGATGTGCTGTCCCTAGTGCCTGCACATCAAGGCAACAATTTCAACTGATTGAATAGTCTTTTAGGTCTATTAATAATGCAGATCCAGGTGTTATTAATTCTGCTAAATAAGGATGGGAACCTGAGAAGAATTCAGGTTTATTTTGCAGAAATTATTGAAGTAGAGCAAAGTACGTAATCTTGGAACAATTATGCTAGAAAGACTGATCTCCATTTCTCTACTCAGTAATAAAAAAAATTTTGTTTTTTCTTTTCTTTCTTATAAATTTTATGAGGGTTAATGGACTTAAGAAGGAGGTTTCATAGTCATTTATTCAAGGTGTCAAAGTGGGGAAAATATGTATTCACTATCTCATTCTCTCTTCTTTCTTTCTTTTTTTATTTTATTTATTTTCATTTTTATTTTTTTAAGTTTCTTGTTATCTTTGGTTATTTGCTTATGGATTTTGAATAATTTACAGAGAAACCTCGCAGGTGATACAAGGAGTGAAGCTACAGTAACTCAGGCCTAAATCTGATAGCATAAGGCCAGGAAAGTCATAGAAAACCCAGAATATAATTTCAACCACTTCAGCTGCTATTAATGGTGTGTCATCTTCACCCACCACACACAAAAAACAATAGAGATAATTGTTACAATTTTGAGCATCAAGATATGATTAAGAGTACTGGCCCTAATTATGAAAAAGCATTCAGTTGACAATCAATTTGAATCTGAGTTTCGCAAGTACCAAACACTAGGAAAGCTAAGGTATAAATTTGCAATTTTCTTTTTGTTGCCATGAAAATTTTACATTTATGACTTTATCACTCTTAGATTTAACATTATTGTGGTAAAGATGTTAAAAGTCATGTTATAGAAAGAACACTTTGAGTTGTTAACCGAAGCCCATTTGTAATTCATTAACCTCAGTTTTTACTATAAAATAAAAAGAAGAAAAACAGTAAATTATAAATCAAATTATTCATATGTTTGACAGAACTTGCTCTTATTATTGGTGACACAAAGGCATTTGTAATTTTTCCAACTAATGGCAAATCAATGAGTAGCAATTACTTCGTTATATCCATGTCAACAACTAAAAGAGTCACAGCAAAGGACATTCCACACTGTTCAGGCAAGGCTATAATCACACCCAAAGCACAAAATGACTTTCATGTCAAAGAGTGTGAAACCACAATTCAGTAATTTGACTGCAGTCAACATAACTCTACAATACATTGTAGATATGCACATTGGCTACAGATACTGTGACTCTACAAATATATATAAACTGAATTTGGTTTTGTAAATCACCATTTGTGAAGTAAATTATGTACACATAATTCAAATGGTAAGAGAAAGCAAACCTGAAGTGCCTTGGCAACAGTTGTCATCGACTTAATTATTTTCCCAGATGCAAAATTTCTGCCAACTACCTGAGTTAGTCTTTGAAATCTTTGCAATCTGGTGACCACCTTCAAATAATAAAAACCAAATATAGATATATTAGAACCATCAACACCTTCAGTGTTGTCTGAAATTTAAGTTAAATTTTTCCTGCACTAGTATAACTGGGGATCACATAATTTCATGGTTTCCCCAGTAAAACTGACCCCTTAACCCAAACATGAAATGAAAAATCAGCAAGACCTTGACCCACCCAACTTCTCATTCTTATGCAACTAAACTCCATTTTCCACAATAAATCCACCTTCATAAACAAAGAAATTATGACCCCAGCCCAAATCAACAAAATCTACTGTCAAGTTTTAGACAGGTCTAAGCAAAAGAACTAATCCATGAACTCTTACAGTATCAAAATGTGAAGGTTACAAGAAATGCTGAGGAAAAGAATGAGTATGTGGACATAAAAGTAGGCTCTAACAGTGATTAATCCAATATTCCAAATTTCCCAATGTCCCGAAAAATTTCAGTTTTGAAAAATTCAATTTTGAAAAATTTGCAGAAAGAAAATATGCTAGCAAACAGAAATTCAATAGCAGCAAGACAATAGGTAACAATCAGAAAATAGTTAATTAGACTAAGCTTTTAGCAACAATTTAATTCTTTTGGTAATTTGCAAAAAAAAAAAAAAAATTAATAGGAGCAAGCCTGCTGGTAGCCATCACAAAAAAATTAACTATACTCTGCTTTTAGTAGCTTTATCAAATGATTGCATATTCATAAATTTGAAAGGAAATTTTGAATTTTTTAAATGTGACCGGAGTGGTTGGTGATATTAATTTCTACTATTTATTTCAAGAATCATTAACCCAAATTGTAGCATTTATATATTTTCTCAGTGTCCAATTAAGTATTCACACCAGGAACACTCTCACCCATTTATGCAGCTCTTCCATTGGCTTCAGAATGGATCAAAAATCCATAAATTAATTTTTCCTCCCGTGGGACACAGATATGCTGTCCCTATTGCCAGCACATTGAGGCAACATATTTAACTGACTATATAAACTGCTAGTTCTTTGAAAAATGAGAAATCCATGTGTTGTTTGTTTTGTTAGATTTTTAACATCCCGTGCTCCTAGCATTAGTTAGTTATATCCATGTCAGAAATTAAGACAGTCCAAGTTAAGGACGTTTCACACTGTTCAGGCTAAGCTATAATAATACCAGACGCACAGAATGACTTTCATGTCAAGGAGTGTCCCACCATAATCAGTGATCTGAGTCATCTGACTACTCAATCTAACTCTATACGATTTGGTGACATATGAACACATATATGGAGTCGACATGCACACCTTTACATAGACTAACAATTTTGTTTATGTAGATATGCTCATTAGGTACAGAACACATTTACTTTGCAAATATATATCAATGGAATCGGGTCTTGCAAAGCACCAATTATGAAGTAAATGATACATTTGCATCTGAAAAATAGAAAGCAGACCTGAGGTACCTTGGCATCAGTTGTCATCAAGTTGGTTAATTTCCCAGATGCAATCTTCTTGTGAGCTTCACGAGTTAGCCAAAAAAATTTAAATGTGTTAGCACCCTTCCAAAACTAAAAAAAGATATATAAATATATTAGAACCATCAACACCTTCAGTGCTGTTAGAAACACTATAAGAAAGTGAATTAAACTTTGCTTGCACTAGTAGAACTGAGGATCACATAACTTCATGGATCAGTTAAATTGACCTCCCAACCCCATCATGAAAACAAAAATTAGCAAGACTTTCACCAACCCAATATCTCATTATTATGCGACTCAACTCCACTTTCCCACAATAAATTCACCCACATAAACATAAGAATTATGACCTAAAACAACAAAATCTATTTCAACTTCTACAAAGCCCAAAAAACAAGAACTGTTCCATGTATTATTAGAATTTCAGCTCAAAGAATTGAAAAAGAATATTTGACACCAATAAGTGAAGGTTACAAGAAATGTTGAGAAAAAGAATAAGCACGATGCTTGAGAGAAAGAATTGAGTACGTTTTCATGGATGGACAAAATGCAAGCTCTTTTGGCCACTAATTCAATATTGAAAATTTTCAAATGCCGAGAAAATTTCAATTTTAAAAATTCAAACATAATAATTTGGTTAGAAGAATGCCTTTCTTTTCTCTTTCCCATTGTACAACATGATTCTATATAAATAATAAAGTATACTATCATTTCTGCTCCAAAAAAAAAAAAAAGAATAGGAGTCAAAGTTTTGAGATAAATATTTTCTGAAATAATTGCAGATAATAAGATAAACTGAAAGATACATGGAAAAAGAAGATATTAATCTAAAACGTAGCATTCATAAATGTTAAGATATTACTATCAATTGAAAGTATTCATTTATGAGGTCAGTGCAGTATCTACCATTGTATGGTTTGATAATCTGAAGTATGGAGTTTATGGAAGCGTCTGTCAAAGCGTGAAATCTATGAATAGCGGGGGAAAGTGAAGAGAGAAAGGAAGCAATTGGGGGCAATTAGGAAATGGAATGTATTCCTAGTCCTGGGTTGATTTAAATAAAACAAGACTATCAGAGAAGAGAGGAGGATAAGGATATAAGATATGAGTAAACTTACTAATCATCTGTAACATCTTCAGAGTCCTCCCTTTAATATATTCCCCATTATTATGATATTTGGAATACGGGCAATCTTCGACCACTCTGGGCCGCTGCGCTCTGCACATCTTTCCTCTAATTTGGGGCAATTAATAATCTCCAATGTTTCTAATTTAGTGAGCCGCCCCATTGCTTGCTCAGTGGGCAAATACATCAGGTTCTTGCAATCTACAAGATACAGCTTTTGAAGAGAAGAAAGGTTGCCCAACCAATCAGACAAAGCTTCCATTCCATCAAATTCATACATTTCAAGATATTTAAGGCCAGTGAAGTGTTGAATTTCATCTGGGAGATGATTGAGTTTAGGCCACCCATACAATTCTACTTTTTGGAGGGAAATATGCGAGTATTGGATGGAAGTGGAAGCCAAACTTGGGAAAGTATTTAACTCCTCACAAAATCCACCGATCTCCAAAGACTTCAATTGGGTCAGGCAATCGAACCCGTCCAGGCAAAGCTGCACTATTCCACATCTCAAAAGTTTTAATCCGGCAAGAGAATGCGATGCTCGTAGATCTACAACAAATACCGTTAGATTAGGACATTCCCAAATATCTAATTGCCTAAGAGAAGGCAATTCTTGTAGATTTGGAATTGATATCAGATTGGGACACTTCCAAATTCTTAATTGGATAAGAGAATGCAATTCTTCTCCTAAATTTGGAATTGATCTCAAATTGAAACAATTATCAATCTCCAAATATTGAAGAGACCTACAGGATTGTAGACCAGAAGGTAGTTCTTTAATACCACACCATTTTGTCTCCCAATGTTGAAGAAGTGACAGAACACCTGGCAAAGATCTCAGGTCACGACAATTCTGTACTACCAACTCCTGAAGGGAAACACAAGTGTGTGGCAAAGAAGTCAATTTTCTACGAGAACATATAGTCAACTCCACCAGGCAAGAAAATACCTCAACTGCGGTTGTCAACTCCTTTGCATCCTTCCACTCTTCTAGTCTATCCATCCACTCCATTTTGAGTCTTCTCAATGCCGGAAACAATGTGTTTATATGATTTCCATCACTATAAAACTCAATTCCTACACACCTTACATGGCAAAATTTGCCAAATGGTATATTTTTCCAAAAAAATTAGGTGCGTGGCATGTGTTCAAAGTTATTTAGTTAGTTAGACTGTTTTTGAAAATCGAGTTTGGCAAAATCGACTTTGGGCTGGAAAACAAACTCTATAGTGGCGTTTTTTAGTGTCTATAGCAGCGTTTATAGAAAATGCCACTATAGGATACCTATAGTGGCGTTTTTACAAACGCCACTAAAAAAAACGTCACTATAGCGTCTGTTTTCCAGTCCAAAGTCGATTTTGCCAAAATCGATTTTCAAAAACAGTCTAACTAACTATATAACTTTGAACACATGCCACGCACCTAATTTTTTTGGAAAAATATACCATTTGGCAAATTTTGCCCACCTTACATTATTCATTCTTCTATTTGAAGAACCCTAAGACAGGGTAAATGCCCAAGAGTCAGAACTTCTTCGGACACCCTTTCTAAATAACAGTAAATTTCTAACCATTTCGTTAGTTGGCCGGTTTTGAAAGAAAGTGGGAAACTAACATCTCGAGTTTGTAAAACTCGAGATTTTAAATTAGAACTCGAGTTTTATAAAATCGAGTTCAGTTTTTCAGATATCTGAGCTGGAGAAAATTGCCAGGTGGAGCCACGAGGGAAGCGAGTTTTAAAAACTCGAAATCTGAAAAAAATAAATACCACTTTCTACTCTCTGTTCAAACACTCCGAAATTTCAAACACTCAAAACTTTGCTTCGCTCCGCCCTCTGAAAGTCACCCTCAAACTCACTCGCTCACTCACTCTCAAGCATTTCTAGCCCATTGTTGATCTGAGCGTAGCCCGGTGAACACACGAAACACTCTCAGTCAAACCCTCACTCGCTCAACCTTCGCTCCGCCCTCTCAAACTCACTCAACCTTCGCTCCGCCCTCTCAAACTCACTCACTCACTCACTCTCAAGCAATCGTAGGCCATTGTTGCTCTGATCGTAGCCCACCGTGCGAAAGGTACTCCTTTTTTCCATTTCGGTTTTTTGGGTTTAATTCTTTTGCCTTTGTGGAATCTGTAGTGTTCATTTGCTGCACCTTCAACCTTTCATATATAAACATTTTTTCAAGGATATGAAGTAATAAAAAGAATATTAATTATCTATTAGAAATCATCAATTCTTTACAACTTTTAGTAATGAAATAACCAAACAAATAGCACTGTTTTTCCCCCCCTTTAATAAAGCTATGTTTAAGAAAAAATTGAAAAGAATGTATTAAACCATTAATTAATAAACAGACCTGATAAGCCGAGGTCCCAGAACCAAACACAAAGTCAGGTGGGAAGTCATCTCTGCTAAATTTATCAACCCCTAGTACTTCAGTCACTGATATGTTTATCAGAAGAAATAGAAAGAAATAAGAGAGAATCAACATTTTTTTCCCAAAGCAATGCTTTGAAAGCATGCTTGTATATATTATCCTCTAGCTTGACCCAAATCAATGGCTTTAATTTATAGCCAGACAATGAGTGTATCCCAGTAGAAAATCGACATGCAAAGGATTGGTTCTGCATGCATAAGTATATTGAGAAGAGACAAACTTGTCCTTGTTGCTGACTTAGGATAATGGATGTTTTACAAATGTTAAAGGAAAGTTCAAAGGAAAGTTACAGAGCCAAATGTGGCTCTGCTAATGGGCTGAGCAACAAGTTTTGGGCAGCAGCAGGCTGTGATGCCCCCTTGTGTATGCTTGGAATTAGTGTTCTTTCTAGTGGATCTCGATGTTTGTAGTTTCCCAAGTACACTTCTTGTGTACACGGGGAGGATTTCCCTTTTTCTTTTTTTTTTTTTTCTTTTTAGAACATGGATGGAAGGGGATTTTTGTAATAGTCCAGGTTCAATTGAAACCACTCCTAAACTATAGGGTTTAAAAGGAATGACAGTTACTAGCAAAGTTGAGTTTTAAAATCACAGAAGTAATGGTTTGAAACTTCTACATGTTTGGAATTGATAACTTAAAGAAAAAATAGATTTAATCAATTATAACGACACAATGGACAAGAAAGTGTTGAACAATTTTTGGTGTTGAATTAACAGTTATCATACACAAATAGGAGGGATAGTTAAATACTACTGCACAAATAGGAGGGAATAAAAGGAAATATGTAAAAGAAAGTTTAAAAAAACAATACCATAAGAAATTTATGTAACTCATCCTCAACTCCTTATATCAGGCATTTTTGTAAATTTATAAACTGCATAAAGTATTGGAGGCACATACCATCCTCAGGCACCACTTCCTGTCTCTCTTCAAGGAGCGCCATTACATGTCTAAGAGGTTGCATGGCAGCCTCTTTGCACAGTAACCGAATATTTGAACCTGAAAAACCTTTTGTCCTTTCAACCATGAGATCATAAGGAAGCTTCTCCTCATCAGGCTGTGATGGTAGGAGCTCCTCAAGCATGGATCTTCTTGCTTCTGGCTCTAGAAGAGGCACTAGTATCTTATTTATCATGGTCAAAGGAGACTCATTTGATTAATAAAAGATATCCTGGACTTTAGTTGCTAGCCCTGTTCATTTATCACCTATAATATAACCATTAGACTGAAAATATTAAATATATAGTTTGTTCTCATAGGAAACTACAACGACGATCTCCATCTCCATTCCATATTTGGTTGGAGATGTCATTTGGTCCAAGCACCATTGCCTAAACAACAATTAGAATAAGAGTCAAGAAGAAATGGGTACTGTAGACTAAGCCCAGCACACTTTATACCATAATTGAGTTAAGCATAATTATAATCAACGCTAGAAGTAGGAGCCAATGATTAAAATAACTTGGTGTGGCAATGTAAAACTGTATAGATTTTTTTTTTTATTAACTTTATAGCAACACTAAATCTCAAATTATATTAATCAGCAGTCAATTAATTCTCAATTCATCTTAGATCCAGAATCCAATGTTTTTAAGTTGGAAAACAACTTAAGTATTTTGTAATGCAACTCTCTGCTAATAGTTGCCACATATATTTAGAGTGACCACCAATACTATGATAATATGCACCAATCAAGGCTCTTCTATAATAAAGCTCATATTCCTTTTTTTTACTGTTTTAAATGCTTTTTCTTCATGATTTAGCTGTGAAATTTCAAATCCATCTCTCATGTAGATATTTACATGTGAATGTGTGTGAGAAAAGGCTAGAGAAATGAAGGATTCCACTTGTATTGAGATATTATTTTTAAAAATAACTTACCAATTACATAGGAACAAAAAAGATCAAGGCTGGATTGAATCCCCAATTACAGCAAAGTACTCTTCTTGCTTTCCATTCTTTTAGCATCCTTTTTTAAATAATGCCAATAAGCTGCTCTTCAGTATAGCTTTTCCTTGCATGTAGAATAGCATTCCTTTGCCCCCACACTATTAATGATCTCACAGTACCACTCTTTGCAGTATGGAGCCTCGGATTGATGAGGACGCACAGATCTTGCAGCCTGGTCCGCATGTTAGGTCATTGTTGACGCGACAACCACATCATCGATCAGAGGACATTTGGAATGGCGAGGTGAAATATCTAGTTCTAACAACCGCTTTAATTTTTATGTTATCTTTGACTTTTAGTTAGCAAGTTCTTTCAAAGTTGTATTTCTAGTTCTAACAACTGCTATAATTTTTATCGATTTTGCAGGACCCAGGCCCACTTACGTGCCGTGGTTGCACTAAGGAGATGGCAAACATTCAAATGCAAGATAATCGGGTGATTGACATTATCAAGTTGCTAAGGCTTGAAAGATTGTTTAGGGCCCCTTCCAGAGAGATAGATAATTGCCTTATAACGGCCCTAGTTGAGCGATGGCGCCCGGAGACTCATACGTTTCATCTTCCACATGGTGAGATGTCAATCACCCTACAAGATGTGGAGGTCATTTTCGGACTTCCTATAGACGGTGAGGTCTTGGTTGGGCCGATTGCTGTGTTCAATGGAACTTGGAGCACTCTTTGCATGGAGTTGCTTGGCTTTACTCCGGCGAATGACAACAAAACTTTGGTGGGGCAAAGAATTCTCATCAGCCGCCTTGTTGAGGCCATTGCAGCGCCATTGCCTCATGACGCAACGGAGATTGAGATACACAAGTATGCTCGGTGCTATATTTTAGCACTACTAGGGGATAAGCTTTTTATGGACAAGTCGGGAGATAGGGTGCAACTGATGTTTTTGGAGCAACTGCAAAACCTTCGTGATCTGCCACAGTATAGTTGGGGCAGTGGTTGCCTGACCTGGTTGTACAGAGAGTTGTGTTGGGCAAGCGAGAAAGGGGCATCGCAGATTGGTGGGACGTGCACCTTGGTCCAGTATTGGGCATGGGCAAGGTTGCCATTCTTGTGCCCGAGGATAGAGCCCCCACCTGGATGTGATTATGGCTCGTGGCCGTATGCTCCACTTGCCTTTAAGTAAGTATTTTCTTGATATTTAGTGTGTTATGCAATGTACTCTTCTTAGTAACTAAGTAGATACTTATCTTATGTTATTCGCTCGTAATTGTAGGTGGGTGCGGGTGCCAGGCTCGAAGAGTAGGCCATCCGGGATGGCCTTGGTCTACTATCGTGAGCAATTAGTTACAATGCAGCCAAACCAGGTAATAATATTCAAAAATTCTGTTTGGTTATGTTAATTTTCCTTAAGAATATGATTGCTTCATACTTTAACATATCTTCCTTAATTTTCATTAATTTTCCTTAACATATGTTTCGTTTTAATTTTCCTTAATTTTCATTAATTTTCCTTAACATATCTTCCTTGTATCTATGTATTCTCCCTTGTTTCACATTTGAAGATGCTATGATAATTGTTTTTTGTTTCTATTGTAGATTATGTGGCAGCCATACGAGGCACACTTCCGCCACCTTCCTAACTTCTGCGTTGCAGGGAGGGGTACGTGGACAGCAAGGGTGCCGCTTGTGTGTTTTTGCATAGTGGAGATACACCACCCGGACCGTGTCCTTCGACAGTTTGGGTTGGCGCAAGAGCGGCCTAACCATGTTGTGTACGATGAAAGGCTGCACAGAATAGACTTGCGTTGGAAGGTGGAAAAGAATTGGAGGGAGGAGCATGAACCATATATCATTTCATGGAATAGCAGAGAACAACGACTTTGCCATGCACCTCCTCAGATTGGTGAGATGCCCCGCGATCATGCCTATTACCAATGGTACCGTCCGGTGACTCGAAAGTATGTCGACCGCAATAGCGCTAGAGTACATCAGCTGGTAATGTGTTCTAATTATATTTTATTGCTTCCTTTGTTTTATCTTTAGTACATGTACGAACGTAGAATCAATTGGTTTCTTCTTTCAACAAATTTGGTTTGATCTAACTGATATCCAATTAAAAAGAGTTTCTGTTGCATATAGATGAGTACTTAAGTAGAGTAATAAGTACTATATTATGCATTCTATAATTGTTACATAATCGCTTGAAAATTCTGATTGTACTGGTTCTTTCTCTGTTTCAGATTGAAAGCCATTTAGCGTTGTTGAATTGGGTTCCAGTAGGCAGCTGAGAACACAACCATATCCGGCGCATCCTATATACTGTGGCTGGGCTTGGTGGTGATCCTGCAGCCACTGGGCAGGCAAACAACCGTACTGAGACTGAATCAGCAACTACTGCAACCCCAAGCACAAGTGCAGCACCCGTAACTACACCGACCCGTGGTCGGCGTGATACTGCAAGCCCAAGCACAAGCGTAGTTAGGGGCCGTGGTCGGCTTGCTACAGCAAGCCCAAGCACAAGCATAACAAGGGGCCGTGGTCAGCCTGCTACAGCAAGCCCAAGCCCAATTGCAGCTAGAAGCCGTGGTCGGCCTGCTATAGCAAGCCCAAGCACAAGTGCAGCTACGGGCCGTGGTCGGCATGCAACAACCCCTCGGGTTGTAAGTAGTCATGAGATACCTGCACCCATCCTGCATGCATCTCCCCACCCTGAGGTCCCTCCACCCATCCCAGATGTATCTCCTCAATCCAAGGTCCCTCCACCCATTGTAGATGTATCTCCCCAGCCCGAGGTCCTTCCACCCATGGTAGATGCATCTCCTCAGTCCGAGGTCCCTCCACTCATGGTAGATGCATCTCTTCAGCCCGAGGTCCCTTCACCCACCCCACCTTCACAGCCCAGCTTTGATCTCGGTATGCATTCTCAGTTGACCCCTCCATTGCACCCCGAGACACCCTCATACCCACCCACCAGCTCTAGTGCACCCACTTTGCCCATAGACTCATCCCGTATTGAACCCATGACAATGATCCCCACGCTTGGGCTCTACACAGAGCATCATTACCCACCTACCTCATCCTCATCTGACCCTGTAAGACCTCCGGTTGGGACTGACACTCCACAGCCAGATACTGATGTACCGGACGAGAATCCCCCTCCTCAGCCTTCACCCCCACGAGGTAGACCGCAACGTGCTAGAAGAGCTCCCACTTGTGGGACAGGTGGACATAAAATAAGACACAAACACAGCTCTATGGTATGATAACATTAATTTTCCTGTATATGCCTATTTTGCAGTTCACTTTATTCTTTACAATTACACCGAATATTGATTGTATGCATCTAATGTCTTTGCAGCATGATGATGAGCCTAAGGATGATGCCCCGCAGCCTCCTCCCCCGCCCAAACAGTACACGAGGGTTAAAAAACGCAAAATTGGTGAACCTTGAAAAAGAGGTTTGTTAAAAATGCATGCAGCAAATTACTCTGTGTTATGGATGGTGCATGTGAGATATATGTCATAGTAAATTCTCAAATGTCATACTTAAAATATTTGAAAAACTTTGCCTTAATTATCTACATACGCAGCATTTTAATGATGTATTAGTAGCATTGTCCTACTATCTTATATCCTAGTTCTTTATGATTGCAATGCTAAATAGACACAAAGATACCCGACAAAAAACATTTTCTGCTAGTTTGGAAACAACATAATCGATTTGAAGTTGTTCATTGTTGGAAGAAGGCGTGCCTTCGTGAGGGTGTAGCCACAAAGCATTGGGACACTACAAACTTGACTAGACACTATGAAGCACGGACGCGGCACCAGAGGAGCCGCACCCGCGTCCGACGCGGCGCGACGCGGCGACGCGCGAGGGACGCCGTTGACCGCGCGTCGGTGCCGCGTCCGGCCACTTGTTTTTTTTTCCCCCCAGACTCACGCCGATGCAGACAACACAGAATCGTAGATCAGGCTTCTTCTTCTCTGTTTCCTCTTTACTCTTTTGTTCTTCTCTCTGTTTCCTCTTTACTCTTTTGTTCTTCGTGTTTTTAAGTCTCCTGAATTTCATCTGCTGCTTTTAGTTTCTCTACTTTGTTCTCTTTTATCTTTCTTTTTAGTTTTGTGAGCTTAGTCAGTAGTCACGTGACAAAGCATTGGAAAGTAGCAAACTTTTTTATTAAGTCTGACCCTTCCCCAACCGTAAATGTACTATCTTTCTTTCTTTTTCTTTTTTAATTTTTTAACTTGTGGCTTTTTTTTTCTTTTTCTTTTTTGTCATTATCTACGTACATATTATATTACTGTTTTTTTTTTTGCTGAAATATTATATTACTGTTTTAAACTTTTAATATTCTAAAAAGTGATAGTTGTTATCAACTTATTATTATAATTATAATTTAGGTAGATATTTAAGCGTAATATTGATATACTAGTTGAAACATAGACTTATAATTTTAATATTTTCAATAAATTATATAGGAAATATATGTATATAAATAAAATAAAATAAAAAACTGATAATATTAATTTTTTATTTGGTATATATTTATATAATGTGAAAAAGTATGCTTAGCAATATATTAAAAATATAAATAAAAATATTTTTAATGATTTTTTAATTGCCGAGTCCTGCCGCACCCGCACCCACCTTTTTTAAAAATTGCCGAGTCCCGCACCCGCACCCGCACCCGCACCCGCACCCGAGTCTCGAAACGCACCCGTGCTTCATAGACTAGACATCACATTATATTTTGCAATTTTCAATGCTTAAAAAATTTATTTATGCAATTGAGCATATTTCTCTTATTGTGTTTCTCATGCTATGCATCTTTGATTCTATAATGCAGGAGATGAAATGACCACAGTTTTTTGGAAATCAATAAAGGATAAGGTGATTTAATATTATTTTGGCTCATCTACATTATGCGTCATATACACATTTTTCTCGTTATATTCTTGATGCTTATATGCGTCATTTCTTTGTTGTGTCTGCAGCTTATTTTCCCCTTTCTGGACTTGGACATTAAGTACTTTGACCTTGGCCTTCCTTATCGTGATGCCACTGATGATAAAGTTACAATTGAAAGTGCCGAAGCTACTCTTAAGTATGTGTTAATTTTTTTTTCCCTAAAAGGGATGTCTTTCTCTTTTTTTAATTAAATGAACATAAGTTTTATATTAGCAGTCTTGCAGCTTATTTTAATTGTTTTTAGTTAACCCGTCATTGGTAAATGACTTTTTTATTAAAATTTGATAGGTATGCTTCTTATTGCAACGAGAGAATTTAGAACTATCATGAGTAATTTCTAGTAGCACTGCAGTCTTGTACAGACGACATCTGATCCTTGTTTATCCAGGTCACAAATTATCAAAACTCTTAAGCATGTTTAGGTAGTGTCCTTGTTGATGGACTAGGTCTGTGGGAACAAAGTTAGTCATATAAAGTAATTCTCTTGTAGAACTTGTTTTGCATAATTAATGGATTGCCTCCAGTGGTCTTAATCTGTGCCCATAAGATTTCCATAATCATGGGCTTATTGGCTTGAAGATAGAGGTAGAAGTACGAATATTTTTATCAACTTCAGAGGAAAACTAACTTTGTTGGAAATGAAAAGTTTTGTTCTATTGGATGAGGAGAATGATTTGAAGGAAGGGATGTACATTTTTATGAGAATCTTTATACAGTCCCGGTATGTAGCTCCTTCATTTATTTGTTGTTTTAGGGTTATTAGAGAGGCTAGTTGGAGAGAAGAAGTGTTTAGGGGCACTTAGACATCTCATTACAAATATATCATCTGGTCTAGACAGGTTTGCCATTGGTTTCCTTAAAATTGCTAGCAAGTGGTGAAGAATGTTGTCACATAATTTATTTATTTTTTGGAAAATTTTGATTGCTGCTTTTGCTGCTCGTGTTGAAGAAAGTGGTGCTTTGTACATATAAGATTTTGGTCCATTGTCTTGGTGGAAAATGTATCAAACTTTTGATTAATATGCTGGCTAGCCGGTTGAGAAGGATGGTGTGGTAAGCTGGTGTCTTAAAATGCCTTGTTGAGGGACAAAATTTATTACAAATAATTATACAATAGCAAGATTCATCTGAGACTGTAGGGATAATTTGTAAATTGGACAGAAAGTGTGTGATCATGTTAATTGGGACTATTTAATTAAGATGCTTAGACAAGTTTTGGTTTGGTTAAAAATAGAGGAACTGGGTTTTGGCTTTTTTACTAGCTAGGTAGTTGACTCCTTTTAATGGCAATGTGTAATAACTAGTATCATGTTTGTGATTTATGTAACTTGATGCTTTTAGTTGATATGGCACTTTATCAATCACAGAGGGAGCATGGACTTTTGAGAAAACTATACACACACAGGATTCTTTTTTTTTTTTTGATAAGCACACACAGAGGATTCTTGAGTGCATGGTTGGACCTTGACGTGCTTCTAGTGTCATGTTCCCTTGGTTGCTTGGTGTTGACCTTGTGAGGTTGCCCAAGCACCTAGGTTGATTTGATTAATTTGACTCCAATTGGTTTGCATTTTATTTCTTTGGTTGCAGGTGGTTTTATGTATTCAGTTGTAAAGAATGATGGACTGCGGTTACAAGTCACAATACATGGGTGGCCAACGAGAGAAGTTTGTAAGGTACACAAAAATAGTTGTTTGCACTATCATGGCTCTGAATTTATGAAGGAGAGGAAAGTTAAACTGTTTATATGTTTATATACTTGTACTTGTTGGTTTGGTGTGTGTGTGTGTATATTTTTTTGGGGGGATGGGGGGCATATAAACTGCATATGACAGTATAGCAGGCACAGGTGGCTTTAAAGGGCAGTTTCACTTTTAATGGCTGTTTTACATGAATATGAGTTGCTTAGTCATCTAGAGTCCCCAAATCTGATAATATGAGAGTGAAGTCTGAGTTCATTTGACAAACTATGTGAACAATTACCCAATTTTCATGGTTCATGGGATGAAGGGAAAGCTTTAAGTTTTGATGTAGTTTGTGACTTCAAATTTTGTTTGCAGGGCGGTGCTATTTATTTATTTTCTTGGTTGGATGACTTGGATTCTAGAATATCATCATCTTCTGATACTGGCTTGAATAAATGTCGATTTAATGTTGAGGGATTAATTTAGCCGCACAGCTCATGCAAGAGATGGAACATCTAGATCTTTTAAGAGAGGAATGAAAAAAGGATCCGAAGGACTTAAATCAATTGGTCGATCACTTAGATTTGGGGTTTCTCGGGCAGTGTTTCCAGAAGATCTTAAAGCTTCAGAGAAGAAGATATTTGATCCTCAAGACAAATTCCTCCTCTTGTGGAATAGACTTTCTGTTGTATCATGTATTTTGGCAGTGTCTGTGGACCCTCTCTTTTATTATCTTCCAGTCATTAATCCAACATCAGTTTGCATTGGTTTAGATCGAAGGTTAGCAATCACAGTGACTGCATTGCGGACGATTGTTGATGCTTTTTATCTCATTCACATGGCTCTCCAATTCCGAATTGCTTATATTGCCCCATCATCTCGGGTTTTTGGACGAGGTGAACTTGTGATAGACGCTGCAAAAATAGCCAGGCGATATTTGCGGCGGTATTTCATCGTTGATTTTCTTTCTGTGCTACCCCTACCACAGGTTAAAATGTTTATACTGCTCTTAATCCATTTCTTAATTAACTGAGTTGCCTGCTTCCACCTCATTAATATACTTCTGTCTCTTAACTTTGTGCTCATTTTTCACCTTTGTTTTATATGCTGTTGACATCTTACAATCGCTATGCCATAGAAATGAAAAACAGTTGCACTGACTATTGTTTCTTTATGATCTCCATGTCAATTGTTGAACACAGAATGATTTTTTTATGGAAATCTTTGCTTTTTCCTTGTAAAATCTTGTTTAAATTTTTTTTTTTTTTTTTAACTTGCTACAATGGTTGAGTTTTGCATTTGTATTCGGCTTATTTTCTAGTTAGGCATCCAACATGGTATCACTTATTAGAGCCCGCTTTGTTCGTTTGTTCTTCAACTCCATCACTAGGTCCTTTTGTCATTGTTTCAGACTCAGTTGAGCCCATTTATCTGTCTTCTGCTTCATTCTGTTTTGTTTGGCCAGCGGGTGTCTGAGGTGTTAAGAGAACCCATATTGGTTGGGTATCTTATTTTATAATGGTTCACTACTAGTTGGGCCTTTCCACTTAATGGGTTAAACTTTTGGGTTGGATAGTCTCTCAAACATATGGAGATTCTCATTTTAATCATTAAATATAAAGTGGTAAAATGCATATTTACGATTTGCTACCTTAAGATTTGCAAAAATAGATATTTGTAGTCCTGAAAAGTGTGTTGGCATTGTAATACCCCACTTGCAGATTTTTTGGAGTTAATGGAACATCTAAACTAAATTGTTGTTATCATTTCTTGAAATTGTGCAGATTGTGGTTTGGAGATTTCTTCATGGTTCAAATGGTCCAGATGCACTGGCTACAAAACAGGCCTTGTTTTTCATTGTCTTGCTTCAATATTTTCCCAGATTTCATCGAATCATACCTTTAACTTCGGAACTGAAAAGGACAGCAGGTGTTTTTGCTGAAACTGCTTGGGCAGGTGCTGCATATTACTTGCTATTATACATGCTCGCTAGTCATGTAAGTCCTATTCGGTTTGGTAGCGTTTTATCATAGTTGAAGTTCACTGTTATTTTCTGTCTTGGTCACCATATGGATACTACTTTTCTTGTTAGTTTAGGTTTCTTGTGCAAGAACTATTCCTTAAACCTTGTTTTAGCATTTTTTTTCTTATAAGTAGTATTTCCTCCGTCCCAATTTGTTTGTCCTATTTAAAAAATCCAACTTATTAAGGAAACATCATTTATAGTCTTGTCTGCAGTATAAAAATGTAAAAGTTTCCAAAACTACCCTTAAATAAATTTGTCAAAAATAGTTTTGCAAATAAAGTAGGGGCATAACAAGAACATTAGTAAATTAATGGGTTTTAATTTTAGAAACAGGACAATATTTTGGGATATCCCAATATTTTGAAATTCAGCCCTTAGGCTTGGTTAGCATTGTGCTATGCCACTCCCTTACATCATGTCATCATGCCACGTCAGCATCATTCATGTAATGCATTTGACTCCTGCATCAGCAACACAAGTGGGTGGTTTTTCCCAGTTGGAAAGCCTATTCTCTCTATTGCCATTTCACCCAGTAGAGTTTTCCAACTTTGAGATGCTGAAACTCCATCTGAAGGTGCCAATCTAACTTGCTATGGCTTAATTGATGTACTGACCCCTGATCTGCAGTTGTCTCAGGCTGCTTCTGTTGATTTTTTTTTAATTGTGCTGATTCTCCCTTCTGATTCTGCTCAACTAGTGGGCGAGTGAGTCTGGTGAATAGGCCTTGTTAATATGTGGGAGAAATGTTTTGGTGACTAATTGGTTGGATTATTTTTATGGTGTTGAGTTTGTCCCCTTATGTTAGGTGGCTTAGTTTCTACTTTCTAGTATTCTTCATGGGTCGAGCTTATTTGTGTTTGTTCTAGTTAGTTTCCTGGTCAGAGTGTTTCTGTGGACTCATATAGTGTTTGACCTAAATATTTGTTGTCTCCTGACATGCCCTCTATTACATCCATCCACCTCAATGGAAGTAATTATACAGAGTGGGACCAAGTTGTTGAAATTTTCATTATTGGCAGGAAAAAAAAAAATCTCAGTTGTTGAAGTTCCAAATATGCTGATTGTAGGGTTGAGAATGTACAAATTATAAATTGTCTGCATAACGGTATGTACTAAAATAAGTGGTAGCCTCTTTTTTGGCCAACTGCCAAACTTGTGTGGCAACAGACTCAAGACTTTGGTTTAAATCAATTTAGATGTATATATGACCTTCATCAGCATTACTTCTCCCTGGTTCTCAATATCTTTCCGTGAAGGATTGTTATGCAAAATTTAAAGGTATATGTGAAGAACTCAATATTTACCAGTATTTATGACCTTCATGCAAAATTGTATGTACGTAGCCTGTTTTCTCTCTGTTTGCCGCCAACCTTTCATGCAGTGAAGTCACAGATTTTGGGAAGGACCTCCCTCCATGAGTGAAGTCTTTGGTGTTGACTTAGGCAGTCCTCCTTATTTGATTCTGGTATAGTTACACTGACTCCTAGCAATAATTCTGCCTTTGTCATGTCCATGGCATGGTCGATTTTTTGGAGATTGAGGCTGTGGATTTGTGAACCAGGGGGGGGGGGGGGGGGGGGGGGGGGGGTGGGGTGTAGGATGTGATCTTTGAAAATTTTCCTACTATCATGGTGAAAAACATGGATCTTCAAAACTTTGTGGATTTTCCTTACTAACAAATGTTGTCTGATCTACTCAACGTGTTAATATGTTCTAACTTGAGTTCAGGAACTGAACAGCTTGTGTGACTATTGAACATTTTTTCCATAAAGATGTTGATTTAGACCTTGCCTTTAAGATTCTGAAAGTCAACTTATCACCTTAACTTTATCACTTAGTCAATAATGTGACTTTAGTTCCCTCATCCACTGATTTTATGTCAATAAACTATAATTTACTTTTCAAAAGAATTAAGTAATAATGATAATTAAATTTCAACACTTTAACTTCATTTTCCTTGTTTTTTTCAACAGTACACTTGGCCAGGGACTTCAAACCAGCACCTATCCTGCAGAGGTTATATTTTCCATAGCACTTGCAATATTTGGTCTCATCCTCTTTGCACTTCTGATTGGTAACATGCAGGTAAACTTGGAACCCTTTTTTGTAGAGAACTTTTGTATACAAATTGATAGAATCATTTCTTTGGCTTGAAGACTACTGAAGTTTGTGGTAGTGATGCATTTTTGTGCCCATGAATTTATTCAAGTTGTAGATCCTTGCTTATCAAATGCTCATTGGGAACTTGTGTTTATTAAGAGATGAACAGAAGATATGAGCTGGATGGATAGAATTGAGTTTGGAAGTTAATAGTGTAGCTAACCCCATGTCAATCTTATAACATTCCTTAACCAAGTTCTGCTGACTGCTTCTTCTATAAAAAAATAAAAAAATAAAAAAAATTGTTCTGCTGACTGCTTCTCTTGTTATCTTGTTTTCTTAAAACATATCATTCAAAAGGCAAGAGAGAGGTAAGGGAAATGTGCACAATTTCTTTGTATCATGGATGTGCATCTCTTTTCAAATTTCACTAAATGCATATATATTGTTGAAATCTTACCACAATGGAAAATTAAACTATCATACATTAATTATATAATAAAAATTGCATCCTACACATGGTTGCAGCAAATGGACACCCTCTCCTTTATTTTTTGTTCTTATGTGTACATAAAATTTTTAGCATTGTTTACATTAAATAAAATTCTATTATCAAAGTTTCAAGGAATTGAAAATACTATTCTGATTAAAACTTAATTACTAAATGTTTCAAGAGTTTTATTATTATTTTCAAATTATTTTAATAATATATTAATTATTTTTGGTTTTGATAAAATCTTGGTCCTACGTACATTCCATGTAACATTAATTAATTTTTGTTCTTTTTTTTTTAGTATCTATTTTATTCTTCAATTTCAATTATGTCACTAAAGTATTTTTCTTGGTTATCATTTTTTTTCAGTCCTTGCATCACAACGGCATGGTAATAATAGTAATATGAAAAGCAGAATATTTAACTTTGGGTATTGTGCTATTGTGACAGACCTATCTTCAGTCACTAACTATTCGGCTCGAGGAGATGAGAGTTAAAAGGCGTGATTCAGAACAGTGGATGCATCATCGCTTACTCCCACAGGACCTAAGAGAGCGGGTTAGACGTTATGATCAGTACAAGTGGTTGGAAACACGTGGGGTAGACGAACAGAATTTAGTTGAGACTCTACCAAAGGATCTTAGGAGAGATATCAAGCGGCACCTCTGTCTCGCTTTAGTGAGGAGGGTAAATTTTTTATCCCTTTTTGGCATCTTTGTATCCTTTCAACAGTGAGGATACTTATTTGCAGATCCTTTAATGAAGCATTGTGACAATTTTATTGTAAAACAACCATACCAAAAATTTTGGAACCAAATTTCTTGGCAAGTCATTTTTTGCTTGCATCATGGTAATAATTTCTCAGTAATTTCATAAATGTCAAATGAATCATCAAATGATAAAGGCTTCTTTACTTGTCCTAATGTGCATTGCTTTTTACCAATTTATTCTTAATTCTTTCCCAATTAATTCATGACCCTAAGTAATTGAACAAGGGGTTTCTTGAGCTGACTTGTCTATTTGAATGTTGTCTGAATAACAAACTGTTCTTAGGTTTGTTATTAAGGAGGGATATATTGTGTTCTTGAGAAGTTGGTGTCTGTCTTTGTTGTCACTCTATGGGACTGTGCTCTTTGCCTTTTCTTATCCTACTACCCTCTTCATAATTGGAGCTGTGGCATCTGGCTTTGTGAATGTCATTAATTGTTTTGCTGGTAATCATAGGTTCCTCTATTCGACAATATGGACGAGGTGTATAACTTTCTTAGTTCATCACCACCTCTGCCAAGGTGTATAACTTTTTCTGTTGTACTACAACTTGAGGATGATTATCAATGGTTTCAATGTGATTTTCTTCATTTTCCACCCTAACATTGTGTCCAACTCTTTCTTTATGTAAAATTTATCTGATATCCTACAGTAAAAAGCAAAAACTAGCTGGGGCCTTCTCAGATCAAAGCATTGAACAACTAAATGATGTCACTGCTATCAGTGGAGTTAATCTTAGGGTATGTTATTCTCCTATTTTTAGTTTTGCCTATTGCAAAGTATAAGCTAATTAAGTTAAACAATTCACACTTAAAGTAGACAAGCTCAAAACTCTCCTGGCATTCTGCTCTTAAATAGGAAGAGGAAGAACAGCTATGTTCTGGGCCCAAGGAGGACAGTCGAGCTTCAGAAGCATCTCCAAGAGTTGTGCAAGAAGAAGAAGAAAGGCTGATTTTGCAGAAAGCTCCTCTCCAAACAAAGCTGGCTGAGATCAGTTAATAGCATCTTGACTTTGCTATCTGCTTCGGTACAGGCAAACAAAGAGGAAGATGACAAAATGAGGACAACAGCGGCAAACGTTGCAGCCCGTGCTGCTGTTGGAGGAGATGACATGCTTTCAAAATGGCAACTAATGGCTGAGCAAGCCCGGCAGAAAAGTGAAGGAGGGGTGAGTTGCAAGCCTTTATCAACATCTGGAAGAAAGGACAACCAAGAAACAGAGAAAAGGGGCAATGCAGCTCCTGTTGCTGCTTCTGGTAAGTGTGTTTTAATTTGATTTCAATTTTGAAAGTTATGTAGCTGGCAATATTCTAAAGTTAATATTAGATTTTATTACCACCAGCCTCGTCCAACAGATCTGGCAAGCAATATTTTACTTATTTTATTTGATTTTATTATTAGTTTAGTTGATTATTTGTTGGATAAATGTCCTATATACCTTATCTCTGTAATGTATGGCCTAACCTTCTTCTTTGCCAATCTCGGGCCTAATAGCAACACATTCATTGTGCCAGCAGAAATTTTCCCGGCAAGGCTTCGATCAACTTGTCATGGTATCTCAGCAGCTTCAGGCAAGGCCAGTGCAATGGTTGGAGCTTTCGGGTTCTTATATGCCTCACAGAACCAGGACAAATCAAAGGCTGATCCAGCCTACCCTGCTGGGATTGGTATGAGAAATTCTCTCCTTGCGCTTGCTGTGATTTGTGGGTTTGGTCTCTTTTTCACATTGTTAGTGCCGGATGCAATGGGGAAATTGCTGGCGGAGATTTCAAAGGAGATTGATGAAGAAGGTACTATTGAATCTAGCTAGCTGTTTCTGGTTATCACATAAATTTATTATGTTTTCTTGATTAGTAGTTCAACTAGTACATACCTTGCTTGTTTTGTTTGTTTTGTATTTTGTTTCTTTATCATCGGAGGATGCTTATTTTGTTTTTCATGCTGTAATGGATGGTTATTCAGTTAATAATTTGTTTATGTTGTATTTTGGCATTTGAGAGTAGCATGAATGGTTATGAATTCATTATATCTGGTTACTTTTATTAATGAAACATTTTTAAAAGCTGGGAAACACACACGTACTATTTTCAAGCCTTGTAACAAGGGAGCTTTAAAGCTAGCATATCCCTAGCTCTCCAAATTAAAGCTCTAAAATGTGAAGTGTGGCTAGAGGAAACCCCTCCTAGCTTGTAGAATGTGCTCTAAACTACTCATTTATTAATGTTAACATTTCTTGTTTCAAAATACAATCAATAAATTGGTAATTTTTGAAATTTGGAGTTTTAATTTGTTATTTTTGAAAATGAAGTGTTTTAGATCATGACAATCACTAATTTGCTAACATCTCTTTCTCAAATGATAATCACTAACTTGTTACATTTTTGGAATTCGGGTTTTTAATTTTTAATAATACTTTTTGAATCCCCTAAACTATATAAGGTTTACAATGTACTCCCTACATCTTAATTTGTTTTTGTTTCTAAAATCAAATTTTTTAAGAGAATATCATTTATTATCTTGTCTGCCTTAAAAAAATGTATAAATTTTCAAAACTACTCTTAAATAAATTTATTAAAAAATAGGAATATTAAATCTTAAATTACAGGCACAAAAATTAGCTCCTTACCCGTATTAACATTTTTGAAATTACACAGCACAAACTGTAACTTATCCTCTTAATCAAATTTGGAAAATCTACAACACAACACAAAAACTATTGGGTATTGGCTCCAAGCAATTTTGGATTACTTCAAATACAAATTCTAGTTTATCTTTTTAATTCATATTGATTTTTTAAAATATTTATTGGTTATCTTTGCAAATGGTTTTGGAAATAAAGTAGGGGCATTATACGAACATTACTAAATTAATTACTTCTAATTTTAGAAACAAGACAATATTTTAAAACATTATAAAATTAAATATAGAACGAACAAACTGGGACGGAGTGAGTAATTTTTTCTTATTTTTCACCAAAAAATTAATTTAATATTTCAATTGACTTAGATTTTTATAGTCCCATGATAAAACAAAACAAGAAAAAATAAAGGTTTTTGTAGACCCAATAATTTAGGAGCCTTCTTAGAGGTGGGAGCAAAAATGTACACTGTACAACTCACTTATTTACTTCTTTTTATTTTTTAACAATTATTATAGTAAAAATTTGGGACCTTTTTAATTCTAGAAAAAAAAATTGGGTCCTTCTATATATTTATTTATGGGTAATGGGGGCCATGGGAGCTTTGATAGACTATAGTACCTACAACAACAACAAGAACAACAAAATAATAATAATAATAAAAATAAATAAATAAATAAAAAGAAGAAGAAGAAGATATTTTTCACTCTTTTTACTGACTAAAAGTTATTGTGTGTAAAGGACAAATGTTTCAGAAGTGTTCCAGGCTACGGGAAATTTGTATTTGCCACACGAACCGGTGGCAAGAACCGTGCGGTCCAACCCCTTAGCAATTTTATTTATTTATTTTGTATTTTAAAAAAAAAACAACTTAACTTAATTTTATTCTACTTAATTAAATTATCCATCTCTTACAAGGAATAAAAAAAATTATAATTAAAATCTTTCAAAGATATTCAACTTTACTTCAAAAATTAATCATAAATTTTAATGTTTTAATGGTTATTCATTTATTTTATTAACTTTCTTATTTAATTATTAAATATATGCTTATTTAATTAACTTTCTTACAAGCAAAAATTTTTCTTATTTAATGTTTTAATGGATATTTTTTTTTTTTTTTTTTTTTACTTTGGCAAATCCCGTGCTCAGGCAGAAGGGTTCCCTTGTTTTGCTCTGTTTTCCCAGTGGAACTCGAGTTTCATAAACTCGAGTTCTACTGGGAAATTTTTTTTTTTTTTTTTTTACTTTGGCAAATCCCCTGTTCAGGCAGAAGGGTTCCCCTACTTTGCTCTGTCGAGTTCTACAATTTTTTTTTCCCTTACTTTGGCAAATCCCCTGTTCAGGCAGAAAGGTTCCCCTGCCTTGCTCTGTTTTTCCCAGTGGAACTCGAGTTTCATAAACTCGAGTTCTTCTGTGAAATTTTTTTTTCCTTATTTTGGCAAATCCCCTGTTTAGGCAGAAAGGTTCCCCTGTTCCGGTCTGTTTTTCCCAGTGGAACTCGTGTTTCATAAACTCGAGTTCTTCTAGGAAATTTTTTTTTTTTACTCTGGCAAATCCCCTGTTTAGGCAGAAGGGTCCCCCTGTTTTGCTCTGTTTTTCCCAGTGGAACTTGAGTTTCATAAATTGAAATGTGTACATGCACCTGCTGAGAAACATAGATAAAGAAGCTGAGAATGTAATCTAACACTCACTGAGTGGCAGAGAAGTTGAGAATGTAAATGCACATAAATTACATCAAAATGCATTATCGCTAGGCACCAAGCTATAGAAATTGTTACGCTCTATTCATAAATATAGTTTTACAATGCAAATGCATTTGCATCACAACAAAAGGCATTCTCAATGTATCAACATTCTAAACATGCGCAACCATGCTTAATTTGCAATTCTAACTGTACTACTCAAATCACAATCTTCATAGAGGTACATTGGATAGAGAATTACAAGTACATTTAACAAAAAGTCTAAAAAGTTCACATAGAGCCAATACAACGTAGTCACTTTTCCTAAGATCAAAGGTCCGCATGACAAAAACGTCATCCATGGAAGCATGCCTGAAAAATGTAGAGTAATCACGTTAGGAGACAAGATAGTAAACATTAGGTAAACATCGAATGAACAACAATTATTTAACCAATGCATAACTTTTTGCCATCTAACTACCTAGTGTGGAACATGACCGCTTGTGGAAGCGCCACGGGACTGCGGACATTTTCTGTGGTTATGCCCGGAAGCATGACACACTCCACATGTCTGCTTGGTTGACTCTCTATCAAATCTGCATCCTCCCTCCACCATCCCGATTCTTGATCCTTATTCCTCACTCCATCCATCTCATTCTTATTCTTGACTTCACTGGTCGAGCTTTGGCCCGCAACAATGCTGGATTAGGCAACCACTTTGGCCCAATGGGATCCCTCCACAATGACTGTGACGTAGGAACCACAAATGCATGCTCATAAGTGTTAAGAGCATTGCTCAAACCATAATATGGGTGAATATATGTGGTTGAATCAATATGCAAATAGTCACATACTCTAATTGCATGTGAACACGGGATCCCTATGTTTTGCCATTTCCCACAACTGCATGTTGTTTCCTGTAATCGAACTTCATAACTGTGGTTTCCCCCTCCTGCGCTACACGTGTTTAGTTGGGTAACTACTTGAAATATCAGCTCTTCATTGCTAAATGGCTTGAGATAGTGTTTCTCAGATTTACGCTTATTTCCTTCCCACGTGGATAAGGCATGTGCACTCCATTTCTTACCCTCTGACAACTTAAAATGGTATTCTTTGCGCCGGTCGTGGAAATATTGAACAAGTTTGTTCCAAGTGAACTCAACCAATGCGGCAATAGGAAGGCCCCGTGCACCTTTCAATACACCATTAAAGCACTCTGATATATTGGTTGTCATTGCCCCAAAACGTCTCCCACCATCATGTGACTAGGTCCACATATCCACAGACTCGCTCATTAGGTATGTGTATGGAAGATAATCTTGATTTTTTTCCTTGCCATCGTTCCCCGTCACCTTTTTCTTATTCCTAATGGCCTCAATTTCCGCTTGCTTAATGGACTCCATAATGGTATCAAATTTAACTACCTGACTAGCATATCCTGCTTTCAATGCTGCTGACTTTAGAGTTGAGTTCTGAAAATGGGTGTTAAAGTTGCTAGCAACATGTCGAAGGCAATATCTATGAAATACCCGTGTTCTTCCATCATCCCTTCTAGGCCAAATTGCAATGGCCTTTTTGATACCAAGATGTCGGTCAGAAATTATGCAAATGCCTTCGTCAGGTATCACGTTGCCAATCGCTTCTCTGAGGCACTGTAAAAACCACCTCCAACTAGACCCTGACTCACAATCCACAACTGCAAAGGCGAGAGGGAATACCTTGTTGTTAGCGTCGGTTGCCATTGCGACCAACAACTTTCCCTGATATTTACCATACAAATGGGTCCCATCAATACTGATAACCGGCTTGCAGTATTTTAATCCTGATATGCATGGCCCGAAAGACCAAAACACATAATGCAACAATATGGTGTCATCTTCATCAGTGGGTGTGATACGATAGAACACTTGGGTAGTCGGGTCCTAATCAATATATGCAATTAGCAACTTTTGCAACATTTGGTAAGACTCTTCCCAATTCCCAAACATCTTCGCAATCGCCTTTTGTTTTGCATCCCATACCTTGTAGTAAGAAGGCTTATGGCCATTATATTTCGTCTCTATCATAGATCTAAGATGCTTAACTGGGGTAGTGTGATCCTCACATAACTTCTGATGGCTGTCTGATGCAATAAAATTACAACTCATCATTCTACCATCATTTTGCACCCCAATCGATACACACGTGTGAGGACCCACATACACAGTGACCATCCATAGTTGGTGGAGATTGGGCTTCATAACTACGCAGACATACCACTTGCATGACTCATGCACGCATTTCGCACAAAGATTTTTCGTCGTCGACCTAGTGATCGTAAAATGTTTGTTTTCCTTCAGAGCACAATTTGTTAATACACGCTTCACCTCCTCTTTATTGGCAAAAGTCAACCCTTTGCACAGATTCATCCCCTCTCTCCAAGTAGACACAAATGGCACCTCAATATGTGAAGGATCAACCATATCTTCCCAAGTATTTGCAGAGAATGACAATGCAGGAGGTGCGTAGGCAGGGATTGTGTTCGCAGTGTTTTGGACGCTAATAACATTGTCTGCATAAGGTTCACTACCATCCAATGTCTCATCGTCATCAATGTCCCTTTCAAAGACCCCAAAGTCCCCTCTGCCAATCATATCTTCATACTCATCTCTTTCGGCAAAATATTCATTGTTAATGGCAATATTCTCATCAACATAGTCATCCTCATCATCA
Source organism: Quercus aquifolioides (assembly GCA_019022515.1). Classification (NCBI taxonomy): domain Eukaryota; kingdom Viridiplantae; phylum Streptophyta; class Magnoliopsida; order Fagales; family Fagaceae; genus Quercus; species Quercus aquifolioides. The sequence continues at coordinate 410,238 of CM032331.1, forward strand.
TAGTCGTCGTCATCATCATAGTCGTCGTCATCATCATCATCATCATTACCATCGGCATGAACATCACCATCGGCATGAACATCATCATCCTCTACATGTGTAGAATACTCATATTGAGCATCCGGAACCGTAACCTGTAAGCTTGTGGTTGTTTGTTGGATATCCTCTTGCCAGACTGCACGCGGCTCCAACTGTATGTACAACTCAATGTTAGTTACTTCAGCTATTCTCTCCAACTTGTCAAACATGATCTTTACATGTTTGTCTGTTTCTATAGCCATATACTTGTAATTAATCCGATGCTTCAGGATTTCATTTGGCATATGATAAGTAATTTGTATGTTGTGCACAGCAGGATTCTCACACAACTCTTCCATGACAATCTTCTTCAATTCATCAAGGGTCTTCAACCTACGATCAATTTGAGTATAATAGGTCTTTATACCCGGCCCTTCAAATGGAAATCCTTTGTTCGCATTGGCATTCTTAAGCGGACCACCGTGGTATAGGATTATATCAATTTCAGGCATTGTGAACCTGTTCAAGTCAAGTTACTGTGTTAGTTAAATCACATAATCTGAACCATGATTGCATAAAAAACAACTATAAACTCAGCCTTATTGACTTATAAATCTAAATTTTGTCATGCTTTTCGTTTCTAATTTGATGCTATGTTATCATACTTTGTTCAATTTAAAAGTGAACACAGTATGTGTCATATACCAATTTCTGCTATTTCCATTGTTAGTATAATCTGCACTTATCTATGCTGGTCTGCTAGACCATTATAGGAGTAGTTGGTGATTGGTTCTTCGGTATAAGGGCAATGTTAAGTTCTTGGTAGTTCAGAAATTTGAGAAGGAAGGAACGAGGTTTGAGGAAGAAAATCACAGTTACTTTGAGGGTAACCAACCTCCTAAGCAAAGAAAGAAGAAGATAGGCACAAACTTGGGTTAATTCTCTGGATAACCTCTAATTGATCATCTTAGTAGCTTATATACAATGCAAACTTTGCTTAACCAATTCCCACCCAAAAGATAATTAACTAACTAATTGCATTTTAGCTTAATAGCTTAACTGACAAGCTGCATTACTGTAACTAACTGTATTACTGCGCTAACAATACTAGCATACAATACAACACATGGTAGCTTCAGTATATAACAGCTAGCATCCTAACAAGTAACCACGAATTCCAATAGGCTATTCCTGTTACAGACCTAAAGACAGGTTATTTTATACAGTATTATTTCACAATCTAAACCATTTTATTTAGTTAGTTTCAAAACTAATCTATTAGGCTAGATTTATGATGAAAAGGATCCTCCTCATATGATAAAAAATTCATAAGGTTCCATATATTCTCTCCCCATTCGTACATATTATGTTTTATAAGATTTCTTTCTCAATTCTTTTTTATGTTGTTTTTAGCTCCAAAAGATTGTACTAACTTTGTATTTAGTATGTTATTTGAAGAATTCACATATTATCTTATGTAGAGCTAAATGAGATTTTTACCATTTCTTTTTATGGGCAAATAAATACTCAAAAAATTAAGACTACCAACACAAAGTTCTATAAACGTTGCATAATGGAAAATTAACTAAGTTATGTCAACTATCTACAAAATAAATACTCAAACTCTTTAACCCACACCCATAGACTATTACCCAACTACAATGACAATCAAATTATGCAAACCCTTACCTGAGATATGAATTTGATGAGAAGGAAGAGCAGTGAGAGAGGCAGTGTGGTGAGTGAGAGTGAGAGTGAGAGGCAATGTGGTGTGAGAGTTATGGGTGAGTCAGAGTTAGTGAGGTTAGTGAGGCTGAGAGACTTAGTGAGCATGCTCTATTTTGGGTGAGAAGGCTGGGTCTGTGAGCTTGTGTTATACGGGCTGTGTCTGTTTTGGGTGTTAAGCGTGTGATGTTTTTAATATATGCGCAGTAGAACTCGAGTCTTATAGACTCGAGTTCCTTGAAATCTTTCATTAAACATGGTCTTAAGGTGCAATATGTTATTTTGAACGAAACTTGAGTTTTAAATACTCGATATTCAGAAAATGAGTTTTCAAGACTCGAGATCTAGGTGTGTCATTTTGTCCAGGTCAGCAGTACAAAAAAGCAGAAAGAGAGTTTTTAAGACTCGATTTTTTATTGTAAATCTTGAGTTTCTAAAACTCGAGATGCTAGTTTCCATTTTTCTTTCAAACGTTGCTTAACTTACTACATTCTTACCCATCACATGCTTAGTTTGCCCATTCCCCCGAACTTCTTCACATCTATTGCACCATTTCAAACTGATCTCAATCAAATTGTTATATATCGACAAACCAACCCCAGCATCAAGACTTGTCAACATCCATGATGGGAATTTCTCTCCTTTAAAGAATTTGATTGTTAAGCTTTTCAAATTTCGGTGAGGCTTGAGACCTTCCAACACCTCTTCATCATTATCACAGTTGTCCCTTGCTCTACCAAAATGAGCACCCTACATTTCTTCTCACGTAAGGTGAGTTTCCTTCTCTTAGTGGGAGTCTCTTTCTTATATTATTGGTGAGTCCTTCTCTTAGTGGGAGTCTCTTTCTCATATTATTGGTGAGACGTGTAGTGGATTGGTCTTATTCTAGTAGATTCTTTTTAAGTGGTGTTTTCTTTATCACGTAGTTTTTTCCAGTGCTGTGAGTTTCAATTATGGATGCGGTTTTTGTTCAAAAACTACAAAATATAAAGTTGACGGAAGATGAAGGAATGGTTATCAATGTTGGCACAGTGCATAGGGATAAGATTTTGGAGGAATGCTCGCTTAGTCTGTTGGGGAAATTTCTCATAAATAGGTCTTTTAACCAACGTGCTGCCAAGACTTTACTGCGATCTGTGTGGAAAATGGGTTTTGATGTTCGTATAGTTGATGTTGGAGATGGAGTCTTTCAGTTTAAGTTTTCCATGCAAAGTCAATTGAAGTGGGTGCTAGCAAATGGTCCTTGGAGTTTTGAGGATCATCCATTGGTTTTTTGTAGATGGGAGCGAGGTATGACCGCTGCTTCAGTTCGATTCACTTCAATTCCAATGTGGGTCCAGATCTGGGGACTTCTTTTCGATTTGCTGTCTGAGGATGTAGGAAGAGACATTGGTAACAGATTGGGTAAGGTTGTGGATGTTGACATGAAAGCTTTTTCAACAGATCAAGCTCGTTTTCTACGTGTTAGGGTTGAATTGCCATTGGAGAAAACGCTATGTAGAGGTGGTGTAGTTGCAAGTCCTGAAGGAGATAAGGTTTGTATCGGTTTTAAATACGAAAGATTGGTGGGACTTTGTTTCAACTGTGGTCGGTTTGGTCATGAAGCCAGATACTACTCTTTTCATGTTGACTGTCAGCAAGAATTCCCTTATGGCGAATGGTTGAAGGCTAGTTTTCGCAAAACTAATAATTCCATTAACAATGGTGGCCGGTCTGAACCAAGAGAGATCAGTACTCAAGTGGGGCCATCTCGACGTGGATTATCTATGCCGTCTACTAGGGAGAATATTCACTCGGAGTTTGATGTTGTGGGAGTTGTTAGTGGGCAAAATCATTGCAAAGTGGTCAATATAGGTTCTTTAGAAGGGTTGTCGAAGGGTGGTTCTGTGGCTGAGACGGTTGTGGATGTTGGGACTACTGCAACAGTTTCTGGGAAACCGCCTCCTGATTTTGAGGCAATAATATCTGGGCTTGATCAGGCTATCCAATCAGAGCCCATTAATTTGAGTTCAAAGCCTATCGGTAAGGAGCAGTTGATGGACATTAGTGAGTTTAACTCGGGTTTGGTTGATGTTATAGTATTGGATGAAGATGCATGTCGCAAATGTGAGGCATCTGGCAAACAAATAATGCCCAGTGCTGTTTCGGGCTTACATGGGGATAGTGAAATTGGCACTAATTTGCATAGAAGCAGACCCATGAGAAAGGGCTTTAAATTTAAAAATGAGTCTCCTATGTCTCAAGGCCCATCTGCAAGTTCTCCTAAAGGTGTAAGTGTTACAACGCCCATTTCAATAGCTGAACCTTTGAATAGGCCGAATCAAGGGACTTGGAAGAGGGTCCATGCAAAGTCACAGCCTAGACTACAATTGCCTTTTACTAATGTTCTGGGAGCAAAGAGGAGTGGAAAGGAACTTTCATGTGAAGCAGAGAAGCCAGATTTGATAAAAAAGAAAGCAAAGGTTAGTAAAAATAAACTTTCCTATGTTCTTTATGAGGAAGATGAGATTACATCGGCGGAGCTTGTTGTGCAACCCCGCCGGGCATTATGAATCTTTTGAGTTGGAACTGCCGAGGGCTTGGGAACCTTCGGACAGTTCGTGCCTTAATCAAGGTAATCAATAAACAAGATCCCAATATTATCTTTTTAATGGAGACAAAATCTGGTTTGGATTGGATGGTAAAGGTTCGTAATTGGTGTAAATATAAAAATGGTTTTATTGTGCCTAGTAGGGGTAGTAGTGGTGGTTTAGCTTTATTTTGGAAACAAGAGATTAGGCTTGATATTCAGACTTATTCTCATTCACATATTGATGCATGGGTTGATGGAGAGGATGGTATTGGTTGGTGGCACCTCATAGGTTTTTATGGTGAACCTGATACTTCCAAGAGATGGGAATCATGGCAAAAACTCAAATACCTACATGGTACTTCCTCGTTGCCGTGGCTAACAATCGGGGATTTTAATGAAATTACTTGCATGTTTGAGAAGGTGGGGGGAAGTAATAGAACTAGACAGCAAATGAAATACTTTGTTTATACTATTAATTGTTGTTGCCTTAAGGAAGTTCCGTTCATGGGGCCATTGTATACTTGGTTGTATTTAAAAGATGATGGTTCTCAAATTAGAGAAAGGTTGGATAGAGCTTTGGCTACGGTGGAGTGGTTTCATTTATTTCCAATGGTAAAGCTTACTCATCTTTCATCATCGGTTTCTAATCATTCTCCTCTTAGTCTTCAGTTGTTTGCTAAACCAAGAAAAAAGAAGATGGGAAGAGTTTTCAGATTTGAATCAATGTGGTTAAAGGATCCAAGATGTGAGGCGATTGTGGATGAAGCTTGGGATGAAGGATTGTATGGAGGGTCGGATGATGTTCTAAATAGATGTTTAGAGAGTTGCCGTGCTAAACTTGAGATATGGAATGGAGCTGAATTTGGTAATGTGGGGAAAACAGTAGCTGAATTACAGAAAAAGTTGGAATGGTTAGAGTTGCAACCTTCAAGTCCGGACATGATTAGATCTTTAAGGAATACTAGAATAGAGTTGAATTGTTGGATGGATAAGGAAGATGATATGTGGAGGCAAAGATCAAGAATTAGTTGGATGCAATCTGGGGATAGGAATACTAGGTTTTTCCATGAGAAAGCTTCAGCAAGGTACAAAAAGAATCTAATAGAAGGTTTGTTGGATGAGAATGGTAGGTGGTTGGAGGGGGATGAGAATGTGGAAGAATTGATGTTGCAGTATTATGAGAGTCTTTTTACTAGTAGTGATCCTATGGAGTTTGAAGAAATCCTTGATGCAGTTCAACATAAAGTCACCCCCAGAATGAATCAAATACTTGCAAGAGAGTTTTCTGATGTTGAAGTGAAAAAAGCAATTAATCAAATGTACCCTTTGAAGTCTCCTGGTCTAGATGGCATGCCTCCTCTATTTTATCAACACTTTTGGCCTAAGATTGGTGGTGTGGTTACTTCAACAGTGTTCGCTTTCCCTAATTCAGGTATCATTCCTCCAAACTTTAATCATACTCATATTGTTCTTATTCCTAAATGTAAAGAGCCAAAAAATGTGACTGATTATAGACCCATTAGTCTTTGCAATGTGGTTTATAAAATTGCATCAAAAGCCATTACAAATAGGTTGAAAAAAGTACTTCCTTCTATTATTAGTGATACCCAAAGTGCGTTTGTGCATGGAAGGTTAATCACTGATAATGTTCTTGTAGCATATGAGATGATGCATCATATTAGTAAAAAAAAAAGTGGAAGGGTGGGTGATTTGGCTCTAAAGTTGGATATGAGTAAGGCTTATGATAGGGTAGCGTGGAGTTGGTTGGAAAAATTATGCACAAGCTAGGTTTTGATAGTAAATGGTGTGCTTTGATTATGAAGTGTGTCACTACTATTTCTTATTATGTGAAGATTAATGGAAAGCCTAAAGGGCATATTGTCCCAAGTAGGGGAATTAGGCAGGGTAATCCACTATCTCTTTACCTATTCTTGTTATGTGCGGAAAGACTTTCAGCTCTTATTAAGAAAGAGGTGGAGAATGGAAGGTTGGGGGGTATCGCAGTTTGTCATAGGGGTCCCAAAATTTCCCATCTTTTCTTTGCCGATGATAGTTTGATATTTTGTAGAGCCTCCTTGGAGGAGTGTGATGCCCTTTAGAGGGTGTTGAAGCTATCTAAGGGTGCTTCGGGACAGCAGTTAAATTGTGCTAAAACTTCTCTGTTTTTTAGTAGTAATACTCCTATTGATATTCAAGAAATCATCAAAGAGAGGTTTGGGGCCCAAGTGATTAAGCACCCTGAAAAATATCTTGGTTTGCCATCTTTGGTGGGAAGGAATAAGAAGAATACTTTTAATTCTATTATAGACAAATTAAGGAGAAAACTTGATGGATGGAAAGAGAAGTTATTGTCTAAGGCGGGTAAAGAAGTGTTGATAAAAGCTGTGGCCTAAGCAATTCCGACATGTACTATGAGTGTTTTTAAATTGCCTAACTCTTTATGTGAAGATTTGACTAGCATGATCCGCAATTTTTGGTGGGGGCAAAGAAATGATGAAAAGAAAATAGCTTGGATGAGTTGGGAGAAATTATGCACTCCAAAGAGTTGTGGTGGGATGGGATTTAAAAAGCTTAAAGAATTCAATTTAGCTTTATTGGCAAAGCAAGGGTGGAGACTTCAGCAAGGTCAAGATTCATTGGTGTATAAGGTTTTAAAAGCTAAATATTTTCCCACATTTGATTTTTCACACGCTGCATTGGGTAATAATCCTTCTTTTACATGGCGGAGTATTATGGCTGCCCAACCTCTTATCAAGTATGGTTCAAGATGGAGACTTGGTAATGGTGATAGTATTCGGATTTGGGGTGATAAATGGATGCCCATGCCTTCAACTTTTATGATTTCATCTCCAAGATTGTTTATGCCACAAGATATGAAAGTTAGTGAATTGATAGACAAGGAAGAGGCTGCTTGGAAGGCGGGGGTTGTTGATGCATTGTTTTTGCCGCATGAAGCAGAGGCCATTAAAGCCATTCCTATAAGTACTAATCTGCTTAGAGACAAACAGATTTGGGCTTGGAGCTCTAATGGAGTTTTTTATGTGAAAAATGCTTATTGGGTGGCGTCTCAAATGTCTCTTGTTCAGTCCATGGGATCATCATCTGATGGCAGTCAAGACAGGAGCTTTTGGAAGAGAATATGGCAGATCAATGTGCCTCATAAAATAAGGCACTTTGCTTGAAGAGCTTGTAGGGACATTCTTCCTTTGAAAACTAACTTGGTTAACAGAAATGTTTTGCAGGTTGATATTTGTGATGAATGCAATGTGGAGGCAGAGGACTCTATTCATTTTTTTTTGGAGATGTACCCGGACTAAAGCTATGTGGTCTTCATCAAAACTGAGTTTCCCTAATGTTCTTAACCAGCTTAGTTCTTTTAAGGAGATAATGTGGTGCTTAATGATGGATGAAAACTGTGCAGCAGAAAGTATTGAATTGATAGTCACCTGTGCTTGGGCATTGTGGAGTAATAGGAACGAGATTCGGCATGGTGGAAAGCGTAAAGATGGAAGGCAGCTTATTCATTGGGCATCGCAATATTTGGTGGAATATCAGTCTGCAATGGAGTTGTTACCGGCTGTTGAGAAACCTATACAGCAAGTTATGAGTTGGAATCCACCTCCTGCACCGTATCTGAAGTTTAATGTGGATGGTGCAATATTTCCTGAGTTGCGGTCTGTGGGAATTGGTGTTATAGTAAGGAAATGGGACGGTAGTTTTGTTGCAGCAATGAGCAAGCTTATTAATGCACCGTTGGGGCCTCTTGAAGCGGAATCTAAGGCTGTCGATGTTGGCCTACAATTTGCAAAAATGCTTGGAGTTTCTGAATTAATAATTGAGGGAGATTCACTAATAGTCTCTAAGGCATTGAGTCACTCTTCCTCTGTTCTAGCCTCAATTGATGCGATGATTATGGGCATTAGATTCACTATCGTGGAATTTCACAATGTTAATTTTTCCCGTGTAAAACGCAATGCAAATATTCCAGCTCATTTGTTAGCAAAGTATGCCAAAGGCATAGTTCATCAGTGTATTTGGATGGAGAATTGTCCTAGTTTCTTAGAATTAGCAATTCTTCATGATGTAAACTCTACTGTTATTTGATTTAATATAAAATGTGTGTGCTTTCTTATCCAAAAAAAAAAAAAAAAAGGAGCACCCCAATGAAATCCCAACTTGAATATTTTGGCATTTTTTGCTAAATTTGCACTTCTAGCTTCTTCCTTACCTCTCACATACTCTAAATTGTAGATATCTAATTCTCCTCTAAGATTGTTTAAGTATCCCAATTCTTTGATCTGATGACCATCTCAATCCACACAAAAAAAATGGCAACGTATGAAGGCAACTCAGCCGCCCCATATTTTCAGGCATTTTAATTTTGTAACCTAAACGCTTAAAATGATCAATATAAATATGTCTCAAGTTAATTAAATCGCTTAGGTCTTTAGGAAGCTTTGTGAGATCACAGCAATCTTCTATTCTTAAAGTTTGCAAATTGTAGAGCTTAGTTATGGATTTTGGCAACTCCATAATTTTAGCATGTGAGATGTGAAGAAGCCTCAAATGTATTAATCATTCAATTGAATCTGGCAACTCACTTATACTAACATCAGATAACTTTAAAACACGTAAGCATTTAAAATTTGATAACATGTTGCCAAAGCCTGCATTTTCTAAAACTAATGTACGCAATTTTGTGAATCCATCTTGAGTAAATGAAATTTTTGGTGTTGTTTGGTCATCAAATTGGACAAATAAACGCCGTACATGGTTTACATTATCCACTAAATCTCCATCTAAAATAAGAGTTTCAGATTTTGAAATTGATAGTGCAAGATCGTGCAAAAAATCATGCATTTTGTAGCTCATAATATTACCATAGGCATCCTTTCTAGCATCTTGGAAAAAAGAATTTGCCAACAAGATATTATAATACATGTTGCCAATATCCTCCATCAGCATACAACTTCCTTCATATGGTTGAAGGTACCCTTCAACCATCCAATGTTGAATTAGTTCATCCTTTTTCACATCATAATCTTTAGGAAAAATTGCACAATATGCAAAACATTTTTTTAGGCCATGTGTGGAGAGATGATCAAAGCTTAGCTTTAATATTGAAAAGATATCATTATCAACATCAGCCAACAAATCCCAAATTTTATTGTTTTGAATGGATAACCATTCACTTTCATCACACTTAAAGCACATGGTTCCCCCTAAAACTATTGCAGCCAATGGAACCCCTCTACATCTTTTAGCAATCTCCCTTCCAATAGCCTCCAAGTCTAAACTTAGTGAAATTCCTTCATTTGCAAATGCCCCTCTTTTGAATATAGACCAACAATCATCTTTTGATAATTTTTCCAAATAATGTGTGGGAAGTGTCCCCATAAGTTTTGCAACATTGTCGCTAACTATTGTTACAATAATATTATTTCCAATATTTAAGTTGATCCATAACAAGTGGCTCCTTAAAATATCTCATTTCACAAGATCTTCATTCTGCACATCATCAAGTACAAGAAGATATTTTTTTGCCCACAATTTTTCTTTGCATTTATAAATTATTTCATCTATTTCATCATATTTTGAACCACTTAAGTCTTTGTCAAGAGATTTAAGAATCTCTTTTAAAATCCCTTCAACACTAAAATTTTTTCCGACATATACCCATACTAGTATTTCAAAGTGCTTCTTTATTAGTTCATGGTTATACACTAGTTTTGCTAAAGTTGTCTTTCCAAGACCTGCCATACCCACAATAGGAAGAACAAATATAAAATGTTCATTGCTTGAACTAATAAGTAACTTCACTATTTTTATAACATCAAATTCTCTTCCTACAACTTCTGAATCCTTGAGGAATGAGTCTATATTCTTTTCCAAGCTAATCTTGTTGACTGAATTCACCAACTTCATTCTAAGATCAAAGCCAACTACATCATTCACAATTTTATCCAACAATAGTTTGATGGTCTTAACCTTATCAAGATTGCAGTATGAAAAGCTACATACCTGATCCATCCTTTGGTTTTGAATCTGTACCTTTTTCTGAAAAATCTCATAACTAAACTCATCTAGCACATTATTAGCATCATATGCTACATCTCTAAGCTCCATTAACCAAATCCTCACAAACTCATCACTTGATTGCCTCTTTTGAGCTTCATCTAACAAGAATTTAATCTTGAATAATGTTTCAAGAAGATTCCTCAACTCCACCTTGAAACTCAACTCAAAACCGATATGCTCAGTGGAAAGTGAAAACGCATTGGCTATTAGTATGAAAATAGTATGAAAAGAGAAAATAGTATGAAAAGGTTTGCAAAGGGTTGAAAAATATTGGTTTTGTTATAAATAAAGAGTTGGGACTAGATAAATCACCTATATGACAATTTTTCTCTTCTTAGTTTTTAATTTTAAAGCTGAGGTTGATGCACTTTTAAGTTTTTTGTTGGTCCCTTGAGTTGCTTGAGCTTCCCTTTTTTTTTTTTGAGTTGTTTGAGCTATTTTTTGAACATCTTGAGGCACATCATTACAAGCCACAATGTCATGACCTGGAACTTTAGCCAAGTGTGCTTTAATCCTTGATGCACCTCTAGCAAAATCTCGTTTACAATAAATACATTTGAAACGGCCATTTACTTTCTCAGCATAAGTCCAAAATACATCTCTCTCTCTCTACCCATATTTCTTTTTCCTTGCAATAAATAAGGATACGTTTGGTACGCTGAATAGAAATTACAACATGAATTGTAATCTGTATTACTAGTAATAAAATGTATTGTAATGTAATAACTAAACATATTCATTAGTTTGGTTGTGAGTTATAACATTAGAATGAAACTTAACATTTATTTTTAGAAATTTCTTGCTTATACAATTATATTTCCTTAAAAATTTTTATTTTTAAATTTAAGAGAGATATGTGTTATTTTTTATGATTTTTTATTTTTATAATTGTTAGATCTATATGGAAAGTTTGTTTACTTGGAAATATAATAAGTTTTAAAATTATTGCACTTACTAAGGAATAGCTAATACAATCTTTTAGAGAGGAATAGTTATTTCTTATTTTTTAGAATAGCTATTCATAAGGAATGATTATTCCCTGTAATAAAAACATAACCAAACTAAAGAATAACTAAACCATAGGAATAACTATTACATTACAGCGTCTATTACAGTCTACCAAACATGCCCTGATGATTCACTATCAAAATCAGATAAAATTCCAATAAAAAAAAATCAGATAAAATTAATAATATATTATAGTAATCCTATTTGCAAACTCTTTGTATCAGTATCAGTTCTCAACAATTGTTACTATCCATTCCTTCATGTTGTAATGACTACTGAACATGTACAATCACCAATCAATAAATATAGGTGCCTCTTTCGGTCGTATCACATGCTACAGAATTGGACCTAATATATCAATGAGTTTAAATTCAAACCGTTCATGGTGTAATTAATTACTTAAATCCCCAGATCAACATTTTTTTTAATGGGCCTTTGATGAGCTTATACAATTTAATTAAAATAATTATATTATATTATGAAACACAAATTTATCAAATTTAAGTATTAAATATACTAAGGGGCTGTTTGGTATTAATGTTTAAACAACAGTTTTTAATGTTTAAACAACAATAACACTTTTGACACGTATTTCTATAACACTCAAATATGTATTTCCACAACACTGAAAATTGGACAACAACACTAGAAATTTCCAATCAAATGGCCCCTAAAAAAACATTAATTAATAGGAAAGAATCTCTCTTTTTTTCTTTTAAAAAATAATCAAGTTATTATTCTTTTTAAGGAAAGAATCAAAGAATACAACTTATTTAAATTTTTTTATGGTCAAAACCTATTTAATATTTTTACGGAAGCTATAAATGGTTTTTTCTTTTTTGATCTTATAAGAAAAGAAAGGACAAAGTTTGGCTTTTTTTTTTTGGTGAGAAATGACAAAGTTTGGCTTTGGTTGTAGCATAAGGCTACAACTCCCACTAAAAAAATTAACATGACTACATATTTTAAAAATCTAACCATTAGATTGTATGTTTTTTATATTTTTAATATATGTCATATTATGTGTCAATCAGATGTTATTTACTATTGGATTCATATTCTTATTTGAGTTTGGCTTACCTCTAGTACTTTTGCAACTGGATATTTAGAACCTATTTGGGATGTGCTTATTTGCTTCAGCTTATTTGAGTTTTTAGCCTTTTTTGGTACTATTCATGGGTAACATTGCACTTTTTGGTACTATTCATGGATCTTATTGTACTATTCAGCTAACTTTTAACTTTTTTTTTTTTACACTTTTAGCAAAAAGTTTCCAATATCAGCTAAATAAACTATTACCAAACAGACCCTTAGTTAGTTTCTCTTTGAGATAGAATGATGTGCCAGTGGATTTTAATCTCCACCAAATGTTTATTTAGGAGGTGATGTGACAGTTTCTCATTAAAACAAAAGGAGATGCCTAATTAAAAAACAACTAGAGGTAAGTCAAACCATTCTTATTTTTTATGCAAAATTTTAGACTATAAAAACTTGAAATTTAAATATTTGATTGATAATATAGTTTTTGATCTTTGATCATCTAGAACTTTTGCAAGCATGGAGGATATAAGAAGAAAATGTAATTCAATGGAGATTTATTAAAATTCACATTAAATAAAAAGATATTGAATAGAGTTATAGCCTTAGTCCTAAAAGAAATGTCCAATTTTTATTTTAAAATATAATTTAAAGTTACTAAACTACTAGCAAAATATATATTTAGTAAATATAATTTAACATAATCTCTTTAAGTATCCTAGTGATTTGGTGTGTGGATTTAAAGCATTTCTCTCTCATATCTCAAGTTTTACCTCCTACCCTCCCTAAATTATATCGTTATATATTTAAAGTAACGGTGCGAACAACGGGTCAACCCAGTGGGCCAGGCTAATGATCTGGCCCATCTAGCACCTACGGGCAAAAAAAAAGCCCAAAGCATGTCCCACTAGGCTAGTGGCTACCCACATGCCTCAACAATACCGGGCTGGTCCACCCATTAATCTGGTGGTTGGGGGCTATTGGTCCGCCCTATGGATTGTGGGCTATAAGCCTGAGAAGAATAAGAGTAAGAGAAGTGGTCTAGCAATTTACAACGCATTTTTATACTCTTAAAATTTTAATCATTATTTATTTTAAACGGTCATATTTTTCATAAATCCTTTCTCTATTGGCTATAATATCAAAAATTCATCTCTTTCTTAACGTATTTCTTTTCAACTGTAAAATATTTTATCAAGTCCCTTTGGACAAGGGCAAAATGCAGATAATTGATGTTCTAGTCTCAGAGGCCAAGTTTAGGTCTCCTCCTAGGAAACAAAATTGATGTGATTTGTCATGGTATTGTTGATCACACTTGACCAAAGTGCTTCTTGCTTAGATATCAAAAACAAATGTCTTACACTGCCTATTCTAAAATTAGTGAAGAAGATCTAGCAAATCAAGCTAAGGCAACAAAAGTCAAGAGCCTTGTAACTTAATTAGCACTTATTGTTTTTTTTACAATCATCCTTCTCCCATTATAAGTAATTAATTTATTAAAAAATAAATAAAAATGAAGACAACAAAAACTTAGACTACCAAGATAGAAGGGCCAAAACTTGTAAATGCTAATAATTCTCATGTGAATGTGTGCAATGTTTGCAAAACAAAATGTCCTGCTAAGAAAACTTGTCCAAAATACAGAATAGAAATGAGAAAACATCCCCTCGTGATAAAATTTCCATCTACGTGGTTCTTCTTACACAATTTCATGTGATACTGTCAAAGGAATTTCAAATCTTCTTCCAATGGAGGAATTTTTCCAAACCCACCAATAAATACTTCACACATCTTGACTTTTCACTGACAAAGCTAGGGATGTTGTGCGAGTGTGGATTCCTTCAAAATGAGTGTTCATTTGATTTGTATTGCCCTGTTTTAAATTTTTTTTTTTAAAGAAACAAAAGTTTTGTTATTAATTCACTTTTTAGTTTTCTGTTTTGGGTGTGTTTTGAACCTGATAAATGCAATTAATATTCCATACTATATTCTTGATAATAGAAGACGTCAAATTAATTTTATCTTCTTATTTAATAGACATAGTGCAGCTCGTTTACAAAATGGACTTCTGCTTGTAATCAAGGAGACCGAAGATGAAGGAGGTTCCTGCCTTTGGTTGTGACAATAAACTATTTATTCAGCCAAAAAAAGAAGAAGTTAATAGCATAGAGACATGTCAAAGAGGCAGAGAGGACTTACTAAAATAGCTTGCTGATAGGTAGATGCAGTCAACGTTGGGAAGAATAAGATAAAGAGAATTGAAAAGGTACTAGTCCGCGATCAGTAGATTAACAGCAGCGGATGTGAAGGAAGATCTTTGTTAAATATTAGCATTGATACACTATATTGAATATGCTAGTATGGATGCGGAAGCAAAAGCATAAAGTATAGAACACAATAACACACGAGAATTGCGTGGTTCAGCCTAACGACCTATATCCACAGATGAAACCTTAAAGAACTACATCAATAATATATTATGTTGTAGTACAAATCTTGTGTTACAATGAATCGTAACATATGTATATATAGTAAACTAAACCCTAGACTAATAAACTTCTAGTAGAAGTAGGAGACTTGACTTGCACACAAAGTAGAATTAGACTTGGGCCTATGCAAATAGACTAATATATCTCTAACACCCCCTCTCAAACTCAAGATGGAAGTTTGATAAAATCTTGAGATTTGATAAGGTTGAGAAGATCCCTTGAATGAAGTTTGGCTCTATGACGGTAATTTGAGGAAGGCAATGGTCTTGCAGTGTTAATGCGACTTCTAACGATGGTATGACTATACCAGAAAGTTTTGACGGCAGTAGTAGGAAGCCAAAGACAATGAACGTAGCGAAAAAACACCAAGGAAGACAAAGATTGCTCTTAAATATACCACAAGGACAGAAAACCATGGCCTTAAGAAGGTGGCTCTGATACCATGTTAAATATTAGCATTTATACACTATGTTGAATATGCTAGTATGTATGCGGAAGCGAAAGCATAAAGTATAGAACACAATAATACACGAGGGTTACGTGGTTCAGCCTAACGGCCTACGTCCATGGAGGAAACCTTAAAGGGCTACATCTATAATATATTATAGTGTAGTACAAATCCTGTATAGGTCGTCAAGACTGAGTGTTCCTATTCTATGCTTTCCCCTTCCGCATCCATATTAGCTTTAGGGTTTGCTTAATGGAAAAAAAAAAAAAAAAAAAAAAAATCTTCTCAACCTTATCAAATCTCAAGATTTCATTAAGCTTCCATCTTGAGTTTGAGAGGGGGTGTTAGAGAAATATTAGCCCATTAGCATGTAGGCCGTTAGGCTGAACCACGTAACCCTCGTGTGTTATTGTGTTCTATACTTTATGCTTTCGCTTCCACATCCATACTAGCATATTCAACATGGTATATCAATGCTAATATTTAACAATCTTAGCCCAACAATGAAAAGAGGAACAATATATTCATATCTAAATCAAAAAATAAAAAATAAATAAAATAGGAAGAAGAAAGAAGCAACCAGTTACAGGATGTCATTGAAACTCACCGAAGATGAAGAAGAGTTCTGTATATTCAGTTCTGTTGATCCTGGCAGCACAAAATTCTTTCATGGGTCATGACTCATGATAGATGAACAAACTCCAATTCTTATTTCTTAATTAATCCACCAAATCTACAATTTCTTCACTCTAAATATTCGTTTTAGTATATGTTTGGATTCAGCTTATTGCGTCTGCGCGTTTCACGTTTGGCGTTTCCTCTTTTTTTTTTTTTTTTGATGCACGCGTTTCAGGAGACATAGAGCACTGTTCAGTGGGTCTCGTGCACTGTTCACGGGATCCACAAGTACTTTATTAAAAAAAAAACATTAAAAATGGGTCTCACAGTACTATTTACACATTTAACAATTATTTTGCTAAAGTGTTTTCAGTTTTCAGCAAAATAAGCTGTTGACGATGCAAAAAAACTTTAAGGGTTGATGATGCAAAAAATCAACAATTGAGCTCCTCGTCGTAGCGGAGGGACAATGCTGTAGATGGGGTCGTCTTTGTGGATGAGAAACCTACAAAATGAACTAGGTAGAAGAATAACACGTTGGTGTGGCGTCAACCAAACCGCCTTTGATACTTAAGTCAGTAAGGGAGAAAGATTATAGAGAGAAAATGAGCAATGATGTGATTTCGTAGAGTATTTGTGTGTACCTTTAACTTCTATCACCTTCTCTTTTATAGTTGTGTGCCTCATTAATGGGCAATGATGTGCTGTATTTATGCTTAACGGCTAGTGCATTACGAAATCTTTGTCTGAAGTTCACAGCTCATTCTGTGACCGTTGCTCCGTCCGTTACATTTGGTCATCAATGAGCATAATAAATGCGTAACGTCTTCTCTGGGTCAATGACGATCTCCACTTAGTGACGACCATAAATTTCCGACTCATCAATTGCCCCCTTGTTCGAATTCTCGTTTGTTAGATGAGATAAGAACAAATTCGTCTGATGCTTCGTATTCCGTGTATTGCGCATTTATGATGATTTTGATGTTTGAACAGTTGAATGCCATATGTACGGCTTGGATGCGTTCTTCGTGAGGACATGATTCAGTTTTCCCGCGCATGTTTTGGCCACTTGTTTTGCATTTTTCCTTCCTCTTTCCTATCTTTTGTATTTTTTCCTTATTTAGTTTCTGTTCTAGGGTTTGTTTCTCCTCCAAGCTTCCTTCCTCTGTCTTGCATTTCTTGGTAAGTTCTTCATGCTCCTTCTTTTCTGGTTCTTCCATGGTAGATTATTCTGCTGTTAGGGTAGATTGTCCTTCTATAGCTTTCTTTTTTGTTCATTTAGGTTGCTTACTCGAGTCTGTAGAGGGGGAGTGTCTCGAGAGGTTTAGTTTCTTCGTAGGGGAGGAATGTCCATACAGTTCTATCCTTTCTTCGTTATTCCCTCTGGTTTCCCATTTTGCTGAGGTAGCCAGGTTGTTAAAGATGTCCGAGGTAAGGTCTAGTGATCTGGAGATGGGGTTATCTTTGTCTGATGATCGTGTGGTCTCGGAGGCTACTTCTATTTCCACCCTGTGTAAAGCTTGAAACATCTCGTGTTCCCTTATGGAAAAGGACGAGCAGCGGATCTGGGATAGGTTTCAGTTCCCTAATTCAATAAAAATTAGGATCCCGAGTCACGAAGAAAGGGCTTGTCACTCGTATGCTGATGAGGTTTGTTTTTACGAGGCCAACTTTACCAGTGGCCTTCGTTTCCCTATTCATCCCTTTGTTAGGGAACTTTTTTCTTACTTGCATCTTGCTCCGGCACAGTTAGTGCCTAACTCCTAGCGGATCATCGTCTCTTGCATGGTGGTTTAGATGTCCGCCAATGATGGTGATCTCATTAGGAGGGATGAATTCCTCCATTTCTATCATCTAAGGAAATCAAAGGACCCTGGCTATTATGAGTTTAAGCCGTGGGATAGGGCTTTTAGGTTAATCCTCGATTACCCATCGTCTCTTCGAAATTGGCAGCCAAATTTCTTTTTTGTCTCGGGAAGTGGTTAGGAGTTTGTCCCTGTTGAGGACCTAGATGAATCCCCTAAGTTTTTTCATAGTTAGGGAGTTCCCGTGTTTGGTGCGTCTTTCTCTTCTTTTAGTTGCTTTTCCCTTCCTTCATGGGTGACGATGATAGATGGCTTACTTGCATTTCTATTTGTAGTTTCACAGCGTCCTTATCTGAAGAAAAGGTATCAGCGTCGAGCTGAAAAAGTGAAGGAGTACTTGGAGTTCGTCAAAGATTTTGACGAGCTCATTTCTCCTCGATCTCTATTTCTTCACTTTTTGGGTCCGAAACCGTCTACTAAGGTTCGAAAGAATTTGGAAGTTGTGAGAAAGAGTAAGTGCTTCTTTCCTTTTTCCTTCTTCTTTCTCTCTTTTTTTTTTTTTTTTTTTTTATTTTTTTTGACATTTTTCCTTGTCCTTTCAGGAATGATGACTAGATTTAGCAAGAAGAAATTAGCTAAGGCCCAAGAGAAGAAGGCCAAGGGTGGCACCGTCAGTGGTCTCTTGTCTAAGAGAAAGACGGGTGACACCTCTAAGAAAGATCCTGTGATGACACCTCCTCCTACCCACTCACTTGCCAAGCGCCCTGCCTCTCTTACTTTGTCGTTGGAGGTTATTGTCTTTATTGGAGAGGAGGTTAGGAAGAAGAAGAAGGTTGGTGGTAAATCTTTCCTTCCTTCCTTCCTTCTAAGGTGATGCTGGCGCGGCAGCTTTGAAGGCCCATAAGGCACTTTCTGTAGATGATTTGACTCCTCTGATGGTGAAGTCATCCAGTGAGGTGATGTCATCTCATATCCAAAAGCTTGTGCAGGTAAGCGTTGCAGGCTGTTTTTTACTTCTTCTTTTTCGTTGCTTTACTTTTGCTAAGGGAAATTTTTTGTAGGCTTTAGGGGAGTCTCTGTTCGTCTCTGGGAGGCTCTTGGACTTAGAAAAGAAGGTGTCCACATCTGAGCCTTTGGTCAAGTCTTTATCCGTTGAGAATGAGATGCTTAAGAACAAGGTTGTTATTCTCACTACCGAAGCTGAAAATGACAAGGAGCACGTGGCAACCTTGGAGAAAAGCCTACATGTGGAGAAAGACTTTTGCAAGTTGAAGGACAAGCTGATCAGTGACCTGGAGCTGAAACTACAGAAAGTTAGGGCCACGGCGGTACAAGACTTCAAAGACTCTGACGAGTATTTCGATGAGTTGTGCAAGTACTACGTGGAGGGCTTTGATCTTCTCGTGAAGTGAATGGCAAAACATCACCTTGTCTTGGACCTCTCTAGCTTGGCCATGAATGACGTTGAGAAGGAACTTATATCTGATCGTCCTTCTGAGGCTACAGCGGAGAATGTGATGGAAGGAGCCACAGACGTTGCTGAAGTAATGGAGGAGGCCACAATTACAACCCCTACAGACCCTGTCCCTGACGAGCAGTAATCTTTATTTTTTTTCCTTTTCTTTTTTTCTTTTATTGTAAGGCAAGAACAATATTTCTCTTTGGGCCCGTTGTTTTGGGCAATTGAACAATTCCTTTAGGGCCCGTTGTTTAGGGCAATTAAACAATCATCTTGACAATGATAGATAGGTTGGTTGCAGTAAGCAACTCTTTTTATGTTTGGTTGTGCTTGGATAACCTTTTATGACGATATGCCGAAGCAACTTTTTATACTTAGCTCATGTTTGAATGGCTCTCTGTTTTGGCTATGTTGGAACAATCATGTTTGAATGACAATTCTAATCGTGTTTGAACACCTTAATACTTTAGTTATGTTTTGACCAGCTTTCTATTGAGTCGTATCTGAATGACGACTATAGTTGTATTTGGACACTTAGTGTTCTTTAGCCATGTTTAAATAGCTTTTACTGTGTCATGTTTGAATGACGATCTTAGTCGTGTTTAAACAATTTAACATTTTTTTTAGCTACGCTTGAACAACTTTTTTATTGAGTCATGTTTGAGTGACGATGTTAGTTGTGTTTGAACAACTTAACATTTTAACAGTTTTTTATCGAGTCATGTTTGAATGACAATCTTAGTTGTATTTGAACAACTTAACATTTTTTAGCTGTGTTTGAACAGCTTTTTATTGAGTCATGTTTGAATGATGATGTTGGTTGTGTTTGAACAACTTAACACTTTTTAGCTGTGTCTAAATAGCTTTTTATTGAGTCATGTTTGAATGACAATCTTAGTTGTGTTTGAACAACTTAACACTTTTTAGCTGTGTTTGAACAGCTTTTTATTGAGTCATGTTTGAATGACGATCTTAGTTGTATTTGAACAAGTTAACGTTTTTTTTTAGCTGTGTTTGGACAGCTTTTTATTGAGTCATGTTTGAATGATGATGTTGGTTGTGTTTGAACAATTAACACTTTTTAGCTGTGTTTGAACAACTTTTTATTAAGTCATGTTTGAATGACGATGTGGCGCTGTACTCGTGACTTAGAGTCATGGTATGGGAGCGTCTTTTAGGTTAACCATTTTTTGTTTTGTATTGAATGACAATTGTATTAGTTGTGTTTGAACAACTCTGATTTAGTCGACTTTGGTAGTTGTGTATTAACAACTTTGATGGCTATGGCGCTGTTGGTTGTGTGTGAATAGCTTTCGATTTGAAAATTTAATGACAGAGGTCCTTGACACGTCTCCCAAGGATGACTCCTAAGTGTTGGACATATTTTCATTGACAAATGACTCATGGATAATCATTGATAAATATGCATGGGTAATGCTTTCATGTATTATTGATCTTATGAATGATGTAAGTAAAGACTGTCATACACACTGATATGAAGATTAGGCAACTTGAAATGTAAAGCATTCCTTACTGGTAGTATTTCTTCAAGTGTTTTATGTTCCATGGTCGAGGCAGTTCTTGGCCGTCTAAAGACTTCAGGTAGTAGGAGCCTTTTCTAAATGACAGATTACTTCGTAGGGGCCTTCCCAGGTTGGTCCCAGTTTTCCTTGGGATGGGTCCTTTGTTACTTGTGATACCTTTCTAAGGACGAGGTCTCTTGTGTTGAACCTTCTTACCTTAACCTTTCTATTATAGTATTTGGCCATTGCTTCCTTATGTTTGGCCATTCGCTTCATTGCTTCTTCTCTGACTTCATCAACTAGGTCCAGATTGCTATTAAGCTCCTGCGTATTCTTCTGGTCTTCATATGTTTTGACTTGGAAGCTCGTCAATCCTACTTCCACCAGTATGACGGCCTCAGTGCGAAATGTCAGCCTAAATGGTGTTTCTCCTATTGGAACTCTTATGGTCGTCTTATATGCCCAAAGGACATTTTGTAGTTCTTCAGGCCATGCCCCCTTTGCCCCTTTAAGCCTAGTTTTGATAATTTTGAGCAAGCTTCTGTTCGTCACTTCAGTTTGGCCGTTGGCCTGAGGGTGTCTTGGAGAAGAGTAGTGATACTTGACTCCTAAGTCTTGGCAAAATTTTCAAAACTTGGGATTGTCAAATTGCTTTCCATTGTTTGATATTATGACATGTGGGACTTCAAACCTACAGATGATGTTTTTCCACACAAAGCTTGTGACTTTAACCTCTGTTATTGTCGTCACTAGCTCTGCTTCTACCCATTTTGTTAAGTAATCGATTACAACGATCAGAAATCTGAATTGCTTCTTCCCTAGAGGGAATGTACCCATAATGTCAATTCCCCATTGGACGAAGGGCCATGGTAAGGATATGGGTGTCATCGTCTCTCCTGGTCTCGTCTGGACAATTGCGAAGCGTTGACACTTGTCGCATGCTCTGATGATGTCGTATGCATCTTTCTGTAGGGTTGGCCAGTAATCAACTGCTCTTAGCGCCTTCCCTGTTAAGGATCTCGCCCCAGCGTGATTTCCATAAATTCCTTAGCGTATCTCGTGGAGTACATAATTTGCTTTTTCTGAACTGGCGCATCTTAGATATGGGAGTGAATATCCTTGTTTGTACAACACGTCTTCAATAATGACGAAGCGAGCTGCTCTAATTCATATCTTCCTTGCTTCCTCCGTTTTATCTTCAGGGAACCATCCTTCTTTCAAGTAATGGACGATGGGACTCATCCACTCGTCTTGTTCTTTTATCATCAGAACTTGTTCACCTTCTGTGCTTGGTTTCCCCCTTATCTCTACACATAGTTCGGAGGTCGCATTGTAATCGTCTGACGAGGCCAATCTTGCTAGAAAATCAGCTTCTACATTTTTGGCTCAAGGGATTTGCACAAAGTTTAAACTATTAAAGTGCTATAAGAGTCGTTGGACGATCTTTAAGTACTTCTGTATCCTTTCTTCTTTGGCTTCATAATCTCCCTTCACTTATCTGATTATTAGCTGAGAATCAGCTTGGACGATAAGGTTCTTTGCTCCTAGAGCCTTTGCTAGACTTAGCCCTGTTAGCAATGCTTCGTATTCTGCTTCGTTATTTGTTGCTGGGAACTGCAATCTGACTGCATACTTCAATGTTTCTTGTTCTGGAAATATGAGCACTACTCCTTCTCCTCCCACTTTCTTCGTGGCAGACTTATCTGTCTGGACCGCCCATGTTTCTATAGGAGGTCCTTCCTTATAGGGGTAAGTGACTTGGGCTTTAATTGTTGCTCGGGGTTGATATTCAATGTCAAATTGGCCCAATTCAATTGCCTATTAAATGAGTTGTCCTACTGCATCTATCTTGTTCATCGTCTTTCTTATAAGTTGGTCTATCATGACAACAATGGGGTGTGCTTGGAAACAAGGACGGAGCTTTCTGGAGGCGACCAATAATGCGAAAGCTGTCTTTTCCATCCTTGGGTAACTTGCCTCTGCTCCTTGAAATGCTTGGCTGGTGTAATAGACAGGCTTCTGGATGTTCCCTTCTTCTTTAATCAATGCCAAACTTATTACGGTGTTGGATATTGCTAGATAGAGATACAACTTCTCTCCCATCACCGAGAGGCTTAGTAGAGGTGGCTTCGTCAAATACTCCTTTAACTTGGCAAGGGCTTCCTCGCATTCGTCAGTCCATTGAAAGGCTTTCTTCAATAACTTGAAGAATGGCATGCACTTGTTTGTTGCCCTAGAGACGAATCTATTTAGGGCTATAACCTTTCTTGTCAAGCTTTGCACCTCCTTCACTGTTTTTAGTGACTTGACTTTGATTATTGCCTTTACTTTATCTGGATTTGCCTCTATACCTCGTTGGGACACCCTGAATCCCAAGAATTTTCCTAAAGCAATAGCAAAAACACACTTTGCAGGGTTTAATTTCATATTGTACTTACGTAGTGTGCTGAAGGTTTCTTTTAGATCGTCCAAGTGGTTGGCTTCGTCCTTGCTTTTCACCAACATATTATCTATGTACACCTATACATTCCTTCCAATCTGGTGAGAGAACATACGGTTTACCAGTATTTGGTAGGTGGCTCCTACGTTCTTTAGTCCAAAGGGCATAACTTTGTAGCAATACAACCTTTGGCTAGTAACGAACGAGATCTTCTCTTGATCGTTTTCGTCCATAAGAATCTGGTTTTATCTAGAAAATGCATCCATGAAACTCTAGAGCTTGTGTCCAACAGTTGAATCTACCAGTTGATCAATCCTTGGCAAAAAGAAGCTGTCTTTTGGGCAGGCTTTGTTTAGGTCTGTGAAGTTAACACACATTTTCCATTTACCATTGCTCTTCTTCACCATTACCACGTTTGCTAGCCAATCTGGATAAAAGACTTCCCTGATGAAATCAGCTTCTAGTAGCTTTTCTACTTCCTCAATTACAGCTTTGTTGCGTTCTGGTGCGAATATTCTCCGTTTTTGTTGCACAGGTTTGCATTTCAGATTGACATTGAGACGATGCTGTATGATCTTCCTATTAATTCCAGGCATATCCTCGTGTTTCCAAGCGAAAACATCTTGGTTTGCCCTTAAGAAGGAAATCATTTCCTCCTTCTCTGAAGTTTGGAGTGCAGTTCCTATCTTCAATACCTTTGTCGAATCTCCTGGGATGATCTTAACTTCTTGTGGTGTTTCTGATGGTTCGGGGATGGGCTTTGGTTCATTGATCACCCACGTGTGGTTCTTTCCTGATGCTAAGGCAGCTTGATAGCATTCTCTTGCTAGAACTTGGTCTCCTCTGATTTCTCCTACTCCATGGGCTGTTGAAAACTTCACATTCAAGTAATATGTTGACGTCATTGCTTTTAATCTCTTAAGTGCAGGTCTTCCCAAGATGATGTTGTATGTTGAAGGGCAATCAACTAGGAGGAAATTAATTTCCTTGGTGACTTGTACTGGGTAAGTTCCTGCAATCACAGTTAGAGTGACGATACCTCTAGGGACGATTCTATCCCCTATGAAGCTTACTTGAGGCAAGGTGAAAGGCCTGATCCTTTTCTTATCCAGCTTCATTTGCTGAAATGCGGACAAGTAGATGATATCTGCCGAGCTTCCGTTGTCAATGAGCACCCGGTGGATGTTAAACTCTTCTACTATGAGCATGATTACTAGTGGATCGTCATGGGGTTGGCTGATGCCACGACCGTCTCTCTTTGAGAAGACAATATCAGGCTCGTCATTCTTTGGCGTCTTCATTGGAGGGAGCCACGAATGGATGCTGTTTATTTCTCTCCCCTATGCTTTTTTCAGGGACTTCAACGTTTCGCTTGCTGTTAGTCTTCCTGAGATTGTCTTTATCTCTCCTACAGGGGGTTTGCTATCCCCTACTTTCGAAGTTCTGTCCTGGTTGTCCTTCCGTTGGTATCTGTGGGGCTCTGTCTTTCTGACGTACTTCTATAACTTCTGTTGTTGGATTAAAGTCTCCACCTGGTCTTTCAAATGCCTACACTCATTGGTGCGATGTCCGTGATCTTGGTGGAACCTACAGTACTTGCTTTTGTCTCTTCTTTCAACTAGAGTGCTAATTGGTTTCGGTCATTGCAGGGAGGGATCGTCCCTTATCTACATAAGGACTTGCTCAATTGGCATCACTAGAGGAGTGAAGTTGGTGAACTTGAGTTTCCTATCTGGGTATTCCTTCTTTTTCCTCATGGTCTGCCCAACACTTTGTGTTTCTTTCCTCTTATCACGATTGCTGCTTGTTCCTTTGTCTCTCTTCTTTTTTCCTTTCATTTCCTTTGTGAGCACAACATCTTCTGCATTCATGTACTTTTGAGCTTTACGGAGCAACTCCGTAACTATTTTTGGTGGACTTTTAGTGATTAAGAAGAAGAAATCCCCAGGTAGCAACCCTACTTGGAAGGTTGTTAAGATAGCTTGATCTTCAGCTTCATCTACCTACAACAGCTCCTTATTGAATCGAGTGATGTACTGTCTTAGTGATTCTCCTTCTGCTTGCTGAATATTGAGAAGATGGCTAGTTGGTTTTTTGTGTCTTTACCCACCAATGAAATGACGAACAAAACCCTTACTGAGTTGTTCAAAGTCTGCGATAGTTCCTGGGGGTTTCTTGCTGAACCATACTCTGGCTGCTCCCTTCAGTGTTGTTGGAAATGCTCAAAACATCACCTCGTCTAGATTCATTTGCAATAGCATTAGCGTCTTGAATGATTCAATGTGATCCAAGGGATCTTTGGAACCTTCATATGACTTCAACTGTGGGAGACGAAATTTTGGAGGGAGGGGACGGTTCAGCACTTCATTGGTGAATGGTGAGTCCGTCCTTCTAATCATCCCATCTAGATTCTCTCTGCCTTTGTCCTTCATAGCGCTTTTTAGTTCGTCCATCTCCTTCCTCATGTTGTGAAGCTCATTCTCCACCCTGCTGGAATCTTCTCTTGAAGTTCTATCTCGCCTGTTGGCTCGAGAATTTGACTCTTCTTCATTTTGGTTTTCACCTATTCGCCGATGTTCTTCATTTTGAGACTCCATTGTCTTTCGTATCTCTTCATTCTAGTGAGTCAACTCTTCCATATTAGCCAAAAGGGCTTGGATTTGTTGTTGTTGCACAACATCTAGCTAAGGTGCAGTCTCTGCTTCCATCTCATACTTTGAGGAACTCTTTTGTCACTAGGAAAGATGGCTTGAATGATTAGCATCCCCACAGACGATACCAAATTGATGATGCAAAAAATCAATAATTGAGCTCCTTATCGTAATGGAGGGACGATGTTGTGGATGGGTCGTCTCTGTGGATGAGAAACCTGCAAAATGAACTAGGTGGAAGAATAACATGCCGGTGTGACGTTAGCCAAACCGCCTCCGATGCTTTAGTCAGTAAGGGAGAAAAATTCTAGAGAGAAAATGAGTAGAGAGTGATTTTGTAGAGTATTTGTGTGTACCTTTAACTTCTGTCACCTTCTCTTTTATAGTTGTGTGCCTCATTAATGGGCAATGATGTGCTGTATTTATGCTTAATGGCTAGTGCGTTACGAAATCTTTGTCTGAAGTTCACAGCTTTGTGATCGTTGCTCCGTCCGTTATGTTTGGTCATCAATGAGTATAATAAATGCGTAACGTCTTCTCTAAGTCAATGACAGTCTTCGCTTAGTGACGACCATAAATTTCTGACTCATCAAGGGTCATAATGAAAACAATACCAGACTTTAAAGGTTAAAAGTCGACTCTTAAGGTTTTTAGAGCCCTTTGGTTGATTTTAGAAAAGCATGCTTTATAGATCCATATTTTTGTCTATCTTCCATGGTTTTGAAACTTGGACCATTTAATGAACCAAAAAAGAGAGGTTCAAGGTTTTAAAAGTCAGATCAAGATTCGATCGAGGTTGAATTGTGATGACATCATAAATTATTTAATAATTTAATAAAAAAATATAACAAATTTATAAAAATGAATAATCTTGATTTAAAAATATAGAATATTTGTTCAAAAAATATATAGAATAGTAAATCTCTTTCAAATATATTTTCACAACTTTTATATTTTAATACTTTTAGCCAAAAAAAATGTGACAAACCAAATGAAAAAACGAAAACCTACTGCCACAGTGCCACGAGCCAACAAATGTCTTGTCTCATTTTTTTTCTAATAAAAAAAAACCACTTTACCCCAAATTAGGGAACTCACTGTCACTTTTTTGAGTAATGCTCCGGGAACAATTTTGTGCATAACTTTGTGCCACAACTTCCCACATGGCGAGTTGTAAGTGGTGAAAGTATGATGGTGGGCATAACTAGCCACTCACAACTTACCACATGGCGAGTTGTAGCACAAAATTGTGTCCTGCGCATTACTCCAATTTTTATAACCCCTTCAAATTCAAAGTTTAAATTTCAAACAAAAAAAAACAAACAACCAAAAAAGTCTACAGCCACTTATTAGTTATCATACCTCATCTTATTTAATTAAAAAAAATTACTATTTCCAAAGCAACCCACTCATATGTCATATCACCATCTCTTCAATAAAACATTAGAACCAACCTGCCCCCACTTACCACTCTTTCCTCTTCGTCTTCTTTTTCTTTCACTCTCCAAAATCTCTTTATCCCCATAATCTCTTTTTACAAACACATATTTATCCTCCCTCCGACAGAAACTAAACGGCAAGAACTAGTGATAGTAGAGCAAGATCCAGTGACAGTGAAGTATTTTGGCTAAACAAGACATCAAACTCTGGCTTCTGGTGAAGAAAAACTCGATGGACCATCGCAGATTTTTTTTTCAAAGTATTTGTTATCCAATTGGTAAAACCATGTCTGTTCTTGCAAACCGGGAGGTTTGACCATGGTCCAAGCAGTTTGCTGCAAATTAAATTTTTTTTGGTTTTATACTTTTAAAGAATCGGATTGATGACCGGTTTCCAGTTACTGCAATCTGACTGGACAGTTTGGTTCGGATTTCAAAACCATGCTATCTTCTCGATAGTGGTAGACATCGAATTAATTTTTTTCAAGAGAAAGAGCAGAGGTTGAATTTGAACCACTTTGCGCTGCTCCCATCTGCACATCTTTTCTCTAAATTGGGGCAAAAAGCAATGTGCAAATGTTTTAAATTGGTGAGGAGTAGAATGGGAAGATACAACAGCTTTTTGCAGTCGTAAGAAACAGCTTTTAAAGAGAAGAAAGATAGCTCAACCAATTTGGCAAAGCTTCCATTCCGTTAAAGTTCTCTATGCACAGCTCTTCAAGGGTGGTGAAGAGTAGAATTTCGTCCGGGAGAGAGTTGAGTGTACGACTCCCTGCAATCTTAGCTTTTTGAGGGATGCCTGCGAGTATCGAATGAAAGGATAATGCAGAATCGGGAAAGCATCCAAATCTTCAATAAACTCACCGATTACCAAAGTCTTTAAGCGGTCCTCTTGCCGCGAAAGCTTCAGTTATAGATCAGGACAGTTGCTAAGTTTTAAATTAATAAGAGAATGAAATAGTTCTCCTAAATCTGGAATTGATTTCTTTCTCAATCTTCAAATATTGAAGAGGTGTATAGAAATGTAGCCCACTGGGTAGTTCATCAATACCAGAGTCTATTATCTCAAGTGTCGAATAACTGACGGGACACCCGGCAAACAACTCACTTTATAATGTTGTACTACGATCTTCTGAAGGGAAATGCAGGTGTGCAGTGATTCTGGAATTGATTTCATATTCGGACAGTTCTCAATCTCCAAATATTGAAGAGATGTACAGAATTGTAGCCCACTGGGTAGTTCATCAATACCACATTTTATTATCTCCAAGTGTCGAATAAGTAATGGGACACCTGGCAAAGAACTCAGGTCTGGACATCTCTCAACTACCAATTTCTGAAGGGAAACGCAGGTGTGCAGTGAGTCTGGCAAATATCTCAGTTTAGGACACTTATTTAAGGTCAACTCCTCAAGGGAAGGAAACACCAACAACACCTCAGCTGTGCTTGTCAACTCCTTTGCATCCTTCCACTCTTCTACATAATACATGTCCAATTTAAGTATTCTCAATGCCGGAAATAATGTAGTAAAATTTCTGTAACTCCCATCACTGTAACTGTAAAACTCACTTCCTATACTTCTTACATCTGTCATATATTCTATTTCAAGAACCCTAAGATAGGGTAAATGTCCCAGGGTGGGAACTTCTTCACATTCCGTACACCCTTTCAAATAGATCTCAATCAAATTTTGATATAGTGACAAACCAACCCATGATGGGAATTTCTTTCCTCCATACCATTCGATTTTTAAGCTTTTCAAATTTGGGTGAGGTCGGAGGCCTTCCAACACCTCTTCGTATTTATCATAGTTGTACTTTGCTGCATAAGAATAATCTTCCCAGTATAATCCCAACTTGAATATTTCCTTTTCATTTAATTTTGCACTTTTGGCTTCTTCCTAATCTTCCATCATCTCTAGATTCCTTATATTTATTTCTCCTTGGGGATTCTTTAAAGGTCCAAATTCTTTAATAAGATAACCTTCATTTGGACCCACAACAAAAATTGGCAATGTTTGAAGGCATGTCAACCGCCCCATATTCTTGGGAGTTTTATTGTAATACATATTAATATGATACGTCTTAACATAATCAAATTGCTTAGATCTTCTGGAAGAGAGAACTGTTTGAAATAACCATGTCCTTCAATTCTTAAACCATTTTTGTGACGACGTATTCTCTTCCTGCAATTTCTGAATCATCAAGGAAGGGGTCTACATTCATGTCAAAGCTAATTTTGGAGATTGAATTCACCAAATCCATTCTATGACCAAAGCCAATTACAGCATGCACAATTTTATCCAATAACTGTTTGATGGTCTTACTTTATCAGGATAGCAAAATGAAAAACTACGCACCTGATCCACCATTTGATTTTGAGTCTGTACCTTTTGCCAAAAACTTTCATAGCTAAACTCATCTAGCACATTATTAGCCTCATAAGCTACATCTCTAAGGTCCATTAGTCAGTTCCTCACAGACTTATCACTTGATTGCCTCTTTTGAGCATCATCTAACAAGAATTTAATCTTGAATAATGTTTCAAGAAGATTTTTCAACTCTGCCTTGAAACTCGACTCAAAACCGACATACTCACTGGCATGTTGTGAAAATGCATTGGCTATTAGTCTGTCCACAACATCATTGAGGACAACTTCAGCCATATATTCTTCCTTACCCTGGAAAGAGAAAATAGTATGAAAAGGTTTGCAAAGGGTCAATTAAAAAGCATTGGTTTTATTAGAAATAAATAACTATGTATAGAGTTGGGACTAGATAATCACCTTATTTTTTAATTTTGAAGCCGAGGTTGATGCACTTTTGAGTTTTTTGTTGGTCTCTTGAGTTGCTTGAGCTTCTCTTTTTTTTTGAGTTGCTTTAGCTTTGTTTTGAACATCCAGAGGCACAGCATTACATGCCTTAATGTCATTACCTGGAACTCCGGCCAAGTGTGCTTTAATCCTTGATGCACCTCCAGGAAAATCTTGTTCACAAAAATTACATTTGAAACGACCATTTAATTTCACAGCATATGCCCAAAATTGGTCTCTCTCTCTACCCATATTTCTTTTTCCTTGCAATAAATAAATAAATAATACACTATCAAAATCAGATATAATTTAGTTCAGATAAAATTAATAATAAAATATGTTGTAACGACTAGGTCGATGTTAGAGTGCACTTACTGTAGCAATAGTATCTTGCAAATAGGTAGACGCAATCAATAATAGAGGTCAGGAAGAGGAAGATGGAGAGGGAGAGACAAAGAGAGAGATAGAGAAGGTAGTGATAGACTGTGAAGAGCAAGAGAGAGAAAAAAGGTAATAGCGTGTGAACAATAAGAGGAAGAGACGAGACGAGACGAGACGAGGAGAGGAGTGATCCAGCAATTTACAAGGAGTTTTTATATTCTTTAAAATGCTTGTACGTACATTTATGTGTGTAAAAGTTATTTCTCATATTTTCTTTAAAGCCTATAATATCAAAAGAAAAAATTATGTTACATATAGATTAATACACATTGTTCCATGCACAGACAAAAAAATGAACTGAAATCAATTTGAGTTCATATTTTAGTGAGTATGTAATTTTCTACAGTCAAATGTTCGTGTGAAAAGGGAAGTTTCGAGGGCCTATACAAGTCTTTTAAAAGGTCAAATATTTAGGCTTAGGGGTGTCCAACTCAACCGGTGGCCTGACCCACCGATAAATTCGACCAAACCCGGGCCAACCGCCGGTCGACTTGACTACTTCGGCGGTCAGCGGTGGGTCTTTTTCTCTAGAATCTAATTTGGTCGGTTTGTCTCCCCAAAACCCGAAGATACCCGAACCGATCAAGATACATAGCGTTTTCCGGCGAGATTTTTTAGATCCGGCGAGATCTCAGCTAGATCCATGAAATCTCCACCGGATTTGGCAAGATCTCGTTGTTTACGCTCAAATCCAGCTACAATCTAGTGGGTTTTGCTCAAATACGGCTAAGATCCAATGAAAATATGATAGGTTTTGCTCAAATCCGGTGAAACTCCGCTGGGTTTTGCTCAAATTTGACGACAATTTGGTGTCTTTTGCTCAGATCTCATGAGTTTTGCACAAATCCAGCAAAGATCCAGCGAAAAATATAGATCGCCGCAAAAGGAACCTTCAACAACATCTTCGTCGGCTTCGACCAATCTGACCGCTGATTAAACAAATTTGATGCAACCTAACCCATTGGTTTTCGCGGTTGGTGGCGGGTTTTCTTGCCAAAAACCCGATTCATAGGGTTGGTTACGGGTTGGGCACAAACCCGACCCGGACTGACCCGTAGACACCCCTATTTAGGCAAAAGTGCATGTGAATTGTGCTAAAATTTCAACCTACCCCCACTGGCCAAAAAGAGGGGAAAAAAAAAAAAGCAAAATTATTAGGACAAGTAGGACCATCACTATGCTGAAAGAAGATGGGTTGTGTCTTTCAAGATGGGGTCCAGCCTTTTACAAGTAGGACCAGCACTCATAGAAAACATGTATTTCAGAAATTGTTGTAGGTGTCGTATTTGTGTTGTATTCATATCATATTAGTGTTCTATTGGTCATTTTATATTGTAAGTTTTTGAAATTGCTAATGTAGTTGTGTCGTACTCATATTTGTGTTTGTGTTTGTACTTCTTAAATAGAAAAAAAGTCCTTAATTTTGTGCTTTCATTCTCGTTAACTTGTAGTTTTTATTTTTTATTGATTCACAATTGTTTTCTCTAAATTTAAATTTGTTATCAATTTGATCTTTATAGTTTAATTTTAAACATTTTAAATCTTGTTGTTTAAGAGTTGTTCAATTTTGTCCATTTATCAATGGCGTTATTACTGTTACTATTAAATGTTAAACAACATTGTAAATGTTTAAAGCCTAAATCAATCTCAAACTTAGGGTACGTTTGGTACACTGAATGGAGATTACGACATGAATTGTAATCTTTATTACTTAGTTCTATTTCCTTATTATTATCCAAAAAAAAGCAATCTACGTTTCTTTTTGATTTTTTTTTTAAAATCTCAAAAATAGAAATGGTCTCCCAAACATCATTTTTTTTTTTTTTTTTTTGGCTTTTCAATATTATTCTAAAAGTTGTTTTTAAAAGTGGGAGTCAAACACGTATGATATAAAAATTATTATCTAAAAACTAGTTTCAACTTCAATTTTTTTTAAACTATTAGAGCTTTATCCACAAATCACAAAGAAAGTATCATAAAATGGACCACATAATAGATCCATTTTTAAAGGGTTACCACAAAAAGGGTAATATGTGTAATTTTGAAGGTTTACCACAAAAAGGGTAATATGTGTAATTTACTTTTTTTTTTTAAATTTGGAATTCAAACTTCCAGTTTAAAAAATGACATGAATAAAGTAGACTTGATTTTTTTTATTTCTATTTAATATATGGATTTAAAATTATTAATGGTCTGAAAAGAGTAGGAGGAAGAGAAGAGAATAGATGCAATGGTGTTGTAATAATAATATGCATAACGCGCTTGTCAAACTTAGCTCACATTTTCCTTAACTTTCTTCAGTTATTGGAACAAGCTTGAGGCCCACCACTTGCAGAAAGAAGATCCGGTTTATTTTTATATTTCGAAAGTAGGAGTAGGAGGTCCACCACTCGCCGAAAGACGGAACAAAAATTAGGACTCCACTCACCTAAGAGCATCTCCAACCAGTTTTGGGGACGGGCTCCTCTCCTGTTTGTTATTCTCCAGTTTCTCCCGTTTTAATATGGATGAATGCCACGTAGAAACAAAACAATTCAAAGGCCAAAAAATAAGCCACGAAATTCTCTCTCTTGTTTCGCCTCTCTCTCCATCACTTCACCTCTTTTCTCTCTTTATCTATCTTTTCAAACGGACCAAACCTGAGCATCAAAGTATCAGAGCCATCAAAACAAAAAGAACAAAGGATGTGAGTGCTGTACTTGGAATTTTATCATTCTTGGCAAGAGAGGTCAGATTGTGTTCCTCCCAATAGAAGGTTGGGTATAGGGTAAGGATGCCAATCTCACACCCACCTTACACTGCAGTATTTTCTTGGCTTCCCCTAAGAGAATAGAGATCTTTAACTCCTTTTTGGTCTCCTCAAGCACCGACTTTCTCCAGCCAGCAAGCTTTGATCTTGGTGCTGACTCAGCTCTATATGAAAAATTGTCAAATAAAAAATTGGATTTGTTTCATGGCTTTTTTTTTTTTTTTTTTTTTTTGTTAAACTCCTTTGTCCCTTTTGTTTTGATGCTTATGATGCTCAAGATTGGTCCGTTTAGAGAGAGAGGAAAAAGAGGAGAAAGAGAGAGAGAACAGGTGAAAGTAACAGGAGAGTAGAGAAAGAGAAGAGAGAATTTCATGGCTTATTTTTTGGCCTTTGGATTGTTTTGTTTCCACGTGGCATTCATCCATATTAAAATGGGAGAGGAGCTCATCCCCCAGTTTTGCTATCTCATCTTATTTTAAGATCCCAAAAAATTACTTTATCAATTATAACATACCATTTTACAATACACCCAACATCTCAAAATTCTATTATTTTACCATTTTAATAAACACTATTTTTAATCTTTCTTTATTATTTCTTTTCAACAGTATTTTTTTTTTTTCAAATTCAACTATTCCAACTTTTTCAAATTCAACCATTCCAACGGTCAATCTTTCTTTAATAAAGAAGTTTAAAAGCAATATATTTCAAACACAATACTCACCTTCCTCACAGTTTCTTTGAAAGGTACTAGTAGGCTACTAGCTATAGCAAATACATCAAAAGTTAAGTTCCTTGACTACCTAACGAGTTGAGGTAGCATCGTTGGATTGCTTCTCTTGTTTTTTTTTTGATCAAAATGTAACTGTTTTTGCTGAAGGATCGTTTGGTAATTTTGTATATCCATTCATGTAAGCAAAAACAGTGGAACATTATTCCTCTATACTAAACTGTGCATCATCTTTCATCTAACATATTGTGCATGCTTAAATTTCCCATCTTCTAAATTGCTGTAGTTTCTCCCTTAAGTCTTGACCACTCAACGATTTATCCACCTCCGTTTCCCTGACCTTATAACATTCACAGTGATGAGGGAATCCCTCTCTAAAGGACCACTTCTTGAATTCCCACTTCCTTTGCAAAATTCACCACTCTCTCAGTAGCAATCGCTTCAATTTCATCGGATTCGTGCACAAACTTCGCTCTCTAACTCATCAGTCATCACGGCTATAACTAGTCCCTGTGCATCTCTGATTATTGCCCCCATTCCATCTTCCAGCTTGTTAAAAAATTGCTTCCTCAATTTTAAGTTTATACATTCCTCCTCTGTTTGTCGGCTTGCAATTATAACCAATTGTTTCTCAGCTAGCTGGAAGCAATAGATGTATTTCATTTACATTTGCCTACACATGACAACAATATAATTATGCGATGAATTATGGAAAAAAGGTAAATAAAATAAATAAAAATAAAAGACATGGGAAAACAGAATAAAGGATGAAGAAATAGTAGTCAATTATAAGTTTGATTGCCTGTTTCAAAGTATGCTCAAAATAATCCTGAGAAGATCTGAATAGACGCCTCAATCTCCAAGGCTCCTTTTCTCTCTCGCTGGGACTAGCTACGATTGACAAAAGGTTTCATCTGTGATTAATAGCACCAAAGACTGTGTGAGTTCATAGCAGGACATGGTTGGTCATTAATTTTCCAATGTTTCAAACAACATTACACCAACTAAAACCATATGTGATCTGTTTTGGGTTAGCATCCTCAACAACCTATGACTTCGAACTCATTCACAAGAATCATTTCTTACCCATTTGATAAAATCCAGAAACATTAAGAAACCAGCAGAGTCGTGCATTATCCAAGCACTTCAGAGGCAAGTTGCATACTAATCTGCTGTGTTAAAAATAAAACAATAGGGAATCTTGTATTACATCTTTTCTAAATCGTTATGGAGGTCATCAGACTGTATCAACACCATGGTAGCTTAAACCACTTTCTATCAGTACTGATCATAAGTGGCTCAACTTATAGAACTTTTCACTTCTATTTTATAAGTTGGATGGGTTGACTTGACCTTAGAAATACCAATTCTAAATCTAATTGTACAAAAATTATTGAATAATATAGCAATCAAAATGGTCACCTGTTGGGTACGAAAATAATGTAAACCTTACAAGAAGAGAACACTGCAATAGACAGAAAACCTTAATTGAATCTAGTCTAACTGTCCAAAAGATACAGATACAAATGATTTTCAGTGAAATGCTAACAAGTAAAAAGACTAATTATTGATGTCTACCTCATGATCCAGTAAGCTGTTGAAGTCACTGGATGGAAGCACCTACTCCATAAGCACAGGAAAATCCTTGGCCTCACCTAATGCACTGCTGGAAGTGTTGTCAAGTATAATATACTGATCATAACATGTAGATAAATTTACAATATGGTTCAAATTGACTAACAACCAGATTTTTCTGAGGAAAGAGAGAGAAAGCTCAAGAAAATAAAGTTCAATATTTAAGCAGTCTAAATACTATTAATATGGCATATCTATAGTCATAACTTGATCTCAGGACAAAAATGCAATTAGGGTCTAGTTCAATTAATTTGAATCTCAAGATGCTCTGAGATCAATTCTATTTAGGACAAAATAGGACTTTAAGTTCGTGCACAATTCTAATTAGGACAAAATAAATAATTTATGTCTCAATATTGAAAATTAACTTTAAAAAATTCACAACATTAACAAACTATGATGGAGTTCAAAATTCTAGGTTCACTTAATGATAATGTTAAAAGCCTCATACATTCCATATTTCTTCCCGTAAGTTCTAGATACACCCAAGGGTGAAAATGATACAAATAAAATGACTTTTGAAATATGTACAAATAAAATGCCCTAATTATTAGAAAACTATCAAGTCAAATACAAAATTAAGGGAATTCATTGAATCAAAATTTTCAAAGTCTACAAATGCTGTGCAGAAAAATATGATGCTCCACATGGAAATATAAGTTTCAAACAAAAATTGAAGGGATATTGCAATGAAATAACAGGATAAGATATATGGTAAGTGAAAAAAAAATTTCCAAATAGCTAGTTTATTCAAAAGCTAAATCTAAGAAGAGGGGACTGTGAGTAAATACCAATTTATTTTGAGGTTGCAATTGGGATAAAAAAAATTATCTGGATATGTGGAACTGGGCCATTCTTGGACTACTCTGTGCTGAAGAACGGGACCACTAATTGGGAAATGCCTTGGCATCAGTTGTCATCAAGTAAATAATTTTCCCAGACACAAACTTCTTGCAAGGTTCCTGACTTAGCCATAGAAATCCAAGCAATATGGCCTCCTTCAAAAGGTAAAAACCATGTATAGATATATTAGAACAATCAACACTTTCAGTGCTGTCTGAAATTTTAATTTTAATTTTGTTTGCACTAGTAGAACTGGGGATCACAAAATTTCATGGTCCATGAAATGAAAAATCAGCAAGACCTTCACCAAGCCAATTTCTCATTCTTATACAACTATCCACTTTCCACAATAAATTCACCCTCATAAACAGAGCAATTATAACCCAGCCCAAATCAACAAAATCAAACGTCAAGTTTTAGACAGCCCTAAGCAAAAGAACTAATCCATGAACTCTTACATTATCAAAATGTGAAGGTTACTAGAAATGCCGAGAGAAAGAATGAGTAAGTGGACATAAAGCAGGCTCTAACAGTGATGAATCCAATATTCCAAACTTCCCAATGTCAAATTTCAATTTTGAAAAAATTGCAGAAAGAAATAGCTTGGCAAGCAGAAATTGAATAGCAGCAAGCCATATTGGTAACAGAGTCAGTTGTTTCAACCACCAGAATGCGGTCAACCTAAATTGTACGAGTAAACTATGCTTTTAGTAACTTTTTAAGTCTTGTGATGATTTGCAGAAACAAAAATTTAAATAGCACCAAGACAATTATCAAAAAAATTTTAAAATATGCTCTGCTCTTAGGGACTTTTTTCAAATGATTGCAAATTGTAATTTCATAAATTGAACTTTTCAAGTGTTACCAGAGTGGTTGATAATATTAATTTCTACTCTTTATTTCAAGAACTATTAACCTAAATTGTAGCATTTATATATTTTCTTAGTTGTGTCCAATTAAGTATTCATACCAGGAACATTATCACCAATAACGAATATAAGACAATAGTATGAGCAGACTTACTGAGCATTGATTTCAACCAATGGAATCTGGTTAATCTTGGACAGCTCATTGTTTAATTTGGGGCAATCATAAATCTTCAGCATTTTCAATTTGGTGAGGCGTCGCATGGCTTCCTTGGTGAGAAGATGCATCAGGCTCTAGCAATTCACAAGATACAGCACTCGAAGAGAGGAAAGATTGCCCAACCACTCTGGCAAAGCTTGGACTTTATAAAATCCCTCTATCCACAGAATTTTAAGGGCAATAAAGTATTGGATTTGGTCCAGGAGAGAGTGGAGTGTAGGCTGTGCAGCCGACCCACACAATTGGAGCTTTTGGAGGGAGTGTTGAATGGAAGTAGAAGGCAGCACTCTCCAAATTTTGAAGAAGACTGTGGCCAATTAAGTAGTTCTCCAAATATTATGGACGGGAAACCTGGCAAAGACTTCAGCTCAGGACAATAGCCTACTACCAACTTCTGAAGGGAAACGCAGGTGGGCAGTGAATCTGGCAAATAACTCAGCTTAGGACACCATCTGGAAAAATTAATATTTAATATTTAAAAATAAAAAATAGGGTAGCAGACAGACACTAATATAATGAGTCTTTTAGGTAAATATTGCAAAAATTAAAATATATTTGCGTTATAGGTACTGTTTGAAGTTATTTGTGGAAATGAGGAGAGAGACTGAATTTCGGCAATACCGTTGCCGAAATTCAACAAAAAGTAGGAGAGAGAATCACAAAAAGGAGGAAAGAGAAAGTTGGTGTCAGGAGTTGAATTTCGGCAACTGTGTTGCCGAAATTCATCTGCCCAACTTTACTGTGCTGCCCGCCCGGAAATGTGAGAAGTGCAATAATGCCCAGACAAAAAATAATAATAATTGTATTGCTGAAAATGGTAGAAAAAATTAAATGAATGCGGAAGAATTAAAGAAAAATATAATGCGTTATGCACACAATATTTTTACAATATTTTCACAATAAATCACAAGTAACTAGTTATTATTAGTTCAAATTTAAATTTGACATTGACATTACTATTTTAATTTAACAATAACAGCAAGTAACAACCTGATACTTAGCATTTGTTGTAAAAATATTGTAAAAATTGTGTGCACTTATTATTTCTTAAACTTAAAAAAAAAAAAAAGTGTAATGGATTTGTGAAAAATTTTGTGGCAATTGTGGCAATCCCATTGCCGAAATAGTGGGGAAAAACTTTTACCCACTATTTCGGCAATGGTATTGCCACAATTAGGAAAAAACTTTTTTTTTTTTTTTCAATTGTGGCAATGCTTTTTTTTTTCAATTATGACAATGGCATGAAAAAATTTTTCCCACGATTTCGGCAATGACATTGCCACAATTGGGAAAATAATAATATTTTATTTTATTTTTTTCCCAATTGTGGCAATGGTATTGCCGAAATTGTGTGGAAAAAATTTTTCCCGCCATTTCGGCAATATCATTGCCACAATTAGAAATTTTTTCCCACAATTTCGACAATGAAAAAAAATAAAATAAAAACTTTTTTTTCCCAATTGTGGCAATGGTATTGCCAAAATTGTTTTTTTTTTTTTTTTTCAAATGGTATTGCCATTGCTACAATTAGTAAAAAAAAAAAAAAAAAAAAGCCCGAAAATGTTTTTCCCCCAATTTCGGCAATGGCATTGCCGAAATTGTGGGGAAAAGTTTCCCCCCAATTTCGGCAATGGCATTGCCGAAATTGTGGGGAAATATTTTTCCCCACAATTTCGGCAATACCATTGCCACAATTAGGAATTTTTTTTTTTTTTTTTTTTCAATTGTGGCAATGGTATTGCCGAAATTGTGGGGAAAATATTCCCATTTCGGCAATGCCATTGCCACAATTAGAAAAAGAATAAAAATAAATTTTTTTTTTCCCAATTGTGGCAATGGTATTGCCGAAATTGTGGGGGGAAAATTTTTTCCCCCTATTTCGGCAATGCCATTGCCACAATTAGGGAAATTTTTTTTTTTTTTCAATTGTGGCAATGGTATTGCCGAAATTGTGGGGAAAAATATTCCCCCCATTTCGGCAATGTCATTGCCACAATTAGTATTAAAAAAAAAAAAAATTTCCCAATTGTGGCAATGCCATTGCCGAAATTGTGGGGAAAAATTTTCAACAATGCGCCACAATTAGGAAAAGAATAAAAATAAAAACTTTCTTTTTCCCAATTGTGGAAATGTCATTGCCGAAATCGTGGGAAAATTTTTTTCATGCCATTGTCATAATTGAAAAAAAAAAGCATTGCCACAATTGAAAAAAAAAAAAAAAGTTTTTTCCTAATTGTGGCAATACCATTGCCGAAATAGTGGGGAAAAGTTTTTCCCACTATTTCGGCAATGGGATTGCCACAATTGCCACAAAATTTTTCACAAATCCATTACGCTTTTTTTTTTTAAGAAATAATAAGTGCACACAATTTTTACAACAAATGCTAAGTATCAGGTTGTTACTTGCTGTTATTGTTAAATTAAAATAGTAATGTCAATGTCAAATTTAAATTTGAACTAATAATAACTAGTTACTTGTGATTTATTGTGAAAATATTGTAAAAATATTATGTGCATAACGCATTATATTTTTCTTTAATTCTTCCGCATTCATTTAATTTTTTCTACCATTTTCAGCAATACAAATTATTTTTTTTTTTTTGTCTGGGCATTATTGCACTTCTCACACATCCGGGCGGGCAGCACAGTAAAGTTGGGCAGATGAATTTCGGCAACACAGTTGCCGAAATTCAACTCCTGACACCAACTTTCTCTTTCCTCCTTTTTGTGATTCTCTCTCCTACTTTTTTTGTTGAATTTCGGCAACGGTATTGCCGAAATTCAGTCTCTCTCCTCATTTCCACAAATAACTTCAAACAGTACCTATAACGCAAATATATTTTAATTTTTGCAATATTTACCTAAAAGACTCCTAAAATAATAGCAATTAGAAAATATTTAATCATATTATGCAACCTTTTACAAATATAAGGGAATAGCAGAGGATATAAGGTCTGAGTAAACTTACCCATCATTAATTTGAATATATGGAAAATGATAATCTTGGACCACTCATTGTTTAATTTGGGGCAACCATGAATAGTCAGGCTATTCAGTTTGATGAGACGTCACATTTAGTGAGGCTATTCAGTTTGGTGAGGCATCACATGGCTTGCACAGTGGACAATACAGCAGGTTACTGGCATCCACAGTATACAACTGTTGAAGAGAAGACTTTAGATTGGAACAATTCCTCATCTCCAAATATTGAAGAGACATAAAGGATCGAAGAAGTGATGAGACACCTTGCAAAGAGCTCAGGTCATGACAATTCTGTATTACCAACTTCTGAAGGGAACTGAGGGAGTGCAACGAGCATGGCAGAGAAGTAAGTTATAAAATATCAGAAATATCGCGGGACTTGAGTGTGGTAAGGTTGAGAATCTTTTCGATTGCTGTCTTAATGACTTTCATAATCTTTAATATCTGAAGAGAGGGAAAATGACATGGAACACTTGTCAGTACATTACAATCTTCAATAATCAACTCCTCCAGGCAAGGAAACACCTCAGCTCCTATTTTCAGCTCCTTCGCATCCTTCCACTCCACCAGGTTACGCATACCTTGCAATTTGAGTCTTCTCAATGCCGGAAATAATGTATTTGTGGTATTGCCATCACTGTAAAATTCAGTTCCTATACATCTTACATTCTCCATTCCTTCTATTTCAAGAAAACTAAGGCCAGGCAAATGCCCAAGAGTGGGAACTTCCTCACATTGTGTACAATTTTTCAAAATGATCTCAATCAAATTGGCATATTGCGACAAACCAACCCCAGCATCACGACTTGTCAGCATCCATGACGGGAATTTCTTTCCTTCATAGAATTTGATTGTTAAGCTTTTCAAATTTTGGTGAGGCTGGAGGCCTTCCAACACCTCTTCGTCATTATCATAGCCGTCCTCTTCTCTACAACAATCATCATCAACTCCCCAATGAAATCCTAACTTGAATAATTTGGCCTTTTTTGCTAAACTTGCACTTCTGCCTTCTCCCATATCACTCACATACTCTAACTTGTAGATATCTAAGTTTCCACTGAGTTGGTTTAATTGTCCCAACTCTTTGATGCAATGACCTTCATCTTCACCCACAACAAAAAATGGCAATGTTTGTAGGCAAGTCAACCGCCCCATATTTTTAGGTGTTTGCAAAATGTAATCGACATCCTTGAAATGATCAAGATAAATATGTCTCAAATTAATCAAATTGCATAGGTCTTTTGGAAGCTCTACAAAATAACAACAATCTTCGATTCTTAAAGATTGTAAATTGTAGAGCTCAGTGATGGATTTTGGTAATTCCTTAATCATAGTGTTAGAAATTTGAAGAAGCCTCAAATGTATTAACTGTCCAATTGATTTTGGCAATTCTGTTATGCCATGTCCAAATAACTTTAGAACACGTATGCATTTAAAATTTGATAACTTGCGGACAAATTCAAAATTTCCAAAAACTGCTGTGCGAAATTTCATGAAACCATCTATTGTGGAAACTCTTAGTGTCATTTGGCCACCACACAAGACAAATAAACATCGTACGTTGCTGACATTATCCATTGAATCTCCCTCCAAGTTCAAAGTTTCAGATTTTGAAATTGAGAGCGCAAAATTATGCACCAAATCATGCATTTTGCAAGTGATAACATTACCATACACATCCTTTCTAGCATTTTGCAAAAAGGAAGTAGCCAACAAGATATTAAAATAAATGTTACCAATATCCTCCATCACCATATTACTTTCTTTAGATGGTTCAAGGAACCCTACAGCCATCCAATGCTGAATTAGTTCATCCTTTTTCATGTCATAATCTATAGGGAGAATTGCACAATATACAAAACATCGTTTTAAAGATGGTGTTCGAAGATGATCATAGCCTAACTTTAATATGTGAGACATTCCATTATTTCTATCATCAAGTAAATCCCAATTTTTATTATTTTGAATTGATAGCCATTCACCTTTATCATGTATAAAGTACATTATTCTCCCTAAAAATTCTGCAGCCCATGGAACCCTTTTACATTTTTTAACAATCTCCTTTCCAATTTTCTCCAAATCTAGAGTTAAAAGTCTTTCATTTGCAGATGCTCTTTTCTTGAATATGGACCAACGATCATATTCTGTTAGTTCATATTGAGTAAAAGTCTCTGTGATTTCTGTCACACTATCACAATAGGTTGCTTCAACAATGTTATTTCCAACATTTTGATTAACTTTTAAATCATCAAGGAAGGAGTCTAAGGAGTCTATCTCCATGTTAAAGCTAATCTCAGGGATCGAATTCACAAACTTCACTCGAACATCACAACTAGCAATGTCACGTTTAAGTCCATTTAATGATTCGTTGATGGTCTTAATTTTGTTTGCCATTTTGATAATGTCATTAGATGGTGAAGAGTAGTTTAGTACCTTTTTCTGAAGAATGTTATAGCCAAACTCGTCTAGCACATCATCAATGCCATAAGCAACACATCTAAGCTCTGCTAACCAACTCCTCACAAAATCATCACTTGCTTGTCTTTTCTCAGCATCATTTAACACAAGTTGAATTTGGGTTAACAAGATAAGAAGGTCTATTAGCCCTTCCTTGAAATCCAACTCAAAACTAATATGTTGCTCCATAACAATTGATCTCAACTTGGCTAGAAGTCCCTACACAAAAACACCAAGTAAAATTTCAGCTATGTATTCTGCCTTAATCTGCATAAGAGACAATAGTATGAAAGTTTTTGTGGAGTGTAGAGTAAAATTCTATTAAAAATAAAGAAGGTGGGTCCAGATATATTTATGTATTGGAAATATAAAAACTTATATTACGATTTTCACTTTCTTAATTTTTATACAATAATTAATAGTTTTTTTCTTCTGGAGTTTTATAATAACTAGTCTCAAACACATACAATACATGGAAATATATAATTATTTTTAAATGTGTTATAATATATAACCTATTATCTAAATTTTATTGTAGATAATTTGTTCTCCCTAAAAATTAAACAAAATTTAAAAGTAATTTATATTTCTCTATTTTTACAAATATATAATTTTATCATTTGTGGTGTTTTTCATTGATATTATTTTTTTAAGTTGTCCATATTTTTCTAACTATTTCCTAATTTCTTTTTTTGTATAACTAAAATTTTTAAGTTTCAAATGTATTATTCAAATTTTTTATTCTCTTAAGAAGATTGTCATGATAATCAAAACTGATCATATAGTTACAATGAATATTACTCAAATAATTGATAGCAATATAGTACTCCCAACCCAAACCTTTTTTTTCCCCTATTTTTAGGTAAGTACACCAAAATGGATTGAAGTGGACCATTATGGACTGAACTGGAGTGAGTTGGACCATACTGGACTGTAATAGATCAAATTGGATTGCAATGGACCGAATGTTGAATCGTAATTAGTAAACATAACTCAAAAAATTAATAATAATTATAATAATAAAGTGATGTAAAACCATTATCTGTGATAAGTAATGTATTCCAATGTGATGGAAGTGGTTTGTTTTTAAAGTAATATCAATCAGATTTGTTATCTCATTGATATTTTTAACTAAATTATTATGCATGCACTTGTGATTCTACGTTCTTGTTGAAAGTTTTATTCAAATTAAATTCGGTACTATGTACACCATTAAAAAAAAAATAGAAAAACCACTTACATGCAATATTTTATACAAAAAGAAAAAGAAAAAGGGGGGGGGGGGGGGGGGAGAGAGACACTTTGTTAAGAGCTCTATTATCTCTATGCTTTGATGTTGATGAAAATGACATATGGTTCTCTAAGTAGGAGCGGAATTGGACCCGACATTGAAGGTTATAAAAAAAAAAAAGGAGTGGAATTGGACCCTTCAACTTAGCCTTGAATACTACATTAGCATATGGATATGTATACAGTGGTGGAATGAGATTTTTTT
This sequence comes from Quercus aquifolioides, assembly GCA_019022515.1. NCBI lineage: Eukaryota > Viridiplantae > Streptophyta > Magnoliopsida > Fagales > Fagaceae > Quercus > Quercus aquifolioides. Next base: position 454,779 of record CM032331.1, read on the forward strand.
CAAGTGAGTTTCAACTAAAAATAAATAAATGGTGTCTCCATCCAAGATGTTTGTATTACATGTATTTTCTATTATAAGTTACATTTAGGGTCCGTTTGGTTGGAGAAGTGGAAAAGTGAGAGGATAGAAAGATTTTAATTTCCCTTCTTTTTGTTTGGTTGAGAGTGGAAAAATAGAAGACTGGAAAAAATGAGTTTGTATAAATTTACGCATATACTTTTTTTTTTTTTTGGATAAGTAAGAAGAGAATATTATTAATAAAAGAATAGCAAGAAAAGCACACAAAGTTCACGGTAGTGAACAAAAGAAAAAAAAAACAAAAAGACATAAATAGCCCCTAATCTATACTAATAGAAGAAAGAAAATCCAACAGGGTAGAACAATCCAAATAGCCCCAGCAACGAGACCAATTGAAGAGGGTCTGCTAGCAATACTCTAATAACTGAACCACAGTTTTCTCCTTATCCTCAAAAGACCATCGATTCCGTTCAGTCCAAATAGTCCACATTAAACATCCTGGAACCAAATCCCAAATATCTGAGCTATGCTTCCCAAGCCAATGATACCAGCAAAATAATAAGTCCATAACTGAGCCTGGCATGACCCATTTCATCCCAAACAACCGAAGCATATGCATCCACAAAGAATGGGCTATCGGACAAAAAAGTAATAGGTGATCCACAGATTCCGCATTACAACAGCACAAACAACAACGATTCACCAAAGGGCGACCACGAAGCATAAGGTTATCCAAAGTTAGAATTTGACCATGAGCTGCTGTCCACATAAAAAAAGCCACCCTTTTAGGAACCTTAACTTTCCAAATTCCTTTCCAAGGGAAAGTGAAAGGAGTTACATTTCGAATCTTATGATAAAAGGACCGAATATCAAACTTCCCACTGCCATTAAGATCCCAACAAAGTCTGTCACACCCTCCTTCCCTAGGAATTCGGGTTTGGATGAAATGAAGAAGGGAGTAGGAAGCCACCAACTCCCAATCATTGAAGTACCTGTGAAAACTTAAACTCCATACTCTGTCATTATCACCCACAGGAGGGCTTAACACCTCAGAGATACAAGCCTCCATATTAGCTGAACACAAAAATAACTGAGGATAAAGAATTTTGAGAGGAACATCACCAGTCCACTTATCATGCCAAAAAAGAATACGAGAACCATCCCCCACCGCAAAAGAGAAATACTTAGCGAAAGTTTCCCACCCTTCACTAATACTCCACCACAACCCACAATCATGAGCCCTACGACAAGCTCTAGTGCACCAACCCCCTTTTCTTTTCCCATATTTCATGGCAATGACCCTTCGCCATAGATGCGAGGTTTCATGGCCATACCTCCAAAACCATTTCCCTAATAGAGCCTGATTAAAAGGCACCAACTTCCGAATTCCTAACCCACCCAACTCACGAGGTAAGCAAACCTTTTTCCAAGCCACCAAAGGATATTTGAAACACTCAACTGATGAACCCCACAAAAAGTTCCTTTGGATGCATTCCAATCTATTCGCCACAGCTTTAGGGATGGTAAAAAGGGAAAGGTAATACGTCGGAAGGCTTGAAAGGGTACTCTTCAGCAAAGTGAGTCTACCACCCGTTGACAAATAAAGCCGCTTCCAGCCTGAAAGCTTCTTTTCCATCCTCTCAAGGATCGGATTCCAAATAGAGGCTATTTTAAACAAAGTACCCAATGGCATACCTAAGTAAATCATAGGCAAACTACCCACCCTGCACTGAAGGATATTAGCTAGATACTGAATGTTTCGCACCTCCCCAATAGGGACAATATCACTTTTCCCCACATTCACCTTTAGACCAGTAAAAGCTTGGAAACAAGTCAAAACTAGCTTAATAGAAAGAATCTGCTCTCTAGAGGCATCAAAAAAAAAAGAATGGTATCAACAGCAAAAAGGAGGTGAGAAACTCGGATACCAGTAAAATTAACAGGACCCACATGAAAACCCTGAATGAAACCCCCTTCCTCAGTTTTCTTCAGAATACGACTTAAAACCTCCATGATCAACAAAAAGAGAAGGGGAGACAAAGGATCACCTTGTCTGAGACCTCTAGAGCTACCAAAGAAACCAGCAGGAGATCCATTAACCAAAACTGAGAAACGAACGGTAGAGACACAAGTCTTTATCCATCTCTTCCATCTAACCCCAAAGCCCATCCTCTCCAATAGATAAAATAAGGTGTCCCAATTCACATAATCGTATGCTTTCTCAATGTCTAGCTTACACACCACCCCCGGAGTACAACATTTCAGTCTATTGTTTAAACATTCATTAGCGATAAGCACTGAATCCAAAATCTGTCTGCCATCAACAAAAGAATTCTGAGACTCCGAAATAAGATTATCTAGCACCCGCCTCAATCTGTTAGCTAAAACCTTAGACAACAGCTTATACGCACTACCACTAGGCTGATAGGCCTAAAATCTTTGATATTTGTAGCATTATTTTTTATTTTTTTATTTTTTTTTGGGGATCAAAGATAAGAAAGAAGCATTTAGAGACCGTTCAAACTCTGAGCTCCTATGGAAATGATCAAAGAATGCTATGACATCTACTTCCACTACACTCCAGTATTTTTGAAAGAAAGCCATAGTGAAACCGTCAGGACCTGGGGCTTTATCACTCTCCATCTCATGAAGAACCTTTACCACTTCCTCCTTAGAAAAATCCTTCTCTAATTCCAGCCGCTCAGCCTCCTCAATTCTAGCAAACTCTAAACCCTCCATAGAAGGGCGCCAAGAAACTGATTCAGTGTACAACCTTTGATAAAAATTGACCACCCTAGACTGCACCTCTTCTTCATCCTCAGAGAGGACTCCGTCCACCTCTATATCCTGAATATGATTAGTTGTTCTATGGGAGTTTGCAACCCGATGAAAGAAGCGAGTATTATTGTCCCCCTCTTTCACAAATAAAATCTGGGACTTTTGTCTCCAGGAAATCTCCTCCAAAGAGGCAAGATGAGCAATCTCTCCTTTAATGTGAATATGACGAGATTGATCCTCCTGAGAAAGACCATACAAGTCCTCCCTAGCATCTAAACCCAACAATTCAGATAAAAGACATTTCTTCCTAAAGGCTAGATCCCCAAATTCCTCCTTATTCCACTTTTTCAAGTCCTCTTTAAGAGTTTTTAATTTATGTGCCATAGTAAAACTAGGAGAACCCGAAAAGCAATACCCATTCCACCAATGCCGAACCCTTTCTATAAAACCCTCTTCTTTCAACCACATATTTTTGAACTTAAAGGCACTCCAACCTCTTTTAACATTACCCGCCACCACCAAAAGAGGGCAATGATTAGAAACTACCCGAGGGAGTACCCTTTGAGACACGTTTCCAAAGTGATCTACCCAATCCACCGATGCCAAGGTTCTATCAATTCTTGACATAGAAGCAGACCCCGAATCTCTAAACCAAGTAAATGAAATCCCTTCAAGGGGTAAGTCCACAAGGTAATTAGCCTCAATGAAGTCAAAAAAAGCAAACATAGCTGGACTAAAAGCCTCACAACAACAACAACAACAACAACAAATCATGTCTTAAAAACAACAACAAATGCCCAATTAAAACAACAACAACAACAACAACAAATGCCCAATTAAAATAAAATAAAAAGTGATAAACAACATCAACAAAAAAAAAAAAAAAAAAAAAAATCAATCACCTAAATTTATTAAAAAGTAAAAATCATGTCTTAAAAAAATCACATCTAAACAAAAAAAAAAAAAAAAAAAAACACACACACACGCACACACAAAAGAAAGCAAAAGAAAAAAAGAGAGAATATCTAAACGTGTACGAAGCCTGCCCAGTAATCGAAAAAAAAAAAAAAAAAAAGGCCAAGTCTAGGAGGAAAGAAAAAGAAAAAGAAAATAGAAAATAGAAAAAAAAAAAAAATGAAGAAGAGCAACGTGGACAAGCCCATGTGTAGTTGCACATGGACATTTTTGTCCAAAAAAAATGGAGAAAATTTTTTGGTGTACCCGAAGAGAAAACACCTAGGTCCCACCATTTATTTTCCTTTCTTCCCACCCAACCAATACACTCCAAAAAGTTTTCATTTCCATTTTCTCTTCAAAGTTTTCCATCCACCTTATTTCACCTCCAAATAAACACACCCTTAAGTTCAATAATGTGTAAAGTGATGGTCATATCATGATTGATAAGTTATAATTAGTTTTGAAATTGAGTAAAGGTATAATGTATTAGTGCATACATTAATATTTATATACATATTTTTTGAAGAAATGATGGAAAGAAAATGAAGACTTGGCCGTTGACACGGTTTAACAAAAAACACAACAATAATAAATGCTATACTTCAACTTTTAGATATTGTATAGATTAGTATTGAATACAAATCTTACATATTTTTTGAAGAAATGATGGAAAGAAAATGAAGACTTGGCCGTTGACACGGCTTAACAAAAAACACAACAATAATAAATGTTATACTTCAACTTTTAAATATTGTATAGATTAGTATTGAATACAAATCTTTTGTCTCATTTTTTGTGTTCCACATTATTTTCCACCTTCTCTTCCCCCCCCCCCCCCCCCCCCCCCCCCCCTTCCCTTCCCCTTAAATTTCATAAACAAACACACTTATCCCCTCTTCCCTATGTTATAACTATCAAATTATATAAATAAATAAATAAAATAATAATAATGCTAAGAATTTTGTAGTTTACTAACATTACACTTCTCCAATGGAAGAGAACATGATTTCAAACTCCCCTTCCCCACTTGTTGCAAGGAAAAAAATTCACTTAGGGTACGTTTGGTACGCTGTAATAGCTCCTGTAATGGAATAGTTATTCATGTGTAATATTAATTCGGTCATTTGGTTGCATCTTTATTACATGGATTAGTTATTACATTGGAATAACTATTCTTTAAATTGAAGAATAGCTATTCCTCTTTAAAATGGATGTAATAGCTATTCTTTAGTATATATAATAGGTTTTAAAATTAATATATTTCCAAAAATATAAAGTTTCCTTATACATCATCTCTTTACAAGTTTTCCATATGTAACAACCAAACTTATGAATGGTAATAGTTATTACATTACAACATCTTCTATTCCCAGTAATAAAGATTACTATTCCTAATGTAATCTACATTCAGTGTACCAAACATACCCTTAATAATATAGAAATTTATTATAATGTTTTACTTGATTCAAACAATTAAAATCAATAACTTAAAATGTTATCACAAGTTCACTGCTAAGATTATGATGAAATATAATCTAAATATAAAACATTTACATCTTTACTCACCTTTTCAAACACTCCGCTTAACATGACATCCTTTGATATTGAAGTTGAGCTGATTTCCCTCTCCTTATCCTTGTTTGAAGTTGATGCACCCTTAAGTTTTTTGTTAGGTTTACCAATTGTTAGAGAAGCTTCCTCTTGGACATTTTTAGGCACTTTTGTACAAACATCAATATCGTGACATTTAGCTCCAGCCAAGTGATACTTAATCCTTGTAGCACCCCCAGCAAAAACACGTTCACAAAACTTACATTTGAAACGACGACCATTATCTTGTTTTTCAACACACTCCCAAAATCGATCTTTCTTTCGAACCATATTTCTTTTTCCTTACAATAGATATATAAAGAGTTTAATATTAGAATATAACAAAATTGATAGTAAAAATGGATCTGTAGAGTAATAAAATTAATTTAAATAATATAGATCTATAGAATAATAAAAATAAGCTTGTTATATTTCTTTAAAAATATTATATAATTATTTTATGCCTATCAAAATCACCTTCAAGTAGTTTTTTGCCAAGCCCTCTAATGGCTAGATAAGCTTGGAATTCGTGTATTTTTAGGAACCTTTCTACAAATAGCAATATCACGATCAATAAATCTAATCCTTGAAACACTTCCATCAAACTTTTCATCTTACTTTGTTTACTGTGTTGATAAACTATATATAATATTTAGCCAAGAAAATATAAAATCCATAGCATGAAAGACATGTCAGAATGCACTTACTCTATTAGTTCACAAACAGGTAGATGCCGCAAATGGACACCAAGAGAAAGTGAAGAGGTAAAGTCTAAGAAAAATAGAATGAAGAAAAAAAAGTAATCGTATAGCAATTTATTATAACGTGTCTTATATCACTGGCGGAAAGCCTCAAATGATTAGAACAAGTAGTAGGACTAACACTCTGGCGAAAGAAGATGATTTTGGATTCGATGTGTACATGACAACTTAGAGAGATGCCATAGACGTTGAGCTTAACATGTTTTACAGTACATGCCTTTCTGTTTTGGATTCTAAGGTAAAAATATATAAATAAAAATTAATTTTGTTATATGTAAAAATATATAAGAGTGGTCAAAATTTTAATATTTTTCTGAAGTTGACTACAGAGTTTCAAGTATATATACAATAGCTTTTAGAATATTTCATTGTGATAATTTTATGAGTATATTAACCAAATGTCAAAATTCACATAAGTTGTATTTGAGATTTGTCAAGCTACTAAAATTCCTTTCTTGAGAATCGTAAGTAGAATTTTGTCTTTAAAAAACAAAAAAAAAAAACAAAAAACAAATATATATATATATATGAATTTAATAAACAACAAAATGAATTATTTTTTCGTGTGGAAAAAACCTCTAACACATAAATACATTACAACAAATATATAATTTTTTTTTTCGCTTCCACATATCCCTTATTATTCATATATATGATTGGTTTTTAATTATTTAAGTTGGTTTCAAGTACTCATATATATCGGTATGTATGTGTGAATTGCTTATAAATTCTACCCTCCCTAAAATCCAATCATGGCTTGGCCAATAGTCCTACTCTTGATTGAACAAGGTTGACATACTATTTAAAGAGCAAGTTTAGATTCATTGAGATTTCTAATTTCAATTATAAGAAAAAGCATGACTTGGATAAAGCTCTGAAAAGGTCCGTATACCTCATAAAACAAATCATAGCTAGAGGAGGTAAATGTCATAATATGAATCACAAAATAGTTCATACTTTCGTATTTTTAAGAGTATACCATGTAGGGTAATATGTGTAACTTATCCAAAATATAAAGATTATTTGGAGTTCAAACTTCTAGTTTAAATGACTTGAATAAAGTAGAGTTGATTTTTTCCTATTTAATATATGGATTTGAAATGATTAATAATTAATTAAACTATTTATTCAGCTAATTAAAAAAAAACAGATGAACAGCATGAAAGTCATGTTAGAGTGCACTTACTGTAGTAGCTTGCAGTAAAACTAAGGCGAACGCGGCTCTTATGGTTAGATTAACCCTAAACGTGATAAAACTAAATCAGTGAACTATAACTATTCAAGGGAAAATAAATAAGTAAATAAATAAATAGCGTGAAAGACATTATTAGAGAGCACTTACTATATTATCCGAGAGATAGAAGAGCTCGCAAATAGGTAGATGCAGCCAATGGATGTTTGGAAGCGTGACAATAGCAGCAGTGGATGTCTAAGAAGAAATAGACCACGATCGGCAGATTAACAATATCAGCAGTGGATGTCAAAGTTGATCTAAAAAATTTTAAACCTAAAAATGAAAAAAATAAAATAAAATAAAACACTCAAATCTAGATCGAAATTGGAAAAAAAAAAAGTCATCAAAGGAAGATCAAGCAAGAAAGTAATAATAATCATTCACAAGATGTCAATGAAACTTACCAGCACCGACGAGAAGGTAAGCTCTTTCTCTCTCTCAACAAGGAGACGATAGTTTTGTATTTTCTTTTGTTCTTGGCACCAAGAAAACTCTTTCATGAGCCATGATAAAGAAATTTCAGTTCTTTTATAAGAATAATTAACGATGATGCTAGGTAAGAATCTATAAGAAAGGTTTGTTAAATTACCTTAATACCCTCTTTTATACATTGATTTAGAAAAAAAATTTAAAAATTTTTTATGAGAAAAGAAAAAGAAATTTTATTTTTTTCACAATTTTTTATATTTTCTATAAAATAGTATCAAAACTTTTTTTAAATAATTAAAAACTTTTCTTTTTTTTTTTGTGTGCATTAGTGAGTATGTAATTTTCTACAGTCAAATCTTCGAGTGAAAAGGGAAGTTTCGAGGGCCTATACAGTCTTTTAAAAGGTCAAATATTTAGGCTAGAGAGCATGTAAATTGTGCTAAAATTGCATTAGTGAGTATGTAATTTTCTACCGTAAAATCTTCGTGTGAAAAGGGAAATTTCGAGGGCCTATACAAGTCTCTTAAAAGGTCAAATATTTAGGCTAGAGAGCATGTGAATTGTGTTAAAATTCCAATCCACCCCCTCCTGGCCGAAAGAAAAAAAAGGCACAATTATTAGGACAAGTAGGACCATACTGCGTTGAAAGAAGATGGGTTGTCTTTCAAGATGGGGTCCAGCCTTGTACAAGCAGGAGAGACCAGCACCCATGGAAAACATGCATTTGAGAAACTATTGCAGGGTGTCATATCTGTATTGTATTTCATATCACATCAGTGTTCTATTGGTCATTTTATATCATAATTTTTTAAAATTACTCATATTATTTTGCCCTACCCGTGTCCATGTTTGTGTCCGTCCTCCTTAATTAAAAAAAAAAAAAGTCCTTAGTTTTGTGCTTTCGTTCTCATTAACTTGTAGTTTTTATTTCTTATTAATTCACAATTGTTTCCTCTAAATTTAAATTTGTTATCAATTTGATCTTTGTAGTTTAATTTTAAACATTTTCAATCTTGTTGTTTAAGAGTTGTTCAATTTTGTCCATTTATCAATGGCGTTAGTACTGTTACTATTAAATGTTAAACAACATCGTAAATGTTTAAAGCCTAAATCAATCTCAAACTTAGGCAAGTGGTGCTCAGTCAGAACTGATTTTTTATTTTGTTCCAGTTTAAGAAAAAAGTAAAAACATTAAACCATCTCATTTTGTTAATTTTCTTTTTATTCTAAGAAAACTTTTTTTTTTTTGGGTAAACATAAACAAAATTAATTAAGTCCATGATTTTATTCTTTGTTTCCCAATTAACTTGTAATTATTTTTATTTATTTTTAAATTTTAGCTCTTGTTACCGCATATTTGGATTTCTTTTATGGAAAAAAAAAAAAAACCAATAATTTGGTTCCTCAAAATTTAGATTCTTTATTAATTTTGCATTGATTGCTCAAATACGTACTTTATAGTTTGGATTTGTTCTATATATATGATCCTTTTATCTAAAATGTTTTTTTTTCTAAGGATCTACAATGGTTATTTTTAGCAACACAAATGCTAATGCTTAGAAGGAGTTTTTATATTCTTTAAAAATTTTATCATTATTGATTTAAAAGGTTATATTTTTAGAAAGGGGTGTATTTATTACACACGAACACACACCCGACACACCTAGGTTTTAAATTGAAAAAATAAAATAAAATCTTTTTGAACTAAAATTATAATTTGAAGTCATAATTTGAGTCTAAAAATGAACATGTGTGTAAGTTTGTGTGACTGATAGACGTTTCCCATCCTTTCTCTAATTGCTATAATATCAAAAGGAAAAATCTAGTTACACATACACTAATACAGATTATTGCATACAGAAAATAAGACATGACTTGTGTCCAATGTACTAATGCACTCAAATTTTGGGTGTAACAGCAAGTGTGTAATGAAACTACTCATAAAAAATTCATCTCTTCTTAACGTATTTCTTTTCAAAGGTCAAATCTTCGTGTGAAAAGGGAGGTTTCGGGGGGCCATCCAAGTCGTTTAAAAGGTCAAGTATTTTACGTTAAAGAGCATGTGAATTGTGCTAAAATTTCAACCCACCACTACTGGCCAAAAGAAGATGGGTTGTGTCTTTCAAGGTGAGGGGTCCAGGCTTGAACAAGCAGGACCAACGCTCATAGAAAGCAATAATTTTAGAAACTGTTTTCAGAAAATATGACAAAACAAGTCCTTAGTTTTGTGCTTTGGTTCTCATTAACCTGTAGTTTTTATTTCTTATTGATTCACAATTGTTTCCTCCAAATTTATATTTGTTATCAATATGATCTTTATAGTTTAAATTTAAACATTTTCAATCTCGTTGTTTAAGAGTTAGTTAAATTTTGTCCTTTTATCTCCATTAAAAAAAAAAAAAATCCCTTTTATCAGTGGTTCGACAGTACTGTCACTATTAAATGTTTAACAACATCGCTTAAATGGTTAAAGCCTAAAATCAATCTCAAACCTAGAGCAAGTGGTACTTAAAGTCAGAACTGATTTATTATTTTTTTATTTTGTTCCAGTTTAAGAAACAAAAATAAAAACACTAAAGCATCTCATTTTGTTATTTTTCTTTTTATTCAAATAAAACTTTTTAAAAATCAATAATTTTGTTCCTCAGAATTTAAATTCTTTATTAATTTTGCATTAATTGCTTAAATTTAAACAATTCTACCGTATGGTTTGGATTTGTTCAATATGATCCATCAATTTACGATGGTTAATTGCGTCAATGTTAAATGTCAAACAACATTGCAAATGTTTGAAGTGCATATCCACCAAACTTGAACCAAGTAATAGTTTAGTACCAATGATCACAACAAATATCCAGCTAGAAATAACAAATCATTAAGAAAATTAGATCGGATTATTGCTACGGTTAAAAACGATGTTACAACCTTATATAAAAATTAAATTAAATTATAAAAAAAAAAAAAAACAATGTTACAACCATATTTAAAAAATAATGAACTATGCAAGTATAGTTAAAGTGGTTTACAGCCCACCTAGAAGCATAATGTCATGTAGTGCTGGTTTTGCTAAAGCTTCTACCATAGTTTGAGATTTACAATTGGTCAGAGATGACAAGTTCCAAAGTATAATTGTTGAGGGTGATTCTAAAATTTGCGTTGATGCCTTAAATAAGAATTTGGATGAGGCACATTGGGAGATTCAACCATTGTTGAATGATGCATCAATCCTAAGAGATAAACTTAAAGAACAGCACCTAAAGTATTATATATAAGTTTTGTCCATAAATAAATAGATAATTTAAGTTAAATGCTAGTTTTTTCAGTTGTTAAATGCACACAAATTCTACATCAAATCTTACGTAGTTTTATTAAAATACTACTTACGTAGTTTTATTAATCATATTTTATCCTTTCCACCTTTAAGTAAAAGCTAGCCAAACAATTAGGTGTTGTATATTACACACACTTATCAACAGTTTATAAAAATGTTATAAAATAATTTGTAGTTATACCATTACTTTTATTAATACTATAGAAAAATAAAGGCAATTCGTTTATTTTAAGACAAAATCACATTAAATTGTCAATAAAAAAAATCCATATTAGAGATAAAGGCACAAATAAGTGGTCTTTTTTTTTTTTTTTTTAATGTTTATGCCTCTGTACATTCAAATTCCAAAACTAATCACAAATATTAAAAATTGAAAAGAAAAATTACATCCAATCATTTGGTCTAAACCATTGTTCTCCATTCTTCATCAGTGAATTTTCAATCCAAAAAGGGCCCTTCCTTGTCAAAAGTGAAAAATGCTAACCATAACACATGACCTCTTCTATTTACTTTGGTGCTCTAGCAAGTCACAGATGTGCTGTAAGAATTTGGAAAGCAGAGAAGAAACAACTATTATTAGAAGAGGGGAACTTCACATCTACTGTTAAGGGTGTGTTTGGTTAGAGTGAAAACAAGAAAGATGGAAAATAGGCAGAGGAAAATAGAGTGGAAAATGTCATTTTCTACTATTTGGTTGAGGAAAGAAAATAGGGGAGAAAGTTTTTCCTCCAGACCCACTTTTTTTATTCTCCCTATTTGGGAGAAAAATAGAGAGAAAAAAGTACTTAAAAATGTATTTTACACAAATACCCTCTCACCTATCCCTCACTTTATTCATGATTTAATGAAGTTTGCCTCTCCCCAGTAATGTTGATGTGGCTTATGTTTTTTTGGCAACGTTGCCTCTTCTTTTTTTCTTTTGATTTTCTAGGATGCCTTTTTCCTTCTTCTGGGCAAAAACGTTGCCCCCGCCCCCTTTTTTTTTAAGGCCTGGGCATGCGTTTCTTTCTTATTTCTTCTTTTTTTTTTTTTTTTTTTTTTCTTCTTATTCTTAGCAGTAAAGTTGCCTTTTCTTTCCTTTTTTTTTTTCCTATTCTTTTTTTTTTTCTTTTGATTTTCTATGGGCTGGGCTTTTTTTTTTTTTTTTTTGTTAACTAGACATGATTTTTTTTGGAAGCATGATTTTTATTTTTTTAATAAATTTGAGAGATTGTTCTTTTTTTTGTGATTATTTGTCACTTTTTTGTTTTAATTGGGTATCATTCTTTAACAAGAGTGTATGAGTAAATTTATTCAAACTCCTTTTTTTCATCTTTCCACTTTTCCACTCTCAACCAAACAAATAGGAGAGAAAATAAAATCTTTTCTATCCTCTTACTTTTCCACTCTTTCAACCAAACAGACCCTAAGTGTCTGTTTAGGATTTGATTATTTTGCTGAAACAGAAATTTTTTTTGCTGAAAATACTGTATATAAAGGTAAAAGTTAGCTGAAATAGTACAATGGGACCCATGAATAATACAAAAAAGTACAGTGGAACTCATAAATAATAGTAAAAATAAACTAAATAGTAAAATAAGTTTGCAAAAATAATTTTAGACACTAAATCTGTTTTATTTATTTATTTATTTATTAATGTAAATGAAACCTTGTAAGACCAAAGCCATCATTGTCTTCTTTAATTTCTCATGTTCACATTCACGCTTGAAAATTTCTAACTTTTTTTTTTTCTCGTGTTCACATATTTAGATAGAAAAATGTCGAGTTTTTTGGCTAAATATTGCAAAAAAATAAGTTTATTTGTGATAGAGAAGCAAATTTCGGTAATATCGTCACTGAAATTCTGGAAAAAAAAAAAAAAGGAAAAAAAAAGTAGAGAGAAATGATGGGATGGAGGTGAGAGAAAAAAAGAATTTCGATGATATGGTTGCCAAAATAGGAGAAAAAAAAAAAATTCAGTGAGAAAAAAAATGAAGAATTTCGAGTAATAGGATTACCAAAATTCATTTGCCCTTGGCCCACAAAAACTGCCCAACCCGTTAGCTTCAATTTTGCCGTCAGTACTGTTAGTTTTATTTTTAAAAAAAAATTAAAACAAATGGTTGGATGCAATCAGGAGTCGAGCCCTTGATGCAAAGCTCTTCCTTTCAAAGCCAACCAGAATGCTGCCTCGTTATATCTTACCTTAATTGGAAACTAAATTTATTTATTCTAAAACTAGTAGGTATTTCAACTAAGAGAAAGCATACATTTTTTCCCCCAATACTTTCCAAAAATTGATAGCTATAACAACTAGGATGGTGGATTCGAACATTGAACATCTTCTTAGAGACATCAAAACCTTGAACTTTTTTGTTTTACAGATCTTTCAATAGTTTATTTTCTTAAATATTGAGAGTGGACGAATTACAATAAAATAAATAAATATATTCATTATTGTAGGAATATTGGGCCTAAGAGTCCGTCATTTGTTTGTATTATGGGCCTGCGGCCCAATTCGAGGACAAGGGTTTGTCTGAGGAGGAAGAATTCTTATCAAAAGAGACTATGATAGTAAACAAAGAGGTTAGTTTTGTCCATAATGACTCAACAGGATGAGCCAAGGACAAATGCGTCCCCAGCGGACCAAGGCAGAGGTCCAAAGAGGTAATTTGCCAATTAAGGTAACATTCCACGAAGTTCTATTAGTGCAGATAAGCATGGTAAAGACCTTAGACGGGAAGCGCCCTAAAATATCTAAAGGTAAAGCTGCTACCTCCACATTAAATGCACTGCAACTAACTCCCTGGCCGCATTAACGTGGAGGTGATACATGAACAGTATATTTCAGCCTTACAATTACTACATGAAGACTTATGGAAGATGCTGATGCGACAAGTATCAAGATCGACCATCTTGCATGCACGTGGAAGGTGGAGATGAGAAAGAAAGAGAGTATATAAGGAAAGGGTGGCAACGAGAAGTGGAGATCGGGAATTGAAGAGAGAAACACTATAGCATCATAAAACAGAACTTGTTACTAAGCTTAAGATTAATACACAAGAATAGACCTCCTCGGATCTGGCCGAAGACGATTTTTCTTCAATACAAACCTTTCTCTTTTCTTTCTCTTGACATATGAATCTATTCTGCTGTTTGTTTGATCAACTATAGCCCAGTTTTCTAACCCATTCTCTAGAATAGTGGGCTAGGAATTCAAAACAGATCCTTACAATTGGCGCCGTCTGTAGGAATTACTGGTGTCATAGTGAATCCAACTTTCAACCATGGTAGGTTCAGGTCCACACCAGGCAGAATCTATGGGATCTCAGCGTCAGGACCATCCCCGCGATCCTAACGACAAAAGGACTGGGAAGGAAGTGTACATATCACCCATACTAGTAGAAGCCAAGCTCGGGGTAAAAGCCATGTTTCTTAGGAGGAGAATGCCAGAAACATGCAGAGGGAAATTGATCGTCTGAAGAGAAGCCTGCGTCATGAGCGACGAAGGCGAGTTCCATCTAATCCTGATTTCCTTTCTAATGATGAAGATGATGATAGTTATAGGCACAGATCAAGGACTCCCCCCCGGCAAGTCTTTCTCATATAATCAGAACTATCGTCATGGGCGTAGGAATAGAAACCCACCCTCGGCCGGCTTAGGGAATGACACTATGAGTAGGGCACTCAACCAGATTTTTAGGTCACCCTTCACGCGTTGGATAGAGGAAAGGAGACTTCCTCAGCGGTTTTCTCAACCTACGTTCACCATGTACAATGGAAGAACAAACCATGTGAAGCATGTTAGCCATTTCAATCAAAGGATGGTCGTACACTCCAAGAACGAGCCTTTGATGTGGAAGGTATTCTCGTCTAGTTTGGGGCCTGTGGCAATAAGGTGGTTTGATAGTTTGAGGGCAGGTTCCATTGATTCTTTCAAGGAACTTACTCAGGCATTTGGATCCCGATTTGTCACATGTAGAAGGGTTCCTCGACCTTTGGCTTCTTTATTGTCTTTGTCCATGAGAGAAGGAGAAACCTTAAATATGTATTCGGACAAATACTGGGAGATGTTTAACGAGATAGATGATTGTGATTTTGATGACATAGCCCTTAGCACTTTTAAGCTCGGCCTACCTGCCGAGCATGACTTAAGGAAGTCTTTGACAGGGAAACCTGTTACCAATATACGTCAACTCATGGATCCAATTGACAAGTACAAAAGGGTTGAAAAGGACCAACAGCAGGACTGAGGAAAGGGCAAGGTTATCCCTCAAGAGATGAGGGATTTCAGGTCGAACCGCTACAACAATAACAAACCCCGAAAGGATTTTGCTAGGCAATCTATACCTGCAGCTCCTCAAGTAGTCAATACAGTGTTTAGAGAGCCAGTACATCAAGTGTTAGAAAAAATCAAGAATAAGCCATACTTCAAATGGCCAAACAAAATGAGTGGGGACCCTTTGAGGCGTAACCAGAGCCTTCATTGCCAGTACCACCAGGAACGGGGGCATACCATCAAGGACTGTCGAACATTGTGGAGTCATCTGGAACAATTAGTCAAAGAGGGAAGGCTACATCATCTTTTGTACCGCCCCAACGAGTAAGGAGACCAGTTGAGGTCTGGGACTCAGGGAAATGCTTTTTCAAGGCCCCAAATAGGCACAATCAATGTCATCTTTGCTGCACCTGGGAGGACTGGCTCACAACCCTCCAGGGTGATGTCTGTGGCTATTCTGCCTGCTAAGGACAGTAATTCTGGGCCGAAGAGGGCTAAATTAGAGATTCGACTGACGTTAAGTTTCTCGGACAAGGATAAGGCAGGAACAATCCAGCCACATGACGATGCTTTGGTGGTAACCCTGAAGATAAAAGGGTATAATGTGTAGAGGGTGCTGGTGGATTAGGGTAGTGGTGCAGAGATTATGTACCCTGATTTGTACAAAGGTCTAAACCTAAAGACCGAGGACTTGACGGCCTATAATTCACCATTGGTGAGTTTTGATGGGAAGGTTGTCATTCCTAAGGGCCAGATTAGGTTGCCCGTGCAGACAAGCCCAGAAGTGGTTGAAGTTGACTTATAGTAGTTGATGCCTTCTCTCCCTACCCAGCCATTATAGCCAAACCCTGGCTTCATGCCGTAGGGGCTGTTTCCTCAACTTTACATCAGAAGGTAAAGTACCCGTCAGGAGATCGAATTGAGGAGTTAGTAGGGAACCAATCCATGGCTCGGCAATGCCTTGTGTCTGCAATTTTGCATCAGCCGATAGTTGAGTCCTCGGCTTCAGTAAATGAAGGTTTATAGCAATTAAAGTTTGCAGAATTACCTGCTAAGGGGCTAGCCGAGGAGGCTGAATGTGAGGATTTAAAGAGATTTACCATAGGAGATGATCCAAAGAAGTTTTTCCAAGTTGGCTCTCTGCTACCACCTCAAGAGAAGGGAGCGTTGGTGGAATTTCTGAAGGGGAACGTTGATGTGTTCGCCTGGAATGCTTACGAAGCTCCAGGGGTGGATCTGAGCTTCATATGCCATCATTTGAATGTCAATCCATCTGCCAACCCCAAGAAGCAACCTCCTCGGCATTCATCTAATGAGCACTCTGATGTTGTCAAAGACGAGGTGGCAATGCTTAAAAAGGTTGGGGCTATTAAAGAGGTCTTTTATCCTGAATGGTTGGCTAACACAGTGGTGGTGAAAAAGAAAACTGGAAAGTGGCGTGTGTGTGTGTTGATGTTACGAATTTAAATAAAGCCTGCCTAAAGGACCATTTCCCTATACCTCGGATTGACCAGCTGGTGGACGCGACGGTGGACCACCCTCGGATGAGCTTTCTGGATGCTTTTTAAGGGTACCATCAGATACCTTTGGCTTTGGACGACGAAGAGAAGACAGCTTTTGTCACCCCTACTGGAAATTATCATTATAAAGTGATGCCCTTTGGTTTGAAATATGCAGATGCTACCTATCAGAGGATGATGACCAGAATGTTTGAGCTTCAGTTAGGAAAAAAACATCGAAATTTACATTGATGATATGGTAGTGAAGAGCAAGGTGGAGTCCGATCACGTGAATGACCTTGGAAACATTTTTGATATCTTGAGAAGGTACAAGCTACGGCTTAATGCCTTCAAGTGTTCTTTTGGTGTTGGATCAAGGAAATTTTTGGGCTACATGGTCACGCACCGTGGAATTGAAGTCAACCCTGACCAAATTAAGGCAATTAACAATCTGCAACCACCTCGAAACCCCAAGGAAGTTCAGAGCCTTACAAGGATAACTGCTGCTCTAAACTGATTCATCTCTCGGTCAACAAATAGAGGCAGGTCTTTCTTTCAGTTATTGAATAAGTGGAAGGGATTTGAATGGACCGAGGAGTGCATTCTGGCCTTTCAGCAATTGAAAGAGTATTTGTCTTGGTCACCCATTATGTTTAGGCCCGAGGTGGATGATGTTTTGTTTACCTACATCACAGTGGCCTCCCATGCAATGAGTTTGGTGCTAATATGGGAAGATAGTGGTGTCTAGAAGTCAGTTTATTATGTGAGCAAGTCCCTATATGAGGCCAAGGTTCGTTACCTACCATTGGAAAAGGTCATTATGGCCGTGGTGCATGCTATGCGTAAGCTTCCCCACTACTTTCAGTCACATACGGTTGTTGTCCCGACCTAACTCCCACTCAGATTTCTACTTCAAAGTGCTGATTACACAGGGAGAATTGTGAAATAGTGTACAATTCTAGGGGCTTTTGACATTAAGTACATGCCTCGCACCTCGGTAAAGGATCAAGTCCTAGTTAACCTAGTAGCCAAGTTTATTGAAATCCTAATAGAAGAAAAGGCTGAAGAGCAGAACATGGATGGAAAATCAGTTGGGGTAATCTCCACGCGAGAACCTTTGTCTTGGAAGGTCTACGTAGATAGTGCAGTGAATCATAAGGGATCCGGTGTGGGGTTAGTCTTGGTATCTCCAGAGAGGATCATGATTGAAAAATCTTTAAGATTGGGCTTCTCAGCTACAAACAATGAAGCTAAATATAAAACTCCATAGGAAGGAATGATCATGGTACAAAAAATGGGTGGGAAAGCAATGGAACTGTTCTCTGATTCGAGATTGGTTGTTGGCCAAGTTCAAGGGGAGTTAGAAGCCAGAGATCCCCGAATGCAAGAGTACTTAAACCAAGTTAGACATTTATAGTCTAAGTTTGAGTCTTTCAATTTATCATAAGTCTCTAGAAGTAAAAATACACATGCAGACTCTCTTGCCACATTGGCCACCTCCTCAGTGCAAAGTTTACCCTGGGTAATCCTTATAGAGGAACTTTGTAAGTCTACCGAGGCCGGAAGAACCGTGTCTAACGTTCATCAAATAAGGGCAGGTCCCAGTTGGATGGACCCTATTGTTTTGTTCCTCAAGGAAGATATTTTGCTAAAGGATAAGTCCGAGGCTGATAAAGTGCGAAGAAAAGCTCCTCGGTTCTGGCTATCCAAGGACCAGAAGTTGTATAAAATATCTTTTTCTGGTCCGTATCTGCTGTGTGTACACCCGGAAGCGGTTGAGTTAATCTTGGAAGAATTACACAAAGGAATTTGTGGAAGCCATATCGAGGGCATGTCTTTATCACATAGGGTTCTTACACAAGGCTATTGGTGGCCAAAGATGCAGAAAGAAGCACAGGACTATGTAAAGAAGTGCGACCAATGTCAAAAGTTTGCCCCAAACATTCACCAACCTGGGGGAGTTCTTAATCCTTTGTCCAGTCCTTAGCCATTCACACAATGGGGTTTGGATATTGTGGGTCATTTCCCTAAGGCAATAGGGAATAAGAGGTATTTATTGGTCGGCACAGACTACTTCACCAAGTGGGTTGAAGCTGAACCACTTGCAAACATTAGGAATGTGGACGCTAAACGATTCATTTGGAAGAAAATTTTCAATGGGTTTGGAGTCCCCCATACTCGTATCTCGGACAATGGGCTCCAATTTGACGGTAAAGCCTTTAGGAGATACTGCTACAATTTGGGAATAAAAAATAGATATTCTACCCCGGCATATCCACAGGGGAATGGGCAGGCTGAAGCTGTCAATAAAGTCATAGTAAGTGGACTCAGAAAGAGGCTAGATGATGCGAAAGGGAAATGGGTAGAAGAGCTGTCATATGTCTTATGGACATACCGGACTACATCTCGTAGGTCCATAGGAGAAACCCCATTTTCCCTGACTTATGGGGCCGAGGCTGTTATTCCTCTAGAGACTGGATTCCCTACGTTGAGAACAAGTTCCTTTACCCTGGGTAGCAATGATAAACTGTTGGAAATGAGCTTAGACTTAGTCGAAGAGTGACGGGAAAGTGCCATGGTCCAATTGGGGTATTATCAAAACAAGCTTAAGTAAAATTATGATGCCAACGTGAAACTAAGGCCACTGACAGTGGGAGACTTGGTCTTAAGAAAGGTCATGGGAACAGCCAAGAACCCAGCATAGGGGAAGTTGGGACCCAACTAGGAAGGGTCGTAACCTTTGGCTCTCAGCCTGTCTCTCAGCATTCTCCAGGGCAGCTACAACGTATTTTCTTTCTTTTTCCTCCTCTTGCAACTTCTTTTTAAGCTCTTGGATGCTCTTCTCTGCCACTTGGAAGGCCTCCACAGCAGCAATACGCCTCCCTTTCTCCTCTTTCATCTGCCAATGGTAAGAGTTGGTCATCTCTTCTGCTCAGAAGGAAGCTTGAACAGCCTGCCAAAGAAGAAAGGTGGGTTGGATAAATATATATATATAATAAGTCAAGTATAAAAAATAAAAAATAAAAACGGGGGGGGGGGGGGGGGGGGTTTAAGTAAAATAAAACCATGGCCAAGTATCTTTTGAGGCTAAGGATGAACACAAGCCACATCATGGACCACAGCTCGACCATGTCTCTGGGAAGCAATAAAGCTTGCTCCATTGCGTCGGCCACGTAGCCGGCCTTTCCGCCTTGAAAGTCCCTGATAGAAGCATCGTCTAACAAGGGGGCCCCATCCAACATTGGGGCTGGAAGCCAGGCTGGGGGCTCTGGCAGAAGGTCATTCCTCCTCTCACTACCTCTATACCCCATTTTGGCTTGTTTAGATACTCTTTGAACCTCGTCTTCGTGAAGGGGAAGGGTTTGTCCAGCTTCCATTACCTCCTTCCCTTTTTGCTCCCTTTTTCTCTTCAGGTCAGCTAGTTGGGGAGCAAGTGGAGGAGTGGAAGGCTTGGTATGGGTTGCCTTCCTGGGTGCATCCTTCCCAGGTTGGGACTCTATTAAATCTAGAAAACTAGATTTGGGCTTGCGTTGAATGCCCATCTCATCAATTATTGGGGAAAAGTGTGGGCCGAGATCAGAGACAGAAGTCTACAGGGATGAGACTCGTTTGAAAACTTCAAACTCGTCTTCAGAATCTGTCACCTCTACCACCTTTTCTTCTTCTGAATTGATGGTGCGAGACGAAATGGCAACTTCCGTAAATTGTTATGACGAGGAGGCCCCTACTTTTGGTATGCCTTCCGGTATTAGAGTTGAACCTTGGACACCCTTAGTTTTTGGACCAGGAAAAAGAATGGGCTGTGTGGAGAATGTACCTTCTGGAACGAGTGCGCCTTCAAGGAAAAGAAAACCAGAGGCGGCTACACTTATGCAATGTAGGCGGGGATCCTTGGCCTTAATCACGTACTTGGGAGCCTGAAAGCCAGACGAGATCAACTTGTACCCTAAGATTATATGAGCCGCTCATAATTGGCTGTTGTCGTGTACAAAGACCTCGGCTTTCAGTATGTTATCCAAGCTCTCTTTGTTAACTAAGCTAAAGTTCGGTTCGGCAGCGCGTCTATCTGCAAAATCATCTAGAACAAAGGAAATCTTTTGTTAAAAAAAAAAAAGAAAAAAAAAAAGAGGGAGAACAAACTCCAAAAAGAAAGGAAAAATTAGTAAATAAACGTCGTGTGCCCAAAACCCCACCTAATTGTCCCTCTTTCATTGGGCAGGGGAGGCCATCATGCCACTCCTCGGACACGATGAAAAAGTCTTTTTTAAGGCCTTTGTTAGACTCCAAAAGGCACTGAATGAGTCTGACTTTAGGGTATCTATATTTTAGATAATACCCTTGTCCCTTCAGATGATGGAGGTTATAAACCCAGTAGACGTCATGATGGGTGCCCCTAAACCCATGTTTTCGTTGAGGGCGTCTACCATCCTAAAATCCTAAATACATTTGGAGCACATTGAGTAGGGGCTAATCTATGAGCCCTAAGATAATCCCACAGGGTTCATGGGAATTCTCATTCCCCCCTTTATGAATGCAATAATCGGAATCACTACTTCTCCTTCCTTCCTTTTTATATGCCACTCTCCCTCTTTGCAATATCTAATACCTACATTTGGGGGAATCCTATACTGTGCCTTAAAATTTTCTATCCCCTCATCGGAACCCACTAAGCTCTTAAATCTACCCATTTCTAGGAAAAGTTGGAAGAACTAAAGAAACTAAGAAGAGAGAATGGTGTCGAGGATAAAAGAAAGAAAGAATGTATATAAAATTAAAGAGCAAAGTTCAAGAAGACTTACAGAAATAGTAAAGGTGTCCTCAGACAAGCTTTTGGTATTTGTAAGAGTTTAAACAAGTTGAAAAGGTGTACAGATTCAAAGTATATGTACTAGAACAAATGGAATGCTAAAGTGAGAGGAGAAGTTGATTTGAAAGGTATTTATATCAAGGAAGGGGTGAAAAGCGGGAAAATTCCTGTTCGGTACCCAATGAAAACATCAGCCGTTAGATTTACATCACACCGTAGAACGTGAGGAACATATGGCAGTAAAAATTTAATGAGGAGCGCGTTTCGTAAGCCGGACCAATAGAAACGTGTCTTGGGTAGTTAAAAAGTTGCATTTATGAACAGAGGTAAGATGAGATGGATATCGGGCAAATCTAGTGATATCGGGATCCTCCTTTCTTCCCGAAGAGCCAGAAAGAAGAATCCCAAGGGGCTATTGTAGGGATATTAGGCCTGAAAGTCCATCATTTGTTTGCATTATGGGCCTATAACCCAGTCCGAGGACAAGGGTTTGTCCGAGGAGGAAGAATTCTTTGTCAAAAGATACTGTGATAGTAAACAGAGAGGTTAGTTTTGTCCATAATGACTCAACAGGATGAGCCGAGGATAAATGCGTCCTCGGCGGACCAAGGCAGAGGTTTGAAGAGGTAATTTGCCAATTAAGGTAACCTTTCAGGAAGTTCTATTAGTGCAAATAAGCATGGTAAAGACCTCAGACGGGAAAACGCCCTAAAATATCTAAAGGTAAAGCTACTACATTTGCATTAAATACACTGCAACTAACTCCCTAGCCACATTAATGTGGAGGTGATACCTGAACAGTATATTTCAGCCTTACAGCTACTACATAAAGACTTATGGAAGATGCTGATGGGACAAGTATTAAGACCGACCATCTTGCATGCACGTGCAAAGTGGAGATGAGAAAGAAAGAGAGTATATAAGGAAAGGGTGGCAACACGAAGTGGAGATCGGGAATTGAAGAGAGAAACACTATAGCATCATAAAACAGAACTTGTAACTAAGTTTAAGATTAATACACAGGAACAGACCTCCTCGGATGTGGCCGAGGACAATTTTTCTTCAATACAAACTTTTCTCTTTTCTTTCTCTTGACATCTGAATCTACTCTGCTGTTTGTTTGATCAACTATAGCCCAGTTTTCCAACTCATTCTCTAGAAATTCATTGTTTTGGGCTTTTTGGACCTAGATCCATCCACGTAATGGGCTAGGAGTTCAAAACAGGTCCTTACAATTTTAATTGTAGTACAAATTTTAAATATATATATATATATATATTATTTTATTGAATTATGCTACACGTTTTGATGTCTCTAAAGAAGATTTTTAATGTTCAAATCCACCGTCCTAGTTGTCATAGCTAGGGGTGTGCAAAATATCTAGATTGGGTTTGGGTTGGGCAGGTTAGACCCCCCAAAATAGTGGATTGGGTTGGGTAACGGATTGAAAAATTGCCAAACCGCTACAACCTAACCCGCCCGCTTAATTATATATATATATATATATATATATTAGTTCAAGAATAATGCTAGAGATACAAATTCTTTTACAAAAAATTTTACAAACTGCTGATGTGGTGAGTGATTATTGGTAAATGAAAAAGTGATTTTAATGGTGGACACTAAGAAGTTAGCCACATCAACATTTTGTAAAAATATTGTAAAATAGTTTATGGTTGTAGTATTACTCGTAGTTCAAATTGTCCAACTGTATATTTTGTATTTAAAGTTAATCAATTTATTTAATCAATTTTTATAGCTAATCAGTAATCAATTCCTTAAACGAAATATAAAAAGTTAACATTGAAACCCTAAACTCACTTTAGCCATATACTACACTCTGTATTTATCCTTCACCTTCAACTGATTCTTCTCCCTCCCTTTTTTTTTTTTGGTTGTCTTTTTCTTCCTTAAACTTTTTGAAAAGCTGGAGGTCATTTAATTTCTAATAATAGAGTTAGTTATACTGTTGTGCACATATGCTACTCTTACTGGTTCTTATAGTTTGTAATACGATTAGTTTAGGCACCAAGGTTGGTTATATATACTCATTAGTTTATCAAAAGTATATATATATACTCTATATTCAGCAATTAATTGTAGTTTGTGATAATTGTTTTTAAGAACATGCCTACCATTTTGAAGTTTATTTGTTATTATTTTGAATCATTGATGTGACTTTGAGAATGTTAAGACTTTGGGTTTGTTGATTTAATTTCCCTTAGTTGTAAGGTGGCAACCTACCTTCTTTTTGTGTGTGTGTGTGTGTGTGTGTGTGTGTGTGTGTGTGTGTGTGTGTGTGTGTGGAGACAAGGTTTGTTAGAGATGACATATCCCTTTTTCATTGACACTATGATTGTGTTGGAATTGAGATTATTCAATGAAATCTACCTTTAATTTTGTGTGTGCATTAGTTATATTTTGAGATTATTCAATAAAAAATTGTAGCTTGTGATAATTTTTTTTTAAATAACATTGTTAATGCTAACCCGCCGAATCTGCCAGATTTAGATTTTGGTGGCTCGGTGGCGGATTGAAATTTTCCCAACTCACTAGTGGCAGATTGGATATAAATATTAGCCTTTACCCGCCTAATCTGACCCGTGCACATCCTTAGTCATAGCAATCAATTTTTGGAAAGTATTGAAAAAAAAAAATGTATGCTTTTTTGAAATACCTACTAGTTTTAGAATAAATAAATTTAGTTTCCAATTATAGTAAGCATGGTTGGTTTTTATAGAGAAGAGCTTTTCCTTAAGGGTTCGATTCCTAGTGGCATCCAACCATTTGTTTTAATTTTTTTTTTTAAATGAAACTAAATGAAATTAACAGTACTAACGGCAAAATTGAAGTAAACGGGTTGGGCAGTTTTTGTGGGCCAAGGGCAAATGAATTTCGGTAATCCAATTACCAAAATTCTTCATTTTTTTTCTCTTTGATTTTTTTTTTCTCCTATTTCAGCAATTATATCACCGAAATTCTTTTTTTCTCTTTCCTCCCATTTCATCATTTCTCTCTCATCTCTTCTTCTTTTTCTTAGAATTTCGACAACAGTATTACTAAAATTTTCTCCTCAAAAAATGTTTGGTGAGTATTTTTAAACAACTATTTTTAGTTTTGTCAAATTAGTTTGATCAGTACTATATCACAAATAAATTTTTTTTATAAAAAATATTTAGTCAAAAAACTAAAAAATGTCACTTCATTGTTACAAATTGTCTTTCACCGATTTCAAAGTCTCTTTAATACTCTATTGTGCATGAGTCACTTTCTACTTTATTTCTTCTCATCTGCAAAGAAATTACTTGTTAATCTCTTTAATACTACATTGTACATGAGTCACTCTCTGCTTTGTTTATTCTCATCTTCAAAGAATTGCTCGTTTGGTAGACTCCTCAGAATGCCTCTCTTTGGAACAATATTTCACCTTTAAACATTTTTAAATGGGAAAAATTAACGAATTCTTTAAAAATATTAATTTTTGAAATATTTTTAAAATTGTGAATTTCTCTTTAATGTCTAATAGAAAAAAAATATAGATTAATTTTGATCTAAACTAAACTCCTGTCATACGTGTTTAAAAGTAGTGACTCTTTTTGATCGAGGTAGTTTTAATTTAATCCATCTTGACCCTAATCAATTTAGGTGAAACACAAATACAATAACGTAAAAAGAAGAAAAAAAATCAAATCATACCTTATGTCTAAATTTTGGTCCTCTTCACCTTGTCAAACCCAAACTCAATGGTGTAAACAAATAAAACAAAAAAGCAAAAGCAAAATAAAAAATCTTACCCAAAGTCTGTCTAAATTTTGGCCATGGTGACCATCTACTTGAATTTAGTACCCATTTTGAGAATAACGTTTCACCGTGATTATGTATTATTCAATAGTGCACTATTCATGATACCCATAAATACTTTATTTTAAAAAAAAATTAAAATAAAATTGAATCTTACAATACTATTTATATATTTAAAAATAATTTTTTTATAGCATTTTTAATTTTTAACAAAATACACTGTATCCAAAAAGTGTAACAAGGTTTCCTTCCGTAGCTCAATTATTGAAGAGAAAATGGATCCGATGTGTCGGTAAATGGAATTCCTGTGCAAATGCACAATTTTATGCACCACTCGCCTGTGCTCATGTGGCGAGTTGTGCACAATTTAAATTGGGCAAAAATGCAAAACTGATCCTCTAACTTTCAGCTTTTGTCATTTCAGTCCTTTAACTTTCAACTTTGTCATTTCAGTCCTTTAAGTTTCAATTTTTGCCAATGTAATCTTCCGTTAGTACTCTGTTATCTTTTTCCGTTAAGTGATCAAAACTACACCATTTTGACTCTTTTTTTTTAATAATAATTTTCATAGTTAAAAGAAAAAAAAAAAAAAAACACATGTCGGAAATGGCGAACGCAAATCCAGAGGGAATCGACGGAGTTCGGATGAGTTGGAACTCCATGATCTCTGATACCAACGCGCCACCACTGTCTTGGTGTTCGGCAGACCCGTGAGGCCCTTCACCTCCACACCCACTCTTTGTGGTTCGCGCGCCGTTCAAGGTGCTATTAGCTTGTAGATCGGAGAATGGTTGTTGGGTTTGAGAGTGGAGGAGCCTCGGTGAGACCTTGGTTCGGGTTTAGAAGAGAGCTGGGTTTCAGTCGTGATTTCAGAGTGGGATGACCTGTCAGGAGATTGAGAAGCACCCTCGTGGTGTTCGTTGTTTGTCACGGTGGAGCAAGGAAGCTCCACCTGGGTTTAGATCGTCGAGGGAGATGAGAACTTTGAGAGAGCTTCGAAGAGGGAGAGCTCGGTGAGGGTTCTTGATGAGGAGCAATTCACTGCCTGTGGTGGCAGCACTAATCTGTGATGACGAGCTCAAGCCATGAAGGTCCGATGGAGGCTCGACTTGTGAGAGTTTCAGAGATTAGAGAGAAAGCTTGGGTTTTAGGTGAGAGATAGGGAGCCCGGTGAGAGTTTTGGTGAGTTTGCAGTGCTCTCACCTAGTATGAGCGTTTACGCCTAAATGTTTTTTTTTTTTTTTTTTTTTTTTAATATCAGTTTTTTTTTTTTTTTTAAATTCTGAAATTTATTAAAAAAAAAAAAAACCTCACTTAATGGCAAGACATAACTAAAGTTTAACGAAGTACCGAATTGACAACAATTGAAAGTTAGAAGACTGAAATGACAAAACTGAAAGTTAGAGGACTGAAATGAAAAGAACTAAAAGTTAGAGGGTCAATTTTGCATTTTTACCTTTAAATTGTGTTATCAGAATTTTCCAATATAATTATCTCCATCTGCCAGTCAACAGAGAATCTCTTGTGCAAACAGAAAATGGATTCGATGTGTCGGCAGATGGAATTCCTGTGCAAATATAATCATCACCATCTGCCAGTCAACACTCAACAGGGAAGCTCTTGTGCAAACATCACTGTTGTTTTACTATGCACTGAAAGCATTAACCGCAGACCCTTTAAATACAGCTTTGATTAAAAAAATGTAAAATTTGTGATTTAAAAAGTAGGGTAAAAATATTTGTTTAAAATATTCATAATAAAAAATATGTTTAAAACACTTTATTAAATATGTTTTTTTAACAACAAATTTGTTGTATTTAAATACTAAAAATTATTGATAAAAATCTTGTACCAAATTGCCTCTATTGTTTTACTTTTACCCCCAACTAACTCATCACTCACCACCTAGACACAATGCGTTTACATAATCACAAATTTCAGGACACATTTATAAATTAATTCAGAGGTTAATTTGGTTCTTATCTTGAAAATTTTAGAAGATTTCCAACTAATTACCATGACCCATCTTTGTTTTAAAAAGCCTCATGAGATTCTTTGGTTTTTCGGTTTTTCCCAACCAACTCACCCAGAAAGAGTTTATATTATAACAAATGTAAAGTTTATAATAAATTTGTCCTCCACATCACCCCACTTTACCCATCTTATAAAGTTTTTTTTTTTTTTTTAGGAATTATCTATGCAACTATTATTTTTATTTATATCATAATTAATAGATTATTGTTTCTTTTATGTGTCAAACTTCATTTGAAAAAGAATAAGAAAGTCTTTTATTTTTTATTTTTTTATTAATGATTGTTAAAGGTTTGAGCCATATAGAAGGATAACAAATGTTGAAAAAAAAAAAGGCAGAAAATACATTTTAGTCCCTACATTTTCAAGCTATTTCCATTTTAGTCCCTACATTTTATTTTTATTGCTTTCAGTCCCTATCCCGAAAAACGCTTCTCGTTTTGGTCCCTGTCGTTACATAGGGATGACAATTTTACCCCGCCTTGCTTGACCTGCCCCTCCCCGCTTCGCCCTGTGTGGGTCCTCCCCCCCGGCCGCAAAGGTGGTGAGGCAGGAATGGGTTGAGATTTTAAACCTGCACCACCGGGCAGGGTAGGGCGAGGATGGGTTTACACTTTTTAGACCCACCCCGCCCCACATTAATAAGATTTAAATTATAATTTTTTCATACTCTAAAACCCTATTACTTAAACAAAAATATTATCAACTTATTTTATTTTACTTAACGTGGCTCTCTACCTCTTTTTTCTCTTTAGCAAAGTTGGAAATAATGTATGAATTTTAACGTTTTCTTTTGTCTTTATTAAAAACAAATTTATATACTATTAAATTACTGATTTCATTCATGATTCATAAGTCTTTCTCAACTTACTTTTCATCATGAACATTTTTCTTTTTTAATGAGGTACAGGTCTGAGTCCGAGACTCTAAATATTTGTGTTTGTGTCATTGTGTGTGTGTGGGCATTTGGCTGTTACCGCTTTGAGACTTTGTCCCATTCTCTATGAAATAGTCACAAAATGGGAGGACCTGAGTGTGCTAGTTTTTAAACTTACGTAGGAAAAAAAAAAAGACAACCAATACTTCTTATAGTCTTTCTTCGTTTGGACATAATCTGTTACTTTATTTTACTTTTTGGATTATTTTATTGTGTCACTATAAGATTTTTGTTGTGATATTGTCTTGTTAAACATTTAGATAATATTATTCAGTTTTTGCTAAAAATTAATTTGATTTGATAGGATAAATTTATTTATAATTTCAAGTATATTTTTATTATTGAAACACGTCATTTTATTTGAAAAAATGGTAATAGTTGTAGGGAAAATTAACAAGAAATAAAATTTTACGGGGTGGGGCAGGGCTTCGCAGGGCCTTAAGGGGTGGGGATAGGACAAGAAAAATCCATGCAAGGCGGGGGCGAAGACCCCATCCTTCGACCCCACCCCACCCCACCCCATTGCCATCCCTAACATTACATCAGAAACAGAGAAAGCTAACATGGCAAACGGTAAGAATAAATAATATTAAATTAATGTCCACGTGGCCTAAATTAATAATAAAAAATGTTTTTTGGCATTAAAAAATGCCACATCAGCATCTAAATAAAAAAAAATAATTTATTAATTTTAACTAAATAAAAAAATTGAAAACAGAATTAAAAACTAAAAATCATATGAATTGAGATCTAAGTGTGTCTTGAACAATAACAACAAGAACACAAACCCAGATCCAAGAAAACAAACCCAATTAAATAAAAAAAAAAAAAAAAACCAGTAAATCTTTGTCGCTGAGAAAGTTTCTGCTTCGCTTGGTTGCAAGAAAACACAGGCGAATGAAGTAAGCTACAACTTCTAACATCAATTTATTTTTGTGAGCTGAGAATTCAAAACTTTCACTCTACAAAGCTTAAAGAGGGTTTTACTATAAAGAAAAGAACAAAACTTACACTTTCAAATTATTTTCCTGCGTTTTCTCGACAACCAAAAATTATTTTCTTGCATTTTCTCGGCAACCAAACAGAGAATGCTTTCATTTCTACTCTATTTTTCTGAATTTCTCGGCTAACCCAGAAAGCTTCCTTACCCGTTTTCGCTTGAGAAATCGACAAGCTGCTAGGACTCCTTTCCAGATGTGCCATTGAAGACCCAACAAACAAACAACGTCGTACAAAGGAAAACAGTGAAGAAGAAGAAAATAAAACCCAGCAAACGAAAGCAAGCTCAAAGGTCAATCCTTTATTATCAGTAAATCCTTTATTTTTTTGCAACGCTGTTGTTGTCGCTGTCTTCCAGACAGTCACTCAACTTGGCTTTCTCCGTAGCTCTCCGTCCTAGTCAGCAATTCTCGAAGCCCTTGGTGGTGATTGTTAAAGCTTCTGGCTCTTTGGACGCGAAGTCGACGGCTTTGGTGGCGGAGAAGCTCGGCGAGGCTGGGCTGAAGCTTCTCAAAGAGTTCGCTAACGTGGATTGCTCTTACAATCTCAGTCCCGAAGAGCTTTGCACCAAGATCTCACTCTGTGATTAAAACCCAGATCTTTCGTCTTCTTAGTTCAATCTCTTGATGTCTAGTTCGTTCTCTCTCTAACTCATCATCTTTGTCTCTCTCTTTAACCTCATGGCCAATCGGTAGTGATTGGGTGGTCTATCGGTCCAGATCTGAATGAGAGAAGCACAGAGGATCCGTGTTTTTTTTGGGGTTTGTTGAGGATTTGTGGCCAATCTGTGGTTTTTTTTTTTTTTTTTTTTTTTAATTTCTGGGTTTGTGTTCTTAGATCTGGGTTTTATTGTTGTTCTTGTTCAAGACACGCTTAGATTTCAATTCATATGATTTTTAGTTTTTAATTCTGTTTTTAATTTTTTTTATTTAGATAAATTAATAAATTAATATTTTTTTAATTTAGATGCTAACGTGGCATTTTTTAACGCCAAAAAATATTTTTTATTATTAATTTAGGCCACGTGGACATTAATTTAGTATTATTTATTCCTGCCGTTTGCCACGTCAGCTTTCTCCGTTTCTGATGTAACGATAGGAATCAAAACAGGAAGCGTTTTTCAGGATAGAGACTAAAAACGGTAAAAATAAAATGTAGGGACTAAAATGAAAATATCCTTAAAATGTAGAGACTAAAATAAGTTTTCCAAAAGAACTAAGAGTTTAATTTTTCTAGTCGGAATCCACTGTTTAAATTATTTTTTCACATTCATAAACAATCAATAATAACCAACTATTTATACCCACAGCACTAGCATTTCCTTCAAAAAGCAGACAGAACAGAAGAGATTGTTTTAACTCCGATTTGTTAATACAATTAATTAATTTGCCTTAACATTTTGATTATCAAAAAATTTGCCTTAACCTTTTGTTGTTTGAAAAGTGAGCTTCGAGATCTGAATGGACTTGTCAAATTCAGTAGCAGATCAGATCAGATCACGTTAATAAAGTTTAGATGGGATGTGATAGGACCAAAATTGATGTCCCCAAGTTGTTGGTTAGATTTGAACCTTGGAATCATTGAAGAGATTGCTACATGTCCAGACTCAACCAACCGAGGAATTATACACTGCATTGAGTGTATGCTTCTCTTCTGTCGCAATTAGTAGATCCCATTCTTTTTTTCTTTTCTTTTTTGATGGGTAGATCCCATTCTTTAGTGGGACCAATTGTGAGAGAGAGAGAGAGAGAGGAAACATATGCCTACAGCCTAGAGCAGGGTATATTTTCCCCAATCATGGAGGACAATTTTTTTTGGGTAAACCTTGGAAACATAGAGGACAATTAAGGACTACGTAGAAGAAGATGAATAAAAAAACTCATTTCCTTTTTCATTTTTTGCTAGAAATTTAAGTGGATGTTAATAAATGAAATTAATAATTGAAAACTTCGTTTTGTTAGGCATATTTTGATTCTTACTAGGGGTAAATTAATGATTGAAAACTTCGTTTTGTTACGCATACTTTGATTCTTACTAGGGGTAAATTAGGTGGTATCTGCTTTAGTTGAAAAAATGACATTGATATATAAATAATGGCCCAAAACTGACATTTATTAATCAAATTATTTTGGTCTTCAAGGTTTATGAATTTCATTAATCAAATTATTTTAATCAAACTTCATTTGTTGTAGCACGACATTTCTGCGACAAGCTTTTTAAGCAAGTCAATGTCATAGGAAGATGCAGTCAATAATGGAGGTCAGGAAGAGTAAGAGAGAGAGAGAGAAGGTAATAATAGACTGTGAAGAGCCAGAGAGAGAAAAAAAGGTAAGGGCATTCACATTTGTTAGGTCCTAAGACTTTAGGAACTAATATATTAGGACTTCAATTTGTAATATGTTGGCAAATCATGATCAAAATACAGAGTCTAGGTTTAAGCTTGCTCAAAGTGTGTTTAATCGTAAAATTGGAATCGAGTGATTGCAAAATTTATTTGACAGAATCTGTAAAGCTCAATCAATCGAACCATGTGCAGATTTATTTTTCTGCAAAAATTTCAATTCATCCCAAGCCTGTTCGATGTGTAAGGTTTTGTGTTTTACTCCAAGTATAAAATGAAAAACCCTAGCTATGTTTTAGAAGTCTTTTGGAGAGTTGTATGTTGAATCTTTTGTGAGATCTAGAGGTGTTTACCTTCATGCGTACACTTAGGGTTATCAAGATCAAGATTCGCGTCAAGAACTTGATTATCTCTTCAGTTACTACATAAAGAACTTTCAAGAAGATCTGAAACCTTTGAGTGAAGTCTCAAAGTCACAAGTAGGAGAACTTGTGGTTGCTGCAAATCAAAGAAAGAAGTAGTCCGTGGACTTGAAACTATCACGTGGTCGTGGTAGTAAGTTTTCTACTCGAGGTAGCAATAGGATGTTAGTGGTCTAAGTTCTATTATACAAACTTCAATTCTTTCATAGTGGATTTGTTTTACCTTAAAGATAGCTAGGTTAAATCCTTCTCAAATTTTTTATCGGTTAGATTTTCCTTGGTTATCATATCGTTGTGTTCTTTATATTTCCGTATTACTTACATGATATGATTTTATTGTGTTAACCTAGGACTGAATAATTTATCTAAGTAATCACTTGGCTAAATAACTAGGTTAAACAACTTGTGTTAAGGGGTCTAAAAACGTACAACATCTAGTCTTCTAAATGGTATATGTCGGTATAATTTAGCATCAAAACCCCAAAACCCCACATTACCTAGTTTCTCAATTGTAAAAATTATAATATATTTTAATTTTTTTTATTCTTTCTCTCTCCTCATTCTTTTCTTTCTCTGTTCTCACTCATTTTCTTTCTTAGTCTCTCAATCTTGCTTTCGTCTCCCACTCTCTTTATCTCCGTGTTGGTGGTTAGGCCTCCACGCCGATGAAGCCGAGAAGCCGAGAAGCAAAGATTAAAGCTGTATGAAGCAGAACCATGGGTTTCAGTCCAGGTCTTCACCGATCTACCGGTTGAAGGGTGTTAGTCAAATTTGGTGGTGGTGAGATGGTGGGTTGTGGGTTTAGGGCGTGGTGGGTCGTGGTGGTTGTGGTGCAGTAGATCGACGTGCTGGGTTTGCTTTTGTGGAGGTTCGTCGTGGTGAGTTTGATGTTGTGGGTTGAATCTGGGTTGGAGGGTTGCCGTGGTGGATTGAGAAATTAATCAGCGACGGGTGTGTCTTCACTCTTCACTGTGGGTTTGCTGTTGTTGCCATGGATTTTCGTTGTAGGTCAGGTTCATGGTGGTGGTGGAAGGTTGCCATGGTAGTGGGGGTGGGTGATTGATGGTGGTTGATTGGCTATTGTGGTTGTGGTTGTGGAGTTTTGTGGGTTTCTTGTGTGTGTGTTTTGCTTGGTGGTTTGATTGGCAATGGTGGATTGGGATGTGGGTTTGCTGTGTGTGTGTTTTTTGCTTGGTGGGTTTGCTTTGTGTGTGTGTGTGTGTGTGTTTTTCTTGGTGGGTTTGGGTGTTGTGGTTGGTTGGTTGGTTGAGGAAGAAGGAGAGATAAAGGAAGAGGAAGAGAGAGCAATTGTAAAAAATAGAATAAAAAATTATATTTAAATAAAATGGTAAAAAAAAAAAAAGAGTTTGGGATGTTGGCTATGTTATAAAATAGCATGGTATAAATGATAAAATAGCTTTTGAGATAGTAAAATGAATTTTTTTTTGTAGAAACCGAATGTAAATGCTCTAATAGCTATGGAAAAAAAACTATTTATTACACACATACAAGCACCAGGTTTTAATCATCTGAAATCATAATTTGAAGTCACTATTTGAGTTTAAAATGTGTGTGTGGGCATTAGTATCCAATCTTCTAGACCTCACAATATACTATATTTTAGCATCAAAGTACTAAAAGCACGCATTACCCAAAGTTGTAATTGTAAAAGAGGAGAGATGGTTTTGTGTTGTATATTTTATTATGTAGATATATATTATTTAAATGTGTTGTATAGGAAAATAAAAGTTGGGATGTTAAGTGTATTGTAAAATAGTATAGTATAATAGATAAAGTAGCTTTTGAGATGATAAAATAGAATTTTTTGAAGATGCTAGATGCGAATGGTCGAATTATTTCTCATCCATTCTTCGATGGCTATAATATCAAAAGGGAAAATTATGTTACACATACAATTTTTTTTTTTTTTTTTTTTTACTGGTACCAGGCGTGCACAGACCTCAACAAAGAGTTTCCCACAAGTCCTCCTTGGGTAATTCAAAGGGTGATTAAATTCCCCCCGTACACTTACATTAATACAATGTTGCACACACAAGTTAGTTTCAGTTTCATTTTTTTTTTTTTTTTTTTTTTTTTTAGTGAGTGTGTAATAACCCAAATCATCTCAAAAGTTCATCTCTTTCTCATGTTGCGTTTGGACAAGCTTATATTGGATAATTTTTTTTTTACTATTTAGCTTATTTTTATTATTATTTATGGATTATATTGCATTTTTTGGGTATTATTCATAGATCTCGCTGTACTATTACAACTAATTTTTAATTTTATTTACGATATTTTCAGCAAAAATTTTTAATTTCAATTAAATAAATTATTTCCATAAGTACCCTTAACATATTTTTAACGATCAAATCTTCACGCGAAAAGTGAAGTTTGGAGGGCCGATCCAAGTCTTTAAAAAAATGCCAAATACTTAGAGCATCCACAGCAGTGGGGCTAAAAATTTAGCTATTTGGCATTACAAAAAGTTATTTTATCTATTTTACAGTTTTTACCTACTCACATGTTGCAGCAGTGGATCTATTTTAGCTTTCAACACAATAAAATAATATAAACATCACAATAAAATAATATATCTACTACAATAAAATAATATATTTCACTGCCAAAAAAAAATCCACAACACCAACCACAACCACCTCTACCATCAGCCACACCCATAACCACCACCACCACCACCACCACCACTAGTACACAGCAAGAAAAAAAAAAAAAAAAAAACCCAACCCAAATCTCTAATCTTTTTCGTCAACCCAGATCAAACAAAATCACCAATCACAAACAAAATAAAAAATCACCAATCACAGAGCTGGGCTTCGGTGAAGAGGACAGTGTTAGCGTGGGTCAACAAAAGGGGTGGGTCGACGAGCTCCATGGGTTTTCCAGTCAGATACTCCAAAGTTTTCTTCCCAAACCTCTTTCTCCAAAAATTTCATCAATTGCACCAAAATGCCCATAGATCGGAAAACACAAGACCACTGCCACAAACACAAACACAAGCCCACTGCCCACAATAAATCGGAAAACACAAACACAAACCCACATCGGCGCTGGGCATGAGATAGCAAAGAGAGGGTGGAGCTCAGAGGTTCGGCTTTTGAGGTGGAGATCGAGAGAGAGAAAATGCGAGATAGAGTGGTCGGCGTTGGGCAGGGGCTTGGTCGGCAGCAACGGGTTGAAACAAAAAGGGTGAGGACTAAGTAGAGAGGGGCAACGGGCAAAAATGGAAAAGATGAGAGAAGAAAAGAAAAGAAAAAAATAATATTAAAATATTCTTATCAGTGTGAACGCAACATAAATTTTTTTTTTTTCTTTTTTACCTTTGAGCAACAGGCACATCTATCTTTAGAGCATTCGCAGCAGTGAAGGCAAAATTTTAGCTATTTAACTACACAAAAAGTCACTTTATCTATTTTACCTACACACATGCTGCAGCAGTGGATCTATTTTAGCTTTCAACACAATAAAATAATATACACATCACAATAAAATAATATAACCACTACAATAAAATAATATATCCTACTAAAAAAAAAAAACAACCGAACTACCATCCGCCACAGCCAAAGCCACAACCACAACCACACCCACAACCACCACCACCACCACCGGCCACAACCACCACAACACAACATAGAAAAAAAAAAAAAAAAAAAACAAAAACAAAACCAAGGAACAAGCTACTGCCAAAGCCAAAATACACAACCCACTGTCAAACCCAAAATCATCCACCACCACCACAACCAAAATCCACAATCTCACTGTCAAAATCATCCACCACCACTACCATAGCCAAAATCAACCACCACCACCACAGCCACCAAACCCATATGAAAATACATTTAAAAAAAAAAAAAAATAAAAAAAAACCTCAATCAGCGGTGGCTTGCGGCTAAGGCGGAGGCTTGGGTCGGCGAGCTGGGTTTGTCGAGAGAGAGGCACGGATTGGGCGATGGGGCTTGGGGTGGGTCGGCGAGCTTGGTCGGCGGAACAGATCGGCGATGAGGGAGTGGCCGGCGAGCTGAGGGATGAGGGAGATGAGGGAGTGGCCGGCGAGCTAGAGAGAAAAAAATTGAGGAAGAAAGAAGAAAGAGAGAAGCCGGAGAGAGAGAGAGAGAGAGAGAATAGGAAAAGATTATTTAATGAGAGAAGAGAGAGAAATGTAATAAAAAAATAAATTTTTTTTTACCTGTGAGCTACAGTGCACATCTAAAGATAGATGTGCACTGTAGCTTTGGAGCTAAATCTTTTAGATTTAGCTCCACTGCTGTGTGGTGTTTTTTGTGATTTTGAGCTAAAAAAATACCATTATACCTATATAGCACCACTGCTGCGAATGCTCTTAGATGTACATTATAATTGAGAAGCTAAAATTTTTAGCTTTAACTCCATTGCTGCAACATTCTTTTTTGAGTTTTGGTGTAACTACCCACCCCCCACTGGCCGAAAGAAAGAATGACACAGTTATTAGAACGATAAATAGAACGAGTAGATCAATTAATACGCCAAAAGAAGATGGGTTGTGTTGTCTTTTAAGATGGGGCCCAGGCTTGAACAAGCAAGACTAACGCTGGCATCTTAGAGCATTCATAGCAGTGTATCTATGATGCTATATTGCTAAAATTTAGCTCCACAAACACAAAAAAACCCTTGCAGCAGTAGAGGCAAAGTTAAAAATTATAGATGAATTGCTACAATGCACATCTATTTATAGATGTACACTGTAGCTTGGAGCAAAAAAATAATAATAATATTTTAATGACAGCCGTATTAACTTCACATTTTTTTTTCATTTCACCCTCTTTCTGCACAGAACACCAGTCACTCTCTTTCTCATTCCTATCATCTCTTCTCTCATTCGCCGGCTCGTCCACCCACGCCACCGGCTCACGCTGCAGGCCCACGCCGTCGATCCACGCCATTGAATCACACCGCCAACCCGTCGATCCACCGGCTCACGATGTTTGATTTTTTTTTCTTCTGTGGGTTTGATGGCTGTGGTGGTGGAAGAATGATGTTTGATTTTTTTTTCTTCTGTGGGTTTGATGGCTGTGGTGGTGGAAGAATGATGTTTGATTTTTTTTTTTCTTCTGTGGGTTTGATGGCTGTGGTGGTGGCGATGGTGGTTGTTGTGGCTATGGTTTGGTGGTACGGTGTTTGATTTTTTTTTTTCATGTGGGTTTGGTGGCTGTGGTGGTGGATTGGTGACTATGATGGTGGTTTGGTTTTTTATTTTGTTTGTGGGTTTGGTTGTGTTTGTGTTGGTGGTGGTGGTGGTGATAGTGGTGGCTGTGGCTGTGGTTGACTATAGAGGTGGTTGTGGTCGGTGCTAGGATGTTTTTTTTTTGTTGTGGGATATATTATTTTATTGTGGGGGTATATTATTTTATTGTGATATTTATATTATTTTATTACGTTGATAGCTAAAATAGATCCACTGCTGCAGCATGTGTATAGGTATAATAGATAAAGTAACTTTTGGTGGAGCTAAAAAGCTAAATTTTTAGCTCCACTTTTGCGAATGCTTTTAGAAACTGTTTTCAGAAAACATGGCAAAACAAGTCCTTAGTTTTGTGCTTTGCTTCTCGTTAACTTCTAATTTTTAAAAATCAAATTGATAACAAATATAAATTTGACAAATATGAATGAATGAGAAATAAAAATTACAAGTTAACGAGAACCAAAGCACAAAATTAAGAACTTGTTTTGTTATGTTTAAATTTAAACAATTTCAATCTTGTTGTATAAGAATAAGAGTTGTTTATTTTTGTCCTATATATCAATAATCTTTACATGTTATTACTGTTGCTATTAAATGTTAAACAACATCGCAAATGTTTTAAGGCCTATATCAATCTCAAACTTAGAGCAAGTGGTACTGTCAACTTCAAAACTGATTTTTTTTTTTTTTTTTGTTCCGGTTTAAGAAAAAATAAAAACATTAAAGCATCTCTTTTTGTTAATTTTCTTTTTTATTCCAAGATAACAGTTTTTATATTTTTTGCAAACATAACAAAATTAAGTCCCTGATTTCATTCTTTGTATTCCAACTTGTAATTACTTTTATTTATTTTTATAATTTTATTTCTTGTTAGCGTATATTTAGATTTTAAAAAAGAAAACCAATTTGGTTCCTCAAAATTTAGATTCTTTATTAATTTTTCTTGATTGCTTAAATTAAAAAAAAAAAAAAATTGGCAAGAAAGAAAGATTATTTATGCCATTTCCTTATGAAAGAAAAAAGGATTAAATGATAAAACAAATTTAACACAAGAAAGAAAAAAGAATTAAATGATAAAACATACACATTGAATAATATTTATGCCACTTCATTATGAAATATGCATACTTGGTCAAGATGTAGGGATTTGGAGGCTTACATGAATAACCTTGTGACATTTGCTTTAAACAAAACACCTGCAAAATATTTATTTTTGGCTATTTAATTTCATCTTTGTGAGGAATATTAAAAATAAAAGGAAATAAATAAATAAAAGAAAACTATAATCTCAAAGCTTGAGATTTATGGATATTACATTGTAAAAAATTTATTAGAAAAAAATTGATGTTTAACTTGAATTATTTGGTAAGTAGAGAAGAATTGTAACGTTAAAGACTAGCAGCAACAGCTATAATCCATCCAAAAAGATGAAAAGCAACTACTATTTTTTTTTTTCTTTCTTTTATTTAGTGGGGAACATCTTTTCCACACGTTTATCAAGTCCGTGTCCTTTTTCTGAAAGGAGCCTCATGGGACGGGACATTCCCATGTGCTGGAGCTTGTAGCTTGATAGATCATTGTTAAGGTCCGTGTGGACGGAGGGGTGAAAAAGTGAGAGTACGAAAAATTATGGAAATATGAAAAAGTAAGAGGATAAAAAATATTTAGTTTCTCTTCTTGTGTATTTGGTTGGAGGGGTGAAAAAGTGGGAGGGTGAAAAACTCTTTTGTTTGGTTGGAGAGAAAAAAGGAATGATGAAAAATATAATTTATATAAATTGACTATTATACCCTTGTTACATAATATGTAAGAAATAGATTTATTTGTACTTGTTACATAATATAAAATTTATCACATCATATATATATATATATATATATATATTTATATTTTTATTTTTATTATTATAATGTAAAAATTAGATCAAGTCATGTTGAAAAAAAAAAAAAAAAAAAGAGAGAGGAGAACGTTCAGGTCATGTTGAAAAAAAAAGAAAAGAAAAAAAAAGAGGAGAACGTTCAGGTCACGTTGAAAAAAAAAAAATTTGAGAGGGCATTATGGTAAAACTACACTAAGGCAGTTTTCTCTCATTGCTTTTCCTCCCAATTTGGGAGGAAAAAAATTGTGGGCCCAGGAGAGAAAATTTTCTCCCGGATTTTCCACTCCCCCTATTTTCTTCCCATTCTCAAACAGAGGAAAACTCAGTTTTCCACTCCATTTTCCTTCTTACATTTTCCATCCTTCCTAAATTCCACCCAACCAAACACAATGTAAAGATTTTGTTAGATCTTGATAAAGACTTGCACACACTCACTTTACTCATTCCTTTGAAAAAAGATTTTGCAAACAAAGATTCAATTCAAAATGCGAATCAATAAATTTTAGTTAAAATTGTGTTTACAATTTTAATTAAAATTATATTTTTAAAACACAATTTTAAAAAACCGTGTATTAAATATGTACAAAAGTAAGTATTTGATACAAAATACTTTTTCGTAAGTATAAGATAACTAGTACTCTTAAAGGACATTTGGTTCATTGTGATGTGTCTTGATGTGACATTAAGGGCATGTTCGATAATTGATAGACTGTAAAGGTAATTATATAAGAATATGAATAGATATTATAAGGAATACAAAATGTTGTAATACAATACTTATTACTATTCATTTGTTTAGTAACGACACAATAATAAAAACTCTGAAAACAATGAAATGAAAACATTTTAAATTGATTCTCAGAAAAAAAAAAAAAAAACATTTTAAATTAAACTTAAGATATATTTTAAGAAATATCTTACTGATATAATTATATTTCCTAAAAAAAAAATTTAATTTGAAAAAGAGATTAGTTATTTGTAGGGTCGGTTTTTGTTGCCCGAGCCCACAGGACGTGGGTTAAAGGCCCAACGAATCCAGAACAATGAATTTGTAGAGAGTGGATCGAAGGTTTAGGCGCTGGCCGGCCTTCACCAGGCCGGAACTACTTTATCTTTTATTGAAAGAACACTTAGACCAATTTACAACTGAGGGATGCTCCTCGGCCTATGGCCGAGGAGGCTTGTTTCCCAGGCTTTCCCCCCCTCCTTTTACACTTTGCTCGTATCCCTTATATATTACTCTCTTCCTCCTTCTGTTAATCATCCATTGGCCTCTCCTCTGGCTACCTGTCCCATCAGAGGTCGTATTCGTGCTCAAGTGGTTTACCTTGATTGATGTAGCCCTGCCCGGGGGTTACATCCCCATTAATGCGGCCAGAAGGGTTAGGTGAGCGTATTAAGTGTGGAGGTGACAACTTGCTCTGGGATTGTCCCCCCTTACAATTATCCTCAGTATGCCGAGGACGAAGGGGTCCTCGGCGTGGATCCAAAAAAGAGTGTCCCTAAATTGGCCTCGGGTAGTCATCCTTCTTCAGAGTGGGCCATTTGGCCCTGGCTTGGAGTGGGCCAGGGCTACCCGATCTTTTGGCCCCACAATAGCCCCTCAAAATCTTGCTGCACGCATCCTCGGGCGGGAAGTAGGATTTTGACATCCTCAGCCTTACCCCTCCCAGGATTGGGGTCAATTCATCTGCCCAAGGCACGTTACTGACGTTTCAGAGCACGTAACGTGCCCATTATTGAATTCAGGCGGCTCTGTGCTCCCTACGTCTAGTGGGGCGTTATCCATCCAACGGTGGGGGTTCGTCTCGCATTTATGGGCGGGAAAGCCCGCATCGTCCATCAATCCGGGGTATAAATACCCGTACGAACCGCTTCTCCCTGTTCCTCATTCGTAATCAAGAGTTCTCGTGCGTCCTTTCTGAGTCCAGCCACACTCTCACATCTCCAGCACAAAAAGCCTGTCTGAGGAGCTCCTCCTCTTTTCAGTAAGTTGCTCTATCTCTCTCTGAGCTCTCTTTCCCGTTATTCCTTCTCCTTCATTTGTCCCTTCTTAGTTCCTTTAGGTGTCAACTGGGATGGGTAGGTTTAAGAAATATGTCCACACCGAGGAGACGATGGAGAAATTCATCGCCGACTACCGGATTCCCGCTAATGTGGGCTTGAGATATAGTGAGGATGGGGATTGGCACTTACATAAGCAGGAGGGTGAAGTGGTAATTCCCATTGCCGCCTTCCTCCAAGGGGGAATGACGATCCCAATGGGGTCGGTGATGAAGGACTACCTCACGCACTTCCGGTTGGCCCCTACCCAGTGTGGGATAAACGTCTTTAGGATTTTGGGCTGTATGGACGCCCTGAATGAGAAGATGGGGCTAAGGTTGACCCACCACGACGTGAATTGGTGCTACAACCTTCAGCATCTTAGGGGCAAGTCTTATTATCTGAAAACGAGGGATGACAGGGTGCGGCTTATCTAGTGCCTCCCTGAGTCCAACAAGGGGCTTAACGAAAACTTCCTCATCGTGTCAGGGGCATGGCATGATGGCCTTCACTGCCCAACGACGGAAGGGGTACCAGGTGGGGCAGTAGGAGTAGGAGGGGTTTTGAGTTTTCTTGCCCTTTTTCTTTTTGCTAACATGGAGGTGTTTTCCATTTGCAGACCCGCACGCTTTTGAGCGCCACTTCCATTTGACCAACCGGGAAGATTTGCAGAAGGTGCTAAGGGCGCTGGTTTACATAAACGAGGACGACAATCAAGTTAGAGCCGCCCACCTGATCTTGGGGTATACGCCCACTCAGAAGTCATTCCTGGTTCCAAAGCACGTCATCCTAGCCAACGATCCTCAGCTTCAGAGGATTACTGTGACCGAGGACGGATTTTCGTTTCCCAAGGGGCCCTCCGACCAGGAAGCTGTCACACTAGCCGTCCCCTCCTCTTCCCAACCGTTCGCTGAGGCTGCTGAGGAAGGTCCAGAGAGGAAGGAGGACCCGTTTGACGTTTTTGCTCAGTTTGATCGGTTCGAGGATCCGACTGGGGACTTGGGTGACCCTAATCTGAGCGAAGTAGACCTTCTTGCTTCTGAAGCCCCTCCACCAACAATGGGTTACAAGAGGAAGCCTACTACCGACTTGCTAGACTTGATCGAGGGCCAGCCAGGGAAGTCCCAACAAAAACTTCCTCCTACCCCGCCGAAGACTAGGTCGATTTTTGCTCAGCAAAAGCTCCCTCCTCCTCCTCCTTAGACACGCTCGCCCTCTCGGTCTGTGCCTGTCGCATCCAAGAAGAGGAAGGACAAGGGCAAGGGGCCTATAGAGGAGAAGACAGTGCCTTCGCAGGAGGGGGACACTACTTTGCAGCCGTCCAAGCAGCTGAAGATAGGCGGTAGGAGTCCGGATAGGCAGGTCGCCGACACCACCTCGCCCGAGGCTCAGGCCTAGCTCCCAGCCTCGATGCTCCGTGGGGAGCCCTTGAGGGATAACACCTCCCTCAAGGACTTCAACAAGGGCGAAGGTACGCGCGTGGCCGATGCACTGGAGAGGAGCCTGCTGCTCCCGGCAGACATGGCGGAGCTTAACTCTTTGACGAGTGAGCAGGTCTTCCTCAGCCTTAAGCGATATGTGGGGATGGTAAGGGCTTTAGCCTCGGATCTTCTCCCACTCTTTTTCTTTTATTGGGCTTATACCACGTTGGTTATTCTGGCAGGCTATCCAAGCTATCTTTGCGTTGGAGGGGGCGGCAAACAACCAGAAGGAGGCCCTTAAAAAGGAGCGCGACTGGCGATACCAGGCCACCGGGACTCTGAAGAATTCCGAAGCTGACCTCGTCAAGGCCCGAGAGGCCCTGAAGGAGGTGACCAGGGAGTGGGACAATGCGCTGTCTGGTCTTGAGGGCACCCAGACCCAGGCAACGGAGCAGACGAGGTGCCTAAGCGAGGCGGAGGAGCAATTGCGGATCGCGAGGGATCTGATCACTGACCTGCGGGCTGACGTGGCTAAGGCCGAGGGGGCTCAGAGGGTGGCAGAATGGGCCAGAGACCAGGCTCGGCGGGCCAAGGACGAGGCTGACCATGGCAGGGAGATGGCCGAGCATGCCAAGGAGGAGGCTGAAACCGCAGCCTATGCTGCTGGGATGGCTGCGGTAGAGGCCCTCTACAAGGCTCAAGTCCTTGGGGTGTGTAGGCGATACTGTTCCCAGGTCTGGGCTGAGGCCCTCAAACAAGCTGGGGTGGAGGCCATGTCAGATCTATGGAAGGCTGAGAGCGTGTATTACCCGCCTGCTATCCGCGAGGCTGCCCCTAATGGCGCTGATGCTGGGGAAATCGTTGAAGAGGTGGGGGCTGCTGAATTGGGGGAGCGTTCGAGCGAGGAGGTGCCCCAAGTGGTAGTGGAGGTCTCTTCCGATGATCCAGCCCCCACCACCGAGGAAGCAGCTATTCTCGCCGCGCCTTTGCAGGCCGCCCCCTCAGGCTAGGGCCCGGAGGGGTCGGAGGTCGCCCCTGTCCATCCTAATCAAAAGGAGTAGGCTCTCCAGCGCCTCGGCTCTTACCACACCATTTTATCTTATTTTGTTGTGCTTCTTCCTTCATGTACTGTGGCTCTTGCCATGCAACTTTTATGGACTAGTTATCGTAAAGTGAATTTATTTTCCTTTTCTGCTTATTTCAATTGCTTATTTGTGTGTGCGCTGCCTGCTTTCCCTCTTTTCCTTTGATCGGCACGATTTTAGCTTGAGTTGTATGTCAGCCGATTATGGCAGCAACGATGAGATGTTGAGAGTACGTATGCATGGGTAGCCCTCTTGTGCCTCAAGGGTTAGGTGGGACTTGATCATTTCCTAACTTGGGATATGTTGTAGTTAAGTCTCCCCGTTGGTCTAAATCTGAGGATCAAGCAATGATCCTGCTCTGTCTAGCCCCCAGGTGTAGCCGAGCGGTTAGTTTCCCCATAGGCTTGAGTCCGAGGACCATGCAATGCCTTGGTTCTGTCTAACGCTTTCATTTCTCTGTAAGTATCTAGTTTCCCCATATGTTTGAGTTCGCGGACCATGCAATACCTTGGTTCTGTCTAGTACCCAGGTATAGCTGAACGGTTAGTTTCCCCATAGGCTTGAGTCCGAGGACCATGCAATGCCTTGGTTCTGTCTAACGCTTTCATTTCTCTGTAAGTATCTAGTTTCCCCATAGGTTTGAGTCCGAGGACCATGCAATACCTTGGTTCTGTCTAGTACCCAGGTATAGCTGAGCGGTTAGTTTCCCCATAGGCTTGAGTCCGAGGACCATGCAATGCCTTGGTTCTGTCTAACGCTTTCATTTCTCTGTAAGTATCTAGTTTCCCCATAGGTTTGAGTCCGAGGACCATGCAATACCTTGGTTCTGTCTAGTACCCAGGTATAGCTGAGCGGTTAGTTTCCCCATAGGCTTGAGTCCGAGGACCATGCAATGCCTTGGTTCTATCTAACGCTTCCATTTCTCTGTAAGTATTCTAGTTTCCCTATAGGTTTGAGTCCGAGGACCATGCAATACCTTGGTTCTGTCTAGTACCCAGGTATAGCTGAGCGGT
Source organism: Quercus aquifolioides (assembly GCA_019022515.1). Classification (NCBI taxonomy): domain Eukaryota; kingdom Viridiplantae; phylum Streptophyta; class Magnoliopsida; order Fagales; family Fagaceae; genus Quercus; species Quercus aquifolioides. The sequence continues at coordinate 499,655 of CM032331.1, forward strand.
TAGTTTCCCCATAGGCTTGAGTCCGAGGACCATGCAATGCCTTGGTTCTGTCCAACGCTTTCATTTCTCTGTAAGTATCTAGTTTCCCCATAGGTTTGAGTCCGAGGACCATGCAATACCTTGGTTCTGTCTAGTACCCAGGTATAGCTGAGCGGTTAGTTTCCCCATAGGCTTGAGTCCGAGGACCATGCAATGCCTTGGTTCTGTCTAATGCTTTCATTTCTCTGTAAGTATTCTAGTTTCCCCATAGGTTTGAGTTCGAGGACCATGCAATGCCTTGGTTCTGTCCAACGCTTTCATTTCTCTGTAAGTATCTAGTTTTCCCATAGGTTTGAGTTCGAGGATCATGCAATACCTTGGTTCTGTCTAGTACCCAGGTATAGCTGAGCGGTTAGTTTCCCCATAGGCTTGAGTCCGAGGACCATGCAATGCCTTGGTTCTGTCCAATGCTTTCATTTCTCTGTAAGTATCTAGTTTCCCTATAGGTTTAAGTCCGAGGACCATGCAATACCTTGGTTCTGTTTAGTACCCAGGTATAGCTGAGCGATTAGTTTCCCCATAGGCTTGAGTCCGAGGACCATGCAATGCCTTGGTTCTATCTAACGCTTTCATTTCTCTGTAAGTATCTAGTTTCCCCATAGGTTTGAGTCCGAGGACCATGCAATACCTTGGTTCTGTCTACTACCCAGGTATAGCTGAGCGGTTAGTTTCCCCATAGGCTTGAGTCTAAGGACCATGCAATGCCTTGGTTCTGTCCAACGCTTTCATTTCTTTGTAAGTATTCTAGTTTTCCTATAGGTTTGAGTCTGAGGACCATGCAATACCTTAGTTTTGTCTAGTACCCAGGTATAGCTGAGCGGTTAGTTTCCCCATAGGCTTGAGTCCGAGGACTATGCAATGCCTTGGTTCTGTCCAATGCTTTCATTGGAGATGATTCCTCTTCGGGTTGGGTTATGACCTTACACGTGGCGTTCTGTTTCGCCTCCAGCTCGAGTCCCATCTTTTTCATTTACGAGGCGTCCTTTGGTGATTCGTTTTCCGCGCTTGACGTTTCGGTGCGCGAGACGCGCCTTCATTAATGTCCTCGTGAATTAGCACACATCCAGTGGTTTACGACCCCTCAGAATTTGGTAGCTCTGTGATTAGCACTGTTGACAACTCTCTTTTCGAATTCTACATGGATTAATTCTCACCAACCTTCATCCTTTATATAAGGCTTTCCGGGGGGATGGTTTCTCCATACTCCATGAACTTACCAACACAAACAGAAACATGCACCTTTAATTCTCCAAGCCCCTTCAATAACCCCGTCAGGATTGTGGCCGGAATTGGAGGACATGTGGCGGCTTTGGGCGAGTGTGAGGGCATCCGGGCCTAAGGCCGTCATGACCGCAGCCCCTACTATGTTTCTGGCGCGGCAGAGTTTAGGCGTAACCCCGATGGTGCCATGCATGGTGGCCCGGAGGGATGTCGTTGAAGTACCTAATGTCTCTCCTCGGAGCGCACCCCCGACGCAGGAGATGCGCGAATTCATGTCATGGCTGGTGCCCGAGCGTTGCCGTCTCCAACGGCCAACGCTCGTGAGGGTGGGAGAGAATCAAGGGAACATCATGAGGGAGGGTGTCCTGGTGCGCCTGCATCTGCTCCTCGCTTTGTTCAAGCTCCGCCGCACCGGACAAGGAGTTGCTGGTGGCCTTGAAGCGAGCCAGCCTCAGCCCCCTTCCCCCCTCTTATTGTCAAGTTCTCCCATTCTCTTGACGCCAATAAGAGCACGGGTTGACACTTCCCTCTAGCTAGTTCTAGAATCGGTCCGCCTGGGCCTCTGATTGTATTTTGTACTTTTCTTTTTATGAAATAATATCAAACTTTCTTTCTTTGCTGTTAAATCTTCTACTTTTCTGCGATTTTTTTTTTTTTTGATACGTCGCCAACCTTCTGTGAAGTGATCACTTAGAACGATCGCCGGTTGCGCCGGCCAGCGCACTAATCCTTCCCACAGACGGCGCCAATTGTAGGGTCAGTTTTTGTTGCCCGAGCCCACAGGGTGTGGGTTAAAGGCCGAACGAACCCAGAACAATGAATTTGTAGAGAGTGGATCGAAGGTTTAGGCACTGGCCGGCCTTCACCGGGCCGGAACTACTTTATCTTTTATTGAAAGAACACTTAGACCAATTTACAACTGAGGGATGCTCCTCGGCCTATGGCCGAGGAGGCTTATACTTTGCTCGTATCCCTTATATATTACTCTCTTCCTCCTCCTGTTGATCATCCATTGGCCTCTCCTTTGGCTGCCTGTCCCATCAGAGGTCGTATCCATGCTCAAGTAGTTCACCCTGATCGATGTAGCCCTGTCCAAGGGTTACATCTCCATTAATGCGGCCAAAAGGGTTAGGTGAGCGTATTAAGTGTGGAGATGACAACTTGCTCTGGGCTTGTCCCCACTTACAATTATCCTCAGTATGCTGAGGACAAAGGGGTCCTCGACGTGGATCCAAAAAAGAGTCTTCCTAAATTGGCGTCGGGTAGTCATCTTTCTTCGGAATGGGCCATTTGGGCCTGGCTTGGAATGGGCCAGGGCTACCCGATCTTTTGGCCCCACATTATTTTTTATGATTTATTATTTTCATAATTGTTATGCGTATATGGAAAGTTTGTTTATTTAAAAATATATTAATTTTAGAAATTAATACGCTTATTAAAGAATAATTATTACAACCATTTTAAAGATGAATATTTATTCCTCATTTTAAAGAATAGTTATTTACAAGGAATGATTATTCCTGTAATAAAAACATAACCAAACTACTAAATAGCTAAACCATAGGAATAATATACTCCAAGATTTTTGGTTTATTTTATTTTTTCTAACATTACTATAATTTAAAATTATAAAATATATCACACCACTTTAATCTCATCACTTTCCTAAACAATGTAATATTATATTATTGTATTGTGATTACATTTTTGTAATATTATATTAATATAAGATTACAAAAATGTAATATTACGGTGTGGTATAACATCACAGCAAACCAAACAACCTCTTGAGATTTGTGACCAATGCAAATACATAGTTACATACCGGATTGACCTTGCCAAAAACCATCTTAAAACTTTTTTTTTAATGTCAAATTTTTTTATTTATTCCAATTTGAGATTTATGCCTTAGTTCAATGAGATTTATGTATTTTTGATAACCAAAATAGTGAAGTGTGGGATGAGACATAATTTTTAAAAAAATGAAATTTTTTTTTTTTTTGAAAAAAGTTAATGAACAACAAAATAGTATTGAAGTTATATCCAGGGCATGTGTGTGGGTTTATTCATTTTTTTGGACTAGGTCTCATGCCATTCAATGGAGTCTGCACTATTTGGATATGGCAAATGCATAAATTTCATAATCCAAATATGGAAAATGCATAAATTTCATAATCCAAATATGGAAAATGCATAAATTTCATTGGATTATGAGATATGAACGAAAAATTTTGACTAAAAAAACCTTTAAACAGATATAGTGCACACAATTAGCTTAGTTTCTACTTTCTATTATTAATAGAGTAATGCTAGAGATACAAATTTTTTTACAAAAAATTTACAAACTATCGATGCGGTGAGTAATCATTAATAAATAAAAATGTGGTATTAATGGGGAGCCTAGACGAAAACTAATAAGATGTTGATCACACCAACTGTTTATAAAAATGTTGTAAAATAGTTTGTAGTTGTACCATTATTTTTATTAATACTATAGAAAAATAAAGGCAATTCATTTATTTTAAGACAAAATCACATTAAATTGTCAATAAAAAAATCCATATTAGAGAGAAAGGCATAAATAAGTGGTCATTTTTTTTAATGATTATGCATCTGTACATTCAAATTCCAAAACTAATCACAAATATTAAAAATTGAAAAGAAAAATTACATCCAATCATTTGGTCTAAATTATTGTTCTCCACTCTTCATCAGTGAATTTTCAATCCAAAAAGGGCCCTTCTTTCTCAAAAGTGAAAAATGTTAACCATAACACATGACCTCTTCTATTTACTTTGGTGCTCTAGTAAGTCACAGATATGCTGTAAGTATTTGGAAAGCAGAGAAGAAACAACTATTATTAGATGAGGGGAACTTCACGTCTATTAAGTCTCATTTTATTTATTTATTTTTTTTTTTAATGTTAATGGAACCTTGTAGAACCGAAGCCATCACTATCTTCTTTAATTTCTCATGTTCACATTCACGCTTGAAAATTTTTAACTTTTTTTTTCTCATGTTCACATTTTTAGATAGAAAAAATGTCACCTTCAAAATTACAATTTTTCTTCCACTGATTTCAAAGTCTCTTTAATACTCTACTGTGCATGAGTCAGTTTCTGCTTTATTTATTCTCATCTTCAAAGAAATTACTTGTTGGTGTATTGCTTCTCTAAAAAAGAAAAGGTAATGATGAAATGTTTTTTATTTCTGAGGATATAATTTAGAAACGTTTATGTGAAGGGAAACATGAAGGGGGTGAAAACTTTTTTGCTGAAAAGGCGGTGACTGCTGAGCAGCACCACCTAGACCAATGATTGCATTAGGATGGAACTGCCAGGGGCTTGGGAACCCCCAGTCAGTTTGAGTGTTGCGCGAGCTCATGCAACGTTGGAAGCCCAAAATTGTCTTCCTGTTGGAGACAAAGATGAAGAAATATCAGATGGAAAAAGAGAAATTTAAAACTGGTTTGTTGAATGGTCTAATTGTTCCTAGTATGAGGAGGAGTGGGGGTTTAGCTATGTTATGGAGTAGGGACATAAAAGTGGAAGTTCAAGGCTATTCAGGGAATTATATTGATGCAGTTATGATTGACCCGGAATCAGGATTTAAGTGGCGCATTACGGGTTTCTATGGAAATCTTGAAACTCATAGTAGAAAAGAATCTTGGGATCTTTTGAGAAGCCTTAACCAAAAGTATCAACTCCCCTGGTTATGCTTTGGTGATTTTAATGAAATTATGTCGGTGGAAGAGAAATTGGGTGGGGCACAAAGGTCTCAAAGACAGATGGATGAATTTAGAGAAGCAATTCACCAATGTAAGTTCAAGGATCTTAGTTACTGTGGTCCTGATTTTACTTGGTGTAATATGCAAGAAGGTGAAAGTAGAATGTACCTAAGATTGGATCGAGCTTTGGCTACTCCTGAATGGATTGATCATTATAAAGATATAAAAGTGCATCATTTGGTAGATTCCACATTTGACCACTGCGCTTTGCTGATTTCTGATGCTACTGTTCAGAAGTATCCTAATAGATGAAGATTTCAATTCAAAGCTATGTGGACAAAAAGGGAGGAATGCAAAGATCTTATCCAAGAAGTCTGGGATGGCAGCCAAGAATTAAACTCTCCAATTGGGATAGCTGTTAGGTTGAGTTGTTGTGCTGAAAATCTCTCTAGATAGAACAAAAGGGTATTTGGGCAAATTCCAAGGCAAATTCAGAGGAAAAGGGAGACCCTCAGTACTCTAGTTTGTAGAGATAAAGATGGCAGCTTGGGCAGTGAGATCAATATGATAAGAAATGAGATTAATGATTTGTTGGATAGTGAAGAAATTATGTGGCATAAGAGATCGAGGGTGCAATGGTTAGGCCTTGGGGATCGAAATACGAAATACTTCCACACGAGGGCTTCTGATAGGAGAAGGAGAAATACTATCAACAGTATCATGGATGAAAATGGTAATTGGCATGATTCTATTGATGGTATTGCAAAGGTGGTTGTGTCATATTTTAAAAATATGTATACCACTTCCTATCCGACTCGCATTTCGGAAGTCCTTGATACTATCCCAACTAGAGTCACTGATAGGGGTGTGCATGGGTTGGGTTAGGTCAGGTTGAGGGGATTTTTTGACCCAACCCACCATGGTGGGTCAAAAAAAAATTCAACCCAACCCAACCCACATGGGTTGGGTCGGGTCAGGTTAAACCCATGGGTTTGACAAATTTATTATTATTATTATTATTATTAAATTGAGTAGAAAAAATATAAATATTAATATATTAAAAAAACCTAAAGATTAGTATCAATGTAACTCTTTAAAGGCAAACAACACTAATGACTAAACAAAAATAGTAATTTATTAGAGTTTGTGTGAACTAATTGGCTTTTATATAGGATAGGAAGAACTGGTTATTTAAAAAAAAATTATTTATTATATATATATATATGTGGGGCCAGAAAGAGTCGAGCAACCCCGGCCCACTTTGAACCAGGCCCAAAGGCCCACGCCGAGGACGCGTCTAAGGTCCGAGGACGAAGCATGAAAGCCCAGTAGTCCAAGAAGCCATGCCGAGGATGATTACATCCTCGGACGTCCGAAATCAGAAAGTATGCAAGCAGCAGTCCCTCAAGGAGAATCTCCCAGAGCATCCAAGGAGCAGATAGCAAGTGCCAAGCACCGGATATGGAAGCATGGCGGAGGAGCAAGTCCCAGATGAACTGTCACCTCCACATTAAATGCCCTCAACTAACGCCCTGGCCGCATTAATGAGGATAGGATCTCTGAACAGTGCCGTCTTGGGCGCTGCAACCCACAGGAGTGATGGGAATGCGGCTGATGGGACAGGCACTCAAGTGAAAACCGGATTGATCAACAAATGTAGGGCTAAGATCAGCTGAGAGGGAGATATATAATGTAAGAAGTCCCTCTTGAAGGGGACGGACGAAAACCAGAGAAAAGATATACGGTAGCAGTGTATTTTCTCCCAACCATTGTAACCTTTCTTGAGAGAAATAAGAACAACTTTAACCTCTATAAACCCGTCCGAGGAGCCTTGTTGTGCCTCCTAACCCACGTTTAAATTATCACAATCAACGAACAACCGTGCATGGCCGTTGCATTCCTCACTAGGGCCTAGCTCTTGAACCCATACTCAATAAATTCATTGCAGGGTTAACTGGGCTTGGATCCACTCTCTCAATCTGCGGAGAGCGCTCGAAACCGGTCCCTACAATTGGCGCCGTCTGTGAGAAGAACTTGTGCACTAGTAAGGACAACAGTCAAGCATGGTAGGATCAGGCCCTCACCAAAAAACTCCCAATCGACCTGAACCGGCGAAGTCGCGGCATCATGGTAATTATGGCGACCCCGGGGGCGGTCAGAACGACAACGAACGATTTCGGGAAGGAAGTGTGCATACTTCAACAGCGGGCAAAAGCCGAGCCTGCCGGGATGGGCACGTTCCCCAGAAGCGCGACGATGGCCAGGCCGCGCGATCACAAGAGGCCCACAGCCACACTTCCCAGAGAAGGGATGATAAGGTGGCCATGCAGCGCGAGATAGATGATCTGAAGAGGAAGCTGCGCCGTGCGCAGCGAAGACGGTCCGAACCCAGCCCTGACCTACTCTCCGACGACGAAAGTGATGATGAATACAGGCAAAGGTCAAGGACGCCCCCCAGCGAGACTTTCTCCCACGAGGAGGAGCGCTACCAGAGGCGTAGGCGTGCCAACCCAACCCCCAGGGGCTTAGGAGGCGACGCCATGAGCAAGGCGCTGGACCAGCTCTCCAAGTCGCCCTTCACGCGTCGTATAGAGGAGGCGGAGCTTCCTCGGCGGTTCCAGCAGCCAACCTTCATTGCTTACAACGGCAAAACGGACCCTGTAGAGCACGTGAGTCAGTTCAACCAAAGGATGGCTGTCCACTCCAAGAATGAGGCGCTGATGTGCAAAGTCTTCCCATCCAGCCTGAGACCTGTGGCAATGAGGTGGTTCAACGGTCTAAGGACGAGCTCCATAGACTCGTATAGGCAGCTGACCCAGGCTTTTGGTTCCCGCTTTGTCACAAATAGCAGGCCTCTTCGGCCCATGAGCGCATTACTGTCCCTATCCATGCGTGACGGGGAGACCCTCAAGGCTTACTCGGACAAGTACTGGGAGATTTACATTGACCTGGATGACATGTACGACACTATCGCCATTAATACATTCCAGAATGGACTACCAATGGGGCACGGCCTGAGGAAGTCCTTAACTGGTAAGCCCGCCACCAGCGTGCGGCAATTGATGGATCGGATCGATAAATACAAGCGGGTAGAGGAAGACCTACTGCAGGGCAAGGGGAAGGAGAAGGCTATCCCTCAGTAGAGAAGGGATTTCAGGTCGGACCGTTATGACAACGCCCGTCCGAGGAGGGATTTCGGTGGGCAATTTGGAGCGACCAACACACAGACGGTCGGCGCTGTGTTCCAAGAACCCGTACACAGGGTGCTGGAGAAGATAAAGAACGAACCGTACTTCAGGTGGCCGAATAAGATGGCTGGGGAACCTGATAGGCGCAATCAGAACCGCTACTGCCAGTACCACCAGGACCACGGACATACTACGGAGGACTGCAGGAACCTTTGGAACCACCTGGACCAGCTAGTCCAGGAGGGAAAGCTGAAGCACCTCCTCCACCATTCCAGCAGCCAGCAAAACCAGGCCTACCAGGAGCCTCGGAGGGACCTCGCCATGGGGCAGCCCACGGGGACGATCAATGTCATCTTGGCGGCACCAGGAAGAACAGGCACGCGCCCTTCGCGGGTGCTGTCTATAGTCCGACAGCCTGCCGAGGATTCCCGGACAGAGCTGAAGAGGGCCAGGAGGAGTTTTCCACCAGTCTTGAGTTTCTCGGAGGAAGACAAGATTGAGACCACCCAGCCCCACGATGACGCTCTAATTGTTACCCTCAGAATTGGGGGCTACGATGTGAGAAGAGTGATGGTGGATGGTGGCAGCACGGCCGAGGTCATGTACCCAGACCTTTACAAAGGGCTAGGGCTAAAACCGGAGGACTTGACGCCCTATAGCTCCCCCCTAATGACTTTCGACGGAAAGCTCGTCACCCCGAAGGGCGTGATCAAGCTGCCCATACAGACGGGCCCAGAAGTGGTGGAGGTGAACTTCGTGGTGGTGGACACGTACTCCCCCTACATAGCCATCGTAGGGAGGCCCTGGCTCCATACCTTGGGGGGAGTTGCCTCCTCCTTACACCAGAAGGTGAAATTCCCATCAGGGGATCAGGTCCTAGAGATCCGAGGTTGCCAGCCCACGGTGAGGCAGTGCACGGTAGCTGCCATATCCTATCGGCTTGATGCACAGCCTTCGGCTCCCACCGGGGAAGGTTTATAGTAATCAAAGACCCCGGCGGCGCCTCCTGATGCACCTGCCGAGGGTGCTAGGTGTGAGGACCTGGAGAAGGTGGTAATTGGCGATAGCCCGGAGAAGTTCTTCCAGGTCGGAACCCAACTGCCTCCACAAGAAAAGGAGGAGTTACTTAAGTTCCTCAAAAGGAACCTTGATGTGTTTGCGTGGGACCCCTGCGATGCCCCTGGGATTGATCCATCTTTTATCTGTCACCACCTTAACGTCAACCCATCTGTAACCCCGAAACAACAGCCACCCCGTCGCCCGTCGAAGGAGCACGCTGATGCGATTAGGGAAAAGGTCAATAAGCTTAAGCGCGCGGGCGCCATCAAAGAGGTCTTTTACCCTAAATGGTTGGCCAACACTGTGGTGGTCAAGAAGAAGAGCGGGAAGTGGAGGGTTTGTGTGGACTTCACAGACCTGAACAAAGCATGCCCAAAGGATCCCTTCCCAATGCCACGGATAGACCAGCTAGTAGATACGACGGCAGGCCATCATCGGATGAGCTTCCTGGATGCCTTTCAGGGCTACCATCAAATCCCATTAGCCTTGGAGGACTAAGAGAAGACAGCCTTTGTGACGCCCATTGGGAACTACCACTACAAGGTTATGCCGTTTGGCCTGAAAAACGCCGGATCCATCTACCAAAGGATGATGACAAGAATGTTTGAGCCGATGTTGGGCAAGAGCATCGAAGTCTATGTGGACGATATGGTGGTAAAGAGCAAGCTGGTGTCCAACCACTTGAGGGACCTCGGCCTCACATTTGACGTCCTAAGAGAGCACAAGCTCCGCCTTAATGCCTCAAAATGCTCGTTTGGCGTCGGCTCTGGCAAGTTCTTGGGGTACATGATCACCCATCGTGGGATCGAAGTCGACCCTGACCAAATCAAGGCCATTCACAACTTGAAGCCTCCGCAGAACCCAAAGAGATCCAAAAGCTTACTGGGATGATCGCGGCGCTGAACCGATTTATTTCCAGGTCGGCTGACAGGTGCAGGCCCTTCTACCGCCTGATCAACAAGTGGAAAAGATTTGAGTGGTCCGAGGATTGTGTCGTAGCTTTCCAGCAACTCAAGGAGTATCTATCCCGGCCGCCTATCATGTCCAATCCTGAGGCCGACGAGGTCCTATACGCGTACCTTGCTGTGGCGCCCCACGCAGTGAGCCTAGTACTGGTACGGGAAGACAATGGCGTTCAAAAGCCAGTTTACTACGTCAGCAAGTCGCTGCACGAAGCGGAGGTGAGATACCTACCCTTAGAGAAGGCCATCCTGGCTGTGGTCCACGCCACGAGAAAGCTCCCCCATTACTTCCAAGCTCACACCGTGGTTGTCTTAACCCAATTGCCTTTGAAGTCTGTGCTCCGGACCGCTGACTACACAGGAAGAATCGCGAAGTGGAACACGATTCTGGGGGCTTTTGACGTCAAGTACATGCCTCAGACCTTTATAAAAGGCCAGGTTTTGGCAGATTTGACAGCCGAGTTCGCTGAACCAGCTGTGGAAGTGATAGCCGAGGAGAAGAGTCGTGGTGAGAAGTTAGTTGAGGCAATCTCCATCCAGAGTCACCATGTTGGAAGGTATATGTCGATGGCGCGGCAAACCAACGGGGGTCTGGAGTGGGACTAGTCCTAGTATCCCCTGAAGAACATGTCATAGAGAAGTCTCTGAGGCTCGGATTCACGGCCACAAACAACGAGGCCGAGTATGAGGCATTAATACAAGGGATGATCATGGTGCAAAAGATGGGAGGAAAGTCGATAGAGATGTTCTCAGACTCGGGATTGGTGGTAGGACAGGTGAATGGGGAGATGGAGGCCAGGGATCCAAGAATGCAAGAATACCTGGGCCAAGTTAAGCGCTTGCAATTGGGGTTTAGCCTTTAGAGCTTGTCTCATATCCCCAGAAGCGGGAACAGCCATGCCGACTCATTGGCCAAGCTCGCAACATCCTCGGCAGGGGCTCTGCCTCGGATAATACTTGTGGAACATTTGGGGAGGGCAAGTGAAGCGCCAAGGGAAGGGATCCCCGTCCATCAGATTGAGGTGGGTTCCAGCTGGATGGACCCCATAGTGAGATTCCTCAAAGATGATATCCTGCCCGAGGATAAGTCAGAAGCTGAGAAAATTAGAAGGAAAGCTACTCGGTTCTGGTTGTCCGAGGATCACAAGCTATATAAGCGCTCCTACTCTGGACCATACCTGCTGTGCGTCCACCCCGGAGCGGCGGAATTACTACTCGAAGAGCTGCACGAGGGAATATGTGGAAGCCACACAGGGGGGAGATCTTTGTCCCATCGAGCCATCACACAAGGATACTGGTGGCCAGGGATGCAGCAGGAGGCCCAGGAATATGTCAAGAAATGTGACTAGTGCCAAAGATTCGCCCCGAGTATTCATCAGCCAGGAGGGGTCCTCAATCCCTTGTCTAGCCCATGGCCATTCGCCTAATGGGGCTTGGACATTGTGGAGCCTTTCCCCAAAGCGCCAGGGAATAAGAAGTATTTGCTGGTGGCCACGGACTACTTCACCAAGTGGGTCGAGGCCGAGCCGCTGGCCAATATCAGGGACGTAGACGCCAAGAAATTCCTTTGGAGGAACATTGTTACACGATTCGGGGCTCCTCATACCCTCATCTCGGACAATGGGCTCCAGTTCGACAGCAAGGCTTTCAGGAAGTACTGTAGCGAACTTGGGATCACAAACAGATACTCGACGCCAGCCTACCCCCAGGGAAATGGACAGGCCGAGGCTGTCAACAAGGTCATCGTCAATGGGCTTAAGAAAAGATTGGATGATGCCAAGGGGAGATGGGTAGAGGAGCTACCCCATGTGCCCTGGACATACCAAACCACGCCTCGGCGATCAACGGGGGAAACACCTTTCGCCATGACTTATGGGGCTGAAGCGGTGATCCCCCTGGAAACAAATTTCCCGACGCTAAGGACGAGCTCCTTCACTCAGGCCAACAATGATGGACTGCTGGAGCGGAGCCTGGACCTGGTGGACGAACGAAGAGAGCGAGCGATGATCCAATTAGCCCATTACCAGCAGAAGCTCAAACAAGGATATGACGCCAATGTGAAGCTCAGACCACTAGTACCGGGGGACCTGGTGCTGAGAAAAGTTGTTGGAGCTGCCAAGAACTCTTCTTGGGGAAAGCTGGGACCCAACTGGGAAGGGCCCTACCGGATTACCTCAATAGCAGGGATAGGAGCATACTACTTGGAGGATTTAGATGACAAACCTGCGCCTCGTCCATGGAATGTAAATAACCTGAAAAGGTACTACTATTAATAAAGAAACCACTTTGATTCATATTGTTAGCCTATTTTAGTTGTGTGCCTCGCGTCCTAACCGTTTTAAAAAAGAAAACTAAGTGTTAGACAGAACCAGGGAACTGCATGGTCCTCGGACTCAGTCCTATGGGGAAACTAACCACTTTAAGAAAACTTAAGTGTTAGACAGAACCAGGGAACTGCATGGTCCTCGGACTCAGTCCTATGGGGAAACTAACCACTTTAAAAAAAAACTAAGTGTTAGACAGAACCAGGGAGCTGCATGGTCCTCGGACTCAGTCCTATGGGGAAACTAGCTACTTAAGAACGCTAAGCGTTAGACAGAACCAAGGAACTGCATGGTCCTCGGACTCAGTCCTATGGGGAAACTAACTGCTTCAGAAGACTTAAGTGTTAGACAGAACCAAGGAACTGCATGGTCCTCGGACTCAGTCCTATGGGGAAACTAACTGCTTCAGAAGACTTAAGTGTTAGACGGAACCAAGGAACTGCGTGGTGCTCGGACTCATGCCTAGGGGGACACTAGCTACTTTAAAAGACCCTAAGTGTCTACTTCAAAAATTCTACCTGTTCCTTGGGACATGAAAGGTCCGCCCGAGCATACAAGCCCTCACGTTATAATGATTGATACCGCGATTGGGCGAGATATAATTGAAGTTAAAATTATACAGATAAAAAAAAAAAAAAAAAACAGATAGCGTACAAGTAAGGAAACAGCCACAACACATAGGAAAAGAAACAAAACCCTCATTTCATTAAGTCCAAAATAATTATACAAAGGGAGTCACATTACAAATAAAGAAAAAGGGAAGAAAAGGTGCAAAGGTAAAGTAAGGCAGGCAGAGGCACCAAGGAGCCCGGTCCTTTAAATTAGTTGCCCGCTTTGGTGGGTGGCTGGCCCATAACTGCCCCAGGGTCCTCTAGGCCCTGGCTGAGGGGGACGGCCTGCAGAGGCACGGCAGGAACAGCTGCCCCCTCAACAGAAGGAACCTGGGCGTCAGGGGAGGGCTCTACAACCTGCTGAGGCGCGTCCTCGTTAGAGCCGCTGCTCAACTCAACCATCACGAAAGGACTACCCCCTTGGACTGGCTCACTAGTGGCTCCAGCGTCCGAGGCCCCCTCACCTGGAGTTGCAGCAGTTTCCACAGCGGCCTCCTCGGCCTTAGAGCCGTCTGGGGCAGCCTCGCGGATGACAGGGGGGTAGTACACGCTCTCTTCCTTCCACAGGTCAGAAGAGGCCTCCACCTCAGCTTGTCGGAGGGCCTCACTCCAAGTTTCAGAGTAGTAGCGCCTACATACCCCAGGGACTTGGGATTTGTAGGCAGCTGCTATCTCAGTTGCCCCAGCAACATAGGCTGCCTCTTCAACTTCCTCCTTGGTGGCCAAGGCCTGCTCCCTGCCTTGCTCTGCCTCAAACTTGGCCCTCTCAGCTTCCCCTTTGGCCCATTCAGCCACCCTCTTGGCCTCCTCAGCAGCAGCCTTCTCTTTCTTGAGGTCATCTATCAGTTCCTTGGCGATCTTCAGCTGATCCTCAGCCTCACGCAGGCGCCTCGTCTGCTCCACGACCTGCCTCTGGGCGCCCTCAAGGCCTGACACCGCGCTGTCCCGAGCTTGGGTCATCGCCTTTAGCTCCTCCCTGACCTTGGAAAGGTCTTCCTCGGAGGTCTTGAGGACCTGAGTGGCCTCCAAGCGCTTCTCACGCTCGGCATCCATGGCCTTCCCATGGTCGTGGGCCGCCTCCTCTAACCTGTAGGTGGCCTGGACAGCCTGCCAAACGAAACGGATACAAGGTTAAGCCGAGCTCAAAAAAGAGAGTAACGCAAAACTGAAGTCAGACAAAACACAAGTGTTTAGGATCTTACCATCCCCAAGTATCGCTTGAGGCAGAGGAAGACCTCCCTACTCCTCATGGTCCCCAGCTGCGCCATGTCCGCAGGAAGTAGTAGGCATCTCTCCACCGCGTCGGCCACGTATACGCCCTCGCCCTCTCTGAAATCCCTGAGGGAGGCGTCATCCCTCAAGGGACCCCCATGGAGCATTGGGGCGGGGAGCCATGCCCGAACCTCGGGCTGGTCCTCGACCTGCTTATCCTGATCTTTGGGGCCTATTTTCAGTTGCTTTGATGGCCGCCGAGCGTCATCCCCCTCCCGCGTGGGCCCAAACTTCTCCTCAATCGGCCTCTTGCCCTTATCCTTTTTCTGCTTAGGATCGACGGGTTCGTGCCTTGATGGCGGGGTCGTCTGAGGCGGAAAAGGGGGCAGCCGGGATTGGGATGAGCTCGACCTGGTATGGGCAAGACGAGTCTTAGGAGGAGGAGGAGGAAGCTTTGGCTTAGATTTCACCGGCTGTCCCTCCATCAACTCAAACAGACTGGGTTGGAATTTCTTTTTGTAACCCATCTCAGGCCGAGAAGATGTCTCTGACTCTAGGAGTTCTGCTTCGGACAGACGAGGATCACCCAAGTCTCCTGAAGGATCCTCGGACTGGTTTACTTGTTCAAAAACGTCAAAATCGTCCTCGGCCGGGCCAGAATCTACAAACTCCTCTTTCCCCTCTAAGCTCTTTGCCGCGGCCTCTGAGAATGTGTGGGAATAAGAGGGGACTGCTACCGTGACGCCTTTTGAAGTGGAGGGATCCTTGGGAAACTCGAACCCGTCCTCGGTCACTTCTATTTTCTGCAACCGAGGATCCTTTGCTTTGATCACGTACTTGGGGGCCGCGAATGATTTTTGGAGCGGAGTGTACCCCAAGATCTTGTGAGCAGCTCTGACTTGGTGGTCTGCCTCATTTTCAAAAGCCGCGGACCTAAGCGCCTTCTGCAAGTCTTCCCTATTGATCAAGCTGAAGTTGCGCGCGAGGGAGTGCGGATCTGCAAAAGGAAAACACATCCACATTAGTAACCAAACAGTACAAAAAGAAATGACGCAGGAAACAAGTTAGAATCTTTGAATCCCCTCCTATTCCCACTGCCCCACTTGGTGTCCCCTCTGTCGTCGGGCAATGAAGCCCATCGTGCCACGCTTCAGACAAGATGAGAAAATCCTCGTTCATCCCCTTGTTGGACTCGGGGAGGCACTGAATAAGCCTGACCCTGTCATCCCTCGTCCTCATGTAGTAGGACTTGTTCTTCAGGTGTTGAAGATTGTAGCAGTAGTTCACATCATGATGGGTCAGCCTTAGACCCATCTTCTCATTAAGGGCATCCACACTGCCCAGAATTCTGAACATGTTGGAGGCGCATTAGGCGGGGGTTAACCGGAAGTATGTAAGGTAACCCCTCGTCACCGGCCCCATGGGGATCCTCATCCCCCCTTCTAGGAAGGCGATGATGGGAATCACCACCTCGCCCTCCTGCCTCAGGAGGTGCCACTTCCCCTCCTCACAATACCTTAAGCCCACGTTGGCCGGTATCTTATAATCGGCGATGAATTTCTCCATCGCCTCCTCAATAAAGACGCACTTCTTAAGTCTACCCATCCCAAATGACGCCTTAGAGAGCTAAAGGGAAAGCAAATCAAAAAAGGAGGAGTAGAAAGGAAAAAAGCTCAGAGAAGGATAGAGTGACTTACAGAAATGAGGAGGAGCTCCTCGGACAGGCTTTTTATGCTGGAGGTGTAGGTGGAGATTTGGCTGGACTCTGAATGGAGACGCAAGAGCTCTTGATTGTGAATGAAAAAGGTGGAAAGCGGTTCGAATGGGTATTTATACCCTAGGTGGAAGATCCGCGCGAGTTTTCCCGCCCATAAATGCCAGGTGCATTCCCACCGTTAAATTGTCATCTGCCCATTGAACGTGGGGAGCATAAAGCTGCCCGAATTTAATGCAGGGCACGTTACGCGCACCGAAGCACCAGTAACGCGCCTCGGGTAGGTGAAAAGTCTCCAACGCTGACGAGGGATAGGACTTGATGGGATGTGGAACAGATCCGAGGGTGTCAAAATCCTCCTCTCCGCCCGAGGATGCGGACAGCAAGATTTTGAGGGGCTATTGTGGGGCCAAAAAGAGTCGAACGACCCTGGCCCACTTTGAGCCAGGCCCAAAAGGCCCACGTCAAGGACGCGTCTAAGGTCTGAGGACGAAGCGTGAAAGCCCAGTAGTCCGAGAAGCCATGCCGAGGATGATTACATCCTCGGAAGTCCGAGATCAGAAAGTACGCAAGCAGTATTCCCTCAAGGAGAATCTCCCAAGACATCCAAGGAGCAGATAGCAAGTGCCAAGCGCCGGATATGGAAGCATGGCGGAGGAGCAAGTCCCAGATGAACTGTCACCTCCACATTAAATGCCCCCAACTAACGTCCTGGCCGCATTAATGAGGATAGGACCTCTGGACAGTGCCGTCTTGGGCGCTGCAACCCACAGGAGGGATGGGAATGCGGCTGATGGGACAGGCACTCAAGTGGAAACCGGATTGATCGACAAATGTAGGGCTAAGATTAGCGGAGAGTGAGATATATAATGTAAGAAGTCCCTCTTGAAAGGGGGACGGACGGAAAACCAGAGAAAAGAGATATTGTAGCAGGGTATTTTCTCCCAACCATTGTAACCTTTCTTGAGAGAAAATAGGAACAACTTCATCCTCTATAAACCCGTCCAAGGAGCCTTGTTGTGCCTTCTAACCCACGTCTAAATTACCACAATCAACGAACAACTATGCATGGCCGTTGCATTCCTCATTAGGGCCTAGCTCTTGAACCCATACTCTACAAATTCATTGCAGGGTTAACTGGGCTTGGGTCCACTCTCTCAATCTACGGAGAGCGTTCAAAACCGGTCCCTACAATATATATATATATATAATTAATATTAGTAGTAGGAACCGAAGAAATGCTGCTCTACAGTTGGTTTTTTTTTTTTTTTTTTAAATTATTAAATATATAATATATATTTAAATGTATATATATATATATAAGTGCCCTATAGCTGATTTTAAAAAAATTTATTAAATATATAATTTATTTTAAATATATATTAAATATGGGTGGGTCGGGTCGGGTTTGGCGGGTTTGTAATTTTATGAACCAAACCCAACCCGGTGCTATAAAAAAAAATTTTGTAACCCAACCCAACCCACCAAGCCTTAAAAACTAACCCAACTCGACGGGTCGGGTTGGCTAGTCGGTGGGTTTTCTGCACACCCCTAGTCACTGAGGATATGAATTAGCTCCTTATCCAAGAGTTCACAAGGGAGGAAGTTGAGGCAGCACTAAAACATATGCATCCAACAAAAGCCCCAGGCCCTAATGATATGTCTGCTATTTTCTTTCAAAAATATTGGGGTATTGTTGGTAATGATGTAATATGCATTGTCTTAAATGTGCTAAACTCAAATATGTCTATGGTAGAGATTAATAAAACAAACATCACTTTGGTGCCAAAAATAAAAAACCCCCCACAAAAATGATAGATTTTAGACCTATTAGTCTATGTAATGTTGTTTATAAACTCATATCAAAAGTGTTAGCCAATCGTCTCAAAATAATCCTTCCACAGATTATCTTAGAAAATCAGAGTGCGTTTCTCTCTGGGAGACTAATTATAGACAATGTTCTTGTTGCTTTTGAACTTATGCAGTATTTAGAACATAAGAAGGAAGGAAGGGAGGGTTTTGTGGTGATAAAGTTAGATATGAATAAAGCATATGATAGGGTGGAGTGGGGTTTTATTAAACAAGTGATGGAGAAAATGGGATTCCATGAAAAATGGATAAATTTGATCATGCATTGCATAACTACTGTATCTTACTCGATCCTTGTTAATGGTGTTGCTTATGGTAGTATTATCCCTACGAGGGTCTCCGTCAAGGAGACCCAATTTCACCTTATATTTTTCTTTTGTGTGCATATGAAGTTGCCTCGGGACAAAAAATCAATGGGGATAAATCGTCAGTCTTTTTAAGTAACAATACCCCTGATGATAGAAGATGTGAAGTGCTAAACATGTTGGGTCCAATGCAAGATACCTGACATAAAAAATACCTTGGCCTACCCTCTATCATTGGTAAGTCAAAAGTTGAAGTATTTGCAGAAATTAAGGAGAGGGTGGAGAAAAAATTATCGGGGCAGAAGGAGAAAATTCTTTCAGTGGGTGGTCGAGAGATCCTTATCAAAGCTGTTGCTCAAGCAATTCCAACATACACCATGAGTTGTTTCCAGATCCCAAAGAGTTTTTATGATGAGATTGAAGGAATGATGAGAAATTTTTGGTGGGGTCAAGAATCAAAAATTGCTTGGGTTAGCTGGAAGAAAATGTGTAAGTCAAAACTGAATGGAGGAATGGGATTCAGGAATCTGCAGGCTTTCAACCTTGCTATGCTAGCTAAGCAAGGTTGGAGGTTGATTTCGAATCCTAAGTCTCTGGTGGCCCAAATCTACAAAGCGAGATATTATCCACATGGTGATATTTTTAGAGCAAAACTTGGATCCATCCCGTCCTATACGTGGAGAAGCATCTTCAATGGGATGGAAGTTTTGAAAAGAGGTACCTGGTGGCGAGTTGGCAATGACAATAGGATTCATATTTGGGAGGATAAGTGGCTGCCTACTCCAACAACGTACAAAGTAATCTCCCCCCCCCCCCCCCCCCCAAAAGCCCTTTAATGATTATCCTAGGGTCTTAGCGCTGATTGATAAAGACTCGAGGAGGTGGAAAGGTGATGTGGTACGATCTTTGTTCTTGCCTTTTGAAGCAAGGACTATTTTGAATATTCCCCTAAGCCACAACCTTTTAGAAGACCAAATTATATGGGTGGGTAATAAAAGGGAGAATTTAGTGTAAAAAGTGCTTATTATATTGCTATTGGGGTGCTACATACAATGGAGGAAGGTGAAAGCTCTTCAGGTGATTCTAGGTGTCCTCTCTGGAAGAAGCTATAACACTTAAACATCCCTCTCAAGGTGCGTATCTTTGCTTGGAAAATGTGTATGAATGCTCTTCCTACCTTTGTGAACTTGCAAAGAAGAGGAGTTAATCTTTGTGAAATTTGTCCGGCTTGTGGGAAGGAGCCTGAATCAACTCTCCATATTCTTGTTAAGTGTGAAGTGGCTAAGAGAGTGTGGAGATGTTGGGTGGATAGTCCTGTTAATTTGTTGAATGTAAATATGAATATTATAGATATTGCTATGCAAATTTTTGAATTTGGTTCATCAAGAGACTTGGAGGTTTTCTTTGGGGTTGCATGGACAATCTGGTATAACAGGAATAAAATTATGCACGAGTCCTCAAGTTAGTTTTCGGATCAGATTTGTAGTTTTGCTCGAAAATATATTCTTGAATTCAAGAGCGCCTCAATAGCTTGCTCTCAATGGTTGGCTCGGACAGAAGAGAAGTGGACAGCGCCTCCTCTAGGAGTTTTCAAGATCATTGTTGATGGTGCTACATCTGAAAATGAAAGGAACTCAAGTGTGAGAGTTGTTATAAGAGATGCAGCTGGTACTGTTCATGTTGCTTGCTGTAAATACCTTCAGGGACAATACTCGGTGGAGGAAGTTGAAGCGTTGGATATGAAGTGTGGTCTGAACGGTTTTAGACCCCTTAAAACACAGCCAGATTGGTTAGCCTAGATTAATTAGCCAAGTTGTTACTTAGTCAAATTATGCAATTCTAGGTTAAAGCAATCAAATAATCATATCAAAATAATAAAGCAGTGGAATAATAAAAGACACAATGATATGATCACCCAGGAAACCACACGGTAAAAACCTGGGGAGGATTTGACCTAGCTATCCTCAAGGTAAACCTGAATCCACTATGCGAAAGAATCGAAGTTCATACAGAAGGACTACAAGCTCCCCGCTCGACTTCCTAATGCTACCCACCGGTAGAACTTACTGACACGACCACATGCAAGCTCCGAATCCACGGACTCCTTCTTTCTTGAATTCTTCAATCAAGTACAAGCACCCCCGCTTGATAATCTTTAAGTTCTTGAATCTGCAACTGAATGATCATCAAGGTTTTGATAATATCTCCACCTTGAAAACCCTAAACTTTGTGTAAAAGAAAGCTCCTCAAAGATCTCACAAGAGATTTACACAAACCAGCAATATGAGCAACAAAGGCTTAGAGAGGTTTGGGTACAAAACCCTAGATACAAAAGAGGCACTCTCTTCTCTCTCTGAAAAGTCCTAAAAAACGTGGCTTAGGGTTTTCTTTATATATTGGGAGAAGTAGATCTGAAACCCTAATCCTTAATGGGCTTAAGCTGCTGTTTGGGCCGACTTAAAATTCTGCAGATACGATTTTCGATCGATCGAGCCTGTTCTTCGATCGATCGAACCAGGCAGAATATGAAATCTTCTTCCTGCAGCTTATATGTTCTTGAATCTTGACTTGAATCACCTTGAGCATTGTCTAATAATACCTATAGACTCTAAGATCTATATCTAGACAAGTTTGTGTTCACGATTTGTCAATTGTTCTAAACATTTAGAACTTAACAATCTCCCCCTTTGGCAATTCGTGACAAAACTTCCATACAGAATGAAATGCTCAAATACAAGAACAACCCAATACAATAAAATGCTCATTACAACAAATCCAACCTAACTACTATCCATTAGTTGCAAGTATAGACAACAGCTCAATTGAATCAACCTGTATATTTCCTGAAACACTCAACAAACGCATAAACGCATGTATGACAGAAAAACAGTAAATCAACAAATATGCAAACTAACTCTCCCCCTAAGTTAGATACATCAAAAATAATGTTAACTCTCCCTAAACATAACATTCTTGTATTTTCCACACATATTCCCACATATCAACTATTTCTCCTCCTTTTTGTCACATATTGACAAAGACAACTCATACAAAGAGTAAACAATCAATATACGCAACAAAGGATACGAGAAAATAGAGAAAGAAGGGGACACAAAACAAATCAACTCTATAGAAAATAGAGACAGCTCCCCCTATAAACAACACAGGTTAAAAAAAACTTTTCTCCCCCTATCAAAAATAGGAAAAACAAAACAAGTTTTGGGAAAAATAGTTTTGGGGAAAAATAAAGGAGGTGGGGGAAAATCAACAGTAGCAGCAGCATCACCAACAGGATCAGGTACATCCTCACCAGCAGGACCAAAGTTAAAAATACACAAACCAAAGTTAAAAATTAAGGTGAGGATACACATAAAGAAAAAATATTCTCTCTTTCAATAAAATGCAAACATGGCACTATGTGACCCATAAATAGTTGCATGAGTAGAAAAAATATTTGCACACTGATTATCCATCATATCTCTTAAGAAAAACATTTTCTACAGTTCACACATAAGAAAAAGCATATACTAGAATGTACAAAACTCAAAAATTAATCAATCAATTTTTAAATCAAGTTGAGTACCCAATTTAGCAAAGTGTATGCATGTGTGAAAACAATGAGAGATATGACTGCAAAACTGCAAGATGGATACAAAAACAATGCAATGCATGTGAATCCTAAACACAAATGATGCATGAAAATTTTTTTGGTCAAAAGCATAGAAACTGAAAATTTTTCAGTTTCGATCGATCGAGAATCGATCGAACTTCAATCAAGTCAGGCAGACTCAAACCTAAAATTTTCATCGCAATTTCGATCGATCGAAAGTCTGGAAAAAACAAATTTTTTGAAAAACAGAGCATTTTAAAGCAGAAACTCCTCAAAGCACATTGTTTTAAAAAAAATGCATGAGTATGAAATGAAAAGTTTTTCAAAAAACACTTGCATTTAACCCAGATATTCCAAAATCAAGATTTTCAATCAATTTGTCCTCAAAGTGCAAACATTATACACATTTTGCATTAAAATCAAGGAACTTTTAATCTTGGATGGCCACAACAAGATCACACACAATAAAATGTACCAAGTTTAACAAAGAGTAACTTGTGTAGTGTGTGCAACTAGCAAAAGCTTGAGATACATGTGAGGTGATATGTGAATAGCAATTAATCACAAAGTCTACACAATCCATCGCATAGAATTTAAAAGAGACTATCACCTAAAGAGTTACATCCTATAACTCCCACATCTCCTAGAACAAAAGCTTGCAATCATGTAAGTTTCTTGCATTTTTGCCTCTTATTTGTATGAAATGGCATTCAGCCTAATAGTACACACCAGTTTGAATTAAGTGAATTGGCATCAAGCCTAATAGTACACACCAGTTTTAATTTAATTGAGGCTACACCTTATGTTCTTTTTGTGCATGTGCTACACTTTCTCGAGCACAAAATCTTACGATATGCACTAAGGTGTTCATGATTGGCTAGTGAACAGTGGTGAGATGGTTATTTATGTCTTTCTCAAAAGAATCAAGTCCGACAGTCAAATAACATATGACTTCATCATTAAGACAAGTGATAAAAAACTATAAACATCTTTCCCACACAACATGCACTACAAAGTTTCAACTAGTAAAGTGCAATAATTAAACTCATTAAAACTAAACAAGGTACATAAACTTGTTATGTAAAGATAAGGTGGCCAACCTTGATTTCAAATCCATGATATGAAATACAAAACACAAAAATCTTTTTGGTTTAAAAAATTTTATGACAAAAAAAAAAAAAAGCACACATTATGCTAAATGAACAATGCAAATGCAATGCATGACAATGTTTAACTAAGCTATAGAGGGTAAACAAACAAGAAATATCAATTTCTTAATTAACCCATGAGTGCATGTACAAACTAGTACATACTCATACAAAATCAGAAATAGCTTAGCATACTATTCAAGTTTCTCCACAATGTCAAGCATGTTTTAAATCAAGAGAGAGATATCATAATCAATGTAATCCTCAAGAACAATAAAACAGGACACAAAATAAAATATTTTTGTCTTTTTGAAATTTTTCAAAGTTTTTGGATTTTTTTAAAAAAAATAAAAACAACCAAAAACAAAAACAAAACATGTCCACAAATAATTGAAAGAATTAAATCAGGGACAAGTTAGCAACACTCACCTTGGAGAATCTTTTCTCACCCATCTAGCACGAGTATTCGGCTTTGTAGGTGAAAATCCATGAGAAGTAGAGTGTATTTGAGGAATTACACTAATCTTCTGAGAGAGACTGAAATCCTGCAAATTCCTTTCACAAGCCAACGGGCTCAAATTTTTCAAAAGTATATGAAATAATTTATATGGACTTATGGCAGGAGAAATATCATCACATATCCTAGATTGAAACACAGAATGTTTAAATTTCAATTTATGACAATTAGGACGAATGTGACCACCAACACCACAAAAGTGACAAACAGGAACAAATTTAGGAACATTAGTATTCCTAACAGCAAATCTTGTCTCAGATTTTGGTTTTTGCCTCAACAAAGAACAGTTTGGTCTAATATGACCAACAACACCACAAAGGTGACAAGTAGGCACAAAAACAAATTTATTATGCTCTCTAACAGTAAGTTTAGACTTAGGTGTAGAAACTTCAGCGTCTACATCAGAACTTTTACCTTTGTCTAACCTAGCAAAATAAGCATTTTCTTTATTATTCCTCTTGAAAGGAGGAATATAAACTTTCTCAGTTTTAGGCTTAAGAGAAACAGAAACACTTCTGTTATCAACAACAGGCTTGGTACTAGTCAAATTTTCAAGTTTAGTTTGAGACTCAACTAACTCTTGTTCCAAGCTTTTCATCTTCTTATCTTGAGAGGAAATTTGATTTCTCAAAAATTCGTTCTTTTTATTAGACTCATCTAACCTCACAATCAAATCCTCTTTTTCAAGATTAGTCAATTTTAACTCTTCCTTGAATTTCTTAGCAATTTTCAAAGATTTAGATAATTCCTTACGAAGAGTTTCAAAAGCATCAAAAAAATCAACAGAAACAATAGTGTCATTTTTATTCAAATCATCACAGGCATCAATAAAATCAGTAGAAGCATGAGCAGAAAGACACTTCAAATTATCCATGATAACAGGGGTCAAGGATCAGCTCTTAGATCAAAAAATCTAAAATAGGAAGAGCTACCTACTCTGATACCACTTGAACGGTTTTAGACCCCTTAAAACACAACCAGATTGGTTAGCCTAGATTAATTAGCCAAGTTGTTACTTAGTCAAATTATGCAATTTTAGGTTAAAGCAATCAAATAATCATATCAAAATAATAAAGCAGCGGAATAATAAAAGACACAATGATATGATCACCCAAGAAACCACACGGTAAAAACCTGGGGAGGATTTGACCTAGCTATCCTCAAGGTAAACCTGAATTCATTATGCGAAAGAATCGAAGTTCATACAGAAGGACTACAAGCTCCCCGCTTGACTTCCTAATGCTACCCACCAGTAGAACTTACTGACACGACCACGTGCAAGCTCTGAATCCATGGACTCCTTCTTTCTTGGACTCTTCAATCAGCTACAAATACCCACGCTTGATATTCTTTAAGTTCTTGAATCTGCAACTGAATGATCATCAAGGTTTTGATAATATCTCCACCTTGAAAACCCTAAGCTTTGTGTAAAGGAAAGTTCCTCAAAGATCTCATAAGAGATTTACACAAACCAACAATATGAGCAACAAAAGCTTAGAGAGGTTTGGGTACAAAACCCTAGATACAAAAGAGGCACACTCTTCTCTCTCTCAAAAGTTCTCAAAAACGTGGCTTAGGGTTTCCTTTATATAGTGGGAGAAGTAGATCTGAAACCCTAATCCTTAATGAGCTTAAGCTGCTGTTTGGGCTGACTTAAAATTCTGCAGATACGATTTTCGATCGATCGAGCCTGTTCTTCGATCGATCGAACCAGGCAGAATATGAAGTCTTCTTCCTGCAGCTTGTATGTTCTTGAATCTTGACTTGAATCACCTTGAGCATTGTCTAATAAAACCTATAGACTCTAAGATCTATATCTAGACAAGTTTGTGTTCACGATTTGCCAATTGTTCTAAACATTTAGAACCTAACATGGTCTAATTCTTGCCAAAGAGCAAAAGCTATCTCAAATCATCTTGGAATCTGACGCATTAACAGCTGTTTCTAGTGTTACAGTAGTTGAAACAAATGGCTGTCTTGGTCATGTGTATCAGGGGATTCTTAGTTTGCTTTCTTCATTTAGCAGCTGGAAAATCAAGCATGTGAAAAGAGATTACAA
Organism: Quercus aquifolioides; assembly: GCA_019022515.1. Taxonomy (NCBI): domain Eukaryota; kingdom Viridiplantae; phylum Streptophyta; class Magnoliopsida; order Fagales; family Fagaceae; genus Quercus; species Quercus aquifolioides. The sequence goes on from CM032331.1 coordinate 525,220, forward strand.
CGGGGCAGCTCATGTGCTTGCGCAGTATGCAAGGCAGAAGGTAGAGTCTCATGTCTGGGAGTCTGTCCTCCCATGGTGATTCACGTTGTTTAGGAAGACTGTGTTTAGTGTGTTTTGTGTTCTGTGTTAAGCTTTTCTATTTTGCTTTGTTGTAATCCCTTTTCTGTTTGGAATTGATATTCGAGTTGGTGTATCAAAAAATACTATGCATGAATCATTTCTGTTTTATTTATTCTCATCTTCAAAGAAATTGCTCGTTTGGTGGACTCCTCTGAATGCTCCTCTTTGGAACAATATTTCACCTTTAAACATTTTTAAATGGGAAAAATTAATGAATTCTCTAAAAATATTGATTTTTGAAATATTTTTAAATTTTTGATTAATTTCTCTTTAATTTTTAATAGAAAAAAGAAAACTTATGGGTTTTGATCTAAACTAAACTCCTGTCATATGTGTTTAAAAGTAGTGACTCCTTTTGATTGAGGTAGTTTTAATTCAATCCAATCTTGACCCTAATCAATTTTAGGTGAAACATAAATTCAATCACGTAAGAAGAAAAAAAAAATCAAATCTTACCTGATATCTAAATTTGGGTCTTCTTTAGTTCAACATGTCAAACCCAAACTCAATCGTGTAAACAAATAAAACAAAACCGAAATAAAAAAATCTTACCCAAATTCTATCTAAATTTTGGCCATTTTCACCATCCACTTGAATAAGTTTCAATTTTTTTTTCTTTGAAGTGTCCATTTTAAAATTGCTTCTTTTTTTTTTTTTTTTTTTTTTGGTAATTTATATATACATAATATGAAATAAATAAAAAATTTAAGAGTTAGCTTATTTTTAAAAATTTTAAATTTAAATTATTTGAAATAAAACTTGAATAAAAAGTAATATGAGACTTATAAATAATAGATAATTTAAGTAAAATGCTAGTTTTTAATCGGTTGTCAAAATGCACACAAATTCTACAGCAATTCTTATGTAGTTTTATTAATCATATTTTATCCTTTCCACCGGTGTTGTATATTACACACACTTATACACAATTGTATATATGCACCATTGTTTAAGTTGTTCAATTCTGTCCTTTTATCAATGATTGTTACTTGTTACTACTGTCGCTATTAAATGTTAAACAACATCACAAATGTTTAAAGCCTAAATCAATCTCAAACTCAGAGTAAGTGATACTCTCAACTTCAGAACTGATTTTTATTTTGTTCTAGTTTATGAAAAAATAAAAACATTAAAGCATCTCTTTTTGCTATTTTCTTTTTTATTCCAAGATAACAGTTTTTTATTTTTGCAAACATAACAAAATTAAGTCCTTGATTTTATTCTTTGTATCTTTACTTGTAATTACTTTGATCTATTTTAGAATTTTATTTCCTGTTAGCGCATATTAGGATTTTTTTTTAAAAAAAATTTGGTTCCTCAAAATTTAGATTTTTTATTAATTTTGCATTGATTGTTTAAATTTAAAGAATTCTAACTTATGGTTTGGATTTATTCAATATGATCATTCAATCTACAATGTTAAATGTCAAACAACGTTGCAAATGTTTGAACTTTGAAGTGCGTATCCACCAAACTTGAATCAAGTAATAGTTCAGTACCAAGGATCACAACAAATACCCAGCTAGAAATAAAAAATTATTAAGAAAATTAGAATCAGATTATTGCTAAGAATAAAATCAATGTTACAACATTATAAAAAAAAAAAAAAAAAACCGATGTTACAACTTACAACCATATAGCCCTAGTTTTGTTGAAGCTTTTGCCATAGTTTGGGCTTTACATTTGGCCAGAGATGAAAAGTTCCTAAGTGTAATTGTTAAAGGTGATTCTAAGATTCATGTGATGTCTTAAATAAGAATTTGAAGGAAGCATGTTACGAGATTCAGCCACTGTTGAATGATGCATCAGTCTTGGCTAATTCTTTTGTGTTGTTATTTTTGTTGGATCAAAAGGATGCTAACTCTATAGTTCATGAATTAAGCAAGTATGTTTTATACTCAAATATATCATATTTTTGTAAATGTGTATCCCTCCCTCTTGCTGTCATGGAGGCTTGGGAAAGTAATGTAGATATCCCTTCCTTTTGTTCCTTCAATGAAATATTCACATTTATCCACACCAAAAAAAAAAAAAAATGGTTTACAGCCCCCAATAATGCATGGAAGCAGGAGAGAGATCAACTTAGATAATGGGGGAAAAGGCCCAGCATAACTAGCCCATCTTGTCAATGAATTTTTTTTTTGGTTACATTAGAAAACAGCAAAACGGAAAAACCAATTAGCACCTGACTGAACATTTTAATGGCAACCCAACCTAAACAGTATGAGAGAGCATTCACAATAAAGTTGTCATAATAAGTAATAACTAAAAAGTTGTCATAATAACTAAAAAGCTAGTTTAGCACCAACATACTAAAAATATCCTCAACATCAAAGTTGCCATACCTATAAATTTTTAACTCTTAGCTACAGTGAGCTGCCAAAGATAGCAGGTCACAGTAGCTAAGAGTTAAAGAAAAAGGGAAAAAAACAAAAAATTATTGTGGCACGGTGCATTGCTGTCCGTTTTTCTCTTTTTAGTTTTTTGTAGTATTTATTGTGTAGGATATATTATTTTATTGTGTTGTTTATATTATTTTAATGTGTTGTATGCTAAACTAGAACCTTTAATGTTAGGTGTATTGTAAAGTGGCTTTTTGAGTGGCTTTTTTGAATGTATTGTTAAAATAGATAAAGTAGTTTTTTGAGTCGTTGAAAGTTATATTTTTTAGATGTTTTGCTATTAATGCTCTAAGACAGTGGTACTACTCAGTCAGCCAAACAAATTCCATGAAATGAACACATATGAGGTGGATGCTAATCTTGCATACTGTCTTTCTCAAGCTTTTTTTTTTTTGGCTGAATCTGTCTTTCTCAAGCCTGCTCAAGGGTGTATCTGTCTATTTGATACCATACTGTTTCTCAAATTAAGTGTTTACATGAATTAACAAGGGCCTTATACACCTTTGTTTGAAGGATCACATTGAGCCAAACCCAAATCAAAAGGCCCAAGTTACACTTCAGCTTGCCCAAACAGAAACACTCCCTTTTTTTCTGAGCAATCAAGCTAAAGACCAACTCTTAACTTAGAAAACCATGTCCTTCTCTCAAAAGTAAACCATGGTAAGAATCTGTGTCATTGACTCATGGGCTTGGGTTTTGGACTTAATAATGGCCTTATTTAATAACAAATAAATAAATAAAAACCTTTTTCAGCCATTTTGTTGTATTCACCTAATGTTTTAATAAAGGTTTATGTTCTGTATTTTCTTGAAGATTTTAGAGTTAAGTTTATTAACCAGTTTTATGGGATGTCTACAGAGTTGCAGATTCAAAACTACCAGATGCACACTCAATATTGTGGCTACTAGCCTACTACAGAGTCTTATGCTGCCCCACAAATTCCAACAGCCACCGTACCACACCTAGATGGAAGATCATTCATCAAAATGAAATTTGTAGCAGCAACATGGAATGACTAGAGTCGCGCATCAATCCGTGATGCAAAATGATAAAAAGTGTTTAATATAAATTGTGTCAATCTCAAAAGCATATCTAAAATGGCACCCTATGTTAACCAGGACACGAACAGAAGTACTTCCATTGCCAACAACACTCTAGAAAACTATTAGATATAGCACTTAATCACAGATCTGTCATAGTGATTGTAGCCATGTCAGTACAGTACATAAAAATGCATCTTTACTTGTCAATGATTATATTTATACACTAGATTTATTTAAGTCTTTCCAAAAATTGTTGACTGCTTAGTATAGTTTTAAAAACTTGTTGACTGCTTAGTATAGTTTTAAAAACTGGACCGAAACTGACCCACTGGTACAACCGTGAACCAAAAGCACCATTCAATTTAGTAAAAACCCCCAAAACTGGTCAAAATCAAGAACCGGGAGCAGAAAAAGGTTCTTTGATCGCACTGATTTATAAAACCATGCTGCTTACACAAATTAGCAAAGTTTACAGTTTTAAAACATCATCTTCCTTTTATACAACTTCCGAATCATAGAGGAGTCTATCTCCCTATCTAGACTAATCTCAACAATCAAATTCACAAACTCCATTCTAAGTCCAAAGCCAATAATTTTATCTTTAATTCTATCCACTGATTGACCAAAGGTCCTAATTTTGTTTGCCATATTGCAGTAGAATACAACAGGATTGGAGATTCAAAAGAAGTTGCATACCTTTTGTCTCCACTAACCAGATCCCCACAAATTCATCACTTGCATCATGCAATATGACTTGATTCTCGGTTACTGAGACAAGAACTTAGTTCGCTTCGTGAAACCCCAATCAGAACCAATATGTTTAGTAGTTGGCTAGTTAGCACCCTCCATGACAACACAGGAAAATTATAGCCATATATTCTTCCTTACCTTACACAAAAGAAGCTAGTATGGAAAGCTTTGCAAAGAACTGAATATACGCTTCTAGTAGAAATAAAAAACCATATAGAACTGGAGCTAGATAAATACTTGTATGACATCTTTTCCTAAAATAATTAACAGTTAGTAAGTACACTCAATATAGGACAGGTATGATTCAGCCTCTTTTAAGAAAAGTATGTTTCAAGAATTTGGAGCAACAATTCATAAATAGCATATGGGCATAACATGGTTAAATTTAATATATATGGATTTTTTTTCATATTTTCTTTTGATAAATACAATGAGATTTGTATAACAGTCACATAGCAGAACCTTAACAATTCAATTTTAAATAATCTAAACTAGTAAAGAAAATTACTACAATAACCATGATAAACAAATTTAGTACCATTGTAATGTTTTGATTAATTAAAATGTCTCAAATAATTGATCCTAAGTAATCAGTCATCAATACCCTTTTCTACTACTCTGCTGAATGCATCATCCACCAAAAATTGTTCATGATCAACATATTCAGGAAGTTCATATGGTTTGTAAAGATCAATTGGCTCCAAGTTTCGAGATTCACCTGTGTTGAATTTCTCCATCATCATTGAGTTCAATCTTACATTCACCATATTATCCAACATCTCAGATGTCAACATGTTTGTCTTCTTTATTTGTGCTAGCTCAGATGCATTCCAATAACCCTTGGACAAGGTAGAACTACATGGTTGACTCAAAATTCGAATGGCATACTTTTGTAAGATAGGAAGACGATCTCCACAGAAATCCCACCATATTCCTACAAATAAAATTACAATTTATATGCTCATAAAATTTATCAAGAAATAATATAGTTAAATATTAAAATTATATCAAGCTATTAAACTTACTAGGATGAGATGTTTTCAACATTGTCTTTGCTGTAATTGTAAACAACCTCGGTACTTTATTGCGATAAAGTTGCACTTCTTTCATGAAACCTTCCCTTTCTTCAACAGCCACCAAATTCTCCAAAATGAAATTTATACCATCTTTCATCTTGCGACTCTCTATAAATATCTCACTGCACAAGTAAGCAGGATTCAGAAATGTTGCAGCAGCATGAATTGGGTGCATTATATTTTCAGTATACGTACAACTAAATAGCTCCCATATCTGCATATATTTGTCTTGATTGCTATCATACTGTTGCTTAATTGTTTCTTTTGCCACTTCCATTGCTTCATATAAGTATCCTGCAGTTGACAAATCATTATCAACTAATCGAAGAACTCAAACCAAAGGCTCCAACACTAGTAACACCTCTTTCACTTGACCCCAAAACTCCGCACTTTGAATGATACTAGCAACTTTAGCAATGTTCTTTTCATTATGATTCAACTTTTTCCACTTAGAAGATACAACAAGTAACTGCAATTCATCTTGAACATTCAAAATAGATCGAAGCATCAAGAAATTAGAAGAAAACCTCCTTTTACAAGGATGTTTCAATTCCTTATGGTTTGTGTACTCTCTCATAAGTGACGAAATGATACTATCCTTATACACATATGAAACAATTGATTTTGCATCAATAATTATCTTCTGAACCCAATCAACTTCCTTGCATATTTCCTTCAAAAGCAATCGAATGCTGTAAGCAGCACATTGAGTTTTGTACAACCAAGGGTACTTGCTAATAAGCATATCTCCAGCAGACTCAAAATTAGTAGTATTATCAGTGATCAACTGAACAACATTATCTGACCCAATTTCTTCAATTACTGAAGAGATAATATCTTTAATATATAGTTTTGTTATTTTATCTCTTGAAACTTCAAGTGACTTCAAAAATATTACTCCACTAGGAGAATATGCAATAATATTGATAAATGCTCTATGCTCCACATCACTCCATATGTTTGACATAAGAGTACAACCAGATACCAACCACGATTTCTTAACATTTCTAATATACTCTTCCACTTCTACCTTCAAGTCTGGAATTAGCTTCCTTTGGAAAGTCAAATAAGAGGGTAACTTATAGTCAGGACCGTATTCAGCAACACCTTGCACAAAGCGAATAAAGGATGTCGTTTGAACAACATCAAATGATATGTTATTTACTATAACAAGTTGTGCAAGCAATTTGTCCACTGCATTCTTATCTTTTTTACCACACATCTCTGAATTGGTAGCGTGGCACATATCTTTTGATATTGAACACAATGTGGTTTTACTCTCTTTAGCATTGCTAGAACTTGATGCACTCTTCAGTTTTTTGTTAGTCCCTCCAACTGCTAGATAAGCTTCTTTTTGAACATCTTCAGGCACACTTGTACAAATATCTACATCATTACCTTTAACTCCAGCCAATTGATATTTAATCCTAGAAGCACCCCCAGCAAAATTATGCTGACAAAAGTTACATTTGAAACGGCCATCTAGGTCTTCAACATATCTCCAAAATCAATCTTTCTTTCTAACCATATTAATTTCCCTTAAAAAAAGAAAAGAAAAGAATATAATATTTGAAAAAAATTAATTAATCTAAACAAAGATTCTATAAATGAATAAAAATAAATTTATCCTACCTCTTTCAAATATTAAATACTTACTTTTTGCCGACCAAACCTTTCCATCGAAGGCATTCTCTAAATGATAACTTTATGCACGACTAAAAATATATCTAAATTAATATGATTAGCACTTTTTACAAATTAAAATCTAACTGTTTAGATATATCATTACTCATACTAATTTTTCTTAACATAGCTAAATGGTGGAGTTTGAATGGGAGCTCAACTCCAAATTTGCAACATTTAGCTATAAAAATCTTGAGCTTGACTTGTAGTGCATGTGGTTGTGAGCATAATTGTTGTGTGTTTGGGCAAGTGAGTTTTTAAGTATAATAAGTAGATTTTATCATTTGATGAGCAACATTATTCCATAGAAAATTCCAAAGGTGTAATTAATCACTAATACTTAGTTTTCATAAGTACTTGTAGATTCACACAAAAATAAGGAATAGACTTGCACAAAAAACACTAAATGATTAGTTCTTTGTGAAGTATGATAAAAAAGAAAAAAAAAAAAAAATGAAGGCACGATGTGATAAGTGTGATGTTATTGATCCCATCTCCTTGGATGATATAGATGAAAGTAATGAATGGCTGTTGGGGAAAATTGGCATTGAGCCATCTATGGATGTTGAAGACAAGTTGGTTGATGATGATGATGGTTTGATATGGGGTGCAGTGGCAAGAGCTGCTACTGTTGGGTATCAAAGTACCAATGAATAACCCCATCAGAGTACCAATGAATAACAACTATTGGTTTGGGTATCAAAATCAATTCATAGTCAAATTGTCCATAATCATATATATGAAATCATAGTTTCTAACAAAAATATATCTTATTCAAGCATATATATAAAAATCATATACTTGGTATTAAAATATATTTGTAACAATCCTTTACTTGAAATCAGTAATACAATATAAATAAAAATTCTAACAATTATAAACAATTTTCAGTAGTTAAAAATACATTAATATAAGTAAAATAAAACCCAATTAGAATAAGGTTACTTATCTCAAAAAGCCATACCAAAAGGAACTTCTCCCTAACACTTCTTCTAAAATCTATAGATATCACCTAAAACAATTTTGCAGGTACCATTTACTCAATAATTAAATAATTTAAGAATGAATTATAACGGTATCCGGCCAACAGATTGACTACTAAAAAGATCTAATATTTTATCTTAAATATCTAATAATTTATCTTTATTATCTCAAAGTAAAAGTCCTTGTATATATCCTCTACTGCCTCCAATAAAACCTAGGATACATATTGTCATATAGGGTCAAAAGCATCGCCTAGACCATGTTCCATGATCACTTGCTGACTTCCCTATACGCACGCCTCAATTACCAAACCGTTGGCGCGTTGCTTTGTCAAGGGGATTATTCTATGGATATATATATATATATATATATATATATACACATATTTGCCACTGCCGCCTCTAGCTTTCTTTTGGCATGGAGGACAAATCACACAAATCAAGCTCTGGCGGAAGCTTTTATGGAAACACTATTCTTCCTCTACCAAATCAATAAACAAATAATAATAACTCATAAAGAAGTTGGTGTTCCTTCTTTTCCTAAAGCGTTTTTTTTTTTTTTTCGTTTCGTAACTCCATCAATCCAGTACTTCCTTTAAGAAAAATTATGCAGAACAGACCCATGCGGCCATGCCTAAAGAAAGTCTCATTGTTGGCTGAAATACTCACATAACAAAAAAATATTCTAAATCCATATAAAACCTAAATCTGACAAAAAATGAGATTTTTTAGGCTTTTACCTTAAGTGTACCGTCAATCTTTTACTACTTGAACAAACTCAGAAACCATCTTCCAAAATATCTAACATTATACTCTAACTTAATTAGCTTATATATAGCGAGGACTTCAACCTAGTTTTCTAAAATCTCCCTCAATAATATTAATTATAAAATTGAATCCACCAGAGATTTACTTAAATACCCTTTCATTGAATCCACCAAAGATTTACTTAAATACCCTTTCTTTTAATCTTCCTTTCTTTTTTCTTTCTTTTTTTCCTTTTTTTTTTCGGGTATTACAGTAACAATCCACGTTTCTTGTTCAGATTCTTCAGAAAGTTTTGTTCTTTTCTGGTGCTGACACCCCAAAAATAAAAACCAAAAAACCTAGGCTACACGGTTTTCTATTCTTAAAATAAATAAATAAAAAGAAAAGAAAACTATCATTTTTTTTTTTTTTTTGGGGGAGAAAAAGAGGCAACAAAAATTAGGGGGAAATTTTTATGACAGGAAACAAGAACAACACAATTTTATTTGGATTGACTCTGCACAATGCAAGACCTAAAATATAAAAATTTTGGGGTAATTACAGGCCACTCCACTCCCCTCACTTAAAGTTGGGAAAATGACACTCCACCCACAAATTTAAAAGGGGAAAAACACTTTTCCTATTTGACATCCGATTGACCAAATTTTTTTATATTAGCACCATTAAAAATATAGTGTGCTAACTTGCCCTTCATCTTCAAAATTTATTTTCTATTTCAAAATTAAAATTCATTGTTTTAAATTTGGACAAAGTTTAATTACAAAATTGGTTATATTCTAAGACTACAACCTTACTCAATAAACAAAAAATTACTTTATATTTTAAAATTTTAACTGTTGAATTACATGTTGAATTCAACGGTTGAATTACATGTTTTTTACACTCTTAATACACATGTCAAATTTTGTGTCAATCAGATATTATTTATTATATGATCTATAAGCTTATATTTTATACATAATTTTAGACTACAAAAACTTACAATTTAAACAATATATTGATGACATAGCTATTGATCTATAAGTTTCTAGAAATTTTGCAAGCATGGAGGATAAAAAGAAAATATAAGAAAAAGATGTAATCCAATGGTGGATTTGTCAAAATTCACCACATAAGGTTGTAGCCTTATGCTATAATCAATTTTGTAACTAAACTTTGTCCTTTAAATTTTTAATTAAAGAGTATTTAAAAAATATTAAGTATGCATTTTGCTTATTATTATTTTCAATAGGTTGTGAGGAGAATTACCATTGCAAGTGTTTTGGTATTTACGTCTTAATAAATTTTGCATTTTTATTCTAAACTTACCAGTTATTTTTTTATTAACCTTGATTAAACTTTAAACTTTTGAAAAGAGGTTTGTATAGAAGTTTTGAATATTTCATTAATAATATAAACAAAATGGGATAGTATTAATTTCTTCAAACCTTAAGAGAGTGAAGTGTTTTTTTTCCTTTAGATTTGGAGGTTTGGGGTGGAGTGTCATTTTCCCAAATTTCAAGGAATTGGAGTGTAATTCTCCCAAAGATTTTTAGCAATGTATAAAGTTAGAATTTTTTTTTTTTTTTTTGTTAATAAAAAAGGGTATAATATAGTTAATGCCCAAAAGTAAGCTTGGGCTAATGCCAGTTCAAGACGATTCAAGACACTTCAAAACTGACCAACTTAGTCACTAATCACTATGAGAGAGAGAGAAAAAAAAAGAGAGTAATGGTTTATGGAACAAGTTGGGTTTAGAGACCAAGTTAGTCAGTTTTGAAATGTCTTCGACCTATCTGGTATTAGCCCAAACTTTAGGGGTGTTAATGCATAGGAGGGGAAGGTGGAAATTATTTCTTGGATTTTCTAGTTGTGGAAATTTTGTAATTCAAAGTTGTAGAAAAAAAAAAGTTTTCTCATTTTTTCCAAGAGATAATTTCTCTGGGACCATTTTGGTTATATCTTTAATGAGACATCTTTGTGTAATATACCTTGGATTTAGAAATCTCTCTTTTTTGATAAGTAAAATGTAATAGCCACTCCTTGGCATTTAAAATTTATGAAACATTGAGATGGTACAGTGACTACTCTATTGGCAAGACATTGTAGATTTACAAAGCACGTTGCCATGCATTTACAAATATTATCTTGTTTTAGTTGATTAAGCCAGATATTTTTATGTACAGATTAATATTTGCTAATTAGGATTCTTAGTTGTCCCTGTTATTATTGGGTTGAAGTGACATTAGTTTCTGAGATTGCTATGGTAACATAACATGCATGAATTTTTTTTTTTATTAGCTATAGATTCTTATAGTTTGTATTTTAAAAAATAAACAGAGACAAAAATGAGATGGAAGAGATATTTCCACTCAATGAAAACGTAGTAGAGAGGAGATGGAAGTATATGAGGAAAAGGTAATGAGGTGAATTCCCCTAATGCACACCAACCATGTCAACATTCAGTATAAACAAGTTATGTAGCTGAGCCTTGTCAAAAAAAAAAAAAAAAAATGAGTAGGAAAAATTCATGTCAACATTCCCTAAATACCCTTCCTCCTACCTATATAGTTAGTTGTTCATGTAGTGGCTACATTAATTTTTCTTTTTTATTTAATGTGCAGAGGTCAAGTTCCCAGCCATCAAACCTAGTTCATTCCTTGTCATATCAGCATCTGCTATATTACCATTGGCAAGCACCCTTCCTCAATCCACAAATGGAGGTATGGTATAAAGGATTTAGTCCCATTATGATTATTTTAATTTATATCCTAAAGTCACTTGCTTTGTTTCTCTTTTGACATAGTGTTTGCAAAGTTCTCAAGAGAATACGAAATTACTAATGTTGGTTATTCATTAGTACCTGGCCTAATTATAGGTCCAAAACAATTTTCCATGCCGAAACAATCATCAAGCTTTTGTATGAGCAACAAATCCAACCAATTGTTTATTCTTTTAGGTTTGCATTATTAGTTAACTCTGCCCGTATTCACATTACTTGGAAATTTTTTAATCTTTTTTCCTTTGCTTTATCAATTTACAGGAGCTAAATTTGATAATGGAGAGCTTCCTTCAAACCAAATCTCAGTGCATTATAAGTTTCTATAGCTTTTGAGCAACTATTTGAGCTAATTGGCTGCAACTATGATCTTTATTTGTAAAATTACCAAGTAGTTGACGAGAAAATTGTTGCAGAAATATTGAATGTAATTTTTAAGTATTGATAGCATCACATTTTGTCAGACTTTGAAATGTAGTCATAGCTTGCGGCTGGTTTGGTGTGTTTTTGCTTTTGCTTGGTTGCTTCCTTTTGTTATTTCCTGACAAGAATATCATTAACTATTTTCATTAGAATGCATAATTTATTTGCTTCTCAATTTTACTCTCTCTTTCCCTTCATATTTTGGATATCAAGTTCTTCAAGAACACGCTCTGAGGCCTAAATTTATTTTAGGTTTCAATTTCAAGCTCTTCAAGAAAACACACTAAGGCCTAAATTGTTTTCTTCCTTAGATTTCACAGCTACAGCATTGTATGGTCTAAATATATAGCTTGTTTGGAATCATTTAGAGGAGCAAATGTTTCCTAACAAATAACGTTTGCTTTGGGTCACCTTTTTTATCATTGAGAAAATTTAACACCATAAAGGCACCAAAAAAGCTGAGATGTGTTTGATTAAAATATCAATGAGATGTCAAAAATCATCAAGTTGTCTTGAAAACCTCTAACATGACCGAAATATCTTTACAATCACTAAAAAAAAAATCCAAGATATCACTCTAACATGGCCAAATTGAGTGGTTTTGATGCTATTATGGTAATTTTCAAAATATTTAGTATTTTAATCATTCTAGGTATTTTTAGCGCTACTTTGTTCATTTTCAATGTTTTATTATTATTAATTTTGAAAGTTTAAAAAAGTATTTTAGTCATTTTATAGGTTAATGAAGGTATTTTGGTAATATTTTAAAGTTTAAAATAAGAGAACTGCCAAATATGACAAAAAAAACTATCACATGTGATGTTGAAACTACATAATGTAATGATGAAACTGTCAAATGTGAAAAAAAAAAAAAAAAAAAAAAAAAAAAAAAAAAAACCCACCAAATGTGAAAAAAGAACTGTCACATGTGATATTGGAACTACACAATGTGAGAATAGAACCGTCAAATGTGAGGATTTGGTAACCTGGTATAATTCATTGTTAACATTTTAATTATTATCAAGATTATTATGAATCGATAAAAGTACAGTTATATGTGATGTTGATACTTCCTAATGTAACTAAAAAATAATAGGACTATTTTCTTTTTAGAAGAAAATAATAGTACCATTGAATATAACAAAAGGATGATCATATGTGATTCGGTACTACCCAATGTGACATTAGAACTATCAAATGTGAGAAAAGAATAATGGTACTACCAAATGTGACAAAAGTACAATTACATGTGATATTGATATTGCCTAATGTGACAATAGAACTGTCAAATGTAAGAAAAAAAAAGAAGAGAACCACCAAATGTAACAAAAGTATGGTTAGGTTCTAAGCATATTTAAGTAATTTTTTAGGTTATGGGGTCATTTTAGTCATTTTTTTAGATTTCAATATCATTAAGTTATTTTTTTGGTTTAAAGGGTCTTCTGGTAGTTTTAAAGAGTTTCAAAAGTATTTTGGTCATTTTCAAGTGTTATGGGGTATTTTTGGTCATTGTTTTAGGTTTTTTGGTTATTTCGATCATTTTTTGGTTTTAGGTTCTAAAGGTATTTTGATAATGTTTTAGGTTCTAAGGGTATTCTAGTAATTGTTGAGGGTTTCGGGAGTATTTTGATTATTTTCAAGTTTAATGAGGTATTTTGGTCATTTAAGTTTCAATGGTATTTCAAAATTTTTTAAGATTTCAGGGTCATTTCGGTAATTTTTAAGGTTCTATGGGTATTTCGGTAATTTTTTAGGTTTAAGGTGCATTACAGTCGTTTTTTAGGTTCTAAGGGCATTATTGTCACTTTTTAAGTTACAAGGTCATTTTAGTCATTTTTTAGATTTCATTGTCATTTAGGTAATTCTTTTTAGTATCTAAGGGTATTTCGATTAATTTTTAGGTTTAGTGGGTATTTCAGTCATTTTCTAGATTTTAGGGTCATTTCGGTCATTTTTTAGGTTTTAAGGATATCCCAATAACTTTTGAGAGTTTCGAGGTTATTTTGGTAATTTTTAATTGTTAGAATGCATTTTGGTAATTTTAGTATATTTAAGGGTATTTCGGAATTTTAGAGACTTTAGGAGTATTTTTGTTATATATATTCGTTGATTATTAGGTAATTCGGTGGGGTTGGGTTGGTTACGCCCATATGTAATGTTGGTACGGCTTAATGTGACGATGGAACTAAAAAAAAAATTAAAAAAAAAAAAAACATTGAATGTGACAAAAGTACAATCATATGTGATGTTGGTACTGTCCAATGTAACGATGGAACTATCAAATATGAGGAAAAAAAAATTAAGGTACCATCGAATGTGACAATAATACGGTCAGAAGTGATGTTGGTACTGCACAATGTGATGATAGAACCATCAAATGTGAGAAAAAAAATAAAGAAATTACCGAATGTGACAAGAGAATTGTCACATGTGATGTTGGAACTGCACAATGTGAGAAAAAAAATAAGAAAACCACCGAATGTGACAAAAGAACTGTCACATGTGATGTTGGAACTGCATAATGTGAGAATAAAATAGTCAAATATGAGAAAAAAGTAAGGAAACCATTGAATGTGACAAAAGAACTGTCACATATGATGTTGGAACTGCACAATGTAAGAATGAAACCGTCAAATATGATAAAAAAGTAAGGAGACCATCAAATGTGACAAAAGAATTGTCACATGTGATGTTGACACTGCATAATGTGATGATGAAACCATCAAATATGAGAAAAAAGTAAGGGAACCACCGAATGTGACAAAAAAACTGTTACATGTGATGCTGCAACTACACAATGTGAGGATGGAACCATCAACTGTGTGGAAAAAATAAGGGAACCGCCAAATGTGACAAAAGAACTGTTACAAGTGACGTTGGAACTGCATAATGTGAGGATGAAACCATCAAATGTGAGAAAAATAGTAAGTAAATCGCCAAATGTGACAAAAAAAACTGTCACATGTGATGTTAAAATTACATAATGTGAGGATGGAACCATCAAATGTTAGAAAAAGGTAACCTGGTATAGCAGGTTACCTACTAGTGGGTACCGTACCCCCTTTTTTTGAGGGGGGTACGGTAGAATTACCCAAAAAATAAATGCCTAACATTAATATATTTAAAATTAAAAAATTAAAAAATATATATAATTAATAAGTTATTAATATATGTATTCCCCTTATCCTAATTTTTCAAGTTATCGTCCTATGTATCATACCCGTATTTGTGCATTCTAGCTCACAAATCCTTTGTGACCAAGATTTATACAACTCTTGAATAGGATTTGGTTTTGATTTGGAAAAGTATATATACCCATTTATCATTTTCAATTCTGGTTGGTTTCATTGTAATCTGATTTTTCGTCCAAATTGTACGCATACTCTGTTGCCACTGAGGATTAATGAGTTGTGTATGTATAATTCTTGTTGTTTTTCCTTTTATGAAGGATTATAAACATGCATCTAAGAAAATAGGAGTTCTATACCCATTACTCATTGTAATCTGATTTCTGTCAATTTTTTTGACCATATCTTATTGCCCATTTTCGTTTCATTGTATCTATTAATAACATATTCTTGTATTTTGAAAGATAGTATTTTCTAATATGTAAATAAAAAATTGTAGTAAACAACACCAACGGTTTTACAGAGAACATGACAACAAAGAAAAAACCAATGAACAACGATTATAATTAGTTATATATATTTTGCTCAACTTACTCAGTCACTGGTAGTCTGGTAGAAGAAAGAACTTGAAGCTTGGTCCATCGGAAATGCCAGGAATTCTTGTGTTGGAGGATCCCAGTTGCACCAGAGGCTGATCGGAGATTTGGGGTTGAGTTGAGGCTAGAATAGCCCCGTCGTGGGCCTCGTGGCAACAGGTGTAGCTCATGGACAAAAGGTCATGCATGGGTGGCACGCAGCCTCCTAATAAAAACGTTTTAAGTGGGTGGAATTTCATAAATTTATACCATTTACTTTAAAAAAAATAAGTTTTCTATCTTTTTTTTTTTTTTTTGATGAAATAAGTTTTCTATCTTTATTATGGTTAACAAGTTTATTATATATTTATTTTACTTATTAATATAAAAGTATAAATTAATTTATTTATGACGTTATAAGTGGTTCAACCATTGGTTCAATATCAATCGGACTAGAGATTTTTTGATTGTTTGATCGGTCTGATTTCTAAAATATTGCTTGAAGTAAAATTGTAAAATAAATTGTGTCATACAACTTATAATGTGATCCATTATAAATAATCGTGTCATACAACTTTTATGATATTCACATTGAGTTACATTATGGCATGTTGTTATTTTATATATTTTTATGAACTCATGGCAGTAAAATTTTAAACATTACAAAAACTTGTGTCATACAACTTATGATATTCACATTGAGTTACATTATGGCATGTTGTTATTTTATATTATTATGAGCTCATGGTAGTAAAATTTTAAATCTTCTTTGGTATTGGCCATGGTGTCTTCGATGTTTAAATCTTGAAAGTATTTTACATGTCATTCAAGACTGCCCTTGGACAAAGGAATTTTGGATTGCTTTAACTAGACAATGAGAAATATCTTCTTTTTTTTTTTTTCCATAAATCAATGGTAGAATGGTTACATAAAAATTTGACTAACATATCTCCCAGCTCTTTTCAAATGATGCCTTGATATATTTTATTTGCTTATGAAATTTGGCAACTTTGGCTTTCTTGAAATAATAGGATATTCAATCCTCCTTTCGAAACACTTAACCAGCTTATGCATAAAGCTTTACATTTAGCTATCGAATTTTATCATCTTGCATATCATAGAAAAACAAAAGGTGCAGAAGTTACTAAAATAGTATATTGGCATTTTCCACAACCCCCATTTGTTACTTTAAATACAGATAGTAGTTCTAAATATAATCATGATAAAGTAGGAGGTGGCGATGTATTAAGAGATAGTAAGGGAAGATGGATAAAAAGTTTTTCAATTCACATTGACATTGCCTCAAATAATATTGCAAAAATATGGGCTATTAGTATGGTTTAAAAATGGCCTTGAATTAGGGTATAAACATATAAATCTAGAAATTGATTCTCAAATTCTCCCTTGTTGGCTAACAACATATGATTTTCTAGCATCGGAACGTTCTGTTTTGATTTTGAATTGTAGGATGCTGTTCGGCCAAGAAAGGAGAGTCCTTTCACATCATGTCTTTTGTGAAGCAAATGGCATGGCAGATGAACTAGTAAAGAGGGGCCAAGAGCACAAATGCAGTATTAGAGAATATAATGAATGTCCAAATTTTGTTCATGTAAAATATGTGTGTATATTTTGCAACTAGGTACTTCTCACGAGTGCCTAATGGAAAATACTTGTAACAGGGTTCCTTAGTTAAAAATTAAATCCTTTGTTTTATCAAAAAAAGAAAAAGAAATAGAGTCTTCAATTATGGTAATTAAATTAATTATTTTAACGGATTTGTAGTGCGCCACATGATTATGGAGAAAAAATGGAAAATTAATAATAGAAAAGAGAGAGTATTTGCTTGACACAACTATAATATCTTGGACACTACTTTATTATATAGAATATGATATGATTTGGACAAGAAATTAGATAACTTTCATGAAATAACTTTTTGATGACATTAATCAAACAACTAATTATTATATGATTTAATAATTCTCTTCTAATGTACTAGAGGCCTAATATTTTCACATAATTCAAAAAGGTTTTATACGTAACTTATGTGAATTTTTGTTATTTTAGTTAAGATTAACTTTGGGATTCAAGTTAGTACTAATAATGACATCATTTATAGTGTCCTCTGCCTATGGTCCTTTCCCACCATCTACTTATCATTAAAGTTAATAGTAACTTGTTGAGGGCATGAAAGGAAACAGATTAAAAATCATATTGTAATTAAACTTTTTAAAAATTTAAGGGTTTAATTTGAAATCACCCAAAAATATTGAGGAATTGTGAAGTTTGTCAAAGTTTTTAATAAATGATAGTCACTTGGCACAAAAGGAGTATATCTACTTGGCATAGAAAAAAGGTTGGCACTTGGCCTAATTACTACTTCTATGCCTAATTTTAGGGTCCATTTGGTTGAAGGGGTGGAAAAGTGGGAGAATAGAAAAAATTTTAGTTTCCATCACTTTGTTTTTGGTTGGAGGTGGAAAAGTGGAGGATAGAGAAAATGAGTTTGTATAAATTTACTCATATGTCCTTATTAAAAAATGATGCCTAATTAAAACAAAAATGTGTCAAAGAACCAAAAAAAAAATAAAAAGCAATCGCCCAAATTTATTAAGAAAAATCATGCCTAGAAAAAAAAATTCAAATCCTGTTAAACACCCCCCCCCCCCCCCCCCCAAAAAAAAAAAAAAAAAAAAGGAAGAAAAGAAGAAGAGCAAAAAAAAAAAAAAGTACCCACAACCTGTATCACGCCCAAAAAAAGAAAAAACCAACAGATCCACGCCTAGGGGCTAGGAGAGGAAAGACCTAAATCTCACTAATTTTTCATCCTCTCCTTCTCTCCAACTAAACACCTAAAAAACCAATTTTATCTCCCTTATTTTCTATCCTCCTTGAAGTGGACGCATTAAGTTTTTTTACTTCAGCAACTTCAATTTTTTGCTTTCTTCTCCTCATAATTCCTTTGATCTCATTAAAGCCAAAAAGATAAGTTGTGACTTGTAAGAATAAGTAACCTTGTGACTTGTGAGGTAAATTTCCAGGTGTTGTGTAGTGGAATGCAGCCTTTAGGCAATGATTTCTAGCCTTAGGCTATGGTTTCCGAAAGTGGTAGCGGGTTTTTGAAGCAACTGAATGTGATAATGGATTTTAGGGAAAAAAAATGACTTATTTGGTCTAGTCTGGTTTGATCATTTAAAGGGATCAAGAGAAATAAGTAATTGTTGATATTAATTTTTTTTTTTTTTTTTTTTTGGTTAGTGTATAGATTAGGCTAGATTAGCCCATTGGGCTTAGCCCAGTATATTACTTGTACTGCACACATACCTAGCCTATATAAGGCTCTCTTTTGTACATTATTTCACACACATGAATATACAAACTATTCAGTCTTTCTCTCTCACTTTATATTGTTAACATGGTATCAGAGCCATTCCTCTAATTTTCTGGTTCTTGTGGACATCTCCGGCGTTTTTCCGCTACCCTCGCCTTCATCCAGTAGTCACTGTCAGAAGCGAGTCACCGCCGTCACGCCCACAGCCCCTAGAACACTCGAATTTCGTTAGTTTTGTTGATCAAACTGCCAAATTCGAGGCACAGATTGACTGATATTCTGATCTCGAGCAAAACCCAACAAAGAGTCGCCAGAAACCACCTCCCACGCACCTTCACGCGCCGTCTAAAGTTTCTGCCTCACAAGCACATGCCTCCACATGCCATCTGCCTCTCTCACACGCCAAGAACAGTGCCGTCAAGCGCTCCCACGTGCCACACGGGCCTGCTCCTTTTCATGTACTACCACATCAGCCCTAGGGTGACATCATACTGCCATGTCAGCACACGAGCCGTTGACTTTGACCGAGCAGTTGACCTTTGACCAAACCGTTGACAGTTGACTTTGACCAAAGTCAAAAATTTTCAACAAGGCCTGTCTTGCTCAGTTTTTCATGTAGATTCCGATTTTTGGCTAATCTAGCCTAATCTATACACTAATATTGGTTGGTAGTCTGATTTATCTCACTGTTACTCGTTCGGATATTTCACATGCCGTGGGTATGGTTAGTAAGTTCATGGATGCCCCTCGTTCTTTCCACTATGCTGTTGTTCTTTGGATTCTTCGATATGTCAAGGGCACACTTTATCATGGTCTACACTACTCCTCTCGGTCTTTTCTCGAGCTTCATGCTTATTTAGATGCAGACTGGGCAGGTGATCTGACTGATCAATGCTCTATCACAGGTTTCTGTTTCCTATTGGGTACTTCTCTTGTCTCGTGGCATAACAAGAAGCAGGATGTTGTTTCCCGTTCTAGTACTAAGGCTGAGTATCGTGCCCTTGCCGACACCACCTGCAAGCTTGTCTAGCTTCACTGGCTCTTAGCTGACATGGATGCTCCACAGCCCACTGCTACTCCTCTCTATTGTGACAATCGTAGTGTTATCGACATTGCTCATAATGATGTCTTCCACGAACGCACCAAGCACATTGAGATCGACTACCACATCACTCACCAGCATCTCAAGAAAGGCAATCTCAAGTTGTTCTTCATCTCCTTTGCTGACCAGCCTGCTGATATCTTCACCAAGTCTCACCCGCCTGGTCGTCTTTGAGATCTTATATCCAAACTCCAGTTGGCTTCCTCCTTCCCACCTCGAGTTTGAGGGAGGATGTTAGTGTATAGATTAGGCTAGATTAGCTCATTGGGCTTAGCCCAGTATGTTACTTGTACTGCACTCATATTACTTGTACTACACACATACCTAGCCTATATAAGGCTCTCTTTTGTACATTATTTCACACACATGAATATACAGACTATTCAGTCTTTTTCTCTCACTTTATATTGTTAACATTTAAAAAAAAAAAATAATGGGTAATGGCCAAAAATATGTGATGTTGATCGTTGAGCAAGCACGTGTGAGCTTGGAATTAACTTCAGTTTAATTCTTTTGGCTGATTTTTGAAGATGTAACTGATTCTTGGAATCAATTTCAAGACTAGAGAAAGATCTGTGATGTCGAGCA
Source organism: Quercus aquifolioides (assembly GCA_019022515.1). NCBI lineage: Eukaryota > Viridiplantae > Streptophyta > Magnoliopsida > Fagales > Fagaceae > Quercus > Quercus aquifolioides. The sequence continues at coordinate 545,950 of CM032331.1, forward strand.
AGCTCTTTTGTGGAAGATGCTATTGAACAGTGGTATGCAAGGCTGCATGGTGATGGACAAAACCTATTGAAGGTTACAAGAATGTGGCTTTAATACCATGTTGAGAGAATACGAGAAAGAAAGAATTATATAAATTGATGGAATAAACTGTGTCATTTGTGTATTATTTGTATTTTTCTATATGATGAAATACAAATTGAGACATAAGGAGATCCTTGACTGAGCTGAATATGTAAACTTTGATCCTAGGGAGATCCTTGACTGAGCTAATAGCAGGAAATTTGTCCTAATTTTTGCACAAACTAGGATTTGAATATATGCAAATTTAGGCTATATATATATGTGTGTGTGGTATATATATTCGAACATTAGCAACCACATTATGTATTATAAACAACCTGCTCCTGGCACCATGTTACATGTATTTTTGTTGTAATCATGTTTCCAAAACTTGATTTAAAAAATTAAAATTGGGTTTTGGATATATGAGTTTGATATTTTGCTATAATTATGTGTTTCGGAAATTTAAACCTTTGTAGGTTTCATTAAGTCATAATAAAACATTGTAAAATTGTGTTTTGAAGACATAATTTTAACAATGAAAAACAAAGTATAAATAAAAAGATGTTAGATTTTCCAAATAAATTAAAAGTATTTCTATTTTAATAAGAATGCGCCTAGTAGGTATTGCTAGGTCTCTCAATAAAATTATAAAAAAAAAAAAAATGAGGTTATTGCTAGGCCTTTTTTTTTTTTTTTTGGAGAAGGTGCTAGGCCTAATTTGAGTAGCCCAAAGGTGAAGAAGAGAGTCAAGACTCCATAGACTATAGATTATTATTATTTTTTTAATTTAAATGTTTTCTATACTATATTGTATAGAATTGGTTTTTGTAGTTTTGTTTGTCGGTGGGATAGTGTGGCCTTCCATCAATTAAATAAGGTGGGAAAATTTTAAACCTACCCAAAAGACCAAAATATAGAAAATGATATTTGCCTTGAGAATCCAACGTGGCATAAAAAAAATTTCCTAATAAACCAATAAAAATATTATTGGATTGTTTAAGAGTCATGCAACAAACACATTTTTGTTTTTCACAACTTCACAAAAATAATATGTTGCAATCATCCATCATCACTTTTACACGTACTCTTGCTAACTTAAAATTTTCATTCATATAACTATGTGCCCAACTCACACAAAGGCCAAAAGCATTCACATCAAAGGAGCAAAAAATTTTAATTTTTAGCAATTTAAAAACTTATTTTATCTATTTTAAACACCTTACTTTACAATACATCATACATAAAAATTCTATTTTTTTACCACTTCATTTAAAATTAAAAAAAAAAAAAAACATCTATAAACACCAAAAGCAATCAGCCACTTCATTTAAGGAATATAAATATATTTTTTATTATAAATTTTGAGTTATTTGTCAAAATTTTTAAAAATATCACCATCGTAGTAGTAGTATGTTTTTACCAGTAATATTTTTTTTACCACTTCATTTAAAATTAAAAAAAAAAAAAAACATCTATAAACACCAAAAGCAATCAGCCACTTCATTTAAGGAATATAAATATATTTTTTATTATAAACTTTGAGCTATTTGCCAAAAATTTTAAGAATATCACCATTGTAGCAATAGCATGTTTTTTGTGAAATGAGTTACTAAAAAATAGTTTTTTTTTTTTATATATTTTTTTGAGAATCAGTTTTATATATATATATATATATATATAAAGATTTTAAGAGATTTATTGTGATTTTGAATAAAGCATTTTGCTATTGAATACAAAATATGAGGTTTTAAATACCATTTATAAATATATATATATATATATATATTTGAATTTAATGATAAAGCGCAATAATTTAATTTTTATTTTTATTTTTTAATTTAAAAAAAAAATAGTAGCGCATTAGGCTGGCTGGCTGGCTGGGATTGCTGGGCCTAATTTACCTAGCCAGCCCAAAGGCTTAGAACAGAGTTTAAAAAAAAAAAAAAAAAAAAAAAAAAAAACAAAAAAACTCCATAGACTATGTAAAATTGAAGAGAAATGCTATGTTTACAACATTTTTACAATATTTCTACAACATTTCCTAAGTGGCAGGTTGTTATTGATTGTTATTGTTGGGGCAAAAAAGTAATCTTAGTGTTAGTTTCAAATTTGAACCAATAATAACTAACCACCTGTGATTTGTTGTAAAAATATTGTAAAATTGTTGTAGAGTTAGCATTTCTCAAAATTGAATTGGCTTCATTTGTTGAGTGTCGGTGAGAGATCTCAGCAGTGTAATAGCCTATAGGCCCTATATTCCATCCCCACAAATCCAGCCTGTTCCCACTTAAACCCCGAACACCTTCCCTTCCAATCCACCGTCCATTCCTCAAACTTGCACCCCACTTAACCACTCTCTGACCCCAATCTTTCTCAAAATAAAAGGACCTTCGATCCAACTCTCTCTTTTTCCTCTTACTTCTTCCTTCACATCACAACCAAAGCATAACAAAAAAAAAAAAAAAAAAACCATATCCCAGAAAAACCCAGAAGCTCAAACTTGCTTCCTTGTCCAAAACACCACCAAAGAAATGGAAATGAAAATGAAAGCGAAGGGCATTTTGGTGATTTTGGCACTGGTGGTGCTGGCAGTGGCGGTGGAGTCTGACCCGGACACAGTGACTAAGGTGAAGACGGTGCGTGGCAAGAAGGTGTGTACCAAAGGTTGGGAGTGTAATCAGTGGTCACAGTTTTGCTGTAATGAGACAATCACTGATTACTTCCAAGTGTATCAATTTGAGGAATGGTTTTCCAAGAGGAACACGCCTGTGGCTCATGCCGTTGGGTTCTGGGACTTCCAGTCGTTCATTCTTGCTGCTGCGCAGTACGAGCCACTTGGGTTTGGGACCACCGGTAACAAGACTGAGAAGATGAAGGAGGTCGCTGCTTTCCTTGGCCATGTTGGGAGCCAGACTTCTTGTATGTGGTATTTTTTTTTTATGGAAAATGTGTGATGGGGTTTTGAGATTTGTTGTGTTTTGTTTGTTGGGTGTTTGATTTGGTTGTTTCTATTTGTGGGAGTGTGTGTCTTTTGATTAGTTGTAGGAAAATGTGTTTAGTTGACTAGATTGGAATTTTAGAGTGGGTTTTAAGGGCATTTGATTACGTGCGTGTGTGTGTTTCTTAAGTTTGTTAGTTGGATAGAGATTTTGTTTACTTGATAAGCAGAAATTTTATTTGAGGGTGAGTTTTGAGTGGATTTTTATACTTGGGTGTGTGTGTGTTTGTTATGTTAGTTGAATGAGATTGTGTGTTTCTTTTAGCTGGGTGTTTGATTTGATTGTCTATCACTGTGTTTGTGTTTGTGTTTCTGTTTTTTAGTTAATTGGTGGTAATTGTATTTAGTTAATAGATTGGAATTCAGAGTGAATTTTGAGGGAATTTGATTAATTTAGAGTGAGTTGATTCAAGTTGAGGGAAAAAAGGGTAGAGAAAGACCTAAAATAAAATTAGTTAAAGTAATTAAAAAGGACATGTCAATTATGGAGGTAACAATGAGTATGGTTTTAGATATAATAGAATGCCAGAAGAGACTATATGTTGTTAACCCAGCTAGTTTGTGAGAATTCGTAGCTGTCCTTGAGATTTTGGAGGATAAGGCTTGTTGTTGTGAGGGTATTCGGTTATCTGGGTGTTAATTTGATATTTTGAGATAGTGTGTGTGTTTTCATATCTTTCTTAATTTGATGAACTTTTGAATTTACTTATGGCCCGTTTGGTAGAGCATCTTAGCAACATGTTTTCAGTTTTTAAACAATATTACACGCGTTTTCACACACTTTTTCACGCACATGTATTTCAAAAAAATACAAACAATATTACTTGAACTCCTCTACCAAATGGGCCCTTAATATATAGAAATTTTAGAAAGTGGGTTTTGGGATTACCAGTGTGTTTGATAAGATTGAGTGTGTCTTTTGGGTGGATTGGATGAAATGGTGATTACCTGGTTGTGTGTGTGTTTGCAGTGATTGGAGGAAATGGTATTTACTATTTAGTTACTGAAAATTTTTTGTTTGTTCACATAATTGTTGATGGTAAATGGTGATTATAATTGGGTTCTAACCAGGTGGTTATGGAGTGGCAACTGGAGGACCGATAGCTTGGGGGCTTTGCTTCAACAGAGAAATGAGTCCCAGCCAGTCATACTGTGAAGACTTCTACAAATACACCTACCCTTGTGCTCCTGGAGCTGAATGATATGGCCGTGGTGCCATGCCTATCTACTGGTCTGTATATATTTCAGAACCAACTGTTTCTATTCTTTTTCTCAATTTCATGGTGCTATCTTTGTTTTGTTACCAAATCTATCTTTCTTCAACCAATCTACTGGTCTGATTTCATTATTTCTGTTAGTAATTCCATTTGATTTGTTTGTAGTCTTTTAATTGCTGTGAGTTTACAATTATAAACACATTGCACTTTTGATATCAATAAAACTTTTATTACCTATCAAAAAAAAGAAGAAATGCCGAATATGAAATATAATTTGATGATGATGATGATATACTACTTGTACATAAGTTCTAAGATGGTCATTATAATAAGCATCTTCACTAGATAACTGACCCATGCACTTGGAATCATTTTATAGATCAAAGATGATGTGTCATGTCACTAGTAGTTCTTAACTTGTTTATTTGCCCCTGTTTGTATTATTAAACTTCTTGCAAACTTGATTCTTAGATTCTTATTTTTGGTGGTGTTGTTATCTGTGTCGTTATTTGTAGGAACTACAACTATGGTGCAACTAGGGATGGTATTAAAGCAGACCTGTTGAACCATCCAGAATACATTGCGCAGAATGCTACCCTCGCTTTCCAGACTGCTATTTGGAGGTGGATGACCCCAATCAAAAGTCACAACCTTCAGCCCATGATGCCTTTGTTGGCAACTGGAAGCCTACCAAGAATGACACTCTATCTAAGCGTGTTTCTGGTTTTGGTGCCACAAGGAACATCCTTTATGGGGAACGCACTTGCGGCCAAGGTGATATTGATCCCCTATGAACACCATCATTTCCCATTACCTATATTACCTTGACCTCTTCGGTGTTGGCTGAGAGCAGGCAGGGCCCAATGAAGTGCTCTGTTGTGCTGAGCAGGTTCCATTTAACCCTATCACCACTGCCAACACCGCAACTTCTTGAGCTCTACATGATGATTACTAGGTAGCCTATTTTACTGTTGGATTGATCCTCTCCAAGAGGGAAGTGTTAATAAGAGTTGGCAATGATGATATTATACTCAGGCCACAATTCTAATGTGTGGAGTTATTTGTCGGTGCCGTTCGTTATTGCTGTAATGTGTAGATTTTGAGGGCCATTTATTTCTACCTAGTATGATGTTCTGCAATGTATGTTCACTACGAACCATCTTCTTGTTATCTATGTTTCAAATACAAATTTGTAAAGTTAAAAAATTACAATGCGTCTTCTTTATAAATTCTGGTACCAATTAACTGGCTTCTATGGTAAATTTCTCTCTCCTTTCTTTTTCTTTTCTTTTTCTTCTATTTCATGTGCCATGACTTTTTGGCTAACCAGTATTGTGCTGAGAAACTCCAACCTCGTACTTGCATTCAATTAAGATGGTAGTATATAATGATTGACTTCCAGCAACTGAGTTAATTATGTTTCATGAACTGTGTTTTTGTTGTCTAATGAGCTTTCCCCTTGCACCAAAAATTAGAAGGAAAAAAAAGAAAAAGAACAAGAAGAGGATGAAGATCTTAAAAACTCCATGGAATTCTTATAATTATATCCATTCATATAATTCGATTTTAGTGCAAAATATGCTGCTGGTTTATAAGTTTTAGCCCATTAGCAATTTTAGTCCTTAAAACTAAAAGTGATTACATTTTTTTTTTTTTTTTTTGAAGAAGAAAAGTGATTTCATTTAGTTCTTAACAATTTATAGTGATCAGTTTGAGTCCTTAACAAAGATAAATTGATATTTTCAGTAAGTAAAGTGATATTTTTAGTAACTACCAAATTGAAAATGATCATATAAGTCCACCATTCGAACTTAGAGAAAAGTAATTTAATTACTACTTGCCACATGTCTAAGTTGTGTCAAAGTGTGTGTGCAAGTGTGACTTTTTGATACCCCCCCCCCCCCCCCCCCCCCCCCAATCTTCTTATAACAAAAAATTCATTAATGAAATTTAGTATAATGTTTTACTTGATTTTTTTTTTTTTTGGTTTCCCAAGGTGTCCCCAAGTTTTTATCCCAAGACTAATCCTTCGAGGTATTGTCGGGTGCCAACGCGGAGACCTCTCCCAAGAAAGTTTGCTACATTCACAAGGGCTCGAAACCAAGACCACTTGCTTAAGTGACCAAAGCCCCTTCCACTTAGGCCAACGTTCATTGGTAATGTTTTACTCGATTCAAACATTTAAAATCACTAATTGAATTAGTTATCTCAACCAAAATTGTGGCAAAATATAATCTAACAACAAAATATTTACAACATTGATTACAAACATCACTCACCTTTTTAAGTAGTCCACTTAATGTGTCATCCTCGATATTGAAGTTGAGCCATTTTTCCTCTCCTCGGTCTTGCTTGAAGTCAATGCACCTTTAAGTTTTTTGTTAGGCTGTCCAATATTTAGAGAAGCTTCTTCCTGGACTTTTTTATGCACTTTTTTTACAAATATCAATATCGTGACCTTTAACTCCAGCTAAGTGTACTTTAATCCTTGTAGCACCCCCAGCAAAATCACATTCACAGAACTTACATTTGAAACGACCATTTAGTTCTTCAACATACTCCCAAAATCAATCTTTCTTTCGAACCATATTTCTTTTGCCTTACAATAAACAGATAAAGAATATAATATTAGAATATGAAAATTGATAGTAAAATTAGATCTATAGAATAATAAAAAAGAATTTAAAAGAAATGGATCTATAGAATTATAAAAATAACCTTTTTTGATGAAAAAGAATAAGCTTTTTCTAATTTTAAAAAAATATTATATAATTGTGTGTGGGGCCGGTTATCCAAAAAGATGATGTGGAAATTGTAGGAAATGGGTTTGTGGCCCAACGGCCCAGTTTGAGGACATTCGCTTATCCAAGGACAGTTAAAGAAAGATATTGTGGGGGCAGTATAAGAAAAAGAGATGGAAGTCATATATAGAGGCCCAAAATGCGTCCGAGGATAAGATCCACCTCGGATACCATCTTCCGAGGTGAATGTAACTATCTTACTGTTTAGGGTACTCCGCAAAGTTGTATTAGAACTGGAAAGTGAATATAGAACAAAGGAGGAGCCGGGAAAGATAACAAATATCTTCTAAAAGCTGCTACCTCCACATTAAATGCTTCCCAGCTAACTCTCTGGCCACATTAATGTGGAGGTGATACCTGAACAGTAACCCAGCAGCCTTATGGTTGTTGGACGAAGGTTCCGGGAGATGCTGGATGGGACAGAAAGGAGTTCTCAAAATAGAACCTACACGTGTACGGTGAAAATTGAGTGAAGAAGGTGGTATATAACTTGAAAGTGGGTGACATTAAGGAGGACTTTTGGGAAAAAAGAAAGAAGAAAACGTTAGAACCCAGAAAGATATCCTCTGAAACCTAGCCGATGAGAGTTTTTATCGTTTGGTTAGTTTGAAGCTTCCTTTGCTGCACAATAATCATGACCTTTTCTACCATATAGAACTAGTTCTTTCACCCACTCTCTAAAATTTATTGTTTGGGCTTGTTGGACTGAAAACCCATCCCTATTCTGGGTCCAATCCGATTTGAGTCCCTACAATTGGCGCCATCTGTGGGAAGAGCTTGATCTGTTTGTAGGGAAAGGCAAGTGCAGCGGTTGTGATGGAAGGGGGAGCATTACAGTAGCCAGTGGCGGGCCCACAGCAGGTGGATGTCAATCCACACCAGGTAGAGTCCAGGGGGTCTTAGCATGGTAATCTGTTGGTAATCCTTGAACAAAGAGGGGATCGTGAGGGAAGTGTTCGAACAACCCACACTGATAGAAGTCATTCTCAGGGGAAAAGCCATATTTTCCACGTAAAGAACAACAGGGACATGCAGCATGAGATTAACAGATTAAAAAGGGAATTACGACACGAGCGATGAAAGCGTAAGGCTCACAACTCTGGGCAATCCTCTGAGGAGTCAAATGACACCAGTTACAGACGGAGGTCAAAAACTCCACCTAGTGAGTCTTTTTTCGTATGATGAGGAGTACCACCGTGAACAAAAATATAAGAGTCCGCCTCGCTAGGGCTTAGGGAATGACGCCCTGAACAAAGCGTTGAGTTAAGTTTCCAAATCGCCCTTCACGCGACGCATTAAGGATGCGAATCTTCCTCGGTGGTTCCATCAGCCCGTGTTCACCATTTATAATGGTCGAACAGATCTAGTGGAAAATGTTAGCCATTTAAGTCAAAGAATGGCCGTTCATGCTAAGGATGAGACCTTGATGTGCAAAGTTTTCCCATCTAGCCTGGGCCCAGTGGTGATGAGATGGTTCAACGGTTTGAGAGTGAATACTATTGACTCCTTTGAGAAGCTCACCCAAGCTTTTGGTGCCCGCTTTATCACCTGCAGGAGGGTTGTTCAGCCCTTGGGATCGTAATTATCCATGTCTATGCGGGAGGGGAAAACCCTGAAGGCCTATTCTGATAGATACTGGGAAATGTTTAACGAAGTAGATGGAGCCTATGATGACGTGGCCATTAATACCTTTAAGGAAGGCCTTCCAACTGAGCATGGTCTGAGGAAATCTCTGACTGGTAAACCTGTTACCAACGTGCGTCAGCTTATGGATCAGATTGACAAGTATAGAAGAGTAGAGGAGGATCAGATACAGGGTAGAGGAAAGTCCAAGGTAGTCCCTCAAGAGAGGAGGGATTTCAGGTCGGACCGGTATAATAACAACCGACCTCGGAGGGACTTTGGGGGGCAATCAGGATCTGCTAATTCCCAGGTGGTTAATGCCGTGTTCCGAGAACCAGTACAACGGGTTCTGGAGAAGATAAAAAATGAGCCATTCTTCAGATGGCCCAATAGGATGGCAGGGGATCCTGCGAAACGTAATCAAAACCTTTACTGCCAATATCACCAGGATCATGGACATACTACTGAAGATTGCAGAAATTTGTGGGACCATTTGGATCAGCTGGTCCGAGAAGGGAAGTTGACCCAGCTTCTGCATCATTCCAGTGGCCGAGGAAGTCAAGCAGGTTCGACATTTCAGGGAGATGCCTCTTCAGGAACCCCCCTAGGCACGATAAACGTTATATTTGCCGCCCCGGGAAGAACCGGGTCTTGCCCCTCCAGGGTAATGTCTGTGTCTCATTGTTCGGATGAGGGCTCCAGTTCAATGCCGAAGAGAGCCAGACTGGGCACCTCACTGGTGTTGGGCTTTTCAGATGAAGATAAGAGAGGAACCATACAACCACATGATGACGCTTTGGTGGTTACACTTAGGATCGGGGGGTATGATGTGAGAAGGGCGATGGTTAATGAGGGGAGCGTAGCCGAGGTGATGTATCCTGACCTGTATAGGGGGCTGAATTTAAGACCCCAGGATCTGACAACCTATAGCTCCCCGTTGGTGAGTTTTGAGGGTAGATCGGTCATTCTGATGGGTATGATTAGATTACCTGTGCAGACCGGCTCAGACGTGGTGGAGGTGGATTTTATTGTGGTAGATGCTTTTTCTCCGTATATGGCTATTTTAGGTAGGCCATAGCTGCATACCTTGGGGGCTGTTTCTTCTACTCTTCATCAAAAGGTAAAATATCCATCGGGAGGCCAGGTGTTAGAAATATTGGAAAATCAAGCTATGGCTAGGCAGTGCTTGATAACGGCTATTCAACATCGGCCAGAGACAGATACTTCGGCCACGGCCGAGAATGACTTATAGTAATCAAAGACTCCGGCGACCCTCTTCAGCACATCTGTTGGCGAAGCGGAGTATGAGAATTTGGAGAGGGTGAGTGTTGGGGATGATCTAGATAAGTTCTTTCAGGTTGGGGCACAGTTGCCTTTGTGGAAGAAGGAGCAATTGGTTGAGGTCCTTAGGAGAAACATTGATGTGTTTGCATGGAATGCTTATGAAGCCCCAGGGGTGGATCCAGACTTCATTTGTCATCATTTGAATGTTAATCCTTCTGTTACTCTGAAGAAACAGCCACCTCGGCGTCCGTCCAAAGTACATGCCGAGGCTATCAGAGACGAGGTGGCCAACCTCAAACAGGCAAGGGCTATCAAAGAGGTGTTCTACCCCCAATGGTTGGCTAATACGGTCGTGATGAAAAAGAAAAATGGAAAATGGCGCGTATGTGTTGATTTCACGGACCTAAATAAAACTTGTCCAAAAGACCCTTTTCCTATGCCCCATATAGATCAGCTGGTGGATGCAACAGTTGGCCATCCTCGGATGAGCTTCCTAAATACCTTTCAGGGCTATCATCAGATCCCACTGGCATTGGATGATCAGGAGAAGACCTTTTTTCTCACTCCCACTGGAAATTATCACTATAAGGTAATGTCATTTGGCTTGAAGAATGCGGGGTCTACTTACTAGCGGATGATGACGAAGATGTTTGAGCCACAGCTGGGCAGGAGCATCGAAGTCTATATTGATGATATGGTTGTGAAAAGCAGGGTAGTGGCCGAGCATGTGACAGACCTCACCAACACTTTTGAGATTTTAAGGAAACACAAATTGCGACTGAATGCATCCAAGTGCTCATTCGGGGTAAGCTCAGGGAAGTTTTTGGGCTACATGGTGACTCATCGAGGAATTGAGGTGAACCTCGATCAAATTAGAGCCATAAGTAGCTTGCAACCACCTCGGAATCCCAATGAGGTCCAGAGGTTGACTGGGATGACCGCTGCTTTGAATAGATTCATATCCAGATCGGTGGATAGGTGCAGACCTTTTTTCCTTTTACTCCACAAGTGGAAAGGATTCGAATGGACCGAGGAATGTGCCCTGGCATTTCAGCAGCTTAAAGAATATCTATCTCGGCCACCCATTATGTCTAGTCCTGGGGTGGATGAGGTCATTTTTTCCTACTTGGCAGTAGCCACTTATGCGATTAGTTTTGTTCTGATACGAGTAGATAATGGCGTACAACGACCAGTTTACTATGTGAACAAGTCACTTCATGAGGCTGAAGTACGTTATCTGCCATTGGAAAAGGTCATTTTGGCAGTGGTGCACGCTATAAGGAAACTTCCCCATTACTTCCAGGCATACACTGTGGTCGTTCTAACTCAATATCCGCTCAAAGCAGTACTTCGGAGTACAGACTACACTGGCAGGGTGGCCAAGTGGGGCACAATTCTAGGGGCTTTTGATATTAAGTATATGCCTCATACTTATGTGAAGGGTCAGGTTCTCGCCGACCTAGTGGCCGAATTTGCTGAAGGCCCTGAAGAAATAGAAGCAAGCCCACATGGCATGGATGAAAAATCAGTTGGCCTTATCTCCGCGCAACATGTCTCACCCTGGAAAGTGCATGTGGATGGAGCAGCAAATCAGAGGGGGTCAGGAGTGGGGCTGGTTCTAATATCTCCTGAAAAGGTCATTATCGAGAAGTCTTTAAGGTTGTGATTCTCAGCTACTAACAACGAGGCAGAGTATGAAGCTTTATTAATGGGGATGGCGATGGTTAAGAAACTGGGTGGAAAAACAGTGGAGATGTTCTTGGATTTAGGACTGGTCGTGGGCCAGGTTAGAGGAGAATTGGAAGCTCGGGACACCAGAATGCAGGGGTACTTGAACTAGGTTAGGCGTATGCAAGTGGATTTTGAGTTTTTTGAATTATCCTATGTCCCTAGAAGTGGAAATGCCCATGCGGACTCTTTGGCTACCCTTGCTACCTCCTCGGCGCAAAACTTACCTCGAGTGATAATGGTTGAAGACTTAAACACACCTTCCCCAATGACGGGGGACTTGCTTCAGGTCCACCAAATCAGTTCGGCGCGTAGTTGGATGGATCCTATACTGTTATTCCTTGAGAAGGATACACTGCCCAAGGACAAATCAGAAGCTGAAAAGATACGAAGGAAAGCTCCTCGGTTTTGGCTGTCCGAGGACAAAAAGTTATACAAACGCTCTTACTCTGGGCCATATCTGCTTTGTGTACACCCCGAGGCATCAGAGGCACTTCTAGAAGAGCTACATGAAGGGATTTGTGGGAGTCACACTGGAGGAAGATCTTTATCTCACCGGGCAATTACTCAGGGGTATTGGTGGTCAGGCATGCAAAAGGAAGCACATGAGTATGTTAGGAAGTGTGACCAATGTCAAAGATTCACCCCGAACATCCATCAGCCGGGGGGAGTTCTTAATCCTCTTTCTAGTCCTTGGCCTTTTGCTCAGTGGGGCTTAGACATCATTGGCCATTTCCCTAAAGCAGTAGGAAATAAAAAAATATATGCTAGTTAGCACAAACTATTTTACGAAGTGGGTTGAAGCCGAGCCTCTGGCCAATATCAGGGATGTGGATGTCAAGAGGTTTGTTTGGAAGAATATCATTACTCGATTCGGGGTTTCTCAAGCTCTCATCTCAGATAATGGTCTACAATTTGACAGCAAGGCTTTTAGAAAGTATTGTTTCGATCTGGGGATAAAGAATAGATATTCCACTCCGGCCTATCCACAGGGAAATGGGCAGGCCGAGGCTGTCAACAAGGTCATAGTGGGTGGGCTTAAAAAAAGGTTGGATGATGCAAAGGGAACATGGGTGGAGAAGTTGCCACATGTCCTCTGGACGTATCGAACAACGCCCCGACGGTCAACAGGGGAAACCCCATTTTCAATGACGTATGGGGCTGAGGTTGTGATTCCCCTTGAAACGGGTTTTCCCACACTAAGGACCAGTACTTTCACCTTGGATGGCAATGACGAACTGTTGAGTAAGAATCTAGACTTGATAGACGAACGACGAGAGAATGCGATGGTTCAATTAACCTATTACCAACATAAGCTAAAACAAGGTTATGATGCAAATGTAAAGCTGAGACCATTAGCCCCAGGAGATTTGGTATTGAGAAAAGTCTTGGGAACTACCAAAAATCCAACCTGGGGAAAGTTAGGGCCTAATTGGGAAGGACCGTATCGTATCACATCTGTAGCAGGAATAGGTGCTTATTACTTAGAGGATTTAGATGAAAAAACTGTACTCCATCCCTGGAATGTAAGCAACCTAAAGAGGTATTATTATAAATAAGAACAGTTCTGTTTTACTTCCTTTTACAATTTATCCTAATTCTGCAACTTGTGTTACTCAATCTATTGAAGTATTAAACAGAAACTAAGTCATGTCAGGTCCTCGGACCACAACTTAGTGAAAATTAATACACTATGACATCTATTGAAGTATTAAACAGAAACTAAGTCATGTCAGGTCCTCGGACCATAACTTAGTGAAAATTAATACACTATGACATCTATTGAAGTATTAAACAAAAACTAAGGTATGACAGATTGTTTAGACAACAAACTTAGTAGGAATCAATGCTTTTTAAATAAGGTCCGTGCAACTAAAATTGTGCATCAAAGCAAACTCCATGAGCATCACTTAAAGCATTTTAAGGTGCCTAGTACCTCCCTAGGTTAAACATTTAGAATACTTTCTCAAATGTGGATACTTTTTAATGAATTAAAGGCAAGCCTTTGTAGGGCTGTGGAATTCACTGTTATAGTCTGCTTTGGTTTCTAATTAACATACAAGTTTTCCCTTATAAAATCAGATTTTGTTCTTCTATAGCCTGGGATCATGTAAAAACAAAGAATATTCGTGCAGGAAACTATACAAGTGATAGATAAAGCAGCAACATCTTATATAAATTTGGAAAGGGAAATATACATCACAATTAAAAATATCCTCAAATAAAAAATAAAAAAAATGAATTGAAAAATAAAGGGAATTTAACTATGTTAACTATGGTTATAATTTTATTTGGAGCTTGGGTTGGGGAGCTTTGCCAGTTGCCTCAGGAGGAACATCTTTCTCTTTTTCCTTTGGGGCTTCTCCAGAAGGTAAGATGGTTGAAGCAAAGGCCTGTTCAAAGCTTTGAGAAGCTGTTCCGTCCTTAGGCTCCTCTGCTACTTTGTCCAAGGAAATATTTTTTGCAACTTCAGGCACTTCAGGTTGCTTCTGCTGGCTGGGAGAGGAAGGATTCTGAGTTGGTGTTTCTTTGGCCGAATCAGCAACTGTGGAGGATGCCCCTTTTTGTTGAGCAGAAGGGCTTGAGGCTCGTATAGCAGGAGGAAAATAAATATTTTCAAGCCTCCTCAACTCGGAAAAAGCTTCGACCTCAGCTCGGTTAAGAGCTTCTGCCTAAGTCTGGGCACAGTATGCCCGGCATACGACTGGCACCTCAGCCCGGAAGTTATCCTCGGTCTCAGCAACGCCAACGTCATATCCATGCTATTCGGCTTGGTCTTTTTCCTTTTCAGCCTCAGCTTTTGCTTTCTCAACCTTAGTTTTAGCTTTTTCGGCTTGATCTCTGAGTCTCTGGGCTTCCTCCAATTGTTTCTTCAGAGTTGATATCTGTTCCTGTAAAGTTGCCAGCTGGTCATTAGCATCACGCAGGCGTTTCCTCTGGTCCTCGGCCTGCCTTTGGGTGTTCTCCAAAGCTGAGTCAAGCATGCTCTTCCTCGGCTAGCTTTTTCTTCAGCTGTACATTGGTTTGTTCAACAACGGTGAGTGTATGCACAGCTGTTGCTTGCTGCTTCCTCTCATCGTCTATTTGCTGGTAGCAAGAATTGGTTATCTCCTATAGCTTGAAAGTGGCTTGAACAGCCTAGAGGGAAAAGAGTTAGAGATGCAATAAATGGAGTTATGTGCATGATGTTTAAAAAATAAAATAAAAGAAAGAAAAGAAAAGCAATAAAGGTGTCATACCATGCCGAAATATCTTTTTGTATTCTAGAAGACCTCATTCCTCTTTATGCCTCTCAGCTCGGCCATATCCTTGGGAAGAAGGAGAGTTTCTTCTAAGGCCGAGGCAACATGGCACCCAATTCCGCTGTTGAAATCCCTGATTGAGGCATCTTCCCTCAGAGGCTCACCACCGAGCATGGGTGCAGGGAGCCAAGCCTTGGGTTCCGAGGACTGAGTGGTTGTCCTTTCCATGATTCGTGGAGGCCCATGGGTAACTTTTTGCTACTTCATAGCTCGTTGAACCTCATCCTCACGAGTCGGACGAGGTCTCCCAGTCTCCATTACTTTCTTATCTTTTGGCTCTCTCCTTCTCTTTGGATCATTGGGTTCGGTCCCATGTGGCTAGGATGGTTGAGGAGGAGGAAGAAGAGGGGACTTAGGAGGAGGGGGGAGATTGAGTTGAGTTGATTTCCCCGGCGCCCCCTTTCCAGGCTGGCCTTCAATCACGTCCATCAAGCTCTTCTGACTCTTTCTCTGGATGCCCATTTCGTCAGAAATCACCTCAGGAGATAGGGGTTGATTGAATACTTCAAATTTGTCTACAGAATCCAGCAACTTTACAACTCCCTTTGAAGCTTGTTCTTCTTCCTCTTCTTCTTCTCTTTCTTCTTCCTCCTTCCCTTCCTGATGAACAGAGTGCGATGACAAAGCTTCTACAGAGGGAGTGGCCACAAATAACGGCTGAGTAAAAGGGGTACCTTCAGGAATCGGAACGCCTTCGGGAATAATAAATCCTTCAAAAGCTACATTGATGCGGTGAAGCCTAGGATCTTTGGCCTTTATCACGCACTTGGGAGCTTGAAATGCTTTGGAAATAGGTTTGTACCTAAGAATTATGTGTGCTGCTCTCAGTTGGCCGTTAGATGGGTTCACATACACCTCGGACCGCAGAATTCTATCTAGGCTCTCCCTGTTAACCAATCTAAACTGAGGTCTGGTAGCGTGCTTGTCTGCAAAGTCATTAAAATGAGAGAAAAACTTTATCATAAATAAAGATAACTTGAACTAAAGAGTACAATCTAAATTATATAGGCTCATAGCCCAAAAACCCCACCTGGTTTTCCCTCTTTAGTTGGACAAGGTAAACCATCATGCCATTCCCCAAAAAAAATAAGAAAATTATCTTTTAAGCCCTTATTCGATGTTGGGAGACATTGGATGAACCTTACTTCTGGGAACCTAGACTTAAGATAGTATCCCTGACCCTTCAGTACACCCAGTTCACATCGTGATGGGTCAGGCCTAAGTTCATCCTCTTATTTAGGGCTTCTATATTCCCTAGCACCCTGAACATATTTGGGGCGCATTGTGTGGGAGATAACCTAAAGAATCTAAGATAACTTCTAGTGAGGCTACCCATGGGAATGGTCATCCCTCCCTCTATAAAAGCGATCATAGGGATGACCACTTCCCCTGTTTTCCTATCGTTTAACCACGTTTCTGGGGAAGCATATCTCATACCCACTATTGGGGGAATCCTATACTTAGCTCTAAATGTTTGTATATCCATCTCGGACTCAACCAGACTCTTGAACCTACCCATTTCCTAAAAGTCGTGAAGAAAAATTAGTAAAAAGGATCAAAGGCTAAAAAGGGTTAAGAAAATTTATAGGTTTAAAAAATGAGGTCCTCGAACAAACTCTCAGTATTTATGAGAGCGTGGAGAGGTGAGAAAGAGAGACAGGTTCAATGAATACACGCTAAGATGGTGTGATTTTTGTAACTAAAAAGAGAGTTGATTTGAAATGCTCTTTATAGTGGCGCAGAAATTGTAAGCGGGAAAAATCCCGCCCATAGATACTGAAGGTCCTCCACCGTTAGATTTACATCTTGCCATCGAACGTGGGGGGGCGTGCTCTTGACGCTGAAACGTCAGGAGCGTGCCTTGGGTAGGTAGAAAGGCGTTCTGAAGGTTAGGAAAGTCCACGAAAGGTGTGAGGGCAGGATATCAAAATCTCCCTTTTTTCGAGGTGACAAAAAGCGAGATTTTGAGGGGCTATTGTGGGGCCGGTTATCCAAAAAGATGATGTGGAAATTGTAGGAAATGGGCTTGTGGCCCAACGGCCCAGTCTGAGGACATTCGCTTATCCGAGGATGGTTAAAGAAAGATATTGTGGGGGCAGTATAAGAAAAAGAGATGGAAGTCATATATAAAGGCCCAAAACGCGTTCGAGGATAAGATCCACCTCGGATACCATCTTCCGAGGTGGATATAACTATCTTACTATTCAGGGTACTCCGTAAAGTTGTATTAGAACTGGAAAGTAAATATAGAACAAAGGAGGAGCCGGGGAAGATAACAAATATCTTCTAAAAGCTGCTACCTCCATATTAAATGCTTCCTAGCTAACTCTCTGGCCGCATTAATGTAGATGTGATACCTAAACAGTAACCCAGCAGCCTTATGGTTGTTGGGTGAAGGTTCCGGGAGGTGCTGGATGGGACAGAAAGGAGTTCTCAGAATAGAACCTACACGTGTACGGTGAAAATGGGGTGAAGAAGGTGGTATATAACTTGAAAGTGGGTGACATTAAGGAGGACTTTTGGGAAAAAAGAAAGAAGAAAACATTAGAACCCAGAAAGATATTCTCTGAAACCTAGCCGATGAGAGTTTTTATTGTTTGGTTAGTTTGAAGCTTCCTTTGCTGCACAATAATCATGACATTTTCTACCAAATAGAACTAGTTCTTTCACCCACTCTCTAAAATTTATTGTTTGGGCTTGTTGGGCTGAAAACCCATCCCTATTCTGGGTCCAATCCAATTTGAGTCCCTACATTATGTTATGTCTTTTTCTCTCTATACTCTATAGCACATACGTATACTATAAATATAATTAAATCAAAATCAGATTAACTTTTTGTACGCCCCCTAAATTTTAAAGGCTAGATAAGCTTCTTATTTATTTTTTTTTTATTTTTTTTGAGGGAAAAATAAGCTTCTTCTTGAACAATTTTAGTAGCATTTTTACAAATAACAAATGATCAATAACTTCAGCCAGATGTGATTTAATCCTTGAAACACCTCCCTCAAACTTATGTTCACAAAACTTACATTTTAAACAACAATCTAATTTGAAAACATTTAAACAACAATCTAATTTCTCAACATGTTTCCAAAATTGATCTTTCTTTCTATCCATATTTATTTCTCCTTATAATAAATACATAAAGAATATCATATGATTCTCAAAAAAATAAAAATAAAATAAAGAATATCATATCAATAAATTTTCATCTTATTTTAATTGTTGTGTTTAATAAACTATTGATTTAGAACAGAAAAATAAAATCAATGGCATGTTAAGAGTGAACTTACTGGATTAGTATATGTAGACATCAAAATTTTATGATGTATTCACAACCGCCCAATTGTTCATGATAAAATATTTGTGATCAAACTAATCTCCAATTGATGACGTGGATGATCAACGAATGAAATCAAGCCACGTGGCAACATTAAATAAGAAATCCATATGGCAATGTCAGAAGAAAAGACCTATATGGAAAGCTCTTATTAAATGGGAGACTAAATTAAATCCATAATTAGCTCTCAATAAATGCTGAGAGAAAATTCCAAATTAAATACGAATGAGTTGCCTATAAATAGGGGCTTCTCATATGAGAAGGGAGGAGAACATTTAGAGAGAAAATACTACTGACACTCTGCCAAAATAGAGAGTCATCTCTAAAGTTCACAAGAATTTCATTGTTCATCAAGGCCTATTCCTACTTCTTCAAATCAAAGTGGGGATTCTCCTTTAATCTAGTTCGAGATCAAGCCAACGGCCCTCGCATCAAATCAAGCACGTTCAACTATTCATTCAACTTGGAGACATCAAAGCACGATTCAAGATCAAGCTTCATAGCCCCTTCGGATCGTAACGTTTCTTGGAGATCGAATCAGAGGAATTTATTGTACTCTTTCATTGTAAAGATTCATACAGAGGATTGTACTCACATACATACAAATCAAATACAAGTTGATTATTTGTTACGCTATTTCGTGATCGTGTGATTCTTCTTTTACGAAAATTGTGTGTACAAATTTCTGGCACGCCCGGTGGGACCTCTCTGCCTCTCATCTCTTTCTCCATCCTAGAAATCTTCAAGTCTCCAATCCACCTAGTTCAATGGCCTCGAAGAAGTCTCAAATTTCCATGAATGCTACCAAAAGCATTGGGGGGTCAACAAGCAGCAGTACTTCCACAGGTCCCATGACTCGAAACAAAGCTAAGGCAATGAGGCTCCT
This sequence comes from Quercus aquifolioides, assembly GCA_019022515.1. Classification (NCBI taxonomy): domain Eukaryota; kingdom Viridiplantae; phylum Streptophyta; class Magnoliopsida; order Fagales; family Fagaceae; genus Quercus; species Quercus aquifolioides. The sequence goes on from CM032331.1 coordinate 565,192, forward strand.
CACATCACAAGAAGTTGAGGGAAAAGCTCCTGTGACGAAACTCATAAGTGCCCCAGCCCAGCCAAAGACTGCCATCTCCTTGAGCACTTTGAGGACAAGCAAGCACACTTCCTCGAAGAAGGGAGATTCAGCATTCGTTCCAGAAGACTCAACGATTGGGAGCGAATATCATTATTCTGCATCAGACGCTGGGTCAAGTAATGCTTCACAGTCAGGTTCTTCCCAAGGATCTCCTCGAGAAGTCACTTCATCTATCTTCTCAGAAAATTCTTCTCGTACAATAGCTATGGCGGCCATGATGACGGAGACTGCTACCATTGACGAAAAGATTGCTGAAATGGGACATGCTATAGCTAAGCTTACCAAGACTGTGGAGGAGAAAGACCTTCAAATCGCCACGCTTATGAACAAGCTCGAGGTTCAGAATCGAAGGGAGTCTAGCAGAGGCCATTCTCACACGCATCAGCATGCATCCCAAGATGCTCACACATCTTCTCCAAAGAAGGCTGGTGGTCCACAAGGGAGCTCTACCTCAATTTCATCTCTATCAGTCCAGCAGTTACAGGACATGATAACGAACACCATTCGAGCTCAATATGGTGGGGCACCACAAAACTCTCTGATGTATTCAAAGCCATACACCAAGAGGATTGACATTTTACAGATGCCTGCGGGTTACCAACCTCCTAAGTTTCAACAGTTCGATGGGAAAGGGAATCCGAAGCAACATATTGCTCATTTCATCGAGACTTGCAATAATGCCGGTACGGATGGAGACTTGCTCGCGAAGCAATTCGTGCGTACTCTTCGAGGAAACGCCTTTGATTGGTACACGGATCTTGAACCCGAGTCCATTGATAGTTGGGAGCAAATGGAAAGGGAATTCTTGAACCGTTTCTACAGTACCCGACGTACCGTAAGTATGCTGGAATTAACCAACACGAAGCAATGGAAAGATGAACCAGTGGTAGACTACATCAATCGTTGGCGCTCATTGAGCCTCGACTGCAAAGATCGCCTTTCCGAATCTTCAGGAGTGGCAATGTGCATCCAAGGTATGCACTGGGGGTTGCTTTACATCCTCCAAGGAATCAAACCTCACACCTTTGAAGAACTTGCTACCCGAGCCCATGATATGGAGCTTAGCCTGTCCAGCCATGGAGAAAAGGGCTTACCTGTTGATGAACAGCGTAAAGAGAAGAAAGATACGAGGAGGGGGGATAAGTCTTCCAGACCCATGGTTAAGGAATCTATGGCCATTGCTGTGGAGCCTGTGAAGATTTCCAGTAAAGAGAATAAGAGAATGGAGAAAAAGGCCGGTCCAATGCAAGAACGGGAGAAGCGTCGATTGACTTTAAAGGAGATGGAAGAAAAGACGTATCCGTTTCCAGATGCTGACGTTCGAGGCATGCTCGAGGACTTATTAGAGAAGAATGTGATCAAGCTTCCAGAGTGCAAGCGTCCGGAGGAAATGGGGCGTACCAACGACCCAAAATACTGCGTATACCATCGAGTTGTAAGTCACCCTGTGGAAAGATGTTTTGTTCTGAAGGACCTTATCCTAAGGCTTGCAAAGGAGGGTAAAATTCTTTTAGACCTAGATGAAACTGCTGAGGCAAATCATGCTACGTTTGCTGTTGGATCCCCAATTTCTATGAAGTCACCAACTCCAACGGAAATGCGGTCCACCTTGCCATCAACATCAAGGGCATATTGCAAGCACATCCAATTTGGAACGCTTGAACCTATGCATACGTTACGCTTCAACCCTCAAGATGATGATAATGCTGCCGAAGAATTGGTAGGTGACGAAGAGGGTTGGACTTTTGTGACCTACAAGAGACTTCGAAAACAGCGTAACCCAAAACCCTATGTTCCTTACAAGAAAAGGGAACTTCGAGCAAGTGATTCAAAAGTTGATCCTAAGGGGAAGGGAACAAACAGTCTAAAGGAACAAAGAAAGGGAGCTCGTCCAAATGAAGGCCCCCTGTCGGTCACGCTGCATGAGTTTTTCCCTAAAAGCTTTCTTACAGAGGGCCTAATGACAACCACTTACATGGTTTCTTGCCATGACGTTGATGATCACGAAGACCTCACCGAAAAGGAGGAGAAAGTGAACCTTGAAGAAACCAGAGGAACAAAGGAAGAGGAAAGCGAAACCCATGCCTTGGAAGAAACAGTTGCTATATGTGCTCACTGCCACGACAAGATGACGTTCGCCGATGAGGATCTCCTATTAGGCTCCAAACCACACAATCGACCACTTTTTGTCTCAGGTTACACACGGGGGGAAAAAGTAAGCCGCATCCTCATAGACGATGGGTCTGCCGTCAACATAATGCCTAAAGGAACAATGAGGCGCCTAGGCATATCCATGGAAGAGTTATCCAAAAGTCGACTCGTCATCCAGGGCTTCAACCAAGAAGGACAAAGGGCAATCGGCATGATTCGGTTAGATGTGGCTATTGATGAGTTGAAAGAAAGGCCTCTCTTCCATGTGATCGATTCGAAGACCTCTTATAACTTGTTGTTAGGACGACCATGGATTCATGGGAATGGTGTTGTACCTTCTACATTGCATCAATGCTTCAAGTATTGCGATGGCAAGCAAGTAAAGGTGGTGACGGCAGATTTGCAACCATTTACAGCAGCAGAATCTCACTTCGCAGATGCCAAGTTTTACTTGGATTGCGACACAACTTCAGATGCACCACAAGAAAAGCCTATGGAAAAGAAGGAGGCAAAATGTAAGGAAGGAGGCGAGCCCCTCACGGGAGGTCCCCAACATAACTCTGAAGTGAGACAGAAGTTTCGTGAAGAGAAGAAGGAGGCACCTATGGTCTTACGATATGTGCCCGTGTCTAAACGAAAGGAAGGGCAATCCCCATTCGGGTTGACAATGGAGACTAAGGATAAGTGCAAAAAGTCTATTCAAGAGGAAGATATCACTATCCTTAAAAGTGATTTCACCTTACCATTACCGAAGCTAGGCCAAGTGGCGTCCACAAAACCCCCACTCAAAGGTTTCACTAGAGCCACACGTAATGTTGATGAAGAAGATTCATTGCCGGTCAGAAGAACAAAAGAGGGTTTCGACCCTAAAGCGTATACACTTTTGGCAAAATCAGGCTATGATTTCCAAAATCCTCCACAATTGGGGAAACTTTACTCAGATTACGTGGAAGAGAAGTCACATGGACTTAACTCAACCCAAAGCAAACTGAAGCAACAAGGTTATGCGATCGAGATTCCTAGAGCCGGGCTGGGGTATTCATCACAAGAGCCAGTTCGAATCTCGGCTAAAGGGAAAGGAAAAAAGGCGACATCACAACACATCACCTTTGAAGTTGAGGAGGAGGGAAAGTCGAAGCCCGTGTCAAGATCTTCTGTATTTGATCGCCTAGGAACATCTGCTCCTCGAGAGTCGGTATTTAATAGATTAAGCATCTCTCTCCCTACAAAGGAAGGAACCTCACGTACACGTAGGTCGGCATTTGATAGGCTTGGGTCTACAAGTAGCTCAACTGACACCCCACAACCCAAGGAGGAGAAAAGTGGCCTACAAAAGAGAAAGGGGATCGAAGCTTACAGCCTTATCCCTTCGCGCATGAAACGTGAGTTGGTGGTAGAAGTTAGTACAGGAAACTGCCTTAAAGTAAAGCGGCGGACTATTGTGCACACACGAGAGCTCGAGAAGCAAGTTGACGATGGGGAGGAGGATCACAAGACACTAGTCCTTCCTTCTTGCCACGTGACAGCGGAAACCGATTCTGAATCAGATGCATCAGACGATGAACCAAATGAAGCCCCTCAAGCAATAGAAGACGGGGGGCAAGCGACTGTAGATGAGCTCAAAGAATTAAACTTAGGGACTGATGAGGAACCTCGCCCAATCTACGTGAGTTCACTTTTGACACTAGAGGAAGAAAGCAAATACTTTGAGCTTTTAATGGAGTACAAAGATGTGTTTGCTTGGACATACAAGGAGATGCCAGGTTTAGACCCAACAATTGCAGTTCACCGGTTAGCAATAAAGCAAGGAGCGCGCCCAATTAAGCAGGCCCAACGACGCTTTCGACCAGAACTCCTCCCACAAATTGAGGCAGAAGTTAACAAACTCGAGCAAGCAGGATTCATCCGAGAAGTACAATTCCCAAAGTGGATTGCAAACATTGTCCCTGTCAAAAAGAAGAATGGGCAAATTCGAGTTTGTGTTGATTTTCGGGACTTGAATAGAGCGTGCCCAAAGGATGACTTCCCACTTCCAAATACAGAACTTATGGTTGATGCGACTATTGGTCATGAAGTATTATCATTCATGGATGGCTCATCAGGATACAACCAAATTCGAATGGCACCCGAGGATGAAGAGCTCACCGCTTTTCGAACTCCAAAAGGGATCTACTGTTATAAGGTGATGCCTTTTGGGCTCAAGAATGTCGGTGCAACATATCAACGGGCAATGCAACGAATTTTTGATGACATACTCCACAAAATCGTGCAATGTTATGTTGACGATTTAGTTGTCAAGACAAAGAAAAGAAGGGATCATTTACGGGACTTGCGCATCGTATTTAATCGGCTAAGGAAATATCAACTCAAAATGAATCCTCTCAAATGCGCGTTTGGTGTCACGTCTGGGAAGTTTCTAGGCTTTATCGTTCGACATCGAGGTATTGAAGTGGATCACTCTAAAATAGACGCTATCCAAAGGATGCCTGAACCAAAGAACCTACGAGAGCTTCGAAGCTTACAAGGCCATCTTGCATACATTCGACGTTTCATATCAAATCTAGCAGGACGGTGTCAACCATTCAGTCGATTGATGAGAAAAGATGCCACCTTTGAATGGGATGAGGCTTGCAGGAATGCATTTGAGAGCATTAAAAGGTATTTGCTTAACCCGCCGGTCTTAGGAGTGCCCATGCCAGGAAAACCTCTAGTGCTCTACATTGCTGCACAAGAACAATCACTTGGGGCCCTCTTAGCTCAGAAAAATGAAGAAGAAAAAGAGAAAGCATTGTATTACCTTAGCCGGAAGCTAACTGGGGTAGAATTAAGGTATTCTCCAATCGAGAAGATGTGTCTTGCACTTTTCTTCTCCATTCAAAAATTAAGGCACTACATGCAAGCACACGTAATACACTTGGTTGCAAAGATAGATCCAGTAAAATACGTCTTGTCTAGGGCAATCATGTCTGGACGGTTGGCAAAATGGGCTGTGGCATTTCAAGAGTTTGAAATCACGTATGTGCCCCAAAAGGCCATCAAGGGGCAAGCCCTAGCAAATTTCCTTGCTGATCATCCCATTCCTGCTGATTGGGAGCTCTCAGATGATTTTCCAGATGAAGATGTATTGTACACTGAAGTCCTCCCACCTTGGATGATGTTCTTTGATGGAGCCGCACGGCAAGAGGAATCCGGTGCTGGGGTTGTTTTCGTGTCGCCACAGAAACAAGTGTTACCATTCGCCTTTGTGCTCAGTGAACCATGTTCAAACAATGTTGCTGAGTATCAAGCCCTTATTGCCGGCCTCCAAATGGCCCTCGATATGAAGATCTCATACTTAGAAGTCTACGGCGATTCCAAGTTGGTAATCAATCAACTTTTGACACACTATGAAGTTAAACATGAGGGTTTGGTTCCTTACTTTCAGATGGCAACGCGACTAATTGAGAAGTTCGACGGAGTTTCCTTGGAGCATATCCCTAGAAACGAGAATAGGATGGCAGATGCTCTAGCCAACCTAGCCACCACGTTGGCTCTGTCGAAGGGTGAAAAGGTAGATGTCCCTATCTGCAACCGTTGGGTGCTCTCTTACACGGAAGAATACGCGAGTGCGACGAATGCCATATCAATATCTATAGTGGAGGATGAGGATTGGCGCCAACCCTTGATTGATTACTTGGAACATGGTAAGCTACCCGAAGATCCTCGCCACAGGACTGAGGTACGGTGAAGGGCGCCTCGTTTTATACATTACAAGGGCACATTACATAGGAGGTCTTTTGACGGTCTATTCTTACGATGTCTTGGCAAGGAAGAAGGTGATCAAGCCATGGAAGAGGCTCATTCAGGAGTGTGTGGCGCCCATCAGTCTGGCCCCAAGTTGTATCACCGGATAAAACGAATGGGTTATTATTGGCCCACCATGGTCAAGGATTGTATGGACTATGCAAAGACATGTGAAGCATGCCAGCTTCATGCGAACCACATCCATCAACCACCGGAGCCCCTGCACCCCACAGTTGCGTCTTGGCCTTTTGATGCATGGGGACTCGATGTTGTAGGACCATTGCCTAAGTCGTCAGGGGGTCACTTGTACATATTAGCTGCGACTGACTATTTTTCTAAATGGGCGGAAGCGATACCTCTCAGGGAAGTAAAGAAGGAAAATGTGGTGAATTTCATCCGGACTCACTTGATTTATCGGTATGGTGTCCCTCGCTATATCATCACGGATAATGGTAAGCCATTCTACAATATTTTGGTGACCCAACTATGCGAGAAGTTCGAGTTCAAGCAATACAAGTCATCTATGTATAACGCGCCAGCCAACGGTCTTGCTGAGGCTTTCAACAAGACGCTTTGCAATTTGTTGAAAAAGGTAGTAGAGCGCTCGAAAAGGGATTGGCATGAAAAGATTGGAGAAGCTTTATGGGCATACCGAACAACATACAGGACACCCACGCAAGCCACTCCGTATTCATTAGTATATGGCGTCGAAGCAGTCCTGCCTTTGGAGCGACAAATTCCATCACTTCGGATTGCTATCCAAGAAGGGCTCACAAATGAAGAAAATGCACGTTTAAGACTCGAAGAGTTGGAAGCACTTGATGAAAAGAGATTGGAAGCTCAACAACGTCTTGAATGCTACCAAGCGCGGCTTTCGCGAGCGTTCAACAAGAGAGTCCGACCTCGATCTTTCCAAGTAGGGGACCTAGTACTTGCTATGCGAAGGCCCATCAACATCTCTCACAAAACTAGGAACAAGTTCACATCAAAATGGGATGGCCCCTATGTCATACAGGAGGTCTACACTAATGGTGCTTACAAGATAGTCGATGGGGATGGCCTGAGGGTAGGTCCCATAAATGCAAAGTTCCTGAAGCGATACTATGCATGAAGTATTGGAGATGCTCCTCGGTAAGAGCTTAAACTGCCCACCAAAAAAAAAAAAAAAAAAAAAAAACGACGACAAAGACAAGTTGAAATCCTTCTTATACGTGGATGAACTGTCAACCATCTAAATCTTTCATGTACGTCGATGAAGGTCTTGCTTTCCGTGAACTTAGTCCAAATTGAGATTAATAAAATAAAAAAAATAAAAAAAATAAAAAAAAAAAAAAAAAACTTCAAGCCTCGTCTTCCTTGCATCAGAAAGACGCAAAGCCGAATCTTGAAGTGGGGGCATTTGTAGACATCAAAATTTTATGATGTATTCACAACCGCCCGATTGTTCATGATAAAATATTTGTGATCAAATTAATCTCCAATTGATGACGTGGATGATCAACGAATGAAATCAAGCCACGTGGCAACATTAAATAAGAAATCCATATGGCAATGTCAGAAGAAAAGACCTATATGGAAAGCTCTTATTAAATGGGAGACTAAATTAAATCCATAATTAGCTCTCAATAAATGCTGAGAGAAAATTCCAAATTAAATACGAATGAGTTGCCTATAAATAGGGGCTTCTCATATGAGAAGAGAGGAGAAAATTAGAGAGAAAAACACTACTGACACTCTGCCAAAATAGAGAGTCATCTCTAAAGTTCACAAGAATTCCATTTGTTCATCAAGGCCTATTCCTACTTCTTCAAATCAAAGTGGGGATTCTCCTTTAACCTAGCTCGAGATCAAGCCAACGGCCCTCGCATCAAATCAAGCACATTCAACTCTTCATTCAACTAGGAGACATCAAAGCACGATTCAGGAGCAAGCTTCATAGCCCCTTCGGATCGTAACATTTCTTGGAGATCGAATCAGAGGAATTTATTGCACTCTTTCATTGTAAAGATTCATATAGAGGATTGTACTCACATACATACAAATCAAATACAAGTTGATTATTTGTTACACTATTTCGTGATCGTGTGATTCTTCTTTTACGAAAATTGTGTGTACAGTATACAAACAGGTAGATGCAGTGAGTGGACCCCAAGAGAAAGAGAAGAGGTAACAACGTCTGAGAAGAAGAGGTAGGATGAAGAAGAGAAGTAATAGTGTAGCAATTGTGACTTGTTTTATATCCTTATACTCATTCATTTCAATTTAATGTTTTTACGTGTGTAGTACGTATATTGTTAAGAAAAATGATATATCAACAACACTTACATAACTACTTAACAACAAATCCTAACTACCAAGTTATTGTTAATTTTAAACCCATTGTAACAGTTTGGAGTTAGAAGTAAACAAAATGTTTTTAAACTCTTATTGCTGATACAACATTTGATTAAGGTGCCTCAATTTATTGCTTGATTGTGATAGGTAGAAAACAAATTGAAGATGCCTTTAGGAATTTTTTTCTGGTGGTCCTTAAAAAATTTATATATTGACAACAACAACAACAAAAAAATACGACCAAACCCACTGCCTAATTTAATTTAACTAACATAATTTAATTTTTTTTGTCTTTTTGGAATGTCTTGTTCAGTGTTCACTTACTACCCCAGTTCAAATATTCAATGCCACGGCCCCATCTACCCCCCACTGAAAAGACAAGAGCCAATCAATAGTTTTATATTTTACATACACTTACACAAAAAGACAAAAGTTGAAAAGCCAATTTATATTGTCAAAAGATAAGAGCCTGCCTAAGTCTAAGTCACAACACAAGTCACCAGTTAGACTATGAGTATTAGATAGAGAAAAAGAGAGAGAGAGAGAGCCGCTCTTAGTCAGAGCAGAGATGAGATAGAGAAAAAACAAAGATAACTGAAATACCTTGATGTTGCCGGCTGAGGTCAAGGGTGGCGGCACGTTGAAGGCTAAAGTTCTTATTTCTCGATTTCGCCGTCGCTTGCTCTAAGTTTTTCTGTTGCTGAGTTGCTGACTGCTGAAGACCCTAATATAGTTTATAGAAATTTTATTATTATCTATATATATATAAAACCAAAACTTCTGAAACTCTCATAATTTTTCACGTCAACACAATATTTAAACAAAATTATCATTTTATTTAAATAAATTTTCTTTTAGTTCAAACTTAACTAAGAGTAAAACTCTATCTCTCTAATAAGTCTAACTTAAATTCAAACTCATCATTATCATTTTTTTAAAATAATATTATTTTTGTTTAATCAAAACTTAACAAGGAGTGAAACTCTATCTCTTTAACAAGTCTAATTTAAACTCAAACTCAAACATTGATAACTTATATAAAAACAAAAAAAAAATATGATAGGACTCAAAAAAAAAAAAAAAAAACTCACGTTGATAATTGTGGATTTGGTTTTTAGGTTGAAATTTTTACTAATTATTTTTTTTATATTGTATATGGTAGATAAAGCATCTCTATTTTTTTGGAGAACAATCAAAGATGCAACCTATGTGTTTCCTGCCTAAGGAATGATAAATTTTTATTTGGTATGTTATATATAAATTTGTTAAATTTGGTTTGATTCGGAAGAAGAATTTGGGGATTTTATAAATTTTAAAGTTTTAAGTCTTCACCTCAAATGTTTTTTATTTAGATTCATGTGATTTTTTGTTTTCTTATTAAAAGCTATATTTTTGGTTGATTAATTATTTGTTTGGATTAATTTCAATCAATTTTTTTTTTTTTTTAGAATTTCTATTTACTCATTGTTAAATTTTTTTTTTTTCAGAGTTAATAGTTTTTTCCGTGCATCGCATGGGTTAGCGACTAGTTATTATTATTATTGATGATTTAAAAATCTGTCTTGATCTTTTTGTAGGTATTTGTTGGGCATTTGGGCTTGCTATTATTATAATTCTTTTTTTAAAGATTTTAGATTAAAAATTCTTTTTTAGGCTTTTTCTTTTTGCTTGAAAGGCCTTAATATATTGTTAAGTGGACCAAATCATGGACCAAAGTTTAATTTTATTAGGTATAAAAAAACTTAGAGTGTTCACAAATCTTTTTTAAAGTGTAGACAAATATAAAATTTTAAATTATTATTGTGAGGAAACGAATTCGCCCTTTCTTCGATGTGGGACTCTTGCACAAAGCATGCCCATGTCGCTTGCAGGGACAAAGTCGTGAGGGGATAGAAGCTCGGGACGTTGCGCTTTAAGCATGCCCGAGCCTGCCTCCAAAGCGAACAAATAGATTGAGGGCGAATTCGTTTCCCCACAAAAAGGCGCTTTTGAGGGCAGTGCCCATCTCCAGTATTGTCCTCTTTGGGGCAGGCCACGGGCATGCTTAGAGCGCAACGTCCTGAGCTTTTATCCCTTCAAGGCTTTGTTGCTAGGACACTGAAGTGCAAGGCACGCCTCTACCACTACAACACTAGTGTTGTAGTGGTACCACCACTACACATGTGTGGAAGTTGCACAACAAGCATGCCTGCATGCATGTAGTTAGTGGGGAGGCGTGCCCCTCGTAGGGTAACAAAGCCGTGCGCACTGCCTAAGGGCACCGCAAAGCGGACAATACTCTGGTTGGGCACTGTCCCTCCAAAGCGCCTTTTTGTGGGGAAACGAATTCGCCCTCAATCTATTTGTCCGCTTTGGAGGCAAGCTCAGGCATGCTTAGAGCGCAACGTCCTGAACTTCTATCACCTCACGACTTTGTCCCTTCAAGTGAAGTGGGCATGCTTTGTGCAAGAGCCCCACATCAAAGAAAGAAGCGCCCCCCCTCATGCCTTATAAACTTGAGCTCAGGACATGAGGGTACCACTACAACACCACATCGAAGAAAGAAGTGCCCCCTCATACCTTATAGGCGTACCACTACCTTATAGGGGTACCACTACAACACTAGTGTTGTAGTGGTACCATCATGCCTTGAGCTCAAGCTTATAAGGCATGAGGGGAGCGCTTCTTTCTTCGATGTGGGACTCTTGCACAAAGCATGCCCACGTCTCTTAAAGAGACAAAGCCATGAGGGGATAGAAGTTGGGGACGTTGCGCTCCAAGCATGCTCGAGCCTGCCTCCAAAGCGGACAAATAGATTGAGGGCGAATTCGTTTCCCCACAATTATATATAATTTTTTTTTTTCAAAGATACAAAACGCCAACTCTTTTCCTTGTATCAATTGGATAAGGTGAAAATGTGTGGATGCATTTGTATGGATCTCTAATTCATTGTTTTTGTTCAAGATTGGCGATTATGAAGCATTTAAAAATACTATAGAAAAGTCTAACTTAACAAAAATATTTTCTTATAGAATGAAATGTTAGATTGTTCAGTGTGCTTAAAGTAGATAAAGTTGTTTGCCATGACCTTCCCAAGACCACGCAAAAGTAGAAGTTTGGTACATTGGGTAAGATTTTTTTTTTATTTTTTATAATCTCTTCTACACAATTTAAATTGTTTGAAAAACGAAAGAAATGTGCAGTAGATCTTACAACAATATAATATAGCATAAAAAGGTAAAGAGTATTCCCACCCCCTCTGCCCAAAAAATTAAAAAAATAATAATAATAATAATAAAATGAAAGGAAAGAAGACATGTTTTTTGATGAATAGAAAAGAAGACATGTATTCATGAAATATGTGTTTATACATATCTGCTATCTTTTGAACCTGGATTATGGTAGGATATAAAAATAATACCATTACCTCATCCTCTTGATTAAAGCATAGTTGTATGTGTGCAGTTGAATTTGATTTAGAGAGTAGTTGAATTGAATATATATTATAAAAAAAAAAGTACATCTACTAAAACGGTAAGGTTATACTGTTATACATAACAGTAATTTTCTCATATCTCACATCACATTAAGAGTTAAACAATAAAGTGTTATATCAATTTTCTATTCTTTTTTCTTTTTTTCACATTAGGGTAAAAAAAAGATAGTGTTGTATCAAATTTGATGGTATGTCACAAAATAACTAATATTTATTTTAGTTCATTCATTCTCATATCCTCTTTTTTCTTAGATATTTTATTTAAAATTTAACAATTACCAAAGGCAGTTTCATTCATATGCTAATCCTACAATCATGAGTACTGTTCAAAAGATAAATAATTTTAAAACATTTCACTATGTGGATGAAATTTGATACTTTTTTAAGAAACCCAAACCAAGCGAGCATGTTTAACCAAAAAAAAAAAAATAAAAAAAAATAAAGACAAATTACACTCCCTTCCCTTATGGTTTGGGAAAATGACTTTCACCCCCAAACCTGAAAGGAAAAAAATACTTCTCTCCCTTAAGGTTTGAAAAAAATGACACTCACCCCCTTTCATTAATATTTGTAAAAGAATATTCCAAATTTTTAACAGATTCTTTTTACCAAAGTTTTACTATGGTTAGTAAAAATAGTATTCACATAAAAAAAAAAAAAAAATGAAAAGAGCATATTATAAAACATGTTGCTCAAGCAAATTTTTTAGTCGCTTTTAATTGCACCTTAACAAATGATGTTATAATAATAATTAAAGATAAAAGAAAAAGGACATAGGAAAAGAGAATAAATAAAATTAATTAAAGATGAAATAAAAGAAGAGCAACCAACATAGCCAATTCTACAGAATCATTTCATCATGAATGGTGTCCAGTAAGATAGCTTTGAAATCCAAATAGTTCATTACAGGCCTAGTGCTAGGCCCAGCTATTGGTTGGGTATGAACAAATCAAGCGTAGCTTTAAAACGGACTCCTTTTCCTCAAATTGCATGGTTAGTTTTAATTAATTAATTAATTAATTCATTATTATTATTTTATATATATATTTTTTTATAGAAATGCATAATTAGTTCATTACCCTTCAAATTTATGATTACTTGTCTTGCCTCATAAACCTGTTACCCTAATACAATACAACCATCATCAACTAAGATTGGCTATTATGAGATTGATAACAATAAACATTTACAAAATACAGTAACAAATCCAACATGGCAGCCAACTGACTTAGTAATTTGGTACTATCAATGCATTAAATCATGTCTTTGACCTATATTATAAAGGGAGATATTCACATTTGTTGCATCGGTTTGGACTTTTTTCAACTTACATGCTGCAAAAACATTTTATTGGTAACTATAAAAAACTTCTTCAAACAAAGGAAGGAAATCTTTATATACATAAATAAACTACTAATCGAAACATGTAAGTCAAAACCAGCTCAGAAATTTGTTTCTTTATCAACAGTTGGGTTCCCCTCTCAGTTGGCTTGGAGGATTATGCAATGATTTTCTTTCCAACAAACTGCAGAAGAGAAATATACATGAAATCCATAACATAGCACATGGAATCCATAATATGGTTAGGGCCTTGTTTAGATAACTAAATATTGACATAAATTTGACCAATTGATTTCATACCATTTATCAAATGCATCCCATGGTTACCAAAGACTGTACAATGGAACTTCAAAAGAATAATTAGAATTAGATCATGCATTTTTGATGGTGATGGTTTTTAGTATTAGAACATTGGAGTGAAAAAATAATTGAAGCTCGTTAAGATGTCTCCATATACATTCAAGATCCAAATTGACACCAAAAAAAAAAAAAAAAATTATGAGCATTGGCTGAGATCTGAGTGTGTGATGGCGAGTCTTTAGTTGAATGCAAATTGGTGGAAATTGGCATGGGCAATGTTGGGTTTCTAACTGAACGCATAGATGTGTATTTGAACAATTCCTCATGTTGGAACAAGTCACAGCATCCCTCATACCACACCCATTTCACCAGGAGCTCTCTTTGGACTCATTGCCTTGGATATCACTGGAGAAAGCACATCTTCCCCGGGCTCAAGTTTATGCATTAGATACTCCGTCACTGAAACAACCTTATCCATATTTGCTCACCCTTATTATCTTGCTTTCCACCTTCAAGAGCAGCAGAGACAGAATAAGTTTGTGGAAAGCACTCTGAATTTCTGATACCACAGCAAAAGCTGATGCCAACTTTTCAGTTGCAGTTTCAGTTAATGTCCTTTTAAGACTTGTAGGCTTCTGTTTTTCTTTTTAATAGTAAGATTGACACTGCTTGCCAAAACATGCTTCCTGAAAATCACTAGCACTGTTCTTGGATGCTGCTTGGTGGTTTCCTTGTACCCCTCAGGAGCCGGCTTTGGTTCATATGCTGAAAATCATATGATAAGATGCATTTGGAATTAGGAAATCATATTCAGGTGTTTGCATTTTACCTAACAAAAGAAATAAACAAATAAAGAAAGAAAAAACATGGTAACAAATCTGTTAAACAAATAAGGGTGTAATAATATTACTTGGGGCTCCAAAGAATTCAGCGTCATCATCATCCAACCTGACACCCAAATAAGGTGTGGTGCTGACATCTTTGTTTTGTTTCTTCTTACTGAGAGTATGCTCCCATTTTCTAGGCCTTCTTTGGTGGGAACTGGTTTCTTGTGATGGTGAATATGTTCCTTCTTCTGGGTCATGATCCTCCCCAAATGTAGATGTGAGGAGGTTTGCAACCACTTTGAACCTTATAAAAAGTGTGTTCAAATCATGGAATTTTCATTCAAGGTTAAATAAAACCTTCTAACAAATATTCCAAGCTGAAAATGCTATATATGGTTTAAAAGTGATGGTCTGAGTATGTACCGGAAACCTCTCTACCACCAAGACCATGACACAAGTTAATGTAAGATGCTTAAACCACAATGGCATGGTTGCAATTACCTTGGAGAAGCTTCAAAGAGGTGCTCGTAGGACTTTTAGTATTGTCATCATTTCTTTGGATGCAGTCAAGTAGAGCCATTTTCATAATGTATTTACGCCATCAAATATATGTTGGTTTTGTTGCTCCTTTTATCTCCTAGAACAAAGAGAAATTTAAGAGGGATGAATGATGCTCAAGAATTGGCTTATGGGATTCTTGCGTGGTTATGGAATACATGCATTTGTGCACATAAGCATATATATGAACTTTATAGCTGTTCCTCGCTGCAATTAGCAGGCATATTGAGTCCTCAAATAAACATATGCAGCAGATGTGATAGCTAGATGGTGGATATACAAAATGCTAGTATTTCTTAATATTAGATAAGAGCCATTATTGTTAGAAAACTGAAAAGTCAAAACATTATAGTGATCAGAATTTCCTAGGTAAAATAATAACAAGGAGTAACAATGCAATAGTAACAAGTAGACCAGAATTTCCTAGGTAAAATAAATCCAAAAAATTTGAGGGAAATGTTTGAAACAAAAATTTGAAGGTTTACATATGCAACTGAATATGTTGCAGTACATAGAGATACAAGTTTGACACAAAAATTGAAGGGAAATTACTTTAAAATCACTTTGAGAAGAAATATGAATTAAGATTATTTTGAGCTTAGAATAGAAATCATATATTTATCTGGATATTTGGAATAGGGCAAATCCAGGATCACTCTATGCTGAAGTGCATGACTACTAATTGGGATATGAAGGATGACCAAAATCTATATATAGCATACAAACAACAATTTAATAATAATAATAATATATGAAATTGAAAGTAGAAAAAAGAATCATATTAGGTTTTGATCGAAGAGAGAAATCAAATGAAATGAAGAAGAGAATTTGACAACTCACAAATTACAATGAAACAATTAGATTGGAAACTTGGAACCAATTCAAGGTTCAGTCCTTCATTTAGCTTTCCAATGGAAAGTGAGTGCGCCACCACTCTGCTGGTAGGTAGTAGTACTCTTGCTCCTGAACTTCTATTTTTGAAGAGATAAAAAGTCACCCCAGCCCCAAACAATCGTGAAGCATCCTTTACATTGGAAAAGTATTCGCTGAGAAAAAAGAAATTACTGGTGGCAGTTACATCAAAAGAATTGTCAAGTGCTGCTAACTATGGCTTACAAAAATCATACTCATAAATTCAACATTTTTTCTCTTAAGATTCAGATACACCTAACAGTGAAGGCAATATTATCTTTTTAAACTTTGTACAAATAAAATAAAAATTCATGGCATTGACAAAGTAAGAGTGGACGTGATACCATAAAAATGACTTTTAAAATTTGTACAAATAAAGAGCCCTAATCTTTAGAAAAATTGACAAGTCAAAAATTTATAGTGAAGTAAATGCAATAGTAACAAGTAGACCCGGAATTTATGTACAAAACTAACCAAAAACAGATAGAGGAAATTGATTGAGAAAAAATAAATTGAAGATCTACATTCACTACACAGATAAATGTGTTGACTACATTGAATACAGGTTCAAAAAAAATTGAAGTGATATCGCTATAAAATAAGTGAACAAGATATCTAGCATGTGAAAAAATACAAAACAACTACTTTTATTTTGAGAAAAGGAGATTTGAGAGAAAAAACCAATTTTAGATTATTTTGAGCAAAGAATAGGACTCAAAAAATTATCTGGATATTTGAAACATGGTGAATCTTGGACCACTGTGCTGAAGTACATGACCAATAGTTAGAAAATGAAGGATAACAATCTATAAATAGTACATTAACAATAACTTTAGGAAACAATATACAAAACTGAAAGTAGAAAAAGAACCAAAAATAAAGGATTCATAATAGGTTTTGTAGGAAGAGAGAAATCAAAAGAGAAGAATATGAGAATGAGAGAACTCACAAATTTCAATGAAACAATCTCATTGGAACCAATTTAGAATTCCCTCCACTGTGATTCTTGGACTATGAAGAATCTTCTACCAACAGACCACTCTTGCTGCAGTATCTCTTTCAAAGGAAACAGTAAGGTACAAAACACCCAGCTTTGACAACAACTCCAGAAAACTTCCATTTAGCTTTCAATTGAAAGGGAGCGCACCTCCTATATTGCTGGTAAGTACTAGCAGTTCATGTTCCAGAACTTCAGTTCTTAAAAAGATGAAAACTACTACAGCACCTCTGCAGAGGCTCCAGCTAAGGACATGTAGGTGTCAAAGCTGGCTGAACAGCAAAGATAACCAAAAGAAGATTAGGTTCCAAAAATGGGTGGTGTGTGAAGCATCCTTGACATTGGAAAAGAAAATTTTCTGGTGACTCTTACATTAGAAGAATTATAAAGCACTACATTAATACAATGACATCAACACTTGAAACAACATATATATACTGGAATATCAAGATGAAATAGATGCTAATTAACAAGTTAGAAAATGTTGTAGGAAAAGTGAGAGGGAATATGGGTTAATTGGCATGAATAATATACTTACTGGATTGAGTTAGTGCTTTATATATTAGAAGATAAGAGAAGATTTGAGAAAACTTACTAATTCTTATAAACTTCCATTAGCTTGTGGTTAGATTAAAACTTCTTAAGAAATAACCATAAACAAAAATATTGGGGGAAATTGAAGAAAGAGAGGAAGAATTTGGGAGTAATTATTATATAAATAAATAAATCACTCCTGGGTTTTTTTAAAGGAGAGTGTAACAGAAGAAAGGAGGATGAGGAAGGAGAAAACTTCCTGATCATCTTCAAACTGCTTTTTGTTTAAGACATTTAGTGATCAGCTATTTGATATATGGGCAATCCTTCCTCTTGCACATTTTTCCTTTAATTTGGGGAAATGACGAATACGCAGCTCTTAATTGGCTTGGGAACGAATTCAAACTCTACAAATTATTTTTTCCTCTAGCTGAACACAATAGATGTGCTGTCCCTATTGCCTACAGATCAAGGCAAAATATTAAACTGATTGAATAATCTTCTAGTTCTTTGAATAATGAAGAATCCATGTGTTGTTAGTTTTGGTAGTTTTTAAACATCCCATGCTCCTAGCAATTAGTTTGTTATATACTTGTCAGCAAATAAAAGACTCAAAACAAAGGACAATCACACTGTTCAGGATAAAGCATAATAACACCATACGCACAACTAGAACTGGGGATCACATAATTTCATTGACAGTTAACAGTAACACTGAACTTCACCCACCCAAACATGAAAAGAAAAATCTGCAAGATCTTGATCCACCCAAATCAATAAAGTCTACTGTCAAGTTTTAAACAGCCCTAAGAAAAAGAACTGATCCATGAACTATTACAGTATCAAAATGTGATGTTTTACCAGAAATGCTGAGAGAAAGAATGAGCTGTGGACATAAAACAAGCTCCACCAATGATGAATCCAATATTCCAAATTTCCCAATGTCCAGAAAATTTCAATTTTGAAAAAATTTCAGAAAGAAAATAGCTTAGCAAACTGAAATTGAATAGAAGCAAGACAATTTGGTAACAGATTCAGCTATTTCAACCTCTGGAATGTGGTCAACCTAAATAGTACGAGTAAACAATACTTTTAGCAACTTTTTAAGTCTTGTGACGATTCGCAGAAACAAAAATTTGAATAGTACCTGTCAATTGGCATCAATCACAAAAACTTTAATTATACTCTGCTTTTAGGGACTTATTTCAAATGATTAGAAATAGTAATTTCATAAATTGAATATTTCTAGTATTTCCAGAGTAGTTGGTGTTATTAATTTCTACTATTTATTTCAAGAATCATTAACCCAAATTGTAGCATTTATAAATTTTCTTAGTCGTGTCCAATTAAGTATTCATACCAGGAACACTCTCACCCATTACGAATATAAGAGAATAGTAGTATGAGTAGACTTACTGAGTATTGATTTGAACCAGTGGAATGTGGTTAATCTTGGACTGCTCATTGTTTAGTTTGGGGCAATCATAAATCATCAGCTTTTCCAATTTGGTGAGGCGTTGCATGGCTTGCTTGGTGGGCAGATACATCAGCTTCTCGCAATCCACAACATACAACTTTTGAAGAGAGGAAAGATTGCCCAACTACCCTGGCAAAGCTACCATTTCATGAAGTTTCTCCATCCACAGAATTTTAAGGGCAATGAAGTATCGAATTTGGTCCAGGACCAGGAGAGAGTGGACTGTAGCCTGTATAGACGACCCACACAATTTGAGCTTTTGAAGGGAGGGGCGGGAGTGTTGAATGGAAGTAGAACCCACACAATTCCCATTCTCCATATATTGAAGAAGATAAGTGTAACACTGTAGCCCATTGGGTGGTTCTTCAATACCACACCTTATTATGGACAGGACACCTGGCAAAGACCTCTGATCAGGACAGTCCTTTACTACCAAATTCTGAAGGAAAACGTCGGTATGCAGTGAGTCTGGCAAATGATAAGTTTGTGGAAAGCACTCTGAATTTCTGATACCACACCAAAAGCTGATGCCAACTTTTCAGTTGCAGTTTCAGTTAATGTCCTTTTAAGACTTGTAGGCTTCTGTTTTTCTTTTTAACACTAAGAATGATTGTGCTTGACAAAACATGCTTCCCAAAATTCTTATGTATTGCTCTTGGATTATGTCTGGTGGTTTTGATTGAACCCCTCAGGAGCCAGCTTTGATTCAATGCTGAAAATCAAATGATAAGGGGCATTAGGAATTAGGAAACCACGTTGGAGCGTTTGCATTTTACCTCACAAAAGCAGTAAAAGAATAATGAAAGACAACATGGGAACAAATGTATTAAGAAAAATAAGGTTGTAATGACATTACTTGGGGCTCCAAAGAAATCAGCATCTTCTTCAACTTCATCATCATCCAACCTGACATCCCAAGATGGGTGTGGTGCTAACATCCTGATTATGTTTCTTCATGCTGAGAGTATGTCTCAAATTCTTGACCTTCTCCTTTAATTTTTTGGGAACTCATTTCTTGTAATGGTGAACATGTTCCTTCTTCTAGGTCATGATCCTTTCCAAATGAAGCAGATGAAAATGCTATATATGGTTTAAAAGTGATGGTCAGAGTATGTACCAGAAGCCTCCCTACCACTAGGACTACGACACAAGTTTATGTAGGATGCTTAAAACAAGATGGCATGGTTGGAATTCCCTTGGAGAAGCTTCAAAGAGGGCAGGTAGAAATTTTAGTATTGTCCTATGTTGCACGGACACGGACACGGACACGGACATGACACGGACACGGACACGGGGATACGGCAATTTTTGAAAAATAAGGACACGACACGGCAGGGACACGGCGGTTAAATAATTAATTAAATTTCATATTTAGGCATATTTTTTAATATTTTTAGACATAAAATATGTTTATGTTTAGAATTTAAATTATGTAACAACTACAAATAAATAAATTAACACCCAAATTAGTATAATAATACACAAAATGTTTAGAGTACAAACCAAAAGTTTAAATAAGCTACATTCAAATACTAATAATAATACTAAAAATAATAGTCAAAATAATAATATAAATTATTTTCTTTTGGACCAATGGCATCTTAATGACATCATGGCATTGACATATGGTGCTCAAAAGTTGACATTTGAAATTGAAAGTTGGGAAGTAACTTTCATGTGGGTTGGCAGAAGACATACAAAACAAAGAGGAAATATAAAAAAGTATTATAAAAGTTAAAATGAACAGAAGAAGACAGCAGGCATCTGGGTCTGCGAAGAAAAAGAAAACGAAGAAGAAGAAGAAGAAGAAGAAGGAAAGAGGAGGAGCTCGCCGATCGGAAGGGACAGGGCACGCCGGCACAGCGTCGACGTCTATGGAGTTCGCCGATCGGCCCGATCTAGCTCCGGCGAGGGACAAAGGGCAGCGGCAGCGGCAGCGGGCAGAGGTCAGAGGTCAAAGAGAGGGTGGAATCTGTGATTTTTTTTTTTTTTTCACTGCTGGCGTGTCGGACGCGTCGGATCTGCGTCGGCGCCGTGTCGGAGAAGCGGAAAAAAAAAAAAAAAGGGACACTGCCGGACACCCCAAACTGGCGCGTCGTACCCGTTCCGGTGTCCGACACGTGTCGGACACCGACACGACGCCAAAAATGGCGTGTCCGTGCAACCTAGGTATTGTCACCATATCTTTGCATAGTCAAGTAGAGCCATTGTTATAGTGTATTTATGCCTTCAAATTTATGTTGGTTTTGTTGCTTCTTCTATCTCCTTTAACAGAGAGAAATTTAAGAGAGATGAATGATGCACAAGCATTGGCTTATGGGATCTTGCATGGTTCTGGAATCAGTGGCGACGCCACGTTGAGGCCAGGGTGTTCCCAGGAACACCCTGACCTGAAAAAAAAAAAAAATTATATATAATAATTTAAATTTTTTTTATTTGTTTACCCTTAAAAAAAAAAAAAAATAGGAACACCCTCTAGTAAAATCAGGAACACCCTCAAAATTCCTCAAAATTTTTATGCCAAACAAATTTTGAACTAAAATCTTAAAAAATATATATATATATATATATTGTAACAGAGCAACCCAAGAAAAAAACCCAACATCAATCCTAAACAAAACCAACCCCAACTAGATTTTTAAATCAAAATAATTATTAACTAAATACCCAAAAGGGAGAGACTGAGCACAACCCGTTTTGAGAGGAGGAGAGGCAGAGATTGGAGAGACCAAAGTTGAGCACGCAAAATGCAGCACCAACTAGGGGTAAACGGCGTCGTAGTGTTGAGGAAGAGAGGAGGGTGGAGAAGGACGAGGTTGCTCTGGCTCTGGAACAGAGCGTAGATACCACAAAGTGTTGGGTTAAAGTTCTTTGCTTTGCTTTGATTGATGCTATCGCTGTGGAATTCACAGAGAGAGAGAGGCAAATTGCTGGCTCTAGAAGGTACTAATTGTGCTGATGTTGTTTGATTGCGCCACGTAAGAATGGAAGTTTGATCATACGATGGCCATGTTTCCAGCTGGATTGATATTTCAGTGGGTCCATTTTTAACGTTGGTTCCTTGCTTCTTTTTCAACACAAAAATTGATCACAATTATTTACATTAGTCACAAACACATCGTTAAAAAGAATATAGGGTGTGCTAATGCACAATGGGGCGTATGTTAGGCTGCTAGTAATTAGTAAAAAAAATTAATAAAGTAACTAAATACCAATAATTAATAATTTAATTAACCAATAGATTATATTTAGTATTGACCCATCCTGTCGCTACTGTAACAGTAAAAAGAAGTTTTTCACCAATGAAATATATAAAAAATGAACTGCGCAATCAAATGAGAGATCAGTGGACGAATGATTGCTTAGTTGTGTATATTGAACGAGATGTAGCTTGTAGCATTGATAATGAGACTATCATGCAACGATTTCAAAATATGAAAACTCGTAGAAGACAATTGTAAACTTCATGTATTTGCGTGTTTTTTTATTATTGTTGTTGTCAATATATGAATATCTCTTTTTATTAGATTGTGTAATTTATGCTTCTTAAGGAACACCCTGAAAAAAATTCCTGAAGTCGCCACTGTCTGGAATACATGCATTTGTGCACATAAGTATATATATGAACTCTGTAGCTGTTTCCTGGCTGCAATTAGCAGGCATATTGAGTCCTCAAATAAACATATGCAGCTGATGTGATAGCTAGATGGTGGATATATAGAGAGACTGAGAAAGCATATGGTTCTAGGCTTCTAGCTTTTCATTTTTAAAATGAAATAAGATTATGAACAAAGCTTATACAAAATGCTGTTTC
Organism: Quercus aquifolioides; assembly: GCA_019022515.1. Lineage (NCBI taxonomy): Eukaryota > Viridiplantae > Streptophyta > Magnoliopsida > Fagales > Fagaceae > Quercus > Quercus aquifolioides. Next base: position 587,776 of record CM032331.1, read on the forward strand.
TTAATATTCGATAAGAGCCATTATTATTAGAAAACTGACAAGTCAAAACATTATAGTGAAGACGATGAAATAGTAACAAGTAGACCAGAGTTTCCTATGTAAAATAAATCCAAAAAATTTGAGGGAATTGTTTAAAACAAAAATTTATAGGTTTACATATGCTATGCAGCAGAATATGTTGCAGTACATAGAGATACAAGTTTGACACAAAAATTGAAGGGAAATAGCCTTAAAATAAGAGGATAAGAAAGATGGTAAATTAATTATAAAAAAAAACTAATTTATTCCAAAATGAAATGTTAGAAAAAAAGGACCTTTCAGAGGAAATAAGAATTAAGATTATTTTGAGCTTAGAATAGGAATCAGATGTTTATCTGGATATTTGGAATAGGGAAAATCTAAGGCCAGTCTGTGCTGAAGTGCGTGACTTCTAATAGGGATATGAATGATGACCAAAATCTATAAATAGTATAGGATCAACAAATTTAATAATAATAATATATGAAATTGAAAGAAGAAAAAAGAATCAAAAGGAATCATATTAGGTTTCGTTGGAAGAGAGAAATCAAATGAAAAGAAGAAAAGAATGCGACAACTCACAAATTTCAATGAAACAATTAGATTGGAAATTTGGAACCAATTCAAGCTTCAGTTCAGGTAGTAGCACTCTTGTTCCAGAACTTCAGTTCTTGAAGAGATAAAAAGTTACCCCCCAGCACCAAACAATCGAGAAGCATCCTTGACATTGGAAAAGTATCTGCTGATAAAAAAGAAATTACCGGTGGTAGTTACATCAAAAGAATTGTCAAGTGCTGCGAACTATGGCTTACAGAAATTAATGTCATAAATTCAACATTTTTTTCCCTTCACAATAATCCCAATCAAAGGCTTCATAGTCGCTGCCCAAGACGTCAAAATAATCCCAATCAAAGTCTTCAGAGTCCTCAGAATGTTCTCCCTCTTTGATGTATTTTCCATTGATTTTGATGTTTGGAACATGGGCAATCTGGAACCACTCATCGCCGCCCCCTCCTGCACATATTTTCTCTAAATTGCGGCAATAATTAATGCGCAGATGTTTTAAATTGGTGAGGTGTGGAATGGGGAGAGACATCAGCTTTTTGCAGCAGCGAAAAGACAGCTTTTGAAGAGAAGAAAGATAGCTGAACCAATTAGGCAAAGCTTCCATTCCGTTAAAGTTCCGTATCCGCAGCTCTTCAAGGGCAGTGAAGAGTTGAATTTCGATCGGGAGAGAGTTGAGTGTAGGCCTCCCAACCAATATTAGCCGTTTGAGGGACGCGTGCGAGTATCGAATGAAAGGATAACGCAGAATCGGGAAAGCATCCAACTCTTGAATAAACCCACCGATTACCAAACTCTTTAAGCGGCCTTCTCGCCTAAGCTGCAGTCTTCGATCAGGGCGGCTGCTAATTTTTAAATTAATAAGAGAATGAAATACTTCTCCTAAATCTGGAATTGATTTCAGATTCGGACAGTAATCAATCTCCAAATATTGAAGAGATGTACAGAATTGTAGCCCACTGGGTGGTTCATCAATACCACACCGTATTATCTCCAAGCGTTGAATAACTGACGGGACACCTGGCAATGACCTCAGCTCACGACAATTCTTTACTACGAATTTCTGAAGGGAAACGCAAGTGTGCAGTGATTCTGGAATTGATTTCAAATTCCAACAGCTCTCAATCTTCAAATATTGAAGAGATGCACAGAATTACAGAATTGTAGCCCACTGGGTAGTTCATCAATACCACACCCTATTATTTCCAAGTGTTGAATAACTGACGGGACATCTGGCAATGACCTCAGCTTAGGACATTTCTTTACTACCAACTTCTGAAGGGAAACGCAAGTGTGCAGTGAGTCTGGCAAATCTCTCAATTGAATAGAGTAATCTAAGGTCAACTCCTCAAGGCAAGGAAACACCAACACCTCACTTGCGCTTGTCAACTCCTTTGCATCCTTCCACTCTTCTAAGCTTTGCATCTGCTCCAATTTGAGTATTCTCAATGACGGAAATAATGGAGTATCATTTCTGAAACTCCCATCACTGTAACTGTAAAACTCACTTCCTATACTTCTTATCTTGCCCATGGTATGTATTTCAAGAACCCAAAGACAGGGCAAATGCCCGAGAGTGGGGACTTCTTCACATTCCATACACGAATTCAGTTTGACATGAATCAGATTGTGAAATAGCGACAAATCATTAACCCAAGATGGGAATTTCTTTCCTCCATACCATTTGATTGTTAAGCTTTTCAAATTTGGGCGAGGATGGAGGCCTTCCAACACCTTTTCATCTTTATCATACCTGTCCAATTCTCTACGAAAACTAGTCCAAAATAATCCCAACTTGAATATTTCCTTTTCTTTTAATTTTGCACTTTTGGCTTCTTCCTCATCTTTCACCATCTCTAAATGGTATGTGTTTATCTCTCCTCTGAGATTCTTTAAAGGTCCCATTTCTTTAATCCTATAACCTTCATCTCGACCCACAACAAAAAATTTCAACGTTTGAAGGCAAGTCAACCCTCCCATATTTTTGAGAAAATACCATCTATCAATACTAATATGTCTCAAGTTAATCAAATTGCTTAGTTTTTCCGGAAGCTTCATGAGTTCACAGCATTCTTCAATTCTTAAAGTTTGCAAATTGTAGAGTTTGGTAATGGATTTTGGTAATTCCACAATTTTAGTGTGCGAGATGTGAAGAAACCTCATATGCATTAACTGCTCAATTGAATTTGGCAACCCTATTATACTATACCCAGATAATTTTAAAACATGTAAGCATTTAAAATTTGATAACATGTCATCAAAGTCTAGATTTTTTGAAATTAATGTGCGCATTTTTATCAGACCATCTCCACTAAATGAAGTTCTTGGTGTTGTTTTGCCATCAGATCAAACAAATAAAGGTTGTAATTTACTAACATTATCCACAGAGCCTCCCTCCAAAATCAGAATTTCAGGTTTTGAAATTGAGATGGCAAAATCATGCACCAAATTATGCATTTTGCAACTAATAATGTCACCATAGGCATCCTTTCTAGCATTTTGAAAAAAGGAAGTGGCCAACAAAATATAGAAATACATGTTACCAATATCCTCCATCACCATATTAGCTTCTTTAGATGGTTCAAGGAGCCCCTCAGCCATCCAATGCTGAATTACTTCGTCCTTTTTCATGTCATAATCTTTAGGGAAAATTGAACAATATGTGAAACATCGTTTCAAAGATGATGTTCGAAGATGATCATAGCCTAACTTTAATATGCGAAAGACTCCATTATTATCATCGTCCAATGAATCCCAAATTTTATTATTTTGAATTGATAGCCATTCACCTTTATAATGTATAAAGTACATTATTCCCCCTAAAAATTCTGCAGCCCATGGAACCCTTTTACATTTTTTAACAATCTCCTTTCCAATTTTCTCCAAATCTAGAGTTAAAAGTCTTTCATTTGCAGATGCTCTTTTCTTGAATATGAACCAACAATCATATTCTGTTAATTCATATTGAGTAAAAGTCTCCGTGATCTCTGTCACTCTATCACAATAGGTTGCTTCAACAATGTTATTTCCAACATTTTGATTAACTTTTGAATCATCAAGGAAGGAGTTTATCTCCATGTTAAAGCTAATCTCAGGGATCGAATTCACAAACTCTGCTCGAAGTTCATAACTAGCAATGTCACCTTTAAGTCTATTTAATGATTTGTATATGATCTTAATTTTGTTTGCCATATTGATAATATCATTAGAGGGCGAAGAGTAGTTTAGTACCTTTTGCTGAAGAATGTTATAGCCAAACTCGTCTAGCACATCATCAATGTCATAAGCAACATATCTAAGCTTTGCTAACCAAATCCTCAGAAACTCATCACTTGCTTGTCTTTTCTCAACGTCATTTAACACAAGTTGAATTTGGGTTAAGAAGCTAAAAAGGTCTGTTAGCCCTTCCTTGAAACCCAACTCAAAACTAATATGTTGCTCTATAACAATTGATCTCAACTTGGCTAGAAGTCCCTCCACAAAAACACCAAGTAAAATTTCAGCTATGTATTCTGCCTTACTCTGCATAAGAGACAATAGTATGAAATGTTTGTGGAGTGTAGAGTACAATTCTATTAAAAATAAACAAGGTGCGTCCAAATATATTTATATATTGGAAATATAAAAACTTATATTACGATTTTCACCTTCTTAATTTTTGTACAATAATTAATGGTTTTTTTTCTTTTGGAGTTCTATAATAACTAGTAGCAAACACACACGATACATGGAAATATATAATTATTTTTAAATGTTGTATAATATATAACTTATTATCTAAATTTTATTGTAGATAATTTGTTCTCCCCAAAAATTAAATAAACTCTAAAAGTAATTTAAATTTCTCTATTTTTACAAATATATAATTTTATCATTTATGGTGTTTTTGATTGATATTATTTTTTTTAGTTGTTTATATTTTTCTAACTATTTTTATTATGCATTATATTTTCCTAATTTCTTTTTGTATAACTTAAATTTTTAAGTTTCAAATGTATTATTCAAATTTTTTATTCTCTTAAGAAGATTGTCATGATAATTAAAACTGATCATATAATTACAATGAATATTACTCAAATAACTGATAGCAATATAGTACTCCCAACCCAAACCTTTTTTTTTTCAACAATATAGATTGAAGTGGACCATTATGGACTAAACTGGAATGAATTGGACCAAACTGGACTATAATAGATCAAATTGGATTGCAATGGACCAAATGCCGAATCGTAATTAGTAAACATAACTCAAAAAATTAATAATAATTATAATAATAAAGTGATGTAAAACCATTATCTGTGATAAGCAATGTATTCCAATGTGATGGAAGTGGTTTGTTTTAAAAGTAATATCAATAAGATTTGTTATCACATTAATATTTTTAACTGAATTATTATGCATGCACTTGTGATTCTACGTGTTTGATGAAAGTTTTATTCAAATTAAATTCGGTACTATGTACACCATAAAAAAAAAAAAAAAAAAAAAACCACTTAGAAAAGGGGGGGGGGGGGGGGGGGGGAAGAGAGAGAGAGAGAGACTTTGTTAAGAGCTTTATTATCTCTATCTTTTGACGTTGATGAAAATGACATATGGTTCTCTAAGTAGGAGCGGAATTGGACCCGACATTGAAGGTTATTAAAAAAAAAAGGAGCGACATTGGACTCTTCAACTTAGCCTTGAATACTACATTAGCATATGGATATGTATACGGTGGTGGAATGAGATTTTTTTCAGGTGAGTTTAAACTAAAAATAAATAAATGGTGTCTCTACCCAAGATGTTTGTATTATATGTATTTTCTATTATAAGTTACATTTAGGTTCAAGAATATGTAAAGTGATGGTCATATTATGATTGATAAGTTGTAATTAGTTTTGAGATTAAGTAAAGGCATTATTGCATACATTAATATTTATATACATATTTTTTGAAGAAATGATGGAAAGAAAATGAAGACTTGGCCGCCAATGTGGTTCAACAAAAACGTAACAATAATAAATGCTACATTTCAACTTTTAGATGTTGTATAGGAGTCCAAATCTTCTGTCACACTTTTCCTGCTCCACTTTATACTCCACCAATAAATATTTGCCACGTGTTTAGATTTGGACTCGTTGTATAGATTAGTATTGAATAAAAATCTTTGTCCCATTTTTTGTGTTCCACATTATTCTCTCTCTCTCTCTCTCTCTCTCTCCTTAAATTTCATAAACAAGCACACTTATCCCCTCTTCCCTATGTTATAACTATCAAATTATATAAATAAATAAAATAATAATAATGCTAAGAATTTTGTAGTTTACTGACATTACACTTCTCCAATGGAAGAGAACATGAGTTCAAACTCCCCTTCCGCACTTATTGCAAGGAAAAAAATTCGCTTAATAATATAGAAAGTTATTATAATGTTTTAATTACTTGATTCAAACAATTAAAATCAATAACTGAAAATGTTATCACAAGTTCACCGCTAAGATTATGAAGAAATATAATCTAAATATAAAATATTTACATCTTCACTCACCTTTTCGAACATGCTGCTTAACATGTCATCCTTTGATATTGAAGTTGAGCTGATTTCCCTCTCCTTATCCTTGTTTGAAGTTGATGCACCCTTAAGTTTTTTGTTAGGTTCACCAATTGTTAGAGAAGCTTCCTCTTGGACCTCTTTAGGCACTTTTGTACAAATATTAATATCGTGACCTTTAGCTCCAGCCAAGTGATATTTAATCCTTGTAGCACCTCCAGCAAAAATACTTTCACAATAATTACATTTGAAACGACCTTTATTTTGTTTTTCAACATGCTCCCAAAATTGATCTCTCTTTCGAACCATATTTCTTTTCCCTTACAACAGATATATAAAGAGTTTAACATTAGAATATAAAAAAATTGATAGTAAAAATGGATCTGTAGAGTAATAAAATTAATTTAAATAATATAGATCTATAGAATAATAAAAATAAGCTTGTTATATTTCTTTAAAAATATTATATAATTATTTTATGTCTATCAAAATCACCTTCAAGTAGTTTTTTGCTAAGCCCTCTAACGGCTAGATAAGCTTGGAATTCGTGTATTTTTAGGAACCTTTCTACAAATATCAATATCACGATCAATAAATCTAATCCTTGAAACACTTCCATCAAACTTTTCATCTAATTTTGTTTACCGTATTCATAAACTATATATAATATTTAGCCTAGAAAATATCAAATCCGTAGCATGAAAGACATGTCAGAGTAAATGGACACCAAGAGAAAGAGAAGAGGTAAAGTCTGAGAAAAATAGAATGAAGAAAAAAAAGAAATCGTATAGCAATTTATTATAACGTGTTTTATATCACTCGCCGAAAGACTCAAATGATTAGAACAAGTAGTAGGACTAACACTCTGCCGAAAGAAGATGATTTTGGATTCTATGTGTACATGACAACTTAGAGAAATGCCATAGACGTTGAACTTAACATGTTTTACAGTACATGCCTTTATGCTTTGGATTCTAAGGTAAATTTGGTTCCTATGTTGTTGGAAATTTTAGAAGAGTTCCAACTAATAATTACGATGTCAGCCTGCAAATTAAGACTCTTGTTACCAAAATGGGAATTACAGCATAAACATATATAACAGATGTTTACTTCTATGGGTCAAAACACTGGAAGGATTAATCACAGGCCCTTTTTATATACAGCTTTGTTTCAAAAAGCCTCATGAGATTCTCTTCATTATTATTTTTTTTTTAATTTTTTATTAAAGGAATGAGATTCTTGGGTTTTACCCCAACCAACTCATCAATCATCACCCGGAATTAGTTTATATTACTTTACCCATCTTGCAGTTTTTTTTATTATTATTAGTTTTCCTTTATTTTTTATGGATTATTTATGCAATTCTTTTTATTTATATCATAATTTATAGATTACTATTTCTTTAAATGTCAAATTTCATTTGAAAAAGATTAAGAATTCTTTTTTATTTTATCAAAGATTGTTAAAGGTTTAAACCAAGCCAAAAAAAAGTTGAAAAAAAGAACTAAAAGTTATAATATAATATATATATATATATATATATATATATATATATATATTAAAACTCTGCTCCAAGTTCATAACTAGCAATGTCACCTTTAAGTCTATTTAATGATTCGTATATGATCTTAATTTTGTTTGCCATATTGATAATATCATTAGAGGGCGAAGGTAGTTTAGTACCTTTTGCTGAAGAATGTTATAGCCAAACTCGTCTAGCACATCATCAATGTCATAAGCAACATATCTAAGCTTTGCTAACCAAATCCTCAGAAACTCATCACTTGCTTGTCTTTTCTCAACATCATTTAACACAAGTTGAATTTGGGTTAAGAAGCTAAAAAGGTCTGTTAGCCCTTCCTTGAAACCCAACTCAAAACTAATATGTTGCTCTATAACAACTGATCTCAACTTGGCTAGAAGTCCCTCCACAAAAACACCAAGTAAAATATCAACTTTGTATTCTGCCTTACTCTGCACAAGAGACAATAGTATGAAATGTTTGTGGAGTGTAGAGTACAATTCTATTAAAAATAAACAAGATGGGTCCAGATATATTTATATATTGGAAATATAAAAACTTATATTACGATTTTCACCTTCTTAATTTTTATACAATAATTAATAGTTTTTTTTTCTTTTGGAGTTTGATAATAACTAGTCGCAAACATGTGCAATACATGGAAATATATAATTATTTTTAAATGCGGTATAATATATAACTTATTATCTAAATTTTATTGTAGATAATTTGTTCTCCCCAAAAATTAAATAAACTCTAAAAGTAATTTATAGTTCTCTATTTTTACAAATATATAATTTTATCATTTATGGTGTTTTTTATTGATTTAATTTTTTTAAGTTGTTCATATTTTTCTAACTATTTTTGTTATGCACTATATTTTCCTAATTTCTTTTTCTATAACTAAAATTTTTAAGTTTCAAATATATCTTTCAATTTTTTTATTCTCTTAAGAAGATTGTCATGATAATTAAAACTGATCATATAATTACAATGAATATTACTCAAATAACTGATAGCAACATAGTACTCCCAACCCAAACCTTTTTTTTTCCCCTATTTTTAGGTAAGTTCAACAATATAGATTGAAGTGGACCATTATGGACTGAACTGGAATGAATTGGACCAAACTGGACTATAATAGATCAAATTGGACTGCAATGGACCGAATGCCGAATCGTAATTAGTAAACATAACTCAAAAAATTAATAATTATTGTGGGGGGAGAAAGCCCAACCCAACGTATTGGGCGCAAGGCCCTATATGAGGAATACTGTTCGTCCGAGGAGACCAAGACACTCAGTCAGAGGCCCATGCGAAAGGAGAATGTCTGGGGATGAGTACGTGCACTGTCCGAGGAGATGTTCATATGTCCGAGGAGACCGATACCCTCGGATCCGACGAGGTTTTTGCCCGACACGTGTATGGGAGGTTCAAGCGATCTGTTTGACAAGTGTTAAGGGAGAAAGGGGGCCTCGGACACACAAGAAGGTAACAGGAACAGAGAAATATCAAGGAGATAGACTTCAACCACCGCATTTAATGCACTGCACCTACCCTCCTGGCCGCATTTATGTGGAGAAGACCCCTGAACAGTGCATCCTCAGCTACCGCCACTCAGACAGGGCTAAAGGGGGAGTGTGATGGGACATGCACTCAAGTGGGCGCCCAGATGATCAACAAGTGGACGGTGAAGATGTGGAAAGGCAGTACTATATAAGAGAGAGGTGTCTCTGATAGTGGGGATCGAAAAAGAAGAGAGAGAGAAGAGTATATTATTTTACTGTAGCTCCAACAATTGTAACCTAAGTTCATCAATGAAAATCACCTCCTCGGACGAGACATTCACAACTGTCCGAGCACATATTAATTCAAATCTTCCTGTCATCATTGCCGTTTAATACTGTTATTTTCATTATTAGCCTAGCTCTTTCACCCACTCTCTACAAATTTATTGTTTTGGGTTCAGTGGGCTCCAAATCCACACCTTCTTGGGCTGCAGAATCTGACCCTACAATTGGCGCCGTCTGTGGGGAGAGCTTGTGCAAGAGTGAAAACAACAGTTGATAATGGCAGGACAAGGTGAACAACAAGCAGAATCCAGGGCATCCCAACACGTGGACCATTTTGTCAACTTAGAGAGGAGACAAAATCGCGAGGGCAGTGTACACACTGTGCGCCTTAGCCAGGGCCAATCACAGAGCGGAAGTCACATGTCCCATGCAGAGAAGAACCGTGACTTACAACTGGAAGTGAAAAAACTAAAGAGGGAGTTGCGACACGCAAAGAGGAAGCGGGCTTCCTCGTACTCTGAAGATGATCTTGATGACGAGCAGGACGTCTCTTATCAACACAAGTCTAAGACACCAGCTAGCGAGTCCTACACCTATGTAGAGGAGTCCCATCGTAAGAGGGAGCGTAGGAGCCCATCACGCGAGGACGTGGAGAACGATGCCATGAACAGGGCTCTAAATCAGATATCTAGATCACCCTTCACGCGCAGGATAGAGGAGGCCAGACTCCCTCGGCGCTTTAACCAGCCAACGTTCACCGTCTACAATGGTAAAACTGACCCCGTGGAGCATGTGAGTCATTTTAACCAGAGAATGGCTGTCTACTCCAGAAATGAAGCTCTGATGTGCAAGGTTTTCCCTTCCAGTCTTGGGCCCGTTGCTATGAGGTGGTTTGATGGTTTGAAGGCAGGCTCCATCAACTCCTTCAAAGAGCTCACCCAGGCATTCGGCTCCCGTTTTGTTACGTGCCGAAGAGTGGCCAGGCCTCTCTCTTCACTGCTATCCTTGTCCATGCAGGAAGGCGAGTCCTTGAAGGCATATTCAGACAGATACTGGGAGATGTTCAATGAGGTGGAGGACAACAACGATGCAATGGCCCTCAGCACGTTCAAGCTCGGCCTTCCTACTGACCACGGTTTGAGGGCATCCCTATCTGGCAAACCAGTCACAAACGTGCGTCAACTAATGGACCGCATAGAGAAGTATAAGAGGGTTGAAGAAGATCAGCAGCAGGGCAAGGGAAAGGATAAGATTATCCCTCAGGAGAGGAGAGATTCGCGGTCGGACCGGTACAATTACAATAAACCGCGGAGGGATTTTGCCGGACAATCAGGATCGACGAATCCTCAATCGGTCAACACCGTGTTCAAAGAGCCAGTGCATCAGGTCCTGGAAAAAATTAAGAATGAATCATTCTTCAGGTGGCCGAACAAGATGGTAGGAAACCCCGAGAGACGCAACCACAATCTCTACTGCCAGTACCATCAAGACCATGGGCATACCACGGAAGATTGTAGGAGTCTGTGGGATCACCTGGACCAGTTGGTTCGCGATGGTAAACTGAAACATCTTCTGCACCCCTCCAGCGGCTGAGGGCAGACGGGCTCGGGGCCACGCAGGGACGACCCCTCAAAGCCGCCGCTTGGGACTATAAACGTCGTCTTCGCTGCGCCGGGGAGAACAGGGTCCTGGCCTTTGAAAGTTATGTCAGTAGGCCGACCACCCGCAGGGGAGTCGAGCCGAGGACCGAAGAGAGCTAGGTCTGGTGCCCCGCTAGTTATGGGATTCTCGGACGAGGACATGATCGGCACCATCCAACCCCATGATGATGCACTAGTCATCACCCTCAGAATAGGAGGGTACGATGTAAAGAGGGTGATGGTGGACCAGGGCAGTGCCGTGGAGATAATGTACCCGGACCTCTACAAGGGGCTAGGCCTAAAACCCCAGGACCTGACGCCGTACGATTCCCCCCTATTCACCTTTGAAGGAAGGCCTGTCATCCCGAAAGGCCGGATACGCTTACCTGTGCAGTCCGGCTCCGAGGTGGTGGAGCTGGATTTTATCGTCGTGGACGCATATTCGCCCTACACGGCACTCGTAGGCAGACCTTGGATTCACGCACTTGGGGCTGTCCCCTCTACTTTGCACCAGAAGGTCAAATATCCATCAGGTGGACAGATACATGAGATCCGAGGAGACCAGTCTGTTGCTAGACAGTGCTTGGTAGCCGCCATTCAGCATGAGGCCCCAGCCGAGTCCTCGGACGTGGCTGGGAGGGATTTATAGCAACTACAGTCTCGGGGAGTGCCTTCTGAAGAATCGGATGAAAGCACTCGGTGTGAGGATCTGACGAAAGTGATCATTGGAGATGATCCTGACAGGTTCTTTCAAGTCGGATCTCAGCTGCCTCTTCAAGAGAAGGAGGAGCTGATAGAGTTCCTCAAGCGAAATCTCGACGTGTTTGCCTGGAGTGCTTACGAGGCCCCAGGGGTGGACCCGGAGTTTATATGCCATCACTTGAAGGTGAATCCACTGGTCACCCCCAAGCAGCAACCTATTCGGCGCCCATCCAAGGAGCATGCCGACGCAGTGAGAGACGAGGTGGCGAAACTCAAAGCAGCTGGGGCTATCAAAGAGGTTTTTTATCCCGAATGGTTAGCAAATACCGTGGTGGTAAAGAAGAAGAGTGGGAAGTGGCGAGTATGCGTTGACTTCACGGATCTGAATAGGGCATGCCCCAAAGACCCGTTCCCTATGCCGAAAATCGATCAGTTGGTTGATGCCACTGTCGGTCA